>CAMQGK010000052.1:15847500-17047500 GCA_947000775.1 Pterois miles
GCTGGCGTCTTTGCCTGCCTTTGCACCAGCTGATGCATGAGTTCTCTGTGGAGTCATTAATGCAACCCATCTACTTGAGCTAGTTCTCCTCCTCTGGGAGCGTGGGACTGACTGCTCTGACAACCGCCGCCGACTGAACACGCCAACTGATGCCAGGGAAAATGACTACGGGGATTTCTCATCCTTTTGTAATGATCAGTGTTCTCGAACGGACAAGAAATATCCTCTTGCAGATCAGTTGTAGAAAAGGATACGTTCCAGCCTGCTACTGATGACGCCTATGTGCAGTATGAGTATCCTGCATGGTTAGGGGGGTCAGTTTGGCATGTAATGTGAGTATCTGCAAGCAATGCAGTGATGTGCAGCAAACAGTATGTGAGTGTGTGAGAGAAAGAGAGATCCCAGCAGAGGGTGGAGCTTTTAAGAAGTTGCATTCAGCCCTCTGCAGTCACTGTGCTTCTCCTACAGATAGCAAATGTGCAGTACAACCTGCTACTGATGATGTATTTCACAGTGTGCCTCTTGGAGGTAAAGAGGATGCAGTGTGAGACAACCCCTAACTCCTGTCCCATCTTTCTTTCAACAGGCATGTGCTGCTGAAGCTCTCCCCTAATGAAGCCCTCCTTGAACTCCTCCTCGTGTTGTTGCTGGGGTCGCACATCCTCGCCGTGTGCCCCTCCATGTGCTCATGCGGCCGCAGCCACAGGGAGGTGGACTGCTCCTGGAGGGGTCTGAGGCAGCTGCCCGACGGCCTGCAGCACAACATGCGCTCCCTCAACTTGTCCCACAACCGACTACATGACCTGGATGGCCGGCTCACCACGTACACCCACCTACGAATCCTTGATTTGTCTCACAACCGACTGAGCCACCTGCCCACCGACTTGCCCCGGTCCCTCTGGCAGCTCTATGCTGCCTCCAATCGCATCCGGCTGCTGGACAAGAATGACACGGTCCACCAGTGGAACCTGCGGTTGCTCGACCTCTCTGACAACAAGCTGGAGAGGGCCATCTTCATCAACAATACGCTGATCAATCTGTGCACACTCAACCTGAGTCACAATCACTTCTGGACCTTGCCCACCAATTTGCCCATGCACCTAGAGAACATTGACTTATCCCACAACTTGCTTGTGAAGGTGCTGCCGGGCTCCCTGGACCGGCTCCTCAGGCTGACTCACTTCTATCTGCATGCTAACCGCTTTTCCACACTGCCAGTTGGAGTTTTTGACAAAATGACATCGATTAGAGTTATCAATTTGGGCGACAACCCTTGGGCCTGTCACCTATACGCCGAAATCTCCTATTTAGTTTCCTGGACTCAGCACACCCCCGCCCGTGTCCTGGGCTGCCCCTGCCACACCCAGCCCGTCTGTGGAGGGGTGCGCCCTGGCAGGACTGGGGGGTGGCACTTTGACTCCTACAACTTGCCCCCCTGGCAGCGAGCGCCCAGGACCTGAGCTCCATGCCCTCCGAGGCCGGTGTAACCGAATGGTGGTACTTGTCTGTTTCTGGCCTGCAAAGCACTCCGGACACCCCAAAAGAGACCTTGAACACACAGCATCACCCCTTCCCAGCCACACCCATCAGCATCTCTACTCGGCAACCCAGAAGCACACACCTAACTATTAATTACCTCTCTGCATCTGCTAGCCCAGCAACCGCAGAGCATATGCTCCACACTGACTCCCATCTCATCTCTGACTCGCTCCACACCAGCAGCGACACAAACTTCATTACTGAAATGACACTGGCCACGGACCGATTCTTTACAACAGAGAGCCCCTCCATCCAAACAAAGAAGACAACCACTCTTCGCACCAGGAGCGTAAGGAGGAAGAATCAGTCCCTTCCTAATGGCATCAGCAACAGCGGCCCGACTCCTGCTACCTGCTCCTCGCTCCCTTTCCTACAAAACCTGGGGCTCCTGTCTGTCTTTCTCAAACAAATTCTGTGAAAAACAAAAACATGGACACCTATGAATTTACAGCACAAACAAATATAGCACACACAGGACTGTTACTGTTGTAGTACTGTATTGTTGCCAGCTTTCCCAGCAAAAGGCCGTTTACGAAACAAAGTTTAAAGGAACAGTGTGTAGGAATTGGTGCCATGTAGTGGTGTGGCTGCAGATTGCAACCAACCCACCACTCACTCCTCCCTTTCAAGATTGTGGTAATGTGAGCTGCCAAGGGTAAAATTGTGGACTTTCGCCTCGCTCAGAGACCATTGTTACCTTAATAAAACTACTTTAGGAGCAACTGAAGTCAGAAGGTGGCTGGCGGTACCACGGTCTTGCACTCCGCCGCTCAGGTTAATGCAGTTTCACAAGTGTGTCAGAGAACTACAGTGGCCTCTGGGTAACGTAAAAATGCTAAAGCTCTCTCTCAAGCCACTGTTTGGTTTGTCCTTTCTGGGCTACCGTAGAAACATGGCAGACGTTGTGAAGACCTGCTCCCTATGTAGATATGAAGGGCTTATTTTAAGCTAACAGCAGCACAACAGGTGCATTACCATCGCCTTGTTGTTCTCTGCAAAGCAGACTGCACAGCCATGTTACGTAAGTAAGACTGCAAACTGTAGGGTGTTAAAATCCTGACCTCAAAGGGAACTATGAACTGTGTTATCAAAGCTAGCTGCTGAAAGCACTCATGCTGCATTCAGGAGACATCACTGTTTGCTTAGTATTGCTGAGTATAACAATAATGATATTGACATCTAACTACAAATTCAGAGGAAACCTGACAGGAAATATTCAATATTCTATTACATTAGTGTAAAATTTTCACAGTAGCAGGAACAGGTATCCAATGTGTTTACGTTACCAACATTTGGAGGAAGTGGCGTCCACACTGGTGACGTTGCAGGGTTCCCTTAACACATTCCCTGACTGGGAGTGGGGACTACTGTTAATGTACACTGTGGATAGGAACGGCAGCTGGGCTTCTTTTAGGTGATTATACCCTCATGAAAAAAGACTTATGAATATTATATTTCATTTCTGCTAATCGATCCCCAGGAAATATTACACACTGTTCCTTTAACAATCCCTGCTACTCTGAATATGGTGTTACTTTTATAATAATTGGCCAAAAAACAATGCAGAATCTTTTCTAATCACTTTTATACAAACCTCCAGTCCAATGGAAAAATATCATTGTAATGAGTATAACTAAGCACATGATGGCACTATACGTTCAGGTACAAGTTTATTATGTAACTGAATGGAGCCTTGTGCTCAGCTGCAACAACTGTCTAACCCTTTCAGTGATGTCCAGTACATATTTTGACCTAAAATGGTTGTGTATCTTTTATCTTTCCCATTTTTCTTTGCTTACAAACTGATATGACACTCAAATTTGCTTATTTTAATCAAATAATAGATCCATGATGCCTGCTCACTTGTTTCATGTAACAAACCATATCACTCACTCGAGGAGTGGTCCTCTCTGGGGACAGGGTGTATGTATGAAAGTGGCGAATCCACACACAGAACAGGGAATAACAGAGAAAACAGGACAATGTTGCATCATCACAATGTTTCACAAACTCTGAGCGCCAAGCGCTGCTTCGGTATTTTGATCACATCTCAAACTTAAGTGTCCTTCATGATTCAGTGACACTCGTGAAAATGATCTGCATGGTGATTGAACGTTCCAGGAATGCTAACCTATTACTGCTATATTGCCGCAGAGCATTAAAGCACAGACGTTCTCAGCTTATTTATACGAAATGTTAAGATATTCCAATCTCGACTGCATTAAGCATAGATCACGGTGATGTGATGTGCCAGCCTAAGGGTTTTTACATCTTAGACATACCTTTGCATACGGTGCCAAAAGGTGCCAGAATAGTAGGACATGCATCACAGCAAACTGCATTTGATAAACTTAAGACGAATACAGTGGAATCACATCTCCAGGGCGATTTCTGCAATGTTAAATAAAGTTGATGATATATTTACACCTTTTGATGATTGTTTTATGGCACATTTTTCATCATTCTACACTGAAAGAGTGATGTTTTTAATTTGAAGCTGTTTTCACAGATAGCATCTCGGGGGAGGCGGACAAATTGCATGTTTTTTCTAGTATTCACCAACTACATCTCCCATGGGTCTTTGACATAGGTGTCAACCCTCACGGGAGCTGAAGTTGTTCAGTGCTAAATAATAAACAAGGCTATAAAGGTCTAACAGTGAATTATTCAGGTTTTAAAAGGAACTATTAAGCGATGCATACTTGTGTTTTAGGTTTCTACTAGATCATGTTTACATGCTTTAATGTTTCAAAAAACGCTTTTCTTTTCTCATACCAGTTGTGCTGAAGCACCTCCTGTCACCTTATGTCTCAAACCGAATGCCCAGTCTGCTGTAATTGGTCAACTAGAGTGATGGTTAAGGTGAGTTTTATTTTGTTTCTGAGCAGTTTGAAAGAAGTGTTTTACGATGCTCCACTATGTACAGCTGATCTCAACATGAACAAAAAGACACCTGGATGATGGTGCAAGCTCATCGGAGAGGGGGCGCAATCCTACTCGGGCACCTTGGCGGAGGTCTGCGCTTTCTTTGGGGGCATGCCAAACTAGCCACTAGGTAGGTGTTATGCATATGTGTTACTTGGTGACATCACCATGTTAGGGAAGAAAAGGCGGGACTTCAGGGAGCAGTGTTTCTGTGGGGGAGATTAACTCCCTTTGATTTTGGATGTTGGACTTAACTTTGCAGAACTTTTACATGCACAAAATAGGTCCTCTTTAATTAGCAGGTATAGATTTGTTTTTAAATGTATTTATTGAGGGAAGGTTCACTGTAAACACAAAAGCATTTATTCTAAATAGACCTTGCTCCACAGCTGGAAACCGCCAAAACAAACACAATCTTATCTGTAGGTCAGTGAGCAGTGACTCAGCAATATCAGGTCAACATTTTTTTATTATTACTTTAAAGATCAGTGAGTAAAGAATGCTTTTCTGAGACTGGCCCATAAATGCATGCTCACTATGTGTTCTTTAATTATGTCTTGAGGAGACATGAGAACATGGGACATGCAGCAGCCTCCTGACACTGTGTGGCGCGAGTCTGGTGAACAGGTGACCCTGCGGTTCAGCCAAGAAGAGCAACACGGAGTCTCTGTCACCACCCACACTGTGAATGATGAACATCTAATGTAATGCCAGTCGGGCCATGAATCATACCTGAACAGCTAGCTGAAGAAAGGGATGAATGCAAATTGAAGCTGAAATATAGTCCCTTCTGACCGATACAGAAAAAGACTATACAAATGGATAAATAGATCTTACGAATTCTTAAGATTTACTGAATAACACAGTATCATAGAAGTGAGGCAGTCAACTAAAAGACCTGATCGTTTCATCTGAACATCAGCCTTCCCTCTGAAAACTCAAACACCTGCTGCATAAACTCAATGTATTTAAAGCATAAAATAGAAAGGAACTTGTGGTTGGTTTGCTGTTTATTTATAAGCATTATTCAAGGCTCAGAGAAATTTTCTAACTTTCATTTCTCCCCTTAAGTTTCAGTTTACCCTTTAGCTTGCAACATCACCTAATCACTTATGTAATTATTTAATGATTATTTTATAGAGTTTATTCCAACAAATCCTCCAGATTAATACCCCTAGTATAAAGCACTATTAACCTGCGGGCCAGCTAGTTTTCTGTGGTAGAAGTAGTTTATGGGACATGAAAAGAGAAAGTGCAGAGACAGAGCTAGACAGAGATTCTAAATTCGTCATTTTATAATTAGACAATTAATTCTCATTTTGATTTATATTAGGGCTGTCAGTCGATTCAAATATTTAATCGTAATCAATAGCATGATTGTTTATGATTAATTGTGATTAATCGCAAATTAATTGCACATTTTTATTTGTTCAAAATGTACCTTAAAGGGAGATTTGTCAAGTATTTAATACTCTTATCAACATGAGAGTGGGCATGTCTGTAAAAGGGGAGACTCGTGGGTACCCATAGGACCCATTTTCATTCACATAGCTAGAGGTCAGAGGTCAAGTGATCGTTTTGAAAATGGCCATGACAGTTTTTCCTCACCAAAATGATTTTGGGAGCATTTTTTAACCTTCTTCTCCTCCATAATATGACATAGTTGATACCAATGGATTCTTTAGGTTTTCTAGTTTCATATGATGCCAGTATCTTCACTCTGGCTTTAAAACTGAGCATGCTACAATCTCTGAAAGACTGACTGCATTCATGCATTAGAAAAAAATAATGATGTTAAATTGATTTTGAATTAACACTTTATCATCCCGTTAACTTCAACAGCCCTAGTTTATACTGTTCTTCATTGTCATGCTGACAACAAACAGCATAACCACTGAATCATCACATGCCGTTGGTTTAGTTGCCATATTGCAGCTTTCATGTTTTCTAATCCTATGATATATATTTCGTAACTTTCAGCCTCCCTTTAGCTGCAGAACTTTAAAACATCTCTTCAAAGTACTGTATAGGTGCCACTGAGGCTGGCCCGCTAGCCAATTATTTTCTCTGTAGACAACACAAAGTAGTGTCAGATTTCTTTTCAGGCTCCTGCTAATAACTGACAAGGTGTAGAAGGCTAGCATCATTTACCGCTGCCATGCCTCCTCCTCTTCATCTCTCCACCCGGGCTTGTTTTGAGTGAGCTGCCTTCTTTCTCTCTTTCAGCCACACTCAATAAGACTCACCCCCAGTGTGCTTCGGCAACCCCGCTGCCCCCTCGTGTTCTCATGTCCCCATCAGCTTTATGTAGCACTGTGTTCAGATATAGTAAGGCTTAAACAACATATAGTGTATCGCAGTCATAACGCAGACAATCTATGTTTAAAATTAGTTTTTTAAAAAAACTTTATACATCTTTTTGTGTGCTGAAAATGTCCCGGTGTTGTTGAAGAGTACTGCTTAGCTGGCTGTTTCATTCTAGCTGTTCTCCCTTATACGGCAACCTTTCCCTTCAGTGTGTCAGAGGCCATAAGGTCACTGTAGTTGGTGAACCCGGGTGGGACTTTAAACTCACCACTCCTAAAAGGAACACAAGTCGACGTGTCACTTTGAACCACCTCCATAGACACACTACTTGACAAACACACTATAATGACATCAGCCCCTATTATGATTCCATGTGTGCTAAGTGCCCTCTTGTGGTGGTGGGACAGAAATGAATGCTTATACCAAAACATTACAGCTGGAGACAATACTTAGAGAGACTGTGCTCTTCGCCAGGACACAACTGGCAGACGATCGTCAAATAACTTTTGAAAAAAAAAAAGTCACTAATGTTTAGAATGTGCATTAAAAAGATATAATAAATAAGCCCTGAAAGGCACGTGAGGGAAAAAAAATATTATAGTGATCCATTTTCTAAGTCTGATTTAAATTATATTTAATAGTTTTAAAATATATATGTATATATATATATATATATATTTTATATATAATTGGTGTTTTGACTTGAATAGCTGAAAAAAAAAGTTTTCCTTAGTTAGTTTTTTATGCGAAACAGAAAATAAATTAAACTCTCGCTGATTTTTCAAATTTAATTAAATTTTCTATGTTCTATGTTAGATTCTTTTGGCAGGAAATGTATTTTAATCATTGCTAATCTGCCATTAGTGTTAGTATAATGTTAGTCCTGTTGAGAACATGGGGGTAGTGGTGGACTCTGATGGTCAAAATGAGTATCAATAACAAAATTTTAAAAAATTCTACCACCTGTCCTCACACAGAGGCAGAAAAGTAAATTAGGAAAATTTCCCTAAAATTTTCACTTGTTTTCACACAGAAGAAAATGAACTTAGAAAGATTACCCTGGTAAAACATTTCTTTTCAACAAATAAGCAAATAATTTAGATTGGACTTAAAAAAAAAATGGATCACCAGATAAAAAATTTAAATAAAAATGTGCATGCCTTCCATAATAAATAGTAAGTAAACATATGATTATAAGTAAACAGTAAAGAAGGAAAATATATAATACAAATATAAGATATATGTGTATATATATATATATAGTAGAATAGAGCACATGAAATGCTGATATGGTACAGGATAATGGTACTGCACAGAGGTATGAATTGATATTGCACATGAATGATAGGATTTGATAATTCAACACACCAAAAATGCAACTAATGCTTTTTTTTTTTTTTTTAAATAAAAGCCATCTAAAACTGTAGACCATCCTGACCACATGCTGATGTACACTGACATGCCCTGAAAAGGCCACTTCAGCCTGTTTATGGCTGAAACAATGGCTGCCAATTTTGACCTCAGAGCCTGCATCACAATATCAATTGTGCACCAGAATAAGGCTGGTAGCCAACCAAAGGGACGCTCAAATGTTGCAGATAAAGTTTATCTGATAGGGCCTAATCTGTATTGACAGCTTGGGGTCTATATGCTGCCATCTCTTTGAGCCAAGAGCGATGTTTTCTAGTCTGGGGGCACTGATCAGCTGAAAAAAAAAAAAAAAAAAAAAAAACGTGTAGGAATCTGGAAGAAATAACAAGGGGCATATACTTCAGCAGCCGGAAGACTGATGAGACAGGCAAAAAATTCAAACCCTGCAGCATGGGGGGGGGGTGAGGATATGGTTGCTTGCTCTTGTCTCAATGGCACAGACAAGGCAAGGTCAGTGTTAAGGTTGGCGGTTGCAGAACAGGAAGTGGTTGGCAACTGAGAGAATATATGGTGGCAGCCAGTTAAGGAGGAGAATAAAGTAGAAAGGAAAGGAACAGGAGAAAAAGGCTGGTAGAAAACTAAGAATGAGCCAGAAGACAGAAAGCACCACTTAGCCAGTGTGTCCAGAGAGGCCTGCTTTACTGTTCCACGCTTTGCCTCTGGAAGATTTAAAAGAAATGTCTGAGGCATATGCACTCATATAAACAAACTCAGAGAGTATAACTGGGTATAAGAGTTCTTCAGGCTGCAAATCTCTAGGCTTATTGTGTGTCACTTTGCCCGTATAGCAACAACAAATGCAGCTGTGCGCATGCAAGGGTGTCTTAACACCCATATAAAGAGGAAATCTTGAGCGTGTGCTGTAAATTTGCATGATAAACCAGAGAGCATGGTGCACAGCTGTCCTGAGAAAGATTTCAACAAAAATGGGCTTTAATATACTTCGACACAGAATGGGGGAAAAAAGTAGATTTGGACAATTAGATTGTTGCTAGGCTATTAAACAGGGGTTATCAGTCAATGTAAGTATCATAGATGTGGGTCGATAGGGGCCTACTACACCTAATAGTAGTTTTTATTATTAAGAAAGAATAATAACGACAGGAGCAGAAATGGATGTCAGGCGCTGTAGCATAGACAGCAAGAAACTTCATATGGGGTGGAGGTTGGGGCGATGGATGGGGTTCACATCCCATGTGAAACCAACAATATGTAGCTGTCTTTGTGATCACAAGCATTAAGTTTCACTTTCACTCTCGAAACAATTATTTTAAGCCGAAACTTGACCTTTTCCCTGAAACTTAACAAACTGTATTTGTTCCCTAAACCGAAAGAAGTTGTAGTTTTGTTAAATGTTAATGTTTTTTTAAAAGAGTTGGAAGAAATTGTAGTTTTGTTGCCTAAACTTAACTGTTTTTTCTTTCTTAAACCTAATGAAGATGTGGTTTTGTTGCCTACACCCACAGAAGTTGCTGTTTTGTTGCCAAAACCTAAAGAAATTGTGGTTTTGTTGCCTATATCGAAAGAAGTTGTAGTTTTGCTGCCAAAACTGTTTTTGTTGCTAAACTGAAAGAAGTTGTTGTTGTTTTGTTGCCTAAACCTACAGAAGTTGTAGTTTTGTTGCCGAAACATAATTTTTTTCATTCTTAAACCTAAAGAAGGTGTGATTTTGTTGCCTAAACCCAAATACGTAGTTCTGCTGCTTAAACCTAACTGTTTTTGTCACCTACACATACAGAAGTTGTTTTATTGTCTAAATTTAAAGAAGCCTTTTTGTTTGTGTTTACGTTTCATTTAGTTTTATGTGTTCTAGCGTGTTGCTTCGCTCCACATCTATGGTGCTTATAGCGACTGATAACACCTATTTAATTGTCTGATAATGGTTGACTTTGGTGATTTGGGGAGTTTAAAACTAAGCTCCCTTTGGAAACAATGTTCAAAAGACTGCAGGGTCTCTGTGTGGGGGAAGGGGAATAATACCACTTCCTCTGTCTTGACAAAGCTTTCCAAAAGGCCAACGTGCACATCTTTCCTCGCACTGCTGACTGTACAGGTGATAGGATGGCTCCTCGCGGCGCTTTAATGCCACTCGTCATCATCTGTAACACACAACTCTCTCGCTCTCTGGAGTCGTGCAAAACAGCAGCCAGAACATTGCAGGGGAGCAGCAGGGGCATGAGCTTATCTCCCAGCCCAGTGGAGCAGCTAAATGATGTCGTCATCATCCACTTGGTGTTGCAGCCTGATTGGTCTAAAGAGCCCCACATGCAAATCTTTTAACACTAAGGTCAAAAATGCACATCGACTTGCTCCATCTATATTGTTAAAACAGAGATGTATGTAGTTAGAGTGATTCTCTGGACTACTATAAGCTATAGCTGGGGTGCTTTGGGGCACTTGGTAGAAGGGAATACTGCGTTTCTCACAAATTTGCAAGGATAATTTGCAGCCTTTGAGGAGCCTCATGCATTTTAGATATTTCAAAAGTCAATATTACAGTTTCATTTTCTTTAATAACGTGGATGTCTGAATATCATAGAGGCCCATCTACCTGGAATGCTAGTGTGTAGCCTCTGGCACAGCTTAATTAACTCATCTGCGTAGTTACAGAGGGCATAATGGGGGAGAGAAATCACTCATCACCACCAGAACACCCTTCCCTACTGATCTGACTTCAAACAGTTCCTCTATGATGTGGTAACAATTGTACACAGTGCCAGTGATCCACACGTATCACACATATCATGATCAGTCGACAACAGAAACATACATGATGAGATCAGAAATTTTATTTATTAAATTCACCAGTTTGTAATTAAATACTCCAACGAGGAAATAGAGTTTTATAAGATGCTAAATTATTCCAGAGCAAGATAAAAGAGCAGGTAGGTAGGCTGCAGTTTGGTGGGTGGCTAATTCCTGAAATAGGACTGTCAATTATGCATGTTTGGGTCTGGCTCCCTCCCTGCAGTCTGAGAGGTGCTTTGGCTTTAGTGAAGGAAAAAGAAGAAGCAGAAAGGAGAGAGGGACACTAGAGGGAGACAATTTGTTCACAGCTGCAGACTTCTCCACAGCTTTTCCTCCGGATTGTGAATTCCACCGTAATAGGCCCTCCTGAGGAAAGCACAGACCACCCAATCCACAGTGATCAACATGAAATCATTCGTAAAATCCGCAGGATCAAATTAACAGCGTCTCAAGAGTGTTTGAAGAATACATCCCTCACAAATTCATGTATTTAGTCTGAGCTATCTTTTAGCGCTGGATTAAAAAATATTGGATTCTTTCACGTGTCAGTGCATGCTTAAAAAACATGACGAGCCTCTGCGAGAGTTATGCAAATGTAAAGATGGAAAATCCCTGCCGACTTCAAGTTTCAATAGACAAAACCTTGTTTATGTGTTCAGACATTTAAAGGTTAAAACCTATATATTTCTTTGTGATTCACACGCAGTGAAAGAGGAGAAAAGGGGGGTTATGCGTGATCCAAGAACAATTTCTCCAAGGTCAAGTGAGGATTCTGAGGGTGTAAAGTGATTACTGCAACAGGAAACAGGATGCCTCTTCTCAAAAACAGCATCTCATAACACTGTCAGCGAGTCTATTGCTCCTCTCACTTTCTTTTCCCCCCTCAGCTCCTTTCACACACTATCAGTTTTACTTCTCTCTCTCTCTCGATCCCCCAGAATCCTCCAGTCTTCATTGCAAAAGGCTCGGTTAGTTACAAGCTTCTTTTTTTTTTTTGCATGCTTTGCTTGAGTTTCCTCTCTATTGAGAAGCGGTTCAGCACTGAATATGAGCTACAATTGCACTGATACAACTGTGTGATTTCAGAAATCTTTGTATTGTCCTTGATTCTAAAGTGAATTATGATTCGACACACAGACGAGTTCAAAGCATGCAGGGTATAAAAAGGTGTCTATTTCTTCAAATTCCCTCATTAATCAGAACATCTTCAACAGCTGCCACCTTTATGAATGCTTCCAAGCCGCGGTAATGATACTGTGGGATCATCAGCATCAGTTTCAAGGAAAATTTGTTCGTACACAGTTTGCAGAAAAATATATATAACCTTTTTCTCTTTCCTCCTCACCCAATACTAAACACTCAACTGCTCTGAAAGCATAGCTGTCACAGCGTCTAAACTTTCTTAAGGAAGGATAAACATTTTAGGCACTTTCATCAGGTGGCGGTGGCTGCTCAGATTAAAGGAGAACACTGTTTTATTTAAAAATCTATACATTTTTCTCCTTCAATCAGAGTCAAAAAGATCTAGAGACCCAAAACTTGAACTATAATATCTGTCCATAAGATAAGAAAGACTTTTACTGAAATATGATATGGTACTTCACTTGGATATTAAAAAGAATATACCAGCTTTTTTCTTTAGGGGACCCTTTTTCTGCTATTGAGTAAAGTGATGGATATTTCATATTATATTCAATGCATAACAATAACAGCACAGAACTGATAAATTGAACATTTAATGCAAAAGAATAGTTTGTGTAAAATGAACAATCTGGGTTGATTATTTCCTGTGAATATTGCATCAGAGACGAGTTATTTTATCAACTTTTGATACAATTCTTGGTATTGTTTATTTTTTTTAAATATAATCATAAATACTCAAAAAGGCTTTTTTTTTTTGACAAATTCAGTGTTGTCCTCTACTGTTCTATCAGCTCTTTGGTTGTTTAACTGTGCTTTTCTAATGCAGGATGAGGCTGTTTAGCAGAGAAGGAAGTCTCTGTTAATATAGTTAGTGTTTACGTCTTCATCGTACCCTTACGATTTAAAACTTTAAAAACACCCTGGGGTGCTCTGGTAGCTCACCTGAGCAGGTGCCCCATGTACCAGGTCTGAATCCTTACCACAGCAGCCCGGGGTTCACATCTGAACCATGGTCCTTTGTTGCATATCATGCTCTACCACTATCACTATCTGATAAAGGCAAAATGGCCAAAAAACAATCTAACAAAACTAAAAAAACACCCCTGAAAATCAAGAGGTCCCCGTGACCCCTGTGAAGCTTTGGGACCCCCAGGTTGGGAACCAGCGGAGTAAGTTGTGTCTTCTTTGGCATCAAGCTATTTTGTTATGAACCGGGGTTCATAACCCTTGATCAGATATTGTGAAACGTCACACCTACCGTACCCTTTCTGTCGCATTTGACTTTGCTCTCTTCACGGTATGACAACAGTGAACAGAAAGGCCACGTAGCGATGTTCAAAAGGCAGAATAATTCACAACCGCACTGTGACACCTGTGTTTTTATTTGAGCATAAAACAAGTCGCTCTTCATGTGTTAAATCCACTGTGATTTTTGCACACCTTTTGATCGCTTTAAAGCCTGTTGTTCCTCAGAGCTCATATTCTGCATTGATTTATAACCTCCCTCTGTCTCTACAGCTGCATGAGTGGATGCAGTTTTTCCCATATTCACATTTTAGGCATATTGCTGTAGGACACTGTCGCGCATATGACAACTTATTGAACATGCAACAGTAAAGTAATCTTTAATGCATCACCAAGTGGCATGGGAATAGTGCATAGAAGGTAGAATAAGTAATAGCGTTTCACACAAGGTGTCATATTTCCAATTGCTTTGACACCCCTGTGCTACAAGGAATTGCCACAACATGCCTATATACTTTTGTCTCAGAGTTACAGACAGCTGCGATGTGTGGTGTCCCCTAACTAATGACGAGTTTTAGCTGTTAAAGTGTCAAAAGTCGTCCTATTTGGGTTCTATCTAAGTCATTGTTTCATAAACATGCCGCCTGGCTAGATAAGAAATCCCCTCTGGTAGTGCCCTCAACAGTCAGCACAGGCGGGCCTATTCAAAAACTGAATGTGAACAATGAAATAGGATCACTAGTCACGTTTCATGTAGAGCTTGGGATGTTTTGTTGTAATTATTCTCATGCCAAGATGAATGAAAACTGCATTTGTTATAGAATTTACTGTCTGTGAGCAGTAATGTGGCTCGGATACAAACAAATGTATAATACATAATTTAAAGCATAATTTGTATGTGAGTTTTCCTTTTCTTGCGTTCTGTTGGTGGCATACTGTGCAAATAATGTCCATCAAAAACACATTTTTTTCCCCAGCGCATATGTCATGCATGTTCATTAATTCATTAATTTCTTCTTTGTCAGGGTCACAGCGGGGCAGAGGCAGTTTATCTCCACATACATTGTGTAGGCAGGGGGCAGGGCCGGCAACTCGTTACAGGTCATCTACATGAAAAGATTCATAATTACTCCTCTACCTGTATGGATACCATACTTTATTGATCCCAGTAGGATAATTCTTTGTTGGCTTTCATAATGAATATAGCAGTTAAAGGTCAGAGCTCAGGGTCAGCTACAGAGATTCAGTATTGTGCTCAGGGGACCTTTTCCACAGGATCTGGACCTGCTGGAACGCAGATTGTTATGGTAATTATCAGTGCACCCTGAAGTTGGCCACCTTTTAATATGTTTAAAAATTTGATCTTCTGCGTATTCTGAGCTGGATCTAAAAAATATTAATTGTAACATGTTTTAAGATGTACAACAAAACAGATAAAGACATGCATTGTTAGTATTATAACAGGAATGTACTGTTAATGTAAGGCTCATTAAATGTGCACATAGACTGGTAAGAATTTAAAAAAACAATCGGAAAATGGTATGACATATATTATTTGCTTGTTTATTTGATATTAATTTTCAATTTTTTAAAAGCTTTTTTCAAGAAAGCACCTCTTATTTAAAAACATAATAATAATAATAATAATGATGATGATGAATAATGATGTAACTTGTGATTTATGTACATTATGCTACAATATAAACATCTATATGTAAAGAAATATACAAAAATTTAAATTAATTAAAATTTTATTTTTTTTACATTAAAAAGACAATGTAATATAATATATATAATGTTCAATATAATAAATTGCATTAAGACATACAATACATAGCATATAACCACAGTGCAAAAAAGTAAATAAAAAGTAGTATTTATATAGCATAGCACTATATAAAGAAAAAAACATATAGTATTTATATATATATTGAAATACAGAATAGGTTTTAATGATGTATATGTGTGTGTGTATATATATATATATATATATATATATATATATATATATATATATATATATATATATATATATATACAGTATATATACTTTATACATACTATACTATACTATACTATATATATACAGTACTTTACTACTTCACTACTTTATAGAAAATATGCCAGTTGACGTTTTCTGAGGGACTATATTGCACGGCGGAAGCATAATAACTCATAATAATTAGTGTAAACTAATCACGCTGTTGCTTTGCAAAGCTTTACTTGTTGGTGGAATAACAATATGTAAACACGGCTAATTAAATATAACATTTTTAGACAAAGATTTTTTTTTTCTTTTAAATTGTATGTGTCCGCTGATTTAGAAGAGCAATAAGCCACTTTCACCTCTAGTGGCTTAGCGCTTAATTAAATGACAAATCGGAGGATTGGTTTGCAGATTGCCTGAATTGACGTCAATTGGATTGGTTAGGTGACAGAGGCAGGCTCCGCCCCCCTGTGGGCCAAGGTAGAGCGTGCTGCGAGAGGGAGGAGGGAGCAGGGGGCTGAGCTGATCCCACGTGTGACGCTTTCATTCCCGGCTCAGTAATATTCTCATAGCGGGGCTTTGCATATCTCCTGCCGTATCTGTGTGTGTCTGTCACTGTTACTGTAGTCCCAGCCTATAGTTTGAAATAGATATGGAAGGAGACGGGAGTCAAGCCACATCCGGAAGCCTAAATGATTCACAACATGACCCGGGGTAAGCATATTTCTAAATTTAATCCGAAGGTACGGTGTTTTTTTTTTCATGTTACAACATCTTAGAGAGGACTTCGACTGCCGTGCTGGATTCGTCCCCACAGTACGCACTTAAAACCGTGCACGGGTCCGTTTCCACATTCAGCTGAAAGCCCTCAGCTTTGTAGCGAGAGTGGCCTCCCCTTTTATGTAGATAGACTATAATTACAAGGCGCGAATGTGTTTTCATAGTCTCCCTTTACCCTTAAAGGTCGCTTTTAGAAGTAGTTAGTCGTCAAAATGGCCGAACTGACATCTGGACTCACTTCTGTTGTGTTTTCCCCTTACAGTAAAATGTTTATCGGTGGCCTCAGCTGGCAAACCTCACCAGGTGAGACTGCTTTTCTCTTTTACACCGTATCCAGCATTTCTTGTTGTTTTGTCGCTGTGTGACTGAGTGCTCGTTGTAGCCGCCGCCGCTGCTGCTGCTGGCGGTGTATGTGCGAATGTGCACTGTGCAGTAGTGTACTGTATGGGATATCTCACCAGTGTGTGCGCACGATGTTATTTTTGATCTCCGTCCATCTGAAGTCCTCTATTCGACCCCTATGCGCATCGCGGGGTGTCCTTTTTGTTTGAAATACAGTGACAACAGCATGTCCATGATGTTTCTGTCCAATGACCCGACATATTTTCTCTATCCACAGACAGCCTTAGAGACTATTTTAGTAAATTTGGAGAAATAAGAGAATGTATGGTGATGAGAGACCCCACGACAAAACGCTCAAGGTAAATAACGGGGCTTTTCCCCCCCTACTTCTCCTTTCCAGTGCATGTGACGATATCGCTCACTTTGTCCGTGTTAATCCAGCGTGTGTGTGTGTGTGTCTCTCTCTCTGTGTGTGTTTCTGTGTCCGCGCGCGCACGTGTGTTCCCGCGCGCGCACGTGTTAGTGTGTATGAGTGTGTGTGGGTCCGCGTGCGCGCGCCTGTGTGTGGTTTCACAGCGAGCCAGATAAGCTTAAACGCTCACTGCTGTAAAGCTGCAGCCGAATGCAATTTGACATTGACTTTGTGACTGCACCACAATGTTGGTGTGGTGTCGTCTCACATTGTGACATACCAAATCATGATCAGCGGCGTGCCCGGTTTCTGTTTCACATCTGCTACAGGACGTCCATAATGTGGATTTTTATATGCATTTGCACAGAGATATGGTAGCAGTAATAAGGTCATAGGAATATTGGGCCTCTGTTTATGCAGTTTGTCATGCTGAGTCGCACTATTTTTGTATTTTTTTTTGTATTTGCATGAAACAACATCATTTTGTGTATGCATTTTAACATTTTGGTCTTTTTTGTGTCTTTTTTTGCAGAGGATTTGGGTTTGTTACGTTTACAGATGCTGCCAGTGTAGATAAAGTCTTAGCTCAACAACACCACGAATTAGACTCAAAGACGGTGAGTTAATTTCATCTACACTTTTCTGTAATGTTATGTTTAATGTGTGCACTGTTCTGCCAGTGGAGAACCCCCCCCCCCCCTTGTCATAACTGTATGACTTTTTTACCGCCTAAAGGCCTTGTGGGTAAACACCTCTTAGGTTAACAGGCTGTGTGGATCAAGGTCACGTTATAAAGGCTGAATGCATGATGGTCCCCTTTGCTTAACAATAAAACACAACTCCAGGGTGAATATTATATGTGTTCACTTTCACTTCTCTGGATGAATGGGACCGACACGCCCCCCCCTCTTCGCTCCAGCCACATGTGCGATGTGCACATATCTCATGTTCCACTGAAGGGCGTGCTGTCCCAGGCCTGCTGTTGCCTTGCTACTGTTTGACCCAGCATTGTATCGTACCTGATGCACTGACACTGGTCCCCCAACAAACACTGCCCTGATGCCAAAAACAGAGTTCTGCATTTGTGAGTAACCTATAGCAGAATCGGTCAACTTTTTCAACAAAAAGGATGCTTTTCAAACTAATTGGTAACATAAAATAATTTGATTACATAAATGCAGCAGCGTAACAGCAATCCATGACCATTATAAATGTGTGTTTAGCTGAGAAAAGAGTGTATTTACTTGCATAAATAAGGTAATTGATCCGCAGAGATACACCCACACTTGTTTATGAAAAACTTTCGTGGATTCTACTTGACCTTTTGAGATTTGTCAGTAGATGAATAATTAAAGACGCTAGTCATTTTGGAGAGGTGTCTGTAGTGATGGATTAGACAGGGTTCGGCTGAAATTGCATTTGTCTGGGATTTCTGATCGGTGTGTTGTAATATTCCAGATATGCCGGTGTAGTTTTGGAAATGGAAAAGCACATGTTGAGGAAAGATGCTGTGTGCTGATGCTACCTTGGATAAAGATCTCGATGGAGGAATGTTTTTAAGGCTTTTGAAAGACAAATGGATACTTAAGAATAATCTGAAATTTGTTTAGGAAATGACTTGTTGTATTTTAAGATTTACTGTCCATTGTAATGTAAATATTCTTGATTAGCGGACCTTAGTTTATTTTCCTTCCAGTTCTTTCAACTGCAAAGTTTATAGTAATGTGACTGCTCTTTATTATTATTATTATTATTATTATTATTATTATTATTATTATTATTATAATTATTATTAGGGGGCTCAGAGTATGGAGGTTCTCCAAATGGGTTTATGGGTTTAGGATTTCTGCTGGTCTAAAATGCAGGAAAAAAAAAAAACATAGTAACGTGACGTCATATCCAACGGCGTCAACCAAAACAAAGCGCAGCCAGCCGAAATGAGAAAATAGAAAGCGGTGAAGAATCTGCGTGGTACGACCTGCATCTGCACATCCAGAGTGGTAAACACTACGCATACAGTAAAGTATGGAAACACTTTGGGTTTCACACACTGACGGGAGATACAGAGCGATACATGATGGCTAAAGCTGTATGCTAATGCTGTTGTGGACAGGAAACATTATCGTATCGTAATGTGCGGTCAAGCCAGCCGTCACTTTCATCTCCGCGGTCAAATCAGCTGAGAGCACGCAAATACTGACATTTCTGTTAAATGCAGTCAGACGGCCCTGATGGAGCTGACCATAGATGTTTTAACAGAACGGAGCTAACTGGAGAGCTAGAGACAAACTTGAAATATGGAATATAATATGGCAATAAAATATGGAAATAAGATTGACTGGGTTATAGTCAGTGGAAATATAAAACATTACATGCTCGTAATAAATAAAAAAAATGTGACTTTTGTGAGGTAAATTTCCTTGCTGGAAAAAATGTAATTGATACCTGACAATGATGGATATATTTGACTTCAGGACATCTCTCAAATCAAACATTTTTACTGTATCAATTTAGATATTTTCCAAAGTAAAAGTCCCTAGAAGTGTGTGATTCAACTTTTTCCCATGCTCTAGTTAAAAAAGTTAACAAAAATCACAATAAATCTTAATACTGAAATGCAATACTTTGTATAATCGCAATACTTAAAAATCACAATACATATGGAATCAGCACCATAGTATTGAATGTGGAGACAGGTGAATCATCCCAGATCTAATCCCGTTCAGGGCTTCAAAATAAGGCTTGTCTGCTTAGCCAGGGCAATTAAATGCTACATCGGGCTAGCAAATCTAGCAACTCCATTGCCAAATCAGGCAAGTAGAGAAAAATAATTAGACACATGCTTTTGGTGGTGGAAGTGGCTACGGAGTGAACCATCTCACTTTCTTTGAGAGCAACATGGACAAAACATGACAATTATCTGTAGTCTTAATAAAACAATTTGCATAGGGGCAAGTAAAAAGTGACTTCTGGCAAGTGGATTTCTGACCCACTTGTCTGACCGGGCTAGTGAAAAAAACCCCATTAATGTTGAACCCTGGCTTTACAAAATGATTGATAACCCCAAGTCAGATGGGGCGAAAAGATGGTGGGCATGCAGTAGATAATTAGTTCCCTCTTCTGAGCCTCAGGTGTGGGGCTGTCACGGTGAAGGAATTTCCCCTGTTGTAACAATTATTGGCTCAACAGTGCGATATTTTCCCTTTTTTTTACTTCTACACCGCCCCTCCTGCGCTGTGATTGGATGATTTGGTAAAAAATGACAGTGATGAGCACAGCGTTTTACCTATATTCTAACTCTGCCACCAGAAACCACCAGACATGCTGCTCTCAGCGCAGAATCAACGCTCAGTGCTTTGTGAGGCTGCTGCTTTTGTAGCATTATGTAAATACGCAGTGATCCCGTTGCAAAGTATTTAAAAAAGACAAAAACATGATCATAGCGGTTGTGGCGGTTGCTTGCCATCCCCTGCAGTTTGTTTGTCAATAGTGCGGTGTTGCAATATTACAGTTATTGCGACAGCACCACTCAGGTGGGTCAGTGTCTCACTCCAATTTTGTGCTGTGGTTGTGCTTTAGCGTTCCCATGTGTTATATGGGAATTAAGATGACGAGGTCATACCTTGGTCTGTTGTGAATCAGTGAGTATAGTGAGAAGACAAGGTTGTTGGCAGTGAAAGGAGAAATAGGTACGACCGATGGCATTGCAAACGTCTATAGAGGAGAGTGCGTAGAAGCAGGTTAAGGGGCTGCTTGAAGGTGTAATGATAGAAACCTACGTTGCTGCAGGATCCATAGCAGTTTGATAACTTCCAGCTTGACATTTTGAATTAACAACTTTGTGACAGCTTGACAGCATATATACGTATATACAGCAAAGGTCGTGGGGGGGATACGTGTGAGGGAGGGCTGCACATAAAAATATACGAGTTGTCCCATACAGCTCCAGTCTTTTACTGGCTCTTGATAAATGGAGCAGTTGTTGGGCCAGTGCCTTGCCCGAAGGCACTTTGAGAGTAGTGGCAGCAGGAAACAGTTAAAGCCCTTGTGCATTTAAAGTTATTCTATTAAGATATTCATTGAATTTAACATGACGACCTCATGCTCGCTTATATAGCACAGTCTCAATCCACTGCTACTTCTATGTTGCAACTGAATTATTGA
The DNA here is from genome assembly GCA_947000775.1 of Pterois miles. NCBI lineage: Eukaryota > Metazoa > Chordata > Actinopteri > Perciformes > Scorpaenidae > Pterois > Pterois miles. The sequence goes on from CAMQGK010000052.1 coordinate 15,868,524, forward strand.
TTGTAAAGTAGTTTTTCCATCCATAAGAAAAAGGTAGTTTTTTCTATATTAATGTTACAAAACTTTCGCCTACAGCTTCCAGCATATTATTATTAAAATGTAGAATATTCTTGGTGTATTTTCTTATGTAGAATGCTGGAGTTGAAAAGCAGGTTTTTCTTGCTTCTCTGAAGCATATTAAGTGGTGTGCAATAGCTGTGATGTAAATCACCATTTTGAGATTGTGGGCCACCTCTGCTTTGTATCCATAGAAAGATACAGACAGCTTTGCAGCTACTGATATGTATATAAATTAGGGTGGGGGAAAAATCAATATAGCATAGTATCGCAATATTTCGCATGGCAATATTGTATGGATCCCGTCTGTCAAGTATTGATCTTTTATTATATAAACTATTAATACTGCAAATACAGTGTAGGCTCTAATACAAACAATTCAGTTTGTCAAGTGCTTGGTGCAATATTTATGCAGGTCCGTCTGCTTGACTGACAATCCCACAGAGAGCTCCAGGGATGACGTGTTTTTGTAGGCCAACCAGGAAGTTAGCGTCGCCCTTGGTTCCCTCGACAAAAAAAACGATGGGATTTTTCCATCGGGATTTGAGAGAGTCTTATGATACGTACACGTTTTGTTCAGAAAGATATTCTCCACAAATGAACACCACTTTTATGATTTTCGAAGTGTGAATCAATTGCCAGATTAGCGTATACCAATGAGGCTGTAGAGGAGGCATGATGACGTTTTGTAGTCTCATTTAGCCACTTGTTAGCAACCGGCTTTTTTAAAAGACATATAAAGGCTTCAAATTATACATGTGGGGTATTTATTGATGTATTTTACATCATAGAATAAGCTTAAGCTTGTGTTAACCACAGACCTTATTTCAGTCATCTAACTAAAAATCCTTTCAAAAAACCCAATGGAACAGGAAGTGCTAAAATGCTAACTCATTTCTGGGTTTTACGACTCATTCCCGTAACTGTCTATTTTGCTGAAGTAAAAATTATTGAATCGAGATGAGCATAGTGAAAACTGTATCTTATTAGATAAAACAGATAATTTGCAGTTGAAAAAAGTAAAGAATTACAATATATCGCAATAGTCAGCATATCGCAAAATGCATCAAGTGGCAATAAGATATTATCATGATAATATTGTATCGTAGAGCCTCTGGTGAGTCCCACCCCTAACATAAACACTTATATCACAGTTATTGTAGGCTGTAGGTCATATTTGGCAGACGTGTCATACCCTTGTTATCTAACAGTGCCTCACCCTGAGAACTGAACCGTGACATTTTAAGGTCTGACATCCAATCATCATTGTCTCTCAATTGTGGCCTTAGTGTCACAGGCACAGCAAAGTTCTCTAAACTTCTATCACATCTGTCCTCATACCTAAATGGCAAGTCACTGGGTGCTTGTTGTGAAACCTTTCCTTTTTCATTATATTTATCATGACCTCTGTCAGGTAGGCTCTCGTAAAAAAATCTATATGCTGTGGAAGAGGATTTTCATTCCAAATTTAAGATATTTTTTGTGGTTTTATTGCATAGCACATAGTAGAGAGCTGACAGGAAATGAAGGGAGAGAGAGGCCTGGCCAGGCTCGACCAGGGGGCGTTGTCTTAAGCCCTGAGGTCACCAGGCTGCCTTGAAAAAATAGTTTTTAATGACTGACAGCCCTAGTTAATAAAGTCAAAGCGATGATAAAGTCTTAATGCAAATTTGTTTCAAGGACACTAATTTCTTTAACACAACTTTCGATTTTTAGGTTGTAGCAGGCTCTGTTTTAAAGCCAGAGTGAAGATACTGTTATCATATAAAATTAGAAAACCTAAAGAATCCATTGGTACCAACCATGTCATACTAGCTTGTTGCAAAAGAGGTTAAATAATGCTCCAACATTAAAAATTTTGGTGAGGAAAAGCTGGCATGGCCATTTTCAAAGGGGTTCCTTGACCTCTGACCTCAAGATATGTGAATGTAAATGGGTTCTATGGGTGCCCACGAGTCTCCCCTTTACAGACATGTCCACTTTATGATAATCACATGCAGTTTGGGTCAAGTCATAGTCAAGTCAGCACACTGACACACTGACAGCTGTTGTTGCATGTTGGGCTGCAGTTTGCCATGTTATAATTTGAGCATATTTTTTATGCTAAATGCAGTAACTGTGAGGGTTTCTGAAGAATATTTGTTATTGTTTTGTGTTGTTAGCTGATTTCCAGTAATGCATATATACATACATTTGAAGCATATTTGAGTACTAAATACTATTAATCGCGATTAACTATGGACAATCATACAAGTAATGACGATTAAATATTTTAATCGATTGACAGCCCTAATTATCAACATAATCATCTTGGACGTTGACTTTTACACAGTCTATATTTAAAAAAGATGCAGAGCCAAATAGGATTTGCATTCCTGTCAGATGAATTTGTTTTGTCTATGATTTATTTGCTTTGTTTCCATGGCCATGCAATTTGTCTCCATACCCTCAAACCTGAAATAAATTGATGACATTAATAGCCCTGTAATAATAGGGATAACTAATGGCTGCGTCATAATAAACAACAAAGTGAAGCTTTGACATTTTTGTAATCGGATGAGTGTTTGACGGTATAATTGACACAACCAAAGATCCTGACTCAAATACTTGCAGAAATTGATATTTCCTCGCTGCTAATGTGCCTCTGTTTATCCGTCGGCGTGCAATAGAAGATTACAGACCGAAGGCAGCTGTCTGTGTTGTTTTCCTCACTATTAGTCACTGGGCTGTATCTGCTGTGCTGTTGTATATCTTAACGCTCACACTATCAAGATCGCATTGCATTAGGATCTATCATATCTCTTTATAAAGTTGTTCACCATGAATGAAGAGAATGGGCCGGTCCAGGAAATGTGGACGGTTCTTAATGTGTTTGCAGATCTTGATTCGATACAAGCCTCCATACTTTTGCAGTGCCTGACTGAGTCCTTACCAGTGTTTCGTCCTTCGTAACCTTGAAAGGGAGTGAGTGGCTGGAGGTGCTGTGACTGTGAACAAGTTGAGTCATATTATTTGTACAGGGAAAGTGGAAATCATACCTAATTTACATTTTCAGCTTGGCATTTTGTTTTCTTGTTTGTTTATCTCATTTTATTTTACAGATAGAGTTGGATGTGTGAATTAAATTAATGTGGCTTTGGTGTTCTGACACAGTATAGTAATCATTATTAAGTAATATTCGTTATAAAGCAAACACAAAAGAGGCATTTCTGTATTTGACTACTCTGATACCTCACAAAGGATTTCAGTGTAATTTTAGCATAACCTTTCCATTTGGTTGAGGATTAAAAGAGCTATAGAATCAAGGTAACATCCTCAAAAATGCCAGGATGCGATATAGGCACATCATCACAGTCTTCCTCTTATTCGTCTTTTTTCCTACCGTGCATAACCGTCCGGTTATGAAAACACTCAGACTAGGATGAATGTGAATGAGACATATGGAGAAGCACAGCCTGGGGCTTCAAAACACACATGCTGGTAATTCAGAACATATTTACCATTTTTCATGATGCTTTGTTCAGTTTAGAAATATGCGATTCGCAGCATCTGTTCCTGAAGATGTTTCAAGGCAGGCCGGTATGAACAAGGGAGATCATAGTATATGATTTTGCATTTGAGAAATAACAGTTGAGAGCTCAACAAGGCAGAGGATTCATTCCAGTTTGGCATCTTTTATCGTTTTATGTATTTGATAAAATATTCATCAGGGACCTATGTGTGAATGCAAAAAATATGAATTTATCATGACTGTATGATACCATTCATCTTAGTTTAAACTAGGGATGTCACGAGAACCGATACTTTAGTACCAAGTCAATGCCAACATTTTGAACTGTACTTGCAATAAACTCCATCAAGGCATGTATTTTTTGATACTACATTGCAAACATCAAGTCTGTGTTGAAATCGGCAAGGGGAGAGCTAGCTAAGTTTAGCCGTTAGCAGCCAGTGGGCAGCGTAGTCCTGAGAAGCTAACAGCTAACGGAGGTTGCATTGGGTTTCATTATGATACATCCAGCCTCTATTCAGTAAAATGAGCATTCGGTAAAGGTAGATTCTAACATTATTATGATGTGTTCAAATGTAATCTTGTAAAATGTAGTTTTTGGTGAAGTGATGTTTATGACACTTAAACATTTTGTTCTGTAACATAATATTGTCAAACTTTTATGATTTTTGAAGTGTAAATGCAATCGGCAGAAGTAAAAAACTAACGTTAGGCTATAGATGAACAGTCGCATGAGCGCCAGTCTACACAACGAGGCTGTAAAGGCGGACAAGTTGGCGTGATGACGTCTAGTTGCCTCTTTTAACCACCTTTTTAAAGACATGGAAAAGCTTCAATATATTTATTGGCATGTTTTATATCGTAGATGACAACATGAAAATCTCTTAAGCTTTTGTTAACCTCAGACCTTATTTCAAGCATTAACTAAAAACTCATTCAGAAAACCCACTGACTTCCCATCAAGGGAGCCGTAAGTACTAAAATGCTAACATGTAGTGTCGGCACATTTCAACCATATTGTTGGAACAGTGGGAGAGACCAGTGGGAGAGACCAGTGGAAAGACGAACCACGGTGCGTTTGGAGTTTTGTTTCTGTTTGGTTTGAATGACAATATATTCCACTGGTGAGCTACCTGCTGGTGCAGACACACACACACACACACACACACACACACACACACACACACACACACACACACACACACACACACGTTTAATCAGTAGTAACGTTACTACTAAGTGGCTGCGATGGTTAATCTAAGGGAAATAAACAGTATGTTTTAAGACGGTACGAATAGTCGCATAAACTCATCCATCTTTCTATAACTTTACGACTGTTAATAATCAAAAATCATGACCCATTCCTTATTGGTATTGACTATTAAACTTCTGGTATTGTCTCATTTCTAGTTTAAACAGTATAGATATGGTTTCTTAATTTCTTGCAACCTGTAAAACCAACAAACATCTATATTTTCTTTTGACATAAACATAGTATTTGTGTGCCTTTAATGAATAACCTTTACTCGCAGTTTTGGTGTTTTTAAGTGAGGCAGGAAACAACCGAAAGGGAAAGGAGGAGAAAAAGCATGAAAGACCAGCTGTTCTGGGCAGACCTGAGTTGTATTTATCAGATAGGATTTGGAAGTAAAGTCAAATCAGTGAGCTAAACTCTGACTTCAAGTATAGCAGGTGCTCTCTGTCTTCTGCAGTTAATTATGGCTGAAGGCGTTATTAGTTCATGTTGTATCTGTCTCTTCGGTACATACAGAACATCAGATGTTTGTCAAGGCTGTAATGTAATACCGCTGAATCTGGATCACGCTTATAATTGTGTTGCATTTTTTTTTTCTAAAGAAAAAATTTCCTTCTTGAGCGTGAGATTTGGTGAAATCCTCATTATTGATTTGACGAGCATAACAAACTGCCTTTTCGATGTGTTATTCCTCTGCAAAAAAAAAAAAAAAAATCTGTAAAGATTGACAGCACAGATATGAAACATTTATGTTTTAATTTCTTGTCTGTTCCGTTGGTATCGCACAGGCACACCTGTGGACCCGCTCACACACTTAAGTTGGGAAAAGCTGCAAGCTTTGATAAGCCTTTTCCTTTTAGCTTAAACACCACGCCATCGCGCCAGTGTAGATATGTCTTAAGAGAGAGGAAGAGAGTTTACCCAGGAGCCGCATTAATATATGAAATCCTTTTTATAAGATGTGAACTTAAGATATAGGCTGTTTCTCTGCCCTGATCTCCCACAGTCGCATGCGGAAGCGGCCCACAGAGACACTGTAGTAAAAAGGCTGTGGAAGATAAAAGATGGTGGTGGATTCCTCTTGGTCTGTTCTCATAATTATTATGTTGACATATCAGCTTGTATGATGTCTTGAGGAAATCCACGTTTGCTCTGTGTGAGATTGTGTTTCATCATGTAAGAAAGGTGCGCCGAAACTATTAATTTGAAAAAGACATGTTAGGGTGATGTAAAGAGGTTATGTTAGGTGAGGAAATACTTACAATACACTGGAGAGGCCAGTTTTGCTTTAGAGTGAGGAGTAAGCTCTTGACACAGACTACAGCTACTTCAACAGAGGTGCATCTTTAGCATGTCACTAGCATTTGGCATGCTATGCATTGATACATACTAAATCTTTTTCTGGCTGCGTTCCAATACCCATACTACCATAATACTTCATTTTGTGTGCCAGAAAAAAATTTCCTATGTTCCACATAGTATGTCAAAAGCAGAGTGCCCAAAATACCAAGCAGGGTGAAATGAGATGTCACAAGTCATATCTTTGGGGTACAACAAATGCACAGTAAAATCTGCACTGCACTCGCCAAAATTGACCCTATCGCAACGCAAGACCATAGCTCAGTTACACAGCATGTGTTACACCCAAGCCCCTGGAAGAGTGGCGGTTGTTGATCCCAATTTTTGTAGTGGCCAAAAGGTGCTATTGCAACTCCCAGGTCTGTCAGTTGATGCCATTGGGCCCAAAAAGACTTTTTCCCATTGACTTACATTTGGAAAGAGATGTCTGTTACGCAGCAGATATTTTTTTTGTAGGTAAATCAACTCCCCAGTACGAACACTCTAATAGCCCTTATTTAAATCATTAGGTCCTAAAAGTTGTAAAACACTTCCTCCGTTCATGTTTATGATACCCAGACCATGATGACAGCATAAGCCGTGACAACGGCATGTCAGTGGGACCCCGTGACGGAGTCATGCGACAGAGTGGACGCTACTGTGCATGTCCGAAGGGCCCAAAGGATGCGAAAAACCCCAGAAGATCGGGGTACTTTTCCAGGCAGAAGTTGAACCATTTTGGCATCATTTTAATGAACGGGGCCCCGCCTCCAACGCTGTATCCAGTTCTCTTAATACATCCGTGGTTATACCCCATATCCCATGACCTGTGTCCCAGTTTCCTTCTGCTGACCTTGAAAAATATTAGAATATCATACTACATCTGGGTGCATTTTGCATTATGCAAACCAGCATGCTTTTCTGGCTATTCTGACCCACAATCTTCTACACAGTGGATATACAGTATGAGCAAGAGGGTCAGAGTTCAAGGCACAATGTTTTGATGAACTAGTATGTCCGTGTTGTATGCATAGTGCATACAACAGTATGTGCTTTGTATGGGAAGCTGCAGTGTGTACTAACAGTAAAAGGATTGCGATTTGGACGTGGCACAGTGTCGTTAAAGTTGGATGACATGACAGCATCCCAAAAGTGAAGCAAAACATCTTGATCGCTCCCTGGTGGCTGGCTGCAGTACAGTTTGTAAATCCCACCCCGTCTATCTTAGCAGATGGGCCAAACTGAAGAGTCAAATTACACATCAAATAAATATATCCCATATTATGTAACTCTTATCACACTGAGATATGTTCAAGTCTTCATTTGTCTGATAAGTTTGGTTTTAATTAGTTATTTGATGGTATAAAAAGGGGGTGGAACGTGATGATTGACAGCTGTGATTGACAGCAGCTCTGAGTGTAGTAGTTGTAGAACCGCAGGGTTGGGAATTGTACGAGAGACGAGATATAACTTTTAACTTTCTATAACGGACACAAGTCTGTAATAGAACAGTGTCAATTTGATCAGGAATGCAGTTATAGAAATATTTTAGTTTTGTCTTTCTAGTCAAACAGCTACCGTGGTGCTAACGACGCAGCTACGTGGCTCATGCTTACCAGCTGTGGCCGTGCTCAGCTCATGATTGGCTCAGACGGGTGTGTGGGCGGGACCTTGATATCACTACTCCGGGCCCAAATGACGATAAAATCTCAAGATGGCAGCTTCGGTAACCGGGATATTTTGGTTTCACCTCTGTGCAGTGGGAGGACATGGACATGTTTTCATTTATATATGCAGTCTAGAGTCACTAGTCATGCTATTGTGCTCCGCATGAACTGAACTATGTAAACTTGCTTAGATGCTATCTGAGATAGCCACATTGCAAGAGGCACATATACCGTAATTGCAGAGCCCCCTTGAAATCACATCAGAGGCTGCCAGTCAATTATACACAACAGGTACTGCTACCATTAGATGGTTACAGTAATTTAATCAAAGGAAAAAAAAGGACCCCATACATCCTGCACTACAGACAGTTGTAGATAACAGCTGCCTGTAATAATCATACTCTTATTACCTGTAAGAGTTAGAATAATTCTTTTCTCACCCACTGAGACTCTGAGTGCATTTACATTTACACTAGTATCCATATTTCTCAACGTCCATGTAAACATCATATCCCAAAAAAGATCAAAACCAGGATAAGACTCAAAACTGGGTTATTTATATCCCCTGTACATACCGTATGATTCTAACAATATCCAGGCTTTCTGATCACGTGTGTGCAGTTGTGCCTTGATTTGGCGGGGTTTAAATGCCACAGTATCCTGGTTTCTGTCAGAGTTCTCTGGGTAGCATATCCCTATCCAGGTTTCTGAAACCAGGAAAAGATGTGTTAACATTAGCAGGATATGCCAAAATCCTGATCGTAACCAGGATACAAGTATACATGTTAAGACACTCAATCGCAATATTTTGGCTCTTTCAGAGATTGTAGCAGGCTCAGTCTTAAAACTAAAGAGAAGATACTGGTATCATATGGAACTAGAAAACCTGAGGAATCCATTGATACCATGCCATGTTAGCTTGTTGGGAAGAAGGCTAAAAGACTCAAAATGTATGCTAAATTCTGGCAAGGAAAAATGGGCATGGCCATTTTCAGTGGGGTCCCTTGACCTCTGACCTCAAGATAATGTGAATGGAAACTCTGAGATGAACAGAACTCTTATATCTCTCACTCTATTTTATTAGATAAAACAGATGACAAGACAAACTGCAGAATTTGCTGTTGAAAAAAGGTAATAAACTGCAGTAAGATTGTATTGTGACAGTATCATATCATGGGACCTCTGGTCGCAAGTTAAAAATTAGGATTTTGTTGTGGCTTATACATAACATTTTTTTTTATTTTTCAATGATGCGTTTTGATTGCAATTTACACTTGAATATATTGTTAGTTAGGCTGCAAATAAATATTTTCAGATTTTTTTTTAATTTGTCAATTAATCACTTAATTGTTTGGCTTGTATAACATCAAAACCCAGTAAATACACAATTATTACAATTATCAAGAGCCCAAGTTGATCCTGAGATGTCTTGTTTTGTCTGACCAACAGTTCATAATCCAAAATATTCAATTAACTATCATGTTAAAACAAGGAAACACAGCAATTTTCACATTGGAGAAGCCTAATAAGAGAATGTTTGGATGTGTTGCTTAAAATTTACCTAAACGATTAATCAATTGTCAAAATAGTTGCTGATTAATTTAATAATCAACTAATCTTTTAAGAAACTTCAGTCATTCTGTCCAACAAAGTATGATATATGCCATATGCTCTAGCCAGACCTCTTTTTGGGCCATTCAGCTGTGTAATACGGTCGCAAAATTATGGCCAAAATAGTCATGATTATTTTGCTCAATATTGATACCATGGTTATTCATTGATTTTTAACGACAGCATATTTTATTGCACTCTCACATTAAAATAAACAGAACACTCCTTTCACTTCCATGCTGTGCTACATCCCTCTTATTGTACAAATTAGGGCTGCAAGATGTTGGAAAAACCGACTGCAATATTCTTTTCTGCTTTATATATTGCAACATGAAAATAAACACAGGAACATTCACCCTACCCCTTTGTTAGCTGCATTTTAAAGTAAATCCCTCAGTCTGGTGCACTTCGAGCAAAATTTGCAACAATAGAGCTAGATAATCAATTTTCTGCTCTTGATTTAATCACATTTGTTGCATGGATAATATCTGTACCCAAAAAGTGAAGCCAAAACATTTCGATCACCAGCTGGTGGCTGGCTGTTTGTTGAGGAAGCGCTTGATTTGATATACAGCCGCATTTTCTATGAGTGGAGCATGCATTTTAAATGTCAGTCTTGGAGACAGTCATGTTCATTTAATTGCGGGAAGCCAAAATTGTGATCATGATTAATATTCAACTAATTGTGCAGCCCTGGTGTGTACCTATCCTAAGTTCTATTGCTTCTACTTTGTAAATACCCCTGCTTACAACAAAGACAACAGTGGGCATCATCACTTAGTAGATTTTATCTATGTTGTTGTACATCAGTCCAGTCAATTTTATTACTGAGCTCCTTAATGAATTTTACAATCCCAGTGACCTTCATACATCCACAGTATGACAACAGTACACAGAAGGTAAATTCCTTATACCTACCTGCTTAATAGCGCTAGTTTCCCTCATTTTAGCAGCTAATCTGGCAACTAATAAAACGTAATGTTCAAAGGTGGAGCATTACATTCATATTCTGGGCAGACTGTTCATTCAGCTCCAAGTCAGGTTTCTAAATATCTATGTGCCGTTTAGTTTGCATGCACTGCTTGTGATGCTGCCATGATAAAGACATATCCTAGAGGGGGATTAATAAAGTACTTTACTTGCTACTAGATGATAACTGCACAGCTACAGCTGGATGGGAGGTCTAGCTTTCTACACTGGAGTTATGCATCTTCAATTTATGTCTTTTTAATGTGCCTTTTGGTACACACATGTCCTCTAGAAATTGCCTTCTCCACTTCTACATCAGCTTGTGATTTGTTCCCAGAATCCATTTCAACAAACCACAGCGAGTATGCTTAAACTTGTTGCGTTCAGCTGATGTAAGTAGAGAATGTGAAAATTGCATTGAAAGCAATAGCACGGTAAGAACAAGAGGGTTTTTTTTTTTCCCCTGCCCAACCCATTAAGGAAAGTACTTTCTTGAAAACTAAATGGACCAAAACATGCAAGGTAAATCACTCATAGGTATTTTTTGTAATTAGTGTTAAAATATTTAAGGTGCTGTGCATGAAAATAGGTGTGAAATAACATTTGCAAGTACTCTATGTGGAATTACTGAAACAAGTGCACTACCCAGATCCGGTTGACTGATCTCAAACCCTGGTGGTATGTGTGTTACTTAAAAAAATGTCTCAGGAAGGAAGTATCAAGTGAAACCAAGACAACATAGTCTCTGGTTCAAAGGTACAGCTATGCAGTGAAAAGGGCAGTGCATATTTCAGCTCTCGGCCTTAAGTACGAGGGCACATAAAAAAATCACATGCACATGAATATGTAAACCAAAGGGAAACAATTGCTACATCTCCCCTCCTCATGTTGAAATTTCTCAAAGGAGTCATTCATCATAAGTTGTGACCTAAAAAGGTGCTGCTACAGGATTTCTCAGAAGGATTGGTTAGTAAGTCCTCTTTGCCTAATTTGGTTGCATTGCTCCTAGTGCGATTTAAACAATCTGCAGCAGTAGCCTCATTTTGAACACAATTCTGTGCATATAATTGCCTCTTTTTGATAATTGTAATATTTTCAACTGACAGAAAACTATACGACCTCCGTTGCCGCTGTCTTTAAGTGCTCCCTTGTGCATGGTGAGACGGGAAGCTTTGCAGTGAATAGAAATTCTCAGCAGGACAGAAAAACAATTAGTTAACGCAGTATGTTGAAAATGAGGTTTGATACGTTTTGCATAGGCTTAAAAAGTAAGATACATTACCAAGAATATAGGACTTTGGTATTCAAAGCATAATGTGTTGTCTTTGCTCAAATAGGGCGCACAAAATAATTGAGTTTGAATTGGTTGTGCCTGGGGCTAAGTGCTAAAACAAATCTTTAAATGAAATTCATTACGAGCAGGGTTGCCATACCCAGGTGTTATTGAATTCATTTCTCATTTTGACTTGATTTAGAAAGATAACCGTAATAACTGAGACTGACAGAAAAAGATGACAATGACATTGCACATCATGGCTTCTCTTCAAACACATTAAAATGTAGCCGGTCTCATTGGCTTAATTGATCTGTGCAGATGGCGGGTTTTTTGTTCTTGTGCGCCTTAATTCACTTTCTTTCCATTGTTTTCCTCAGCAGGAAGAGATATCTCTTTCTTAAATATACCCATCTGTGCTGAAGGAGTAACTTTTATGAAAGCATATAATTGGTACGGTAATTGTAGATATTTCAGTGTAGCATGCAAGCAAAATATAGAACAACATGAAAAGGATTTTCTGTTAAACACAAACCAATAATATTATTGCAAAAGAGCAAATCTTGTCTTATTTCACAATTCCATTGGTATCCAGACAAAGACAATGTAGGATGACTGAGCTGTTTGAGGTAGTTTCTCCTCATTGAAAGGTTGATGAGAACACCAGACCACATACCTTCATACCAGCAAAATTAACAAGGAAGATGTAGCTAATGAGATAACAAGCACAAGATGGAGAAACAGGCTGATCTGACGCATCCTCCTGGTTATTTGGCAATATCTGGAGGCGTCAGCGGCCTCAGACTCTCATTTTCTCCCTGTCATATCCAATCAGCTATTCCTGCCTAAAATAAAAGCGAGTCTCTGCTGCGACCATGACCAGCAGAACGATGGCGTGGCTGGCCTCCACAAAACTTTTTTTCTCTGTGTTTGAGGCAGTTGTGGTTATTTTTTGATACATACAGTATATGTATATATATATCAGTTGACATCAGTAGATAATTTAGTAGCACCAATAATTTCTTTGGTAATTTGTGCTAATTAAAGAGGACCTATTATGCTTATTTTCAGGTACATACTTGTATTTTTGGGTTTCTACTACAACATGTTTACATGCTTTAATATTGAAAAACATGCTTTACATTTCTCATACTGGCTGTGCACTTCAAGCAACGCATTTCAGGCAGTTCAGGAGCAGTGTTTCTGTCGGGGAGAGTAATGACCATATAACACACTAAAGGAAAGAGAAAAAGCACAATACTAACACAATATTTGCTCTCCTAAAGTACACCATGAATATTGTGTGTAGTCATTGAGCTCCATCAGTTTTAGAAAGGCAAGGCAAATTTATTTATACAGCACAGTCAGCAACAAGACAATTTAAAGTGCAAAAGAAACACATTATAAACACTCAAATACGATTAAAATGTTGATGCCAAAATTCCTGAAATGTGTATATGCTGCTTACTGGCTGCTAATGCTAACTAGCTGTCGTCCTGCCGATTTCAACACAGGAGGTGCCATTGAATTACATTATGGTGCATTCAGACTCTTTTCAGTAAAAAACAGTTAATATGGGGCGAAGATAAACGCTATTGTGATGTGTTCAAATGTCGTTTTTGGCAAGAAACTTGAATAAATTCAGTTGTTTGAAGGAGTAACATTTCACAGTAATGTATAATGATAGAGGAAATTATGACCCCACAAGCAGTTAAAATGGTAATAAGCAAATGGTAATAAAGGAGTGGATGCTGAAGTATATGGGATTTATTTTTCATTTTAATCTTTTTTACCATGTTATCGAATTGGAAATTGAGAGTCGTGTTGCTGCTGATATCAACTGCTAAGTTTCTGGCATCATGATACCCTAAAGACAGGTATAAAATACAACAATAAAAGACAGAAATATGATAAAGCAAGTAATGAGGTCAGTGATATTGGCTAGCTCTTCTCAAATCCCCATAATGAATTTGTACTGCCATTAGTCAGTACTATTCTTAAAGTGAAGTGTACTTTGTTTTGAACCTAAAGGTCTGCTGCCCAGTGACAGACTTTAAATCAATGTAGTTTTTTGGCCAATTCTAGGCACCAGTCTAATTATTGGCTGTTGTAGAGGAGGAGTTAATATACTGATCAATATGGTTCTGTTATTGCTTCTTGCATTAAATGAGAACTTTACAAATGAACTGGTCAATGGGAACCAATTGATTGAATAATATTCAGCTACAATGGTTGATACTCTTGCTATTTGTTCAGGTTGAATTGTTTACGTTGACTTCAATGTGCCAACATGGGTGCTAGGATGTTACCCTTAACCATTTCCTTAATAAAACCTTAACCTTAACCACAAAATAGTGTATGGCAAAAGTCAGGTCTGCTGTAGCACAGCCATTGAGTTACAAAAATCCCTCCTTCCTATGTTCTTATCACCACTTTGCTGGACCATTCATGTGCACTTAATTTATAATTGCAATAATTTTGACAGCTCTCGAATGCAGCCTTCGTGTCAAAAAAATGCTTCTCTAATTCAAAAGCTGTCTGTATCGCCACAGGCTGATTATGCAGCTTTTGTAAATCCTAATGGCTCTGATGAATTGTTATCATTGGGAGTTGAAAATATCATATTTTAAAACATTAAGTTTTGAGTATGTATTAAGGATCCTAGTATTTATTCCTGACCACCACGGAGGATTTAAAATAATGACCATGTGAATGCGTGCACCCTGGGGTTCCCTTTGTGGGCTTACAGTGTTAGAAATATTTTCAACACCTCTTCATTGCTTTTACAATATCACAGCTTTTTCTCTTAACAACAATTTTGCTATTCTTTTCTCATTCTCAGATTGATCCTAAGGTTGCCTTTCCACGTCGCGCCCAGCCTAAGGTAAGAATAAATTGGTCACTAACCCCGCTCAAAGAAAATGATTATGTCTCATGTCACTGGCTTACCTAATTTTGTGCTGCTCGCACAGCAGATACAAAGAGGCAGTGGTTTGTCTGTTTGTTATTGGAGAGAAATGCATAGTCTGGCTCTATTGTTCTCGCCCTGTCTATGCTGTTTCACCAAAGCAATTAAAGTTGGACATATTAGACTTAACGGAAATGTTCAGCTTGATTGAGATTGTTTTTTGTATTACCCCACTGTTTTATATCTACATTTTTTTCCATGCCTTTATGCTTATATTTGCATTTCATCCCTCATTATATTATTATGTGTCAATTTTAGTCTGCAAGTATGAATCAAGCTTTATTGTGTGTTAATGCAACAGAATATAAGTGTGGCTTGATGGGGGTTGTGACTGACAGGTGGTAGGTTCTAGTATGTTTGTAGAGAGTGCTTGCCTTTGGTTGAAAGTAGGGCTGTCAGAGTTTACTTGTTAATGCAAGTTTGTTTTAACGTCACTATTTTTTTTAATGCATTAATACAACTTGCAATTTTTAGGATGTAGCAGGATCAGTTTTAAAGCTAAAGTGAAGATACTGGCAGCATATGAAACTAGAAAACAGGAGGAATCCATTGGCTCCAACCATGTCATAGTCCACGCCTAACTCGTTGCTAAAGAGGTTAAATACCACTCCAAACTTACACTAAATTTTGGTGAGAAAAAACTAGTATGGTCATTTTCAAAGGGGTCCCTCTGACCTCAAGATATGTGAATGAAAATGGGTTCTCTGGGTACCCACGAGTCTCCCCTTTACAGACGTGTCCACTTTATGATAATCACATGCAGTTTGGGGCAAGTCATAGTCAAGTCAGCACACTGACAGCTGTTGTTGCCTGTTGGGCTTGAGTTTGCCATGTTATGGTTTGAGCATATTCTTATGCTAAATGCAGTACCTGTGAGGGTTTCTGGACAATATTTGTCATTGTTTTGTGTTATTCATTGATTTCCATTGAAAAATATATACATACATTTGCATAAAGCAGCATTTTTGTCCACTCTCATGTTGATAAGAGTATTAATTACTTGAGAAATCTCCCTTTAAGATGCATTTTAAACAGATAAAACATTTAAATTTAAAAGTGTTATTAATTTGCGATTAATCAGGATTAACTATGGACAATCATGCGATTAACCACAATTCAACATTTAAATTTCTGACAGCCCTAGTTGACAGTTTTATTCAAGTGTGGACATGTAAGAAAGAGGAATCAAGATCCTCATGTCTTGTGTTGGCTGATAGTGTTTTTGAAGGTGAACACTGATTTAAAATGGCGATAGTTTGGTTTTAAATGAGATGACTTCTCATTGTTAGCAATGATTTACATTTACTGGCTGAAATTTAAGTCTATTGAGTTGTTATTTCATATGGAGTTGAATGGGATTGAATGATACAAGTGATCCTTTAATTGTGGTGCACACATGTAAAAATGGTCACAATTAGCATTGAAACAATGGGTGATTTAAAAGATAAGCCAAACTCCAATCACGCAGGAACTGTCGCATGAGCTCCTCATGATGCATATTATCTTTTCCCTTTTCTTGATTACTGGTCTCGAGCAGTCCTATTGACGATTAAATATTCAGCGCGTGCAGATGGTGCTGTGGCGTATAGTCAAGGGCTTTGTTGACATGCCCTCTCACACCATCCCCCAGCTTTAGTGCGAAGGCACAGTACAGTGTGGCGCTATTCAACATCGCTATCAGGGCTGTTTCCACCCTAAACCAGGTGGAAATCGATAATAGATTTTCTCCTTCCCCACCGGATCAAAGAGAGGCATTGTTAAAGAGTTGGTCAGGTTTCAAATGAGGAATTGGCAGCGCAGGCTCTCAAAAGCCAGAGCACATGGTGACTTAAGGATATCGGCATATGGTTGAGAAAGTACCAGTGTTTCTCCACATTTTTCTCACGCGCCATGTGTATCGCTTTAACTTCTTCCTTGGTCATGAAAGTCTAAGGTGTGATAAAACAGCTCAGATGGTTGATGATGCTTCCAAGTTTTAAGTGAGCAAGAAATTCCTCTTGCTGTCGTTATTATTATTGTTAATCTTTTTTTTGAACAGCGTTATACTCTTTTTAGCAATGACTCAGAGAGGGAAAACACAATATGTTGAGCTGTCCCACAGGTCTTAAACATATTTGTCATTCCACCTCGCGTGGTTCATAACTCAGTGAAATAATGACACCATAACAGAATTGGTGGCACTGTAAAAGCCTTGTACCAATGATTTATAAAATGACTATAGGGCAAGCTTGTTAGAGAGGAAAAATGGTTGTATTGAATGTGGATTATAAAGGATCTTAAAGCAATGGGATTAAGCCAGATAGATTAACATTGCATGGGTTTGTACTTTATGTTCAATTGATTTAAGACCTTTTTAAAGGAAGTCCCATTCTGTGGCTCCCATTTAGAAAGTCCTCTCTGTTTTGCATTTGCTTTCTTTTGTCCCTCGCTCCCCTCCACTGTCTGCCCGCCTGGCTGCTTATGCAGCTGTTGAATAGGCTCCGTTCTCGTTTTAAAGAAGCTCGTCTTGGCAGGTGCCTCCGTGGCACGGGCTTCGGGGGAGCAAATCGTGACGAGACCAATCAGCGTTAATTTTTCTCACGGCTAACAATGACCTCGCGAGTAACCCCTGCCAATGACCTCCCGCCGCTGAATGCTGCAGTATGGTAAAACTATACAGTATGTACAGCACGTAGAGTAATGCTGGAAACAGACAGGAAGTGAAGGTGAACACAGAGGACATTTCACTGTAAACAACTGAAGGTGTTTGCACCGGGATGACAGGATCACAGGAAAAACAACTTGTATCAGCAGGCATAACTGACACTGCCCCAAAACATGGACATTTCCATTAGAAAGAGATGGCCAGAAAGAGATGGGAAGGCAACAAATAATCATTAGGCTATATGGAAGCAGACATATTTTAATTTAAATCTGATTTGACATGCACGACAAGGTCAGCTTGCTCAGAGGATTTATATAGGTACCTACAATTCTGGAGCATTTTCATGGGAAACGCTGATGTTTTTCAGGCCAGTATTACACCTGAATTGCAGGTTATTGTCATGATCTGACATAAATATGTTCATATACAACAAATCAGTCACACAATGCGGATTACTATGCTTTGCCCATTGCGTTCAGGAATCTTTTATAAATTTGAATTAGTAATCTATGTTTTTTGTGACCATCTGCAATAGGATATTGGTAAAGGGCGATAACCACAAGTCATGTCAGTCAAATAAAACATGCTAAATAAATGCAATCTGGAACACACACATTACTAAATGAATAATGTCACACAACTAAAGCTTATCTTAAGACCGAACATTTTGTATTAGAAATAGAGGCTGTGCTTACAAGTCGTGTCAGAGGTATCAATGCAGACTAGTCTGCAGATATTCAGGGATTAGGTTTCTTCTGTTGATGATTGACAGGTGAGAAAGAAAGGATTAAACAATGACGATGTGATGCAAGGTGCTTTATGCACATTTTGTCTCCTAGCCTTTTCAGCCTGGCTGGGGTTAGCCGTGGCTTTATTAGATATACTGGCAGCTAAAAGTAGCTTTAGAATTCATTTAGTTTCACAACATCCACTCTGTTACTAGCAAAAGTCAAACAATTTTGTGCGATTCTTGCAATAGATATATGTTTTGTATCTTTGCCATGATACCATGACAGACGCTGTCACACACTTTTAGTGGGTCATAAGTGATGATTGAGAGAAATTATTTTTGTATCAGACTATACAGTGTTTGTTTTTTATTCATTGTGCCTGTAACAAAAAACATATTTTGTTATTAAAAATGTAATAATTTCTTGTTTTTTATCAGCAAGGAGGGGTGTCTTCACTTTAAAATGATGTGGGAAACCCTCAGGGCTGACGACTTTTCAGACACTCAGTAGTTTGGGCACGTTTTGATTTTTAAAGGAGAGGTTAATATATTTTCAAGTCCATCTTAATACACTACTCGCTTGTTATTTGTTTAGTGTGTTGACTAGAGATGTAAGAAAATATTGATGAATTTTAGTATCGTGACATTATATGATACTGTATTGTAGAGGTCGACCGATATGTTTTTTTTATGGCTGTTGCTGATTATTTTACAGAATCAGGACAGCCAATACCGCCCGATACCCACGTCTCTGGCTGGTTTTCTTTTTTTCCACCATCTGATAAATATAACAGCTTAATAATTAGAAGATCTTACAAATTAAAAATTACAAATGATACACAAAATTTCTCGAGTAAACATTTATTGACCAGCACTTATGGTCTGTCTCTCCAGTCTGTATTTTCCGTCTGCTTGCTAATCGGCTTAATATGCTCAGGCGTCGGCCAATGCTGATTATGAAACAATGTCAAAATATCGACCTGATTTATTGGCCGACCAATTAATCGTTCGACTTCTACTGTATTGATTCTCATAAACACTATCAACTCTATCAGCATTATGTTTACAGATTGTCCCTCTGTCTGTCCGTACCGTACCATTCTCGTTGAGGCAATATCAATGACTCGATTTTGATGATCAAAGGTCAAGGTCACTGTGACCTCATGTCCGTCCAATTCTTGTGAAAGCAATATCTCGGGAACACCTGCAGGGACTGTATTATATTTGGCACAAACATCCACCTGGACCGTGTGACGAACTGATCAGAATATGGTGGTCAAAGGTCAAGGTCATTGTGACCTCACATAACACGTTTTTGGCCATAATATTCATTTGCTCTTTATGCCTATTTCACGCAAATGTGTAATAGGATAAAATGATGAAGTGATGACTTTTTGGACAGAAATGGATGTAAACTGCAACATATCTGCGGAGGCATACATCAGTGAGGTGGTACCTCTACAGATTACACAGAAAGTAGTGCTATGATGTTACGGAGACTGTGATAAATGCAAATCCCATTGTTCTGATTGCATGTAATTTTTACTCAGATTTTATGCATATGGCGGTGTGTTCTTTATACTATGACAGTTTTCCTGTATTGTGATATGTACCGTATGTCTACACTGCAAGAAATACGGGACTACACCTGCGGCCCTCATTTTTTGAAAAAATACATTAGCTGAAGCGAAATATGATGCCTCAGCAGTAAAAAAATGTAACCTATCCTTTTACTCCAGCCAGACTCTTTCACTTAAAAATATTGTAGTTTGTACAGTCCCATTTTTTCCCATCTGAGTTTCGAGCCTGTTGCGATACTGCAGTCTTTCAAAAAACCCACATGCCTTTTTAGTATTGTGGCTGTGTATAGAAAGTGTTAAAGGAGACAGAGATGAGATGATGCTGTTTCCTTGTTTGATATTCTCCAGCAAGGCTGCTGCTGAAAGATGTAAACGAGGCCTGCTCTCAGTTTCCTGGAGAAATCAAAGCGACGGTTTCCGCCGACATCGCTCGAGATTTACCACTCGACTGTTGGCGTCATTATACCGCTGCTGCTGCCGCCGCTGCTGCCGCCGCTGCTGCCGCCGCTGCTTTTGTTTCCCACAGTGGAGTCACACACAACCATGGCATGTCCCAGCATGATTTTAATTGCCATTGGGACTGTGGCCACTTCAGTGGGAGATGAGTTCTGATGGCTTGTTATGGAGATGAAAGGAAAGGAGCAGCAACCATTTACAGAGCAATGGGCGTGACCCTTTCCTTGCGCCTCATAAAGTGATTTGCCATGTAAGCCATCCGCAAGCAGGTTGTCACTGGTAGTGTTGAGGATGCTGAAAGGACACTCTGTCTGTGCACAAATAGATGTGTGCTGCACAAAACACACAGCTGTAACAATACTTCCAGAAAGTCTGTTTATCTTGTTTACAGTGGCAGTTTTCTTTCCTGAAACTTCACGTATTAATGCGTTAATGTCAGTGAGGAGGAAGGCGAACTGTGCGAGTACATCAGTTGAGGTGATTCTGGGATATCAGTCAAAAATACCATCTAAGCACTGCCCCAATTTTTCCTCCAGCCTGTGACAGCTGTGACTGTGGCTTCCCTGTTCGTGGCCTACTGTTAGCGTCGGTCTATCTCTGGCAGCTGGAGCCCTCTCTTTCTCTTTGTCTCACTCTCTGTCTCTGCATGTCACCTTCGCTTTCTCCCTTTGCCTCCTTTTTTTTCCCATGTCTTTCTCTTTTACACTTGTTTTCTCTGAATGGCAAATTGACCAGTCCTCTCTCAGGGACAGTGTGTGCTTTATGTTTATACCTGTAGAAAAGACTCTGGGATGCATTGTGGTTCTGCAGATTTCAAGTCTTACGTTTTAATGAAGTCTAATAATAATGCTGCAGCTGAAGTAAATACTCACCCCCTGTGCCTTTTGTACTGTGTGATGTAAACATGTACTCCACACACACACACACACACACACACACACACACACACACACACACATAAGATGTATTAGGGGCAGGAGAAAAATTAATTCACCTATGTATCGACATTTTTTTAGTGATGTTATTTTATGTTTTTATGATTTTGTAATTGTTTTTTTTGTGCCAGAATCAATCAAAATCAAAATTGTTTCATTTGAGTCTATGTGGAGGTAGAAGGAACTTTTATTGTTGTAGTCCGATTAATGTGATGTATATCTGTCAAAAACCAAAACAAAGCAGAAATGAGAAAGCAGAGAACGACTGAGGGTGTGCGTGGATAAACCTGCACCCTCACATTTTAAATCTGAAGCGGTAAAAACTACTTCTGTCGTCAAATCAGCCGACGCTACAACTGTAGAGCACCCATACACTGACATTTATGTCAGATGCATTCAGAGGGCCCCGATGGAGCTGATCATGGACGTATAAAGGGAACGGATCTGACTGTAAGAGCGAGCAACGACCTTGGAGAAGTTAGATGAAGTACACACGTGTGACTATGGACGGTTTTCAAAATAAGGTGTTAACAAAGGGAAATATGTGGAAAGAAGACTGATTGGATTATATTTACCAGAAGTATAAAACATTACATGTCCCTTACAAATTAAATAGAAAATCCCACTAATTTGTGAAGGAAATGTCTTTATTCTTTGATTTATGGGTTGCTGGAAAAATATAATAAATAATACCTGACAGTGACTGATATATTTAACTTCAAACATCTCTGACTACATGCATGCTGAAAATCAAACATTTTTACTGTATTAACTTACATATTTTCCAAAGTAAAGGTCCCTAGAAGTGAATGATACAACTTATTCCTCTGGTATAGTGTTAAAAAAGTAACAAAAATAACAGTAAATTATGATATTGAATTGCACATCGGGAGATAGTATTGTCCTAGCCGTAGTGACTATGTCTGTGCATATGGAAATAAGATTAATTTGATTATATTCACCAGAAGTATAAAACATATTCATGTCCCATATAAACTAATAAGAAAATACCACCAATTTTGGGAGACATGCCTTTATTTTTTGATTTTTGGGTTGCTGGAAGGTATTAGATAAATAATTCCTGACATTGACTGATATATTTGAATTCAGGACATCTCTCACTACGCAAAGACACAAAATCAAACATTTTTATTTGATCAATTTTTCAGAAAAGTACGAGTCTAATGTCTAATGGCAAACTGCAATACATACATGATACATGTCGAATCGGCACCCAAGTTTCGGGATAGTATAGAGTGGAGGGTTGAGCAACGCAGCCCTAACATGTATGCATACTGTACTGAAGAGGCACAGGTGTGTAGTTTTTTTAAAATACAAATTCAAAACCCAACTTGTAGCTGTTCTCCTTTTTCATTGCTCTCTTTTACTTCATCTCTCACTCCCTTCCCCTCGCTGTGCTCTTTTCTTTTTTAGCCTTTCAGGATTACAAGGCCTCGCAAATCCAGTCTTACACCTTGCTCAGTTATTTGATCTAGATTTAGCATTATGATATTTCCCCTTCTCAAAAATGATCCTTATTTTAAATGACACAGCTCACCGCTGGGAAAATGAAACCTCTGTGGCTGCCAGCCCCTTTGAATGTCCCCGCGAGTTTATTAAAAGCACCAGCTTCCCCCGTTCCAACTCAGATCTGCACAGCTGCACCAGCGTGAAAGAATATTCAAGGACAAAAAGTCTTTTAATGTAGAACAGAATGCCGTATCAATATCTTTGTTCAGCTTGACAGTTTATGACAATGAGCCCTCCCAAATATTTATTATGAGAAAGATTATTTCTTATTTCAAGGCATTTCTGCTGTGCAGATAGCACACAGGGTGGAAGAAAGAGAAAAAATGTTATGTTGTGCAGGCTATTATCCAAACCTGACGTCGCATTTCAAGGCATACGGAGCAGGTCTTATCCTGGCGAGTGACGCCGATGTCCAACCGAAAAGATATTTGCTGTATTTCTCAAAATAAATGCACTTTTGAAATGGGTTTTACAACTGACACTAAACGCGCCGGCGTTTCACTGAAACCAAGAGACAGACGGAAAAGTGACAAGCGAGTTGATGGGAATTCTTCGCCGTCACTCTCCCCTCACTCCTGGAAAATAAAAAAAAAACACAGATGTGCAGCCAACATAAATAAACCCTCCGTTAGATGGAGGATGACACGAGGAGTTGTTTTCCCCCTCTGTGGTAATGGCTACTGTGCCGAAGCTGGAGATGGGTTTAAATCCCTGACCCGTCAGCTCCTTTTGCTTTCAGTGGCCTCAGTGGAACTGCTCCAGATGAAAATGGGGCCAGAGCACAGACATATGAATGACTGTTTGTTTGGTGGTCAGACACAATCACCAACTGAGTGACCCAGTTAACGGGTAGTCAAAGCGATGCTCAGTTTGCATGTTTTTTTTTTTTTTTTTTTTGTTGTGTGTTTCACACTTTCTAAATGTATCTTTTGTGCCATTTCCAGGCGTTCTCCCAATATTTAAGCTTCAATGGAAAGATAAATGATGTGTAAATGTGAATGCTAGTTATTTATTTATTTTACTGCAGATATAATATGAACACATATTTCCTTTTGTTTGAATAATTGCCAGAGCGCTTATAAATGGAGTGCACATGTGTGTGATTCTTCTTTCCTCGGCCTCCCTTTTTTTCCTGCTCCGGTCTCCTTGGTTGCGGGTGGAGAGTAATTAGGTTTTCTAGAGGATTGAGGGGTTCTTACAATGCTTTCCAATGGCAGCAGTCAGGCAGGCTAGTGCTGGCAGGGCAGGGAGGACAGAGGGCTGTGCAGGAGCCTGGCACTGCTAAACCTGATGCTGACTGACAGTAATGAGGACAGCCTGCTAGCCTGGATAGAGAGGAGAGGAGGGCATGGTCCTCCACTATACCTCTCAAGACCTCTTATCAAAGTCTCTGTGCGTATGCACACACATGTGCATGCAGCGATGCAAACACACACACACACACACACACACCAAAACACACATGTACTGGGTAGACCAGAGCAAATGCATCACTGGGCTGTGTTATATCAGTTGTATTTGGCTTTACTCATAACCTTTATAGAAATAATTAGGTCTGGAAGTAACTAGGGACATACTGATATTGGTGACAATACAGCCAGTCCAATAAATTCAATTATATGTTTATATACTATATACATTATATACTGTTCAAGTATTGCTACATTAAAAAGGTTTACCCATCCATCGTCAACCGCTTATCCCGTTAGGAGTCGCGGGGGGGCTGGAGCCGATCCCAGCTGGCATTGGGCGAAGGCGGGGTTCACCCTGGACAGGTCGCCAGTCCATCGCAGGGCACATAGAGACAGACAACATATAGACAGACAACCATTCACGCTCACATTCACACCTACAACCGATGACTCTACCGCAATCTAGAGTCATCAGTTAACCTAAACAGCATGTCTTTGGACTGTGGGAGGAACCGGAGTACCCGGAGAAAACAAGAAGAGCCCCAAGCCGGATTCGACCCTCTTGCTGTGAGGCGAGAGTGCTAACCACTGCACCACCGTGCAGCCCTAAAAAGGTTTACCCTTGAACTGTAATTCCTGATCATTTTGAAGATTTCTTATTTTAAAAATAACAATTAAATAATCATTTATGTATTTATTTGTTACATTTTGTTTTACAAAGTTAGGAAAGTGATGTTTAAGTCAAGCCTGATGTTGCTTCACACATAAAAGAATAATCCCAGAGAATTTTGACCTTTTTTTTTTACCCAAAGTGATTAATCGATTAGGTTTACTGTCAGTTATCAGTGCCAGCAAGGCAGGCATTGGCAATGAACGTCTGCTCTCAGGTTCCTTCAACAATGCTCATAAAATATTCATATTTATAAAAGGGGAAATCACACAAGTAAAAGTAAAAGCAAAATGTCAATCTAAGGCATAGTGCAGTAATTTTGTTGACAACAGTATTTCAGATAGGAAAACTGAATGTAAACAGTATAAAGTATGTAAGAATAACAAGTACTAAAAATTAGGGGAGGGAGACAAATCAATTCACCTATGCATCGCAATTTTTCTCATCGTATTTTATCACATTGTGGTAATGTAAGGTCAAGCCAGCCGTCACTCGCATTTCTGTGGTCAAATTGGCCGATGCTACATACTTCAAATGGCCCCGATGGAGCTGACCATGGATGTATAAAGAGAACGGACCTCATGGTGACCCAAGTATACACCTGGGACTACATCCAGTTTTCCAAATAAGGTGTTAACAAAAGGAAGTGTACTGTATATACAAATGCATATATGTAAATAAGATTGATGATTATATTCACCAGTAGTTTAAAACATTACATGTCTCTTATAAATTAAAAGAATATACTTCTTATTTATGAGGGAAATGTATTAATAAATAATGCCTGATAATGACTGGTATATTTGACTTCAGGACATTTCTACTGTATTCATATTGATATTTTCCAAAGTAAAAGTCCCTAGAAGTATATGATTACATTTTTAACAAAAATCGCATTAAATTGTAATATTGAATTCCAATGCTTAAAAATCGCAATACATATTGAGTCGTATCGTGATAATATCGAATCAGGAGATGTGTGTATCGTCCCAGCCCTACTAAAAATTTATATATACAGAGTGGTAGACGGTTATAAGATAAGATAAGATAAGATATTCCTTTATTAGTCCCACAGTGGGGAAATTTACAATGTAGATGCATAGAGAAGTAGTAAATATATATATGTATACACAGAGGTGTACCAGTTTGTAAAACAGTACAAAGTGACAAGTGATGAGCCAGGGAGCTCAACAGCAGTCTTATGGCCTGAGGGTGAAGCTGTCCCTGATCCTGGTCGTATGGGACCAGTCGATTATCAAAATAGTTGTCAATTAGTAACTCATTGATAGTAATAAATTAAAACAGCAGGCCTTTGGATATGTAGAAAGGACTGGGGCTGCAACTAACTACCATTTTCATTATTGATTTAATCAAAAAAATGAATCAACAGATTAATCGTTTGGTTTAAAAACAATCAGAAAATAGTGAAAAATGTCCATCCCAGTTCCTCAAAGTCCAAGCAGAGGTCTGAATTTCCCTCTGGGGATTAATAAAGGTTCATCTTATCTTATCTTATCTTATCTTAAATGTCTTGATTTGTCAGTCCAAAACCCAAAGATATTCACTGTAATATGATATAAAACAGAGAAAAGCAGGTAATCACCATAATTGAGAGGCTGAAAACAGCATTTTCTGCCATTTTTGCATGAAAAATTACCTCAATGGTTAATCGATTATCAAAATAGTTGGCGGTTATTATTATTCTTCGATTGACTAATTGATTAGCGAGTAATCGGACCCAAGGAAAGGTGTTTCATTCACAGTAAACATAGCATTTTCATGTTTTTTTTTTTTTCTCAAATACATAAGTAGTAAATTACAACCAATGTTTTAATATCTATTTTGTGTTTCTGTAAGGAAAAAAGACTGAGTGCAGGTAATGGTAGACATTTTTTTATAGCGGTCTCTCATCAGAAGAATGTAGCTGACAATCTTTGGTCAGCACGAACCAACAGTGACTCTGACCTTGGGCCCTCTGCAGCTGCAGCGCTGCTCTGTATTAGTGCACCGTGATTATATGACAGGTGGATTAGCCAGCCACGTTCAGCCCTCTCGTGATATGAACATCTTTTGCCAATCTCCTTCAGTCTCCACCCATTGAATGTGAAAAATTTAAGAAGTCATCAGTTCAGGGAGTGGCTTTGGCCGATGAGGAATGCATTTCTAATTCTTGTTTTTACAGCGACCTTTTTGAGATTGCAGTTTGAATGAAATACTGGAAATGATTAAAAAGGGACGTCCGGTTTAATCAGGCTGTGTTGTCGGACACATCACCTCGCTGTCTAGCTTTGGATTCTCACCACCTTCAACCCCATGTTTCAGCTTTCAAACAAGCAGCCTGGGATTTGTACAACAGGGAGTGAAATATGCCATCCGTAGCAAGAAAGGCTCAGGTGTGTCAAGGTGTCTGCAATTATAGACATACATCTATACAGTACGAGCACCTCATATACCAAAAAAATACAATATATGTTTCAAAGCACAATTGGTATCTTCTGTGAATAAAATACAATGTGTTTGTGTTTTGTCTAACATGATCATGGTGATTTTCATGCAGATTACTTACAACAGAAGAGTTCACATACGACATAACAGATGCGCAACACTAAACCCAGATATAGTACAAATGTAATATTGCATGAAAGTAACCATAATTGTGCTAAATAAAGTGCACAAAGAACTAAATGTTCACTTAGAAAACAAATAGTTACTGTTAGGAGTTTGACCTTGATGGAGAAGTTGGTTAAATATGTTGCGTTTTTTTGTAAATCCGCCTGTTGTTTAGTAGGTTTCTTTTGCTCTGTCAAGTCCAACAGTGAGGTTTTAAACATAAACTGTCTATAATGTATTTGTAATTGTTAAAGGTGCTTCTGAATTCAGTCAGGGATTGCCTCCACACGGCTCTCAACATGGCATCGGCTGAGCCAGCGGCTAGCTGCTAACTGTGCTAGCATCATGAAAATTGCAAACAACGGCAACAGTGCTGATAGAGCTACCAGTGTTAACTTGTGGTGGAACAGGCAGGTGGGCGCTACGTTTCCGTGACGACGCTATGGGTCGGAACAACGTTATCAGCGGTAACCGCCGTATGAGCGCAGTGCAGAGCGGCGGGCATTGGCTAACCAATGGAGCAGACGCAGGACTCGCATGCACGTTCAGCCGAACCTTTTTATCAGATGGAGGAAAAAGAGAAAACAAGGATAGATATCGGCAAAAGAAATGGGCCATCGGCTGTCCTGATTCTGTAAAAAAAAACATATCGGTCGACCTCTAATGCTAGCCCTTCATATTAGATTGAATGTTATAAGTAGGCTCCAATTATCAGAACAATATGAACATTCAGGTCTTGACGTGGCTCAAAGGTTTACTGCTGATATAAATGTTAAATAAAAGAGAAAAAGGGAAGAAATTCTGCAATTTATTTGGTGACGCTAACAAAATCTCGCGACCCATTCTTTGGGAAAGACTAAACAAAGCATGGGAAGCTTGGATTACAACACGACTTCATTCTCTGCTCAGGTAGACATTACTCCTCCATATCACATAGCTAATAGTTGTTTGCGAGCTTAGCACCTTTAAGGTAAAGCTGAAGTCTGATCATTTTGTGTTGGACGTGTCTGTCTGATTGGAGGATTGCCCGACTGGCTCACTGAAGTGTTCTGCCATGATTGGATCCAGTTGTCATTGTAGAGTAAGATATTGGAATCTCGCAGGCCAGATTGCTCTTTCTCACTTTGACGCCGGGTGACAGTTCATGCTCTGTAGTTTTTATGTGCCGCCATCCTGCTTTTTTCTTTTTCTTTTTGGGGCACCAGCCTCTCAGATTAAGACTGATATTCCTTCTGAAAGACGAGCCTGTCAGGTTATTAGTTGTGCCATTGTTGGTAGTGTGATTTATAGTGATGGCCAATAGCTTTTGTTGCCCCTTTCTGCTTCAGCTGCTTGTCTGGTACTGTATCCACAGTGGGTGCAACGTCCCATCCTTTTAATGTATTGCAACCATGTGGATCATATTCATATGGCCATGTATGACCAAGGTTCATGTTTTACCATCAGCAAAACCACTCTAATATTTGGTTTAGTCACTGCTCTCACACAGTCAATAGAGCAACACTCTCTACACTAATAATAACCAAACAAGACTGGATAGACAAGAAATAACAAGCAGCAAACGGAAACATATTCCACGCTGTAATTACATATTTCAGAGCTTGCGCTATTATTTTACTTGTCACTCTCAGCGGCCGTGTGATGTGTTTTTCTTTGTGTTCCACCCCGAAATATCTTAACTAGAAGGTGACTGTGGGGTATCTGTTGTCACTTTGATGTACAAATATTATGTAATTAGCAGAAAAGCATTTAGACCACTGATTCTTTGTTGGTTAATTAAAATGTGCCAAAATTATCGTCTATTTGTTTCACTTCAACAGATGAGTCTCGATAAAAGATAAAAAGGTCGACAGGATATCGGTGTTTTCAAGAGTATTAACATAAAACAATGTAACAGATGCTAAAAGTTTGTAATGCAGGAGATCAGATAGCTTATGATAAGAATCACAGGCAGCATATTCCTGTCCGCATACTGTATTTTTTGTGATTTCCACCTGATGTGGGAGCCACTGAAAGGCCGCTGTTATGCACGTACTTTGCCCAGGCACTGCTTAATAGCTCCCAAACGGCCCCACTGGCAGAAAATCTGTGTGGTATTGTTGGTAATAGGAGGAATCTGAGGGTTGAGCTATAACAAAGCATGGCAAGAAGAATATGCAGCAGTACAGACAGGTAGGAAATTCTGCTCCACATTTATGATGGAGAACCTCACCTGCTTTTTCTCTGCAGTCACATGCTGGGTGGTCTGTCATTCATTTCCACTAATGATATGCAGTTTTTCACCCTAAATGGAGATGGAATAAAACGTTTATTTTATGCGATGACATGTTGCATCTGTCGCAATGTATGATTAAAAACATGCGGTATGAATGTGTAAGACTCCCAAGTCTCCAATACTGAATTACTGCATCTAAGTCAGGGCGCTAAAGAGCTTAGCTGTTCCTCTACATAATGCCTCGGTCCTCAGCTGTGACCTTTCTCTTCCGCCCATCATTCACGATTATACTGCCGACATGTTGGCTCATGCCAATAATTTTTCATTGGAGGCAGTGTCAGCCACATGATATTTTATCATCTGGATAAAATTTGTGTTGTGTTTGCATGTAGGCTCTCCATAATTTGTATTTGTCCGTTTGTGTGCGCGTCCCAGAGATTAGATTTAGCGTTTAATTCAACCTAGAAAAAGAATTCAGATGTAAACACGGTCTGGCAGCAGCAATGAGGAAAAATACTTTGCTAAATGAAGGGATATGTAACGTGAATAAACAAGGTGTTTGTATGTAGTAAAATGTGTGAGTATGTATGCATGCGAGTGTGTATAAATAGACTCATTAAACAGTGAGTTTGCACCAAAATGATACACCAAATGCCTGCACAGGCTGAGAGCATGATGATCACACAACAAAATGAAGGAGAGGACGGACACATTCTGAAAAACGATAATTTTATGTATGATTATCTGAACCATTTCGACTCGTAGCTAAATTATGGGTGTCATTGTATATGGATGAACAATTTTCAAATACTGATTTTTTTTTTTTTCTTTTGCAGCCAGATATAACCGTCAAAATGAATGCTTTTCATGCTCGATGAAAGTCTCCAGAGTGCTGTTGTTCCCAAGTGCACCTTATATAGTATACTCCTGTGGCTCCAAGCTTAGAAGTCACGAACACGACTTGTTATATTTGAGTGCTTTGGCTGCAAATAACAAAAAGGACCTTGTAACAAAAGCAGTCTTTTTTTTTTGTGGCAAAAAATTAAACAGCATACAGCTACTTTGTGCGGCAGTGGCAAGCAAGAGTAAGTGCACAACAACAGGCATGTAATTGATGTTTAATTAAAGCAATAACAGTGGTTATTATAGACAGACAACATGTCTTTATACATTTTTCCTAACAATAGAAGTGAAGCTTCGGTTAGATAGTGTTTGCACTAACAGTGCTAATTATCTCCACAGAATACCAAACAGTAGTGTAATAATCCATAACCCCGACACTTGCGTCCATTGTTGACGCAGTTCGGAGTCTCTCTGAGACTGTGACCTTGTCATACAACTCTTCAGTCTGACTGCACTAGCCAGTCTTTTTTTAACAAAACAAAATGGTTCCTACAATTCAGTAAAGGTGGGGGAAGAAAACTGATATAGTATTGCGATATTTTGTGTTGATTCTATAAACTGATAACCTCATAATCTGAGCGCTGTTGTGTCTTTCAGAGGCTGTAGCGTGCTCAGTCTTAGAGTTGGGGTGAAGATACTGGTGTCATAGGAAACTAGAAAATGTACTTAGAAATTGGTGGCCAAAGGTCAAAGGTCAATGTGACCTCACAAAACATGATTTTCACAAATATCTGTTGACTTTCTGGACAGATATGGATGTCAGCTGCGACTTGACTGGTTGGCATAAAACCATGAGGCGGTAATTCTAGGTTTAATTTGTGAGCAAATACAATTAATGAACCATTATATAAACGTTTTGTAAATCTGCTTGTTTTATTTTTTATTTATAGCATATGATTGTACAGGACTAACATTTCCGGAAGAACTTTTGGTTGTGCGATGTGTTAATAAAAAGATAATGAGTTAACTATAGCAAGTTTGGTCTTTTAAGTTTTTTGGGCTTTATCTACGCTCAAAATAATGGTCTAAAATTATGTGAAATTGCAAGTTAAAACCCATCTAATTTTCTTAGAGGACCCATGAACCCAGTATCTCCTAGTATCTGTTATTCACTGTAGAATTCAAGAACGTAATAATGTGAAAGCAGCCGATACACATACCAACATGTGAATAAGGGGAGTACCAGCACTTTCCCACTTCAAGCACAGCTATAATTTAAGGTAGGACTTAAATCCTCTCTAGTTAATTGAAGCCAACACATAACTGAGGTAATTATTGGACATTATCCATTCTCAGAAATGATTAATGTCAGCTAGGCTGTTCACAGATGTGATTTATTGTGCCAATTGTGAGATTTCAATAATTCCAGTACAATTAATTCAACTTTAAATTGGATATCATACGTCTCAGCAGCACATTTCCAATGTCTTCGCACTTAAACTCTGCACCTCTCCTCCATAAACATCAACAGTTTTCCTCTGTTCAGAAGGTTTGGACTTTCATTTGTGGTCAAACAGTCTTTGCCACATGGTGAGGGAGCCCATTGCTTTTAAAGGGAATGAGGGGACCTAATTTAATTGACTGTGATTGACACTGGCCCTTACCACATCTACTGGTAATTTATTCCATCTAATTCAACCTCTTTTGCGACTGCACCGCAGGTGTGCCGCCAAATTACCAAAAAAAAAAAAAAAAAAAAAGAAAGGGTTCTTGCACCTACATGCTTTCCATGTGGCAGTGCCATGAATTTACACCACCACCGGCTTTCACCCTGATTCATTCAAAGAGGACCCCTTGTGACACTCAGTCCAAAAAGGCCAAAACAACCCAATGCAAAAGCCTCCTTTGCCTGCGTTACCGCTGCCCAGTAGTGGAGAATGTGAAATAATCAAACAGAGGTAATGCATAAGCAGGTCAAGTCCGGCTTGTAACAATTATTTTGTGACTTAATTTTCTCCCGTGTTATCATACAATAATGAAAAGTGTTGACAGATTCATTTCCTTTTTTGCTACCGCCTAAGACCATTTTGTGATTTCTAATTGATAGCTACATGCAGCAATTTTATGGCACTAGACAATTTTTATTGCACTTTTAATTAGTCCAACTTTGACCTTCTGTTCGCTTTGCATTTATATTGCTCCAAATTATTTTCACCTTCTTTCCTCATTAACTTTTGGCAAATGAATAGAGGCGTTTACAACATATTAATCCATACATTGCACTGTAGGAAATACGACGAAACTCCAAATGAATTGATAGTAGTCTGTAATTGTTTGATTGATTACAAGCTATTAAATAATCAGTGAAATGAATATCCCTGGCGTGTTTTGACCCCACAGAGAGTTTCTAGGAAAGGACTCACACAAGATAGAAATATTAAAAAAAATAAGTATCTCAGTGGAATGAGGCTGTAACAACCACTTAGTTGACTAATTGACTAAGAGGGGAAGCCCTTACATACATCATTAGGAAATACAGGTGCATGATGACTCTCCACTCAGATAAATCCCTCGTATGGAACTGGTTAATCTCTCATGTAATATTGAGCAGATGTGTGCTTTGGTAAATGAATAAACACCAACCTCAGATGAATCTCAGTAGACAATGTGTGTAGTATTTGGACTTCATCCAGTGGATGAATATTGAATCTGAATGCCAGCGTGAACCGTGTGCGGTCGTCTTAAGGCAAACAATTCAACTTTTAAAACATTAAAGCAGCAGTGGGTAGAATTGAAGCAAACGTGGTGAAAACAAGTTATTTTTATAAAACGGTCACTATATCCTGACAGTAGTACATGAGACAGGTAATCTGAAAAAAATTCATGTGCCTAATGGCATCTGCAAGATTTCACAGACTGGTAGAAAACAACCAATCAGAGCCGAACTCGAACCAAATGGTCAAACTAGGCAGCGCTGTTGTAAAATGCGTGACCCGGCAGCCATGATGAGATCAGTTGAGGAAATACCGAGCACCGCCCTCCAGCCAGAGCAAACTTTCTCATTTTACAGCTAAGCAGTAACAAGAAGTTTCTGAAAACATTGGAGACGAGAAAAAGGCATTACAGTTTAACCGTTTGATTGGAGTCTGCAAGTGATTGACAGCTCTGTTGAATGAACGGCCAATAGGAACTCTCCCTCTCTGAAATGACCTGTGATTGGCCAAAGTTTCCCATCACAGGTCATATTTTTAAAGCCTGAAAACAGAGCCACGAGGAGGAGCAGGAGTCTAGTTTTCTCTCAGAATGCTTGCATTACAATATGCTGAAAGGTTATTATGAAATATTTGCCTGGTGATGCCAAAAATGTTTAGCCTACTGAAGCTTTAAGATGGGACTATTGTTGTGATATGGGGTGATTGATGCTGGCGTGATGCGGTAGAGCTTTTGCTGGGTAAACACCACAGGAAGAACATACTAGGTGTGCTACTGTGGATCGCCTTGAGAATTTGCATCCCATGTAAATCTTCGTATCAAGGACAAGTTCAGCGCGGTCATTCGACACTAGAGATGAGGGGATGAAGTAGAGACGGAGAGGAGAGAGGCTGAAATTACTCCCACCAGTAAAACAGAGTGATGAATGACAAGATTCCATTCATTGCAAATGGATAACGGCAATGAAAAGCAGGTAGACTAGCCAGAGCAGTAAAACACTTTATATTTGATGCAGTTCTCAGCTACTAAAAGTTGACCCGTAGTTAGCATTTGAATGGCAGCAGGTAGTCTGTAAACCGAATTGCGTTGGCCCAGATTTTTCAGATTGGATAAACACTTTGTGCCCTCCCCAGACACTTCGTCTCTTTTGACCTTAACGGCGTATGTCTGAAAATAATTCAACCGAGAACGAAGTAATCATTTTTTAAACTTAGCTGGCTAGCCTAAAAGTTTGCTCATGAAGAGTGCAGAGATTTGAAGTGGCAAGTCACGTTGTCTGAAGCACTTAATTTGCATAAAGTAGACAGGACCTCCACTGCTGATTAAAAACAGCAAAAGCGAGCATCTATGAATGCATTAAAAGTAAATAGTGGCAACGGGTTCATTAACATTATTGGTAGTTATAATGAGGCCCCACAGAGTGGACAGTTAGTACACAGAAGAAGTGGAAATTTAGAAAATTAAGCGGAGTTTTAAGCATGGCCTCTTTTGACCTTCACTCTATTCACTGTCTGCTGGGTGTAGCATATTTGTATGTGTGTGAATGAGTTTGTCTTTCTGTCCATCTGTCTCATCTATCCTCCCTCTTTCCTGTATTGGAGTCTTTATCTGCTTGGTTGACTTTATAACTGTAACAGTAGTTTAATTTCCTTACCTGCTTAATTGAAATTCACATCTCTTTCTCCTGATGTGTCTCGCTGGTGTGTGTGTGCGTATATATGTGTGTGTGTGTGTGCGGGGCGGATATTAGTGGAGATGTATTTTCATTCTAAAAGTGGCAAGTGATGGACAGGATCTCACAGACAATGCCCCCCTCCGCCCCCCTCCACCACCCTCAATCTTTTTGTCTGCTGCACCTGTCTTTTAGATACCTTTCAACCTTGTCTCTTTCTTTTGCTCTCTCTATTCCCAATTCCCTCTTTTCCCTGGATTGCCTCGGCTTGATAAATCTGCTGCTAAATTTAGAGACATATTTCTCAAAGACACCCAGACTAGAAAGAGAGGAAGAAGACCGCAGACAAAATGGCCTCTCTAACCCATGTTTATCATCTTTTATTTATCTCTTTGAAAAACGTGAGGTCGGCGCAGAAATCCCCTTCTCTCTTTCGTCTCCCTGTTGTAACTTTTTCTGTCCTCCAATTAAATGTCAGTGACCACATTATTGTCCCCCGAAGACCACATTTAAACTGACAGGATATTCAAATTACATCATTCAGCTCAGTGGGGTTGTGCTTCATAAAATTAGGGGCTTGTTGAAATTCTAATAAAATATCTTTGCCATTTAAATTACAGCTGAAAAACGTGCTGTCATTGAGTGCAGCCATCATTATGCTGCCGTTATTTTCCAAATTCTCACATTGTTTGATTACAATATGGCACCCAAATTATGTGTGTCCAGCCTGGAGTGGTTTCAGCTGCACCTTACAAGCTTGGCTCATCTCACTTTTGTGAAGAGACGTGTTAGCCACGGGCTACAAAAGCAATAAAGCAACTGAACGTAGACATGGATGCACAAAAAAAAAAAAAAAAAAAAAAAAAAATCCTCAGTAATCTATGAAGCACCACTACACTGACATACTTTTATTTATTCAAAAAGTAAAAGAACATTTTGAGCTTTCCAGATGAGAAACCACTGAAGGATGGAGCATGCTATACATCCAGACTTTAGTCAGACTTACCAATAATATATCAATATGTTTACAAATCTGTCAAATGATATATTTTTGTGGAGGAGATGTGCATTGGCCAACCGCTCATATTTGTTTGATTTTGTTAATGCTGAAACAAACACAGGGTTAGTGATTGAAAGTGGTTCAGCAGATCCATACAGCAGGCTGGTGGGTTTTCTACAGTAGATGTTTGTCTTGTTAACAGAAGTGCATGTGAATGGAAATCCAGAGACCGTAAGTGTTCTGATCTTTACTCAGCTCTTACATTGCATATTTAGTAGGGATGAAAGTATTAAATAGTGGAGCAGAGCTACTTATGGCAAGCTAAATTAACCAGAAACCACAGCCCCGCTGTTGTGACACATCTCTTAAATTTCTTCAAAAAACT
Source organism: Pterois miles (assembly GCA_947000775.1). NCBI lineage: Eukaryota > Metazoa > Chordata > Actinopteri > Perciformes > Scorpaenidae > Pterois > Pterois miles. Next base: position 15,904,567 of record CAMQGK010000052.1, read on the forward strand.
CCCTAAATTATTTTTACTCTCATTTACAGAAGCATGTTGCTCCCATGCCAAAACAGAAAAAAAGGATCACTGTCACATGTGAAAAGCTTATTGTTATAACAGTATTTTTACATTTTTACAGCAAACTTATCTTGTTATAAAGCAAAATGTTTCATGTTATAACATGATACTTATTGTTATAACATAAAACATCTAATGCTATAACATGATCACTTATATTGTTGTTGAAATGTGTCATGATATAACATAATAATTAATTGTTATAACTTAAAATATTTCATGTTATAACATGCTCACTTATATTGTTATAATGTTAAATGTTTCATGTTATAACATGATAATTAACTGTTATAACTTTAAAAATTTCCTGTTATAACATGATCACTTATTGTTAACATCAACATTTCACCTTATAATGTGATCACTTATATTTTTATAACGTGAAATGTTTCACATTATAATGATGCATTTTAGGGCATACATACGTATCACAGTTTCATCCATTGTGTTCAATAACAGCAGAATCTCGCCATGTCTCGACTACAGCATCAGTAACAACATAATCAAATCATGTAAATGAGCCATATTCCTCAATTTAGCCGTTCTCACAGCGTTTCCTCAGTCAAAAATGAGTTTCACATTATAGCAATATAGACTGTTAAATGCTATAATGTTGCATTATAACAAAATAAATAACATTGTGTAACAAAAGTTTCTTGTTATAAACGTGATAAGTTTGTGTGGCGTGACAATGTGAAAATGTTGTGTTATAACATGAAAATGTATTTTTATAATGTGAAAAAAACAAATTGTTATAATAGTGAACTACTGATCTTTTTTTTTTTTTTGTCTTTTTCTGATGTGGCAGCACTAGGCTTCCGTACTCATTGGTATTACTTTATGTGATGGATGCTGGGATGAGCAAAGTGCAAAGTGGCAAAATGTGCCATTAATCTATTTTGGAAAACTCCTGTTTGCACCAAAATAGCTTGTAATTAGAGTGCAGTTTCTCCGCCTTGTTTAATACAGCATACAGATGGATCGATTCACTGAACAATACACACATTCCTTACTGTGCTGTCTCAAAGAGCAAGGTAATGGCTTGAACAGAAGGCTAGCTCTCTGCCTCTCTCATTCTCGTCTTCCTCTGTCTTTTCTCGCTCTTTCTCACTGCGTTTATGGCTTCTTATTGGCCTGTTGCCAGTAATACTTCGCCTTTATCCTCTCCTCTACAGCCTCTTGTTTATGTTGAATATGAAGGGTGGAATATATCCTCGGTGTGCAGTTAAGTGGCATCCTGCAGTGGCCCTCGACTCCATTGCTGTATTTTATTTATTTTTTTTTAAGAAGGGGACAGAGTAATTAGTTTGCCATTTGGACTTGGACACTGCAATTATTTGCTGGATTCTGGAACATTTCAGGTGCCTTTAGATAAACAGTGTCAGTCCCTGAGAAAGAAAAGTCAGGCAGATATTTCACAGAAAAGCACATTAGCCAGATGACTTTAAAAAGCGATCTTTGCTGATTATTATGGCTGAATCATATTTCTAAAGCTTGCATTCAAGGTTTGTTTAATAGTCTCAAATCTCGCTCATTAGAATACAGAAAAATCTTGTCAGAATTGGGTGTTTATGCAGTAGCCTTTTATTTTTAGTTGATGTTTAATTTGGTGGGGTTTGTTGGGAGTAATCCACAGTAGGTCTGCAATTAACAATTTTTTTCATTATCACCAAATCTGCTGATATAGTAAAAAAACACTCACAGTTTTCCAAAATCAAAGGTGGCATATTGAAATTACTTGTACTTGTTTTGATGGACCAGTTGTCCATAAAGGTTTACTGTCATGCTAGAACTAACAAATATTTAGCATTTTTGCTTGAGAATGGATGAAACCACAGCGAAGGAGTAAACTCTGTTTCAGATGAGAAATTAATTCTCTTGGACAAGACTGTATTTGCGAGGAAGATTTTTGAAGTTGATTGATTGAATATAGCGTGGACTGGGCAATACTGCAAACTCTTGCTATAATGTGTTAACGCTAGCTTACAGATAGTAAGCTAGCGTTAACAGTGCCTTGTTCCATTCTTTGGCTTGGTGACTAAGAGTTTGCAGATCAAATACCTTCATGTCCATGAACTAATATGCTTTTAAAGGAACTGAGTCTCAGGTTTTGGGAATCATTTAGCAGAAATGGAATATAATATTATTAACTGTTTTTGTTAGTGTATAATCACCTGAAACTAAGAATTCAGGTGTGTTTTTGTTAGCTTACAATGATGGCTCTATCTTTCTACAGTAGCCCAGAAACACAAACGAAACAGGCTCTCGAGAGCATTTTGCTTTTTTCCGTTACCTGAAGGCCACTGTGGTTCTACATGTTTGTAAAACTGCAGTAACGTAAGCCTCAGAGTCCAAAACCATGGTAACGCATCTGACTTCCATCACGCCTGAAAGTAGCAAAGTGAACAGTGTTGCCATGGTTTTGCACGAGACAGCTCGCGCTACCGTAGTCTTATAAAGAGAGGAGAGAGTGGAGGGATAGTCAGTTGGTTGCAATATGCAACCACACCACTAAATATCACCAAATCCTGCACACTGTACCTTTTTGATACTCCTCACAATATATCAGCTTGCACTTAAATTGATCACTATTTTGCTTGGAACCTCAAGTTCAGCTTATATTTCAATGTAAAGTTAAACATTCAGGGTATAGGATTTAGCAGCATCTAGCGGTAAGATTGTAGATTGCAAGTACCCCTCCACTCACTGCTCCCTTTCCAAGCGTGTCCTTGAACCTACGGTGGCCTAGAGGTAACCTAAAAACCTGAATTGCTCTCTCTAGAGCCACTGTTTGGTTTGTCCTTTTTGGGCTACTGTAGAAACATGGCAGTGGAATACAGCAGACTCCATGAAGAGGACCCACTCCTCATGTAGATGTGAAGGATGAAAACACGATGATTACTTGGTTTCAGGTGATTAAACACAATGAAAACATAGTTCTGAACATTATATTCCATTTCTGCTAATAGAGCCCTCGAAATCCATCGCACTCGACCTTCAAGTCATATAATAGGTGACACATGTCTGTAACCAGTGCTCTCATAGACTGGTTTGATGGCTGGTTTTGCTCTTCTAACGCTTTCTTAACTGTACAAAGTGACAAAGAGCATTCTCATTCATCGTAATTGCCTGTGAGGCGTAGATTTAGCAGACGTGAAGCTTGCATAAAAACTCTGCCTCGTACTTGGCGTCTGACATTTCCCAGTCTTTGATCGATGAGCTTGCCACTGGCTCCTTCACTCTGGGCAAGTCCTTCTCCTGCTGTCACCAAGAACTCCACAAGATGGTGGGGTTAGCACCTCCCTGAGCAAGATTATAAGCATAACACGTCTCCTTCTCTGAAGATACTGTTACATCGTGCAGTGCAGGATTCCCCAGTGGGCTTGATGCAAAGCAGGAAAAGTATATTAACATGAGAAGAAGTGCACATGTGATTGCTGTTTATCACAATACTGCATTACTGCAACAGGTGCGTCAACGTTGAGGCTTTGAAGCGTCATCGCCATCATTGATTACATTGAATATGTAAATCCAGAATGATTTTAGTACAGCAAGCCCCAAGTTTCTCTTTAATGGCACCAAGATATTGTTGTCTTTGATTTGCAGTCTCTCCATCCTGTTTTACACTAATCAAACACAGAGATAATCATATATCACAGTCTTGTATTTCCATACTTAATAATCATGCAGTTCATTGATATTGACGTGTTGTAATTTAGTCCGCTCAGACTCACACAATGCAAAAGATGCAGGCAGCTCAGCAGATCTGTGTAAAACAACTGTAAAACAGTTGGTACTGACTTTTTTTTTTTAGTCTTTTGGTTCCTTTAAGTGAATCATTGTGATTATCTTTCATTTTGAGGTAATTTGGTTTCAAATCTCTGGGTTAAATTGGGATTTGTAATGCGGGAAGGGGTGGGAGGCTGATTTAGCTGAGTATTTCCAAGGGTTTGCACCATTATGTAGCAGCAGTAGTTTGTTTTAGTCAAATGTATGTTCATATAGCATTCTAACAAGGAGCTAATGAGCTTCACAAAGTCATTATAATTCGCACACATATTAAATTATCCAGAAAATGTCCTGACAACATCATTGTCTACATGCAAGTGGTCAACAGATCTGCTATTAAGTATTGCATTGTCATGTACAGAGTTTATTTGGGGTTTTAAGGCCTGTACACGCTGAAGGCATGATGAATAAATGTCATGAAAACATGAAATACTTACCTGCGAATATCATATGTCTAGGGCTTTCATTGTGAAAGGTAAGAACAGAAGGAGTGGATCTAGTTTGCATTGAAAGGCTGAAGTTTGGCGTCTTGGTTTGGACTACCAAACTTCAGTGTTGTTGTTTCATAAATACTGGTGCAACTCAACCGGTTTCGCACAACGTGATTGGTTGGTGCCTTTATTCGTGGCGCGAAGGCTCAGAAAAATCAACCTTGTCCTGGAAAAAAAACAAAAAAAAAAACATGCAGCTTTTTTGCTGCATAATGTTCACATTCTGTGTGAAAGTATTCGATACAAAGACAATAGTTTTGACAAAATATATTGACGTGTGAATTAATCGCATGAAAAAAGGCCTTTTCTCAAAATTACACAACAGAAATCCACTCAGTTATGAATAACATTATTTTAAGTGACAAATATTCATCACCTTTTTTAAAAACCAGAGAACTGAAGCCCATGTACACACAAAGCAGTATAGACACTGATTCCAGATTACACATTTCACATCTGACATAGAAAATAATTGAGACTGTTACTTTCCATTTTAATTATATTATCACAGAAACTATGCAGAAATAGACGTAAAGCCTTGCAATACATGGTGAAACAGCAATTTTTCATTTCTGTATTGTTATATATTGTATCGGACAACCTTTAAAGGCAGAGATTGGCCCATTCATTCCTAGTTTTGCTTAGCTCTGCGTGATTGACATTGTCTTTTGATTGGCTCCACTCAATCTCGTGTGTCGTGTGTTGAAAACAGCACAGCGTGGTGGCTGTCAGTCATATTAAATGAGAGGAAAATGTAGAGAAAAGTAATTGTGAATTGAGTACATTCTATGTTGACAGCAGATTATTGAGTCAGATCAGTCTCAGTATTAAAGAATACACACAGAAGGATATAATATGAATATTATATAGAAATTATATATAAATGACTCTTGCCACAAGTATTTTTCACTATACACAGAATAGTTATTATTGTATATAAATGTAAAGAAAATCCACATAAAAAATTAACATTCACAAATATATTTCTGATGCAGTTTGAAGTAAATGTAATCACAGTCACTTTAAGTCACAATTATATGTATTTAAAAGTATATGCAATTTTCATCAAAAACATACAGTATTTTGATATTGTTACATTTTTATACAAACTCATGAACCAACATTTACAAACTGCTTGTCATTTGTGAGCCTCACTGCATTTGTGCATGGGTTTTTGAGACTCCCCTGACGTTGCAGTTTTTCAACAAGGAAATATTATCCAGTTATTTGCTATCACATGAGTATAAGATAAGATAAGATAAGATATTCCTTTATTGGTCCCACAGTGGGGAAAGTCACAATGCTCCCACATCTGCATCAAATGAGATTTGTTTGCTTTGAATGTTACTTTTGTAGGTTATTTATTCATTTACTTATCTTTTTTAGTTTGCCACTGTACTAAATAACAGCTAAATTAAAATGTTTGTTGATTACAATAAAGGTAAGACATTAAGAGTAAAAACAAGACTCCTGACTTGGTGCTAATTTGAGAAATACTTGAATACTCTGAGAATGTGTGGGTATACAGTTTGTTCAGGTGCAAAAGCACGATGCACCAATTTTGTTTTAACATAACTTCTAACGTCTTTAGTCAGAATGTGACCCATTTAAAACCTCTGAGGAAATCTTGCCCACATACTGCGAAGCAACAGGCAGCTGGTCAAAGCCTGGCTCTGACACAATGCATTCTGCTGTGACTGTTTGTGAAAATAAGGCCTTACATACACACAGAGAATCAAACATCCCCCATGACCTACATCTAAACTACATGCCTTTTAAAAGCATGCATCAAAAAGGAGAAGGATCCCTCAATGGCCATGTGTTATTTTCTAACTGCACATTTGCTTGTATAGAGCCATGTTAATACCGAGCCAATACTGTAGGGTTTTTGTTTTTTCTCCATCAAAATGAGTCCACTTGTGTCGAAGCAGGAGTCACGCAGAGCAGTGCAATAAACAGCACCTTTGGCCTGCACAACGGACAAAAGGACAGGAAGTTCTCTGTCTCTCTTTTGTGGAATATTGTTTTCCTAACTCGGGGTAGAGGGAGGCAGCTGAGAAAGCAAGGACAGTGGATTTCTTTTAGGCTGGGTGGAGCGAGGGGCCTCGAGGATGAAACAGGGGGGCGGATGGAGGTGGAAGTAAATGCCAGCACCCTGCCGTGCAACAGACATGAAGGCCTTTTGACTCAGTTGCCATGTTACTGGCCTTTGGTCGCAGGTATCCTCCTCTCCCTCGGGCTCGGAGATGGAGGGGGACTCTCGTGATGTGAGGAGGGGAGGAAGCAAGAGGCAGACGAAAAGGGGCAAAGGTCACCACAGCTTTGAGGGAAAGGTGGAGGGGGTGGACGGCAGGTGGTGGTCAGATTTGAAGCCGTCTACCTGTCTTCCCATTTTGTGCCTGAAGTGATAACAAGATTGGAGCAATTGAAACCATGTGCAGCACTCTCCCCAGAGTGCCTTTTCCTGCTTGGAGGCACGTAGCGTTTGGTTTGAATTGAATCTATCAGTGTCATATTTATACTGACTTGATTTAGTAATGTAGATAATACTATGCCATTCAAACAGATCTCTTTAAGAAAAAAAAAAAAAAGCTGTCGACTGTTTCTTTCTTTTCAACTTAAGCTTTAATAATGGAGCCTGTTGTCTAAAAGGACTGACTCACATCTGGAAGTCTTGGGACAGATGCATGGAAAGGAGAGAGTAGTTCTTTGCTGATTTATGGAGGCACATGTGGAAATGGTGGAGAGTAAGTTTATGTGTTAGGATGTACAGTATAGTCTGCTTTTGATGCAGTTCTTTTGTACCAGAAGTACTAAATAAAGCCTAAATACCCAGCTTAATAAAAATGGATTCCACCATTTTTGTGTGGTATGAAACTTTACTTACTCCTGCCTTTTTTCAGCACGAAGATAAATCTTATAATGTGCTGTTTTAATGCATCATAGTCACTGAATGTCAAGCGGCATGGGAACAGTTGCATGTTCAAAATGTTTAAACAGCAAAGGGTTTATGTACAGGTGTGTTGGCTACCAGTATAAGAGCACATGTTGTAGCTGAATGTTAATGTGAGCAGAGCAAATATGTTGTTTGCCACCACCGCACCCTTAAGAAATGGACATACACGCTGAAAACAAATCTGGATTTAGGCTTTAGTTGTGAAGTGAAGACTGGTATTTACTGCTTCAAAGTATACAGTCACCCCTGCACTAAATCAGCACAAGAGTGCCCCTTGGTTTTCACTGCGAATTTGTCCGTCAGTGGAGGCAAATGACAAAATGTTTGGAGGAAATTTCACCCGAGCAAAGAAGAAAGAGAGGCCCCCAAGGGGTACACATCTGACTTCAATTCCACTCTTGTCAGGTAGATGCAATGCTGAGGGGCACACGCAGCAATAGGGAGACAGACGGAAAAAAAAGAAACAAAGAAAGAAAATAAGAATTAAAGGGGACCGTCTATATAGTTTTTGTGCATGTAAAAAGTCTGCAAAGTAATGCCAAAAGGAGAAACGCTGCTCCTGAACTGCTTGGCATGCCCTCCTTGAAGTCCCGCCTTTTCTTCCGTAACACGGTGATGTCACCAAGTAACACATTTGCATAATAACCGTCAAGCAGCTAGTTTTGCACGGCCTCAAACAAAGCTAGTTAGAGTGGAGATTGAGCAGAGTCTCATGGGTTTGGTTCAGTCGACCAGTCACAACAGAGTGGACCAGCTGACCAATCAGAGCAGACTGGAATTTTGGGGGCGGGGCAAGAGCTCAAACCAAGTGTTTCAGACAGTGGGTGAAAAGAGATGCTGCAGCGCAACTGGAAACGAGTATTAAATAATACATCATTTAAATACAGATAAAAAATGTGATTAGTTTGCAGTCTATCATGATTACTGTAAATATTTTTAATTGATTGACAGCCCTAATGTAGACATGTTCAGTACAAGTATGAACCTTAAAATTAGCATAATAGGCCCTTTTTAAAAGAAAGAGAAAAGAAAGACGTGTAATTTGGTTGCTAGTTTCTCAGCAAATGATTACTGAATTCTCCCAACCAGGAATGACAGACATCCCTTGTACACACTTTATACTGGACTTTAGGAAATAGCTGCTTGCCATTGCTTTTACTTTAAGGTCTGTCAATAAAGGGATGGCTTGTTTGGTCCATTTTAGGAGCCAAGAACAAGACAGTGTATTTAAGTCCTTCACCTTTGACCTCCACTTCAGCCCACATGGTTGGTCCACAGGGCAAATAAAAAGATCAGTCTTTGCCCTTTGTGGTTCATGTTCTGCAGTTTTGATGGTGTGTGTGTGTGTGAGTGTGAATGTGAGTCAAAATTTTGCTAAATGTTGCCTCTGGAAAAAAAAAAAGAAAAAAAAAAAAGACATGCACAGCAGAGGTTACAGACGGAGTGATTCCTCTCAGGTCTACTTGAGTGAATAATGTCGACTGCTGATAGCGGGGCTTTGATCCGTAACCTATTGTGAGTGTAAAATCAGAAGTGCTAGGCATTTTCCTTCGATAATGCTGTGGTAAATAAATAAAATCCACGTCATGGTTGCTTATCATATTGTAGGTATGGATCTAAATGTGCTGGCTAAGACTGGAGTGCAGGTGATTCTTAATGGGACTAGGTAAATAAATTTCACAGTAGATTATTGCTATACACCGTGATCCTGAATTTGGTGGCTTTTATCCTATATTGTACTTAGATGGATAGATGATATTTTGCTAGAAGTGATTGTTTTTTCTCTTATGATATGCTGCTGGTATTAGTGGGTTTATAAGTCAAAGTTACACAAGCCAGAGTGCACTTAGTGTTTTTACCTCGTATTAACCGTGGGACTAAGCTAAGGTGCTCGGGGAGTATTTAGCCCGCTGCTGTGCTTATAGGAATTATTACTGAGACTCAGTGTTCTGCATTTCCCCCCATCAGAGAGTGGGAGAGAGGAAAACGACAAGAGAGCCCGAGTGCAAATGAAGAAAAAGGGCGAGAGGTAGAGGGAGTCCTGTGTTGTTGGCAACCACAGGCTATATCTGGGCGGTCTACAGAGACGGGGCACGCTTTGTCTCCAGCGTCATTTGCAGCTTAAACAAACAGGTGTGATGCAAGAGCCTCTCGAACAAACAGACGGCCGCTCTTCAAAGTGGAGACAGGAAGAGACACCGGGGCGAGGGAGAGTGGAGAAATAAATGGGGGAAGCATGGGCAGTCAAGGGGAGATGAAGCGAATACGTGGCCGGGAGTTGAGTAGAAATAAAAAGCGTTCGTTTAAACCTGAATATGAGTAAACCTGTGAGTTTTCTTCAACTTTCCCTCATATTTGTAGGCGTTAGCCGTGTATTTTCTTCATTTTAGCTTTCCCATTTAGGAAAATAAAGTGGTCCTTGTAATTTTTTTTTTTCTCATTCCCACTAAAACTGTCTGTTTTCTTTCTGTTTCCCTCTAGTGCTGACAATCTCTTATCTTCTCTGCTGCTTCGTCTCCGTCTCTCTCTGTCTTTCTGTGGCATTGTCACTTGAATCAGAAGTTGAGTGCTGGCTAAGTGAAGGGGTATACAGCGAGTCTGCTCTAGACAGGCCTGAGTGGTGCTGCACTGCTTTGCAGCCTTTCTCAGCAGAGCCTTGATTCAGCCCCCGCTGATGGGGGGGCCCAGGCATTACTCAGCCCCCCCTGCTTGCCTGATGATGAGCAGCATCTCTAATCCCTACAGATGTTAACCCTTACATACATCTGCGCTTTACTGTCGGCAGACTAAGCGTTCACAAATTTTTGTCCGTTTTAATAATGTTCTGTTGTCCTTAATTTCCTGTTCCTCAGTCAAAAAAACCTCTCTCTCTCCTTTACATGTCGAGCAGGCCTTGTTGTTGCTCTTCCTCTCCTTTTTACATCTGGCATATTATAAGAAAGCAAAACAAAATGTCACAAATATTAGAAAATACAAGTCAAACTCCACATGTTTAATTATAATCTACAAACATATTCAGTGTTATCTGTAAACTATTGTGAAAAAAGTGCGATTCCTGTGAATAAATCATGTCATCAACATGTCATGATTTGTACCTTAATGCTAACACGTTTAACACAAATGTTGACAGTCAGCAAATAACCACAACAACATTTCAGTCGATCTATTAGCAGAAATGGAATATAATATTCATAACTATGTATTCATTAGTGTATAAAGTGAGAATCCTTTTTGTTGTTGTTAGCTTAGAGTCAGCCCTCCATATCAACATAGGGAGCGGGTCCTCTCCACAGGGTCCGCCATGTTTCTACAGTAGCCCAGAACGGACAAACCAAACACCGGCTCTAGAGAACCTTTCACGTTTGTATGCTACCTGAAGGCCACCGTAGTTCTCCGACACTTGTGAAACTGCTGTAATGTGAGCTACAGAGGACAAAACTGTGGTACTGCCAGCCACCATCTGACTTCTGCTGCTCCTAAAATAGTATGATGGACTCTAGGTCTGCACAATTAATCTACATTTTATCAAAATCACAACATGGCCTACTGCAATTTTCAAATTGCAATATTTGTTAAAGGAAAAGTGTGTCAAAATACCATTTTAAATTGAATATTGCAGAGATGTCCTGACCTACACTTCTGAAAAAACTTAAGAAAACATCTTTGCTTGGTACAGATCACCACAAAAATGAAAATTCAGGACAGGTCGCCACTCTAAAATGAGAATAATGAAAATGGAAATGTTAAAATGATCAGTTTCTTTAACATCGCAAATCATATCGCAGTTACAGTATCAGTCAAAAATAATCGCAATTTGATATTTTTTCTAAAAGCCCCACTCTAAGCGTTGGGAACGACGGTTTCACGGTTTTACACTCTGCGGCTCACGTTACCGCAGTGTCCGAAAGGAGTGGAGGCGTGCTCAGTTGCAATCTGCAACCACACCACTAGATGCTGCCAAATCCTACAGTGTATGTTTGATCCTGACATTTTTAACATAAATGTTGGCAGACAGTGCATACACAACAGTCCTTACGTTAATGTTTGAACTGGAGAAGTGGAATATAAAGTTGTGATTATCTACTCCCAAGAAATTTATACTAGATTCAGCAAAGGCACAGGCCACGTTTCCTGGGTTTGCCCCCTGTGTGTTGTACAGGGCTGCAGATGAGATCTACTCGTCGCAGCCAAGCTTGGATCAGAGGGGATGGTGTCCAGCTTTAAATATATATGTCCTGTAAGGAGAGGGGGCATAAGTGGGCTGCTTCGAATTTAAATTTAGGGATGAGCGCCACGTAAGTTAAGCACAAAGACAATCTGGAGCTTGATGCAGGACCCAGTGTCATCTCAGCCCCTCAATAATCCTCATTATTACAGCATGTCCTCATTTTGTAGACAATCTCACCTGCAGTGATATATCACAGACACAAGATTAGACTTGCTATGAAGAGATGGTGTGTTATACAACCCCAAACATTACTCATCCCAACCACAAGACAGAGACAAAATAGTAGGCAGTAAAACAACATGCGCAGCTCACAGGCCTAATTGATGCTCTAATGCAAAGCATCATCCACGCAGACAGACGGCGAGAGGGCACAGCTTCTCTTCTTTTCACACATCCTAGGCTCTTAGGCTCAGTAGAGGTTATTTTAGTAGAGCTATATGAGATATAATGATATGTCAGTGAGATCTGCTGGGACAAGAGGAGCAGGTAGTGCAGTAGAGCAGAGGGCTGATTTATGGGCAGGATAAATGATGCGGTGGGTGTCTGCCTGTGTAATAGCACTATGCTCTGCACACCGCACTTTCGCTCAGCTGTAGTTTATAGTGTGATGGGGATAAATGTCAGCTCGGCTTATCTAAGAAGATCTGATATGACTTTAAACTGTCTCCTCTCAAACACTTTGACACGCGTTGAAAGGTAAACTGTTGATGGCACATTGACAAAACGGGAAGGGAGATTTTGAAAATTGGGCCGTTGTTTAACTTGCCATCAGGGTTTCTCTCATCTCTCAACTCAGGCTTAGTTCCTATTCTTGGTTTATTTTTGTGATATTAAGCAGATTCTCTGAGCAATATTTATTCCTTTGATATTCATAAGATTAAACAGTTAGATGGAAAATAAAGCCAGCCACCACCAGATGCTGCCACTACTGTGTTAATAGTCAAAGCAATTATTGTTTGAAAATTGCTGTTATTCTCTTTTCACTCGGCCTGGCTATTTAAAAATCTACCCACTGCGGTGGAAGCTGCGCCAAAAGAAGCATATTTGCTTCTGGGGCAATACTGAAACAGTGAGGGGTGAAAAGTGGAATCCTGTTGCTTTGCTCTGAGCAGGTTCTTCGAGGAGTGCACATTATTCCCACACTCTTTTTGCTGTCAGTGCTTAGCGGTTAACCTCAGGCAGGTCTGTATATACAACAATGCTACGCTGGGACACTTGGCAGGATATTGGCCACAGTATTAAATGAAAACTCACATAGTTAGGCAGGTTTCCTTGGATTGGTTGTTCATCGGGTGATTAAATGGGGCATTGTCAGTGCTTGTAACCCTCATAGATGTGGGTCAGTAGGGCCCTACTACACCCACCGGTAGATTTTGTCATCTATTCACATGGTTGCCCCCTTCCTAATTTCTTGTATTTTTGCATTTTTGCCACACTTAAATGTTTCAGATCATCAAAGAAATTTTAACATTAGACAAAGATAACCTGAGTAAGTAGAAAATGAAGTATGCAAAAATAAATAAGAAATCAGAAAGGGGGCAAATACTTTTTCACAGCACCGCAGACAGCGTGAAAGTCCATATGGGGTGGAGTCCAGGACCGATGAATGGGACACTAAACACATCCCTTTCACCCAGGAGACCAGGATTTGCTTCCTGTGTGAAACTAGCTTGTGTTCAGTTTCACCTTCACTTTTGAAACATAGTTATTTTAAACAAAACATTATGTTTTCCCCTCAACTTACCTAAGTGGCTTTGTTGCCTAAACCTAAAGAAGCTGTTTGTGTTCAAAATGTAAGGCTTCCTCTAGTTTTACAACATATTAGAGCATGGTGATTTTAAGTTATGCCTTTATTTTTGCAGTCTAGTAGGGTGGGTGTAATAAAATATTGATACTCATGAGTGTTGCGATTTGTGATAATGTATTGATTCTCTAAAACACTATGTTGATTTTTAATTAACCTCTTAAAAATCTGTCGGCCAGGCGGCGGGCCCGGTCAGTATTCTGGCTTTCAAAGGTTGCAGGCGGCTCGGTTTTTAAGCTGAGAGTGAAGATACTGACATCATATGAAACTAGAAAACTTTAAGAATCCATTGGTACCAACCATACTAGCATACAAGCATACTAGTATGCTAGTCATACTAACTTGTCATGAAGGAGGATAAATAACACTCTCTTGACCCGTGACCTCCAGATATGTTAATGAAATGGGTTCTATGGATACCCACAATGCCCACTGTGCAATAATCATATGTTATTTAAAGCCTATTCTAAAACGTATTTGACAGTTTTCCTAAAATTAGATTTAAAAAATTGCAATGAATCACCTTGATTACAGTATTGCAATATATTGAATTGTTGTGTCATGATATGTGTTGTGTCAGCAGATTCTTGCGAATACACAGCCCTATACTGTACGTAGTGCACTGTATGTGCTTATAGTGAGCAATAATGCACATTTCATGGCCTGATAACATTTGAATCAGATGCACATACAGTTACTGCAATTAAAACGAAACATCTGGAGAGAAGAAACTAGTTTTGTATGTGTGCAGAGTGCGCACATCCACACAGATTGAGCAGATATTGAAACTGTGGTTTCGAATAGTGTACCGACAATATCTAGGGAAATGTTTGTGGGTTTGCCCTGGAGGGCGTGTGAGGATAAGCAGGTGTGACCTTGGGGATTGCCGTTTCTCTTTCCCGAGGCCTTGCCTCTTTATGTACCATGTGTATAGCCCTGCCTCTAACAATTGGAAAACGATAAGAGTATGGATTTATTCTTCACCATGCTTTACCTAGAATAGAGTAAAGAAAGCTAAGCTGGTAACGCATATACCGCATGGCTAGTGGGGAGGGTGAAGTGCACGTTTATCTTATGATCCACTCCTCTCTTGTTGTTTGTACGGAAATATTGAAATTAAAATCAGTGGGTGCCAAACACTGCCGACAGACTACCCGGTTGGTTTGCTTTCCTTGCAGTTTTGCTCGCTAATTTCTATGCCTTGGCCTCCCTCACGCATCCTGGTAATGAGAAAATGTGCTGTTGCCTTTGTTTACTGAGCCAGTCTGTCTGGTTGCAGCCCTTCACATTGTTTGAATATAAACAGGAGCTAAATTATTAGCTCCTGTTTGGAGTGTTCCTGCTATGTTACATGAGCTTATACAGCATCTAGGGTAGCCTAGAGCTCTGTGCACAGTATACATATTGTTAGTCCGTATATCATACAGTGTGTGGTTGCTGGAAAATATGCACAAAACTTAATTGCTGTAATCAAACAGGCCAAATGTCTTGAATGTTTCCGACAGCATAGTGTCAGAGATAATGGGACCAATGTTTGCTTCTGTTTTTACTTTGTGTTGATAGTCAGTACTAATAAAACCTACCTTTAATACACATCAAACATTCTTGGTACCCGAAGTTAAGAGAGAGAAATGTATTTGAGGTTGAGACCAAATGTGTTTGATGACAGTTTCAGGACAAACTTGCACGAATGGTTTTCTCTCTCTATTGATCTCTCATACGCACATGAACCACAGATTGTAGTCATCTCACACTAGATAGACTACACTGTCAGGATGATGCCAGGCATTTCAAGGCAACGGCCGACCCGGGATTTCGAATCTTTAATAATTTTGCAACTTATTTTTTGTATGGAGACGCCTCATTTTGAATGTGGTTGACTTATTGGAGAGGAAATTTGTCTGTCAAGATGATATCAGTTTTCTTTTAATATACATCCACAGCTGTTTCTCCAGGAAATTGCCATTTTATTTATTTATTATTTATTTATTGGTTTATTAGATTTAATAGAGTTTGAAAATGAAAAAGCCTTTTCATACCGTATGACAGCCTTTAGCAGATTTCCTCCCTCTCCATTGTACAGACACTAGAGATGAGCTATAGATAATGGGCAAAAATTAGATTTCAAGACTTGGAGGCCTCGGTCTGGTCTGCAACTTAATTGTGAGGGAAAGGACTACAAGATAAGAAATGCCAACTTTTGGCACTAACCCTCAAATCTGCTGAGCCAGCAAATCCTGAGTCTGATCTCAAAATTTAATCAGTATGGCACAACGAGGCCTAAAATCCTGGCTTAAAGTTTTGTTGTAAGAGCAGTTTTCCGACTGTTAAAATTGCAGTGTTTTCATAGTTTTCGTGTCTGTGCATCCCTATGGTAGGGCTGGGCAGTATTCAGTATGAAAACTTATTGTCTTTCGGTGGAATTGTGTCGTGATGAAATCATATATCAAGATGGAGTGAAACACAGTTATGTCATCTGAAATGATAACAAGCACATAGTACTAACTCAGATTTCTCAGTAAATCTCTGTTAAATAAAATTTAATCCGATTACTCTGTATTTGTGTGCATGCATATAGACATAGTCAGTGCAAAGCTGGAAATATCTTTTCGTTTTTAAGGCTGTCAAAGTTAATTTGTTGTGATGTCACTAATTTCTGTAACACATTAACACAACTTGCAGTTTTTAGGTTATAGCTCAGTGGGCTCAGTTTTAAAGCTAGAGTGAAGATGTTGGTGTCATATGAAGCTATAAAACCTGAGGAATCCATTGGTCTCTTGACCTCTGACCTCACGATATGTGAATGTAAATGGGTTCTCTGGGTACCCACCAGTCTCCCCTTTACAGACATGCCCACTTTAATGATAATCACATACAGTTTGGATCAGTCATAGTCAAGTCAGCACACTGACACACTGACGGCTGTTGCTGCTTGTTGGGCTGCAGTTTGCCATGTTATAATTTGAGCAAATTTTCTATGCTACATGCAGTACATGCAGTGAGGGGTTTTTCATTGTTTTGTGTTAAATACTTGCCATATCTCTCTTTGAGGTTTTTTTTTTTAAAGATCAGATTATATAAGATTATTTCACAGACTATCTATTTACTGAATTACCAGAAAACATGCTGTATCATGATTATGAGGTAATGAGTTTTATATTTATTTGATTTTGCTGATTTTCCTGATTCTCCCTCCACTATGTGGCGTTTCCACCTTTTTTTTTTTTGTCTTAGCTGCAAGCTTCATTTCACCCTCCCATCATCAATCTGATGCACCGCAAGGAGGAGTCATGAAGTACTGACGCTGGAAGCCCAAATAAGTAGCAGGCCCAATGTGAGGAAATCCAATTACAGCGCTCTTACTTTGAAAAAGTATTGACACGTGGCGCAAGTGCATCGATAACATGAGGGCAGGAGGAAATATTGTAATATAACACTGTATTGATTTTTTGTCCCAACACTCTTTAACGCCCTAATTTGGAAGTAGAATGAGGAAGTAAATGAATGCTCCCAACACTGCTTAAAGGGCCATTTTACAGATTTTTCAATCTGAGGCCCATCATTTAATTCTGACATAAAAATTCCCACTTCAGAGCCTAACACCACTACCTCTGCCTTGACTTAGTCTCCCACCTGTAGTTTGTCAGGTTGTGAACAATTCAAGTTATATCTTTAGTTAAACTGTAGATAATAACATGTTCTCTTTGGAGTTATGTTACAGCTGTATAACTGTTCCTTTGTGTGGTAACGTCTACTATTGTCAAGCTTTGTGTGATATATGAAATGTAGACTTTTTGAAGTGTTTTTTTAAATCATATTTTGAACTCTAATGTTATCAAACACAAAAGAGTGCACATCCGTCTGCATGCATGTCAAAATATGGACCCAAGGCATGCGGTAATGAGTGTTTGGGTGACATTTGAGTACGAGTGAGGGTGAATGTAAATTGCTTTTTTATTATATTATCTGCAGTGTCCTGGTTTTATCACACATGGTGGGCAGAATTACCCCGAAGGGATAATAAAATTGCCTCGCACTTGCTTAGAAGTTGTAGTTCCCTCTCTTCTTATTAGCAACTATAAAATGTTAACAGTTTGTCCAGATCTCTTTTTTTGTGTGAATTTCGCATGATGTGCCATCAGCAAAATTATCAGTGTTTATCAAGTTTGATTTGTCAAGCTCCAAAGATTCAGCTGCGTTTCCAGCTCATTGAGGTAAAATCTCAGCGATGTCAGATGATACTGAAACCCAGTAATGATGTAACCACAATGAGACCAGACTTTATGGCTCAGTTTCTTGCTTGACTGCTCGGGACTTATCTTTTATTGACACAGACAATATTAGCTAAGCAGCAATCATTTTGTGACCTAACGCCTGAAAATTGTACATCTTTATGTTAGCTATGTTGATATTTCAAGCCAGGGTCCTATATTTAAACGTATTACTTTTACAAAACAGGTCTCAATCTAGCCTCTTCTGAACTAGTGTCTCTCCGTTTCATTAGTTGATTCATTTACGTGACAGATGCCCTCGTACAAGCTGTAGCGAGCCGAGGGGTGCACTGCAGCTGAGCACCACCTGCAGTGTGAGTTTGTTATTTGAACCCACGGTCTAGAGTTCCCGTTCTGCCCTTCTCATGAACACTCACTGCTGACCCTGACTCACACCGGGGCTAATGGTACAGCTAAATTCTCACACTCGCTTTCTTTTTTTTCCTGAAAGCGTGTATGTCATTTATGTGTTTACCTGTCTTTGGCCGTACTTAAAAAACAGCTTTTTCATGGTTGCTGCACATAAAAAAAATTTGGATTCTCAGTATTATTTTCAGACGTTAAACATAATCCACACGTTCCAGCTAAGTTCTAACACTCCACTGCTGATTGGGGTTAAAAAAAAAGCCAGCAATCATTTTCAATCATGTATAGACTTGGTTTTCTTCCTTGATGGTAGGTGGGTTATAAATAAGATTGATGGCGACGTCTCGTACTGCAAACATATAATCTGCCTGCCTGCATTTTGAAAAGGATTTTGACTGCAGTGAACTTCCCATTGCGCAGCAAAAACAGGACTTGAAGGGCTCTAATGAGTGGTTGGTGGGTTGTGTTACAGCAGAAAACGTGATCTCTCACACACATTTCTCGACGGTAAAAGAAGTTTAGGTACTCCTGATTTCTTGAGTAGTTTGTATAGTTGATGGCAGCAGTGGAAAAATAACTAATATAACAGAACTATGAAAAGCATCGAAGAGACCGAGGGATGTATGTATGGTATGACGGGTTTATAATGTAACCCTAGTTCTACGATCACAGGCAGACTTTGTAACCGAGGCTCTATAGGCTCAGGCTTATCTGCTCATTGTTGTGTATTGTGATATTTGCATGTTTGTGCTGAGGCCATTCAGCTCATCCTAAAAATAAAGGGCAAGTTGCCTGTTGTCAGAGAACTAGGTTTACAATGTGCTTAAAGGGATAGTTTGGGTGTTTTGAAGTGGGGTTGTATGAGGTACTCATCCATAGTCAGTGTTGGTTGCAGTCGGCATGCCCCCTGTTTGGAGAGACGGGCAGGAGTACCGGCAGGGAAGCAAAGAAATGTACGGCTGTGGACGGGGCTGGCAGCAAAATGCACTTTAGCCACCCAAAAGAAAGGCTGACCTAAAAAAAATCAATATAATTTTAAGTGTATGCTATATTTAGAATATTTTCACTGTTGCAGTCTGTTTCAGACAGGGAACGGAAGCCATCATCTATGCTCTTGCCAAAGCAACCAGATTTCCCCTTTGGGAAAAAAAAAGCTGTAATTTTACCTTGCAGAACATGGGAAATGCTGGTCTACCGCTGCCTCTATCGCTTAGTTTGTTTGTATCATTGTGTCATGTTGATTGGTTCCAATTCACCAAAGTCACTCAGTGGCATAAACAAACTAACCGATCAAGGTGGCGGTAGACCAGCAACCTCCTTGTTCTGCAAGGTAAAATCACAGTTTTTTTTTTTTTTTTAATGGAGTTGGTGGCTTTGGCTTCACGTCCATATGAGAAAGGGCTGTCGAACTGCAAGGTGAAGTGGTGAAAATATTTTAAATATAATGCACTCTTAAACTGATATCGGCCTTTCTTTTAGGTCGCTAAAATGCATGTTGCTGCCAGCCCCATCCACAGCAATACATTGTTTTGCTTCCATGCGGTAACTCCTGTCTGCTTCTCCACCCTGGGGGCGTCAACCGTCATATACTGTAGGTAATACTGACTATGGTTAACTACCTCATACAACCCCACTTCCAAATCTATCCGTTAAATGTACTTCCAAACAAGTGTAGCAATCCGACTTTGCTCTTTGCAGCCAGGCACATGGGGTTAAAGCTCAGTAACAACAGTACATAAAGCATTGTGAAATAGGCTGATGGTGGTAAACAAGCCAAGGAAAGGAAGGACAGACCTTGTGTCCCCCTGTCTTGAGACAGCCATCATTGGCTAAGCTTTGTCACTGTCGCTAAGGAGAACTAGATTTGCTGCTTCCCATTTAAAGGGGCAACCACTGAAGAAATGAACGGACTGACTGATTAAGCATGCACATGCAATTTTACAATGATACCTAAAGGTGAGTGGTGAAGTCTATAGTCTGTATTGGGATGTATGTGAATATATGGATTAGGGATGTCCTGATTAGACAAGGCACCAGATCAGGACTGATCCAGGTGTTTTTTTATTGTATTAGTATGGACTGTTATTTTGTTGTGCATGCAAGTAGACTAGAATTTTCAATTTATTATAGACATTTAATCACTTCAGTCACAGGGGGCTTTAAGCACTTGCATAGCTGTTAAGATTATCCAAGGTCCTTCCTTTCTACAAACATCTCATTCGTAATGGCCCGCAAATGGGAGCTTGATGTACTGACATACGTCTATCACAAACCACAAACCCTCAGCTGATCATCAGTGATCTCAGTCGTTCTCCGGTGAACTGTCCCTAATAAGAACTCTATCTACTGTTTCGATACTAACACGATGCTTGACCATAGGAAAAAGTTTGAATCATACACCCCTATGGACTTTTACTTTTGAAAATGTTTTATTTTCATCATGTATATCGTCAGAGATGTCCAAAGTCAATTCTGTCATTGTCGTTATTTGTAGTTCCCTCGCAAATTAGTGGTATTTTCTTTTTAATTTATAAGGGACATGTCATGTTTTACCCTTCTGGTGACTATAACCCAATCAATCTTATTTCCATATATGGATTTTGTATGTACAATTCCCTTACAACTAAGTTTGAAAATTGGTCATAGTCATAGTGCATTTAACATAAAGTCAGTATATGGGTGCTCTACAGCTGTGGCATCGGCTGATTTGATCACTGAGATGCGAGTGACAGCTGGCTTCACCGCACATTACTGCAGTACGTTTCCTGTCCGCGATAGTTAGCAAGCAGCTTTAGCTGTGATGGCTAGCTCTTCTTCTCCTGTGTGAAAGCCATAATGTTTCCATACTTTACTGTATGTGTAGTGTTTACCACTTTGGATGTATATTGTGTTTGGGTTGTCGTATTCATATGGACCTTTCGCTATTTTCTACTTTATTGTTTTGGATCAATGCGGCCGACTGAGGTTTGTTTTGGTTGACGGATATGGAACGGATATGACGTCCCATTATTTAGATTACATAATAAAAGCAGTAACTTCCTTCCACCTCTGCATAGACTCTAATGAAGCAAATATATTGATTTAGGCATTAAAAAAAATGATTTCAAAATTGAAAAAAAAAAAAAGCAATACATCGGTGAATCAGTTTTTTCTTCCACCCCTAGTTCTTTTGAGCATCCATGTACTGTAAGTGAACGTTGTTTAACTGCATCCTACGCTTTTTAAAAGTTACAGCAATTACACTTATTTTATTTGATGATATAATCCAAGGAGGAACACATCCAGTCATTTCATGATGATAAATGGCCAATGAACGGAGGGTATCGGCTTGGGACAAGGATGAACTTGCACCGCAACAAAGGCACTGGCCTGTCCCTCTGCTTGCTAGGTGAGCTGTGTTAATGTAATGGCTGCATCCCTCCAGGGGGTTGATGAAGCCATGCCCCACATGTATTTCCAGAAGAGTGAGTACCAGAGCCGGCCTGCACAGTATGTGCTACATCGCTGCCGTTAACACCCAGCCTCCCCTAGTTTGCTCCATCAGCTACCTCTCTGTAATCTCAGAGCTTCAAAGCTCCTTATTGTCCTTCCCCACATAAACTCAAAGTCACTTATTTTCATGAGTCATCCCACCCGGCCTCTTGATAGAATTCCTGCTTGCACGTTATCTTTTTTCCTCTTCCTCCGCTTTTTCACTGTTTATTTACACACAACTGGGGCTGCTGTTTTCTGAAGTGTTCCCAATGATAATGACTGCTGCGAGATAAGAGTTATTTTTAGGACATTGTGTTTGCATTTTACAGAGCGGGGGGGGGGGGGCATTTTTGTAGTAGATTCATTGTACGCTGAACTGATTGCCGTTCAATTCCGACACAGTGTTTTAACGATATGTAGGACAGCCAGCGTCAGCACAGGACTGTTAGATGATTTTTTGATGACCATAAATATTGACTTGAAGCTTTTAAATTGCCCAGCATCAAGGGCAGTGGAAGCAAAACCAGCCTGTTCTTTCTTCGTCTGTTTCAAATACATATTTGCGCAAGAGCTACTCTCTTATCTCCCAGTCTTTCTGTTCTGTTCAACTTCATTTGTAAAACAGATGTATTTAGACTGTCTTGTCCCAGAACAAAAAGAAAAAGCAGGCAGTAATTGCATCTCGTTTGGACCTCTGAAAGACTCACATTTGATAGGTGATCCCTAAAGCTGTTTTTCTTTTAAAGCTACAGACAAACAGAGTGGCTGCTATGGGGAATAACACAAGGGCCTAGCATGATGCAGTCATCGCCAGCACAGCTTAATCGTGCCAATTCAACTGGGCTATTCTAGGACACAATAGAGGGGAAAGTGCAAAAGTGGGTTGTGTTAATTGAGTGTGTGGGCTGGGTGATTTTTTTTTTTTTTTTTTAAATGGCTCTGTTAATTGTCCTTTAAGGAATGGGTCCCCAATTGGTGCACTCAGCTGTGGCTTGTTGTGCTACCCAGGGCACGGCTGGATAGCGGTTATTAAGAGGACTGTGAGAGCAGCTCCCATGTTAGTGTCATCAGCAAGGTTCTGTATTTATTGATGCTTTCAGATTAATCAGTTTTTCCCACCAAAGAGGATGCACACTGTTAAATGCATTCTGTTTTATTGAAACATTTGCTTCTATCAACAACATGCATGCAGAGTGGCTAAGTGTCCCAAACTGTTCGGTACAAAATGTTCTGTTTGGTACGGTAGTTGCTCTGTTTCAGTTAATAATCAGTAATAGTAATCCCAGCAGCACAACACAGAAGAAAATAAGATTTGTTATTGTTTCCCGGGTAAAAGTCTTGAGTTGTTGTGGTACTGATATCGGAAAGGCCTCTGATACAGCCTAAAATACTGGATTGGGTATCAATGAGTGTATGAGTCTATGTATGATCCGATATCTGGTTATCAATATCACATGTTTTGATCCGTACATCCTGCCCAATCAGTACTGTGCATGTGCAACTCTTAACGGAGATGAAAAAGAAGCGAGATAGCGCACTCATCCGCTGCACAAAAAACAGTTGTTGCTCCCGAAATCAAAGATGCAACAATGCATGCATAATTCCCCCCTAATTTTATTTTACTTATTTATTCCTTGATTTATTTATTTAAGTTATTTTGCAGTTATGGCCACAGGCTGTATATAAAGATAGAGGACATGACAGCTGCCCAAAAGTGAATCCAAAATATCTCTATCACCCCCTGGTGGCTGGCTGCGGTATAGCTCATAAAGCCAGCTCCCTCCATGTTAACGGACATAGGGCATAGGCCAAACTAAAAAGTCATGTGTAATACATTCTTCTCAAAGATGGCTCTTGTCATTTAAGGTAGTTATCACACTGATGTACAGTACCCTCAAGTGTTCATTTTTCTGATGAGTTTGGTTTTAATTAGTTATAATACTATTAAAGGGGGTGAGAAGTCATGATTAGCAGCTGGGAGTCTGTTGATGACAAGATGCAGCCGCTCTCGGCTCACGATTGGATCAGGCGAGTGACCACGATAGTGCGACTCCACCGCCTGATTGCTGCTGTGTAGACTCTGGCTCCCAATGACATCAAAATCTCAAGATGGCAACCTCCATATCTGGGACATTTTGACTTAATTTCTGCACAGTGGGAGGAAGTCGACCATCTATATACGTATACAGTCTGTAGTTATGAGTGATTATCAAGCTAGATAAGGTTCTATGGTCAGGCCATTCTCTCTCTCTCGCTCTCTCTCTCTCTCTCTCTCTCTCTCTCTCTCTCTCTCTCTATATATATATATATATATACACACATATATATATATATATATATATATATATATATATATATATATATATATATATATATATATAATATATATAATGTATATAATGTATTTTACACACAATACATAAGCTCACCTCTAAATGTCTAAATGGCTGTGCTAAAGCTGCACATTATGTTTGTTTTAAATTGAAGTTATTAAAGTCAGTGATTATGGACTGCATGTCAAAATATCATTGTATTTCAGTTGCAAATGTCTGCATATTGTACAGCACATGTAGTGTACATGCTGTCTTCAGTCTGGTCTTTAGCAAGTCAGTGTTTCGTTTCAGATCCAGTGTGCTGGAGTATAGAGACCAAACAAAAAACATTGGACTGTCCTACTACTTACAGACAGCTTTTTGTGGACGGCACAATAAATAAATAAATAAATAAATAAATAAATAAAGGCTTCCAATGGGACGCTCATCTTGCTGTGTTATTGTGGGATGTTTAAGTGGGCAAGTGTTTGCTTTTCAGCCTTATGATCTCAAGTGTCTGTAATAAATCAGGGCTGTGTTGCTGTAATTTTGTCTTTTTGCCTCCTGGTGGTCAAATATCACTTTATGCACCTTTTTTTAATGAGTAAGAGGATAATTTATTTGCTTTCTGGCTAATTTTCCTTCCCCTTTGTCTTTTATTTTGTTCGTGGACCTACATAATGTTGTGGATTAGCAGACGTGCCCTATAACAAATTCTACCTACTCTGGTCATGTGGCCACCAAAGTACATAAAGTGTTGATAACAATATTATTTTTATGAAAGAGGGTGTTGACTGTAATGTTTCCTTAGGTTTAGCTAACAATGTTAGAGCAGAAATCTCCTCTGGCGAGTGTCCTTGTGAACTCTGCTCCACAAATGGCCCAGCCATGGAAAAAGAGTTATATATAGAAAGTGTGGGTGATGCTGGTAGCTCCGGTGCCAGCAAGAGTTGAATCTGTGTCTTAAAGCCACCCTGCTACCAATGAATGATTAACTCCCACAGACCCAGTGCAGCACCTAAGGAAAATACAGAGACATGCTCGTAAACAACACTATTGCGGCTTCATTGCTCCATTTGTTTCAAAGCTAACCGCTGTTAGCACATCAGGGACGATTCTTTTTTTGCCATAAAGGCCTTAAAACACAACTCTAGTGGGGCTGTCTGTGTCAGGAGGCCTAATTATGCCTACCAAGACTCATCATCTTAGATTAATGAATCTTTCCTGGCCACCGTAGCCAGCCCCCGTGCTCTGTATGTTGCCAAGGAGTTCACCGTTTCCTCTGACCCTTTCTCTGTAGTTACAGGCTAATGGAGCTATAAGCTATCATTGCTAAAGTACGCCAGGCACCACATCATTCATCATAGACCAATGGACAGATTCCTTAACAGCCTCTAACTCTATAGCGGACCCTGTGGGATCCATCGCACTTCAGAGACCCAGTTGTTGAGCACTTAATATAGTCTCATTGTCTATTTTGTAACATTAAGCGGCCTTGTGAACAAAAAGGGCAGTCTGTGAGGTTTTAGTCAAAGTTGCACTGCCACTTTGGGTTTAAATGACCAGTTATCCTCCTCCTCCATCCTACTTTGGACAACGGTTATCTGTTGTGGAACCTCTCCGTCTCTATAAATAACTTGGGTATAGTCAAGAGGGCTTAACCAGTGTCTTTCTCTGTGAAAGAAATAGCTCTATATAAGGGTAGAGGAGGAAAGGGGAAAGCCTGGAGGGAGGGGAGCTGGGCGCTCGTGCAGGTGAAGCTGAGGTTGCCTC
This sequence comes from Pterois miles, assembly GCA_947000775.1. Taxonomy (NCBI): domain Eukaryota; kingdom Metazoa; phylum Chordata; class Actinopteri; order Perciformes; family Scorpaenidae; genus Pterois; species Pterois miles. The sequence continues at coordinate 15,930,091 of CAMQGK010000052.1, forward strand.
CACCATTTCAGCCACATGTCATTATTTAAACTCTTTGTGTAGTCCTTTCTGATGTCATTCGATCTCATCTACCCTAAGTGCTGATTGATTTTTGTTTTTTCTCCGAAGGCTGTTGCCATGACATCTCAAGGCAACCTTTTCCTAGAAGGGCGCCATAACCTTATTAATAACCTTATTTCCACTAAAAGACACAGCAAGCTCTCCGTTGGCTATTAGGATGGAATAAGGTTTTTTATTTATTTATTTATTTATTTTTGGTTGTAGAATCCTGCCCCCATCCCTGGCAGGGTTATGTGTGTGTGTGTTTGTGTTTTGTTGCAAAAAAGACAGAGAAAAAGAGATGGTGTTAGAGGTGGTCAGATAAAAGAGATAGGCTCTCTAGGCTCTGTGCGAGATGGTCAGATAATACATGACACTGCTCTTTGAGGTGGAGTGTGAAAAATGAAAGTAAAATAAAAAAAAAAAGCAGGAAACATGAATGCCAGGCCAAAGCTTTGTTAAAACAATGATAACACTTGAAATGTGTTGTTGCGCCTGGCGAGTGTTTCATCATCAAAAAGACAAGAGAGGGGCAAAATGTAAGGAAGAGATGAAATGAGAGATGTTGAACGGGGTCGACCTACCTTACACTCATCCTCAGCGCTCTTAGGTGATAATTCTGCTTACTTTTAACAATTATTAGTAATTAAGTTCAAATGCTGTTACTTAATTACTTCACTGCAGAGCTTTTTGTGGCGCTTCCAGTGTGTTTGGAGCGCTGCGCTCTGCTACACACCAAAAGGGCCAAAACAAGCTACAACACCTGAGGCCTTTTGTTACACCAACACTTCGAAGCACGCTCACAATTACCACATTTATTGAAGCAGAGGAATAGGGATAGCTCACATTATTTGACATACAAGTGTATTAGGGGTATTAGTAGTGAAAGTGGAGCAACAAATGCTCAGGGTATGGATCATTTGTCCAGAGGTTTAATGACAATCAGGCTGCTTGTCAGACAAAAATAAAGGCTGCTGGTGTGATATGGTTAAGATAGTTAATGCTAGGTGTCACAGCTGGTTTTTCCGGGTTTTTTAATTCATTTTTTATTTTGAATTGTAGTATATTTTTTTTTTTTCACATTTTTTAAATTTGTTTTTATTATTATTTTTTTTTAATCATTACAGTATTTCTCCAGTTACCCTCTGTTATTGTATGTACATATTACTATTTGTTACATTTCAGCAGTGGTGGAATGTAACTAAGTATTTACTCAAGTACCGTACTTAAGTACAACTTTCAGGTACTTGCACTTCCCTTTTATGCTACTTTATACTTCTACTCCACTACATACAGGCAAATATTTAACATTTTACTGCACTACATTTATCTGACAGCAGATTGATTTGAAGATTGAGTTTAACACAAAATATAAATCATAATCAACAAATAAATTATGGTGTAATATTATGGATTAATTTGCGTAGTGTACAGTATATAAAGTAGTAAAAATCAGCCCCATCTTTACCAACTTCAACTTTAAAGTGATGCACACATTTAATGCATCACTAATTATGATCCAGTGACAAAATCACGTCAATCAAGTCAAAAATCACACCTTTTAGAAATATTTGGATAAAGTCAAAGTACATGTGAGCTCGTAATTATCAGAGCTACTTTTACTTCTTGTGCAATAATGATGAGAACTAGTGCATGCATAAACAAGTGTGTTTATGCAACTGGAATAAAAACCTTAAATAAGTAACCAACAATATAGTTATGTGAAATGAATATGAAGTTTGAAAAAAATGGAGTAGACTATGTTTATGTTTGCAATACACAACAGTTTAAAATCTGCATTCATTTGAATTTAGACATGTTGATTGAGTCATTATATAGGATTTGCATTGTTTCCTCTTGCAGCCATTCAATGATTGACTGTGCCCTGTAGATGAGGGTGTTGCCATCCTAAAATAGACCACTCTAATCAGGTCGGTAATTCCTCGCTGCAGGGCAACTATGGTCAGTCAGAATGGTTTGAAATTCACCACTGCTGCTTGCCATTCTCTCCAAAGGGATGAGTGTACCCAAACCATCCCAGGAAATTGCATCTTGCATCTTTGAAGAGTCACCAGAACCTCTGTTTTCAAAAATATGTTGTATCCCTTTATGCTAAGCGAGGCAAAAATGCAAAACAAGTAAGGATAAAAGTGCAGAGTGAAGAAAAAAATAGGTTGGAGCTGCAGGGGGAGGCCATGCCGCCGAAAGCTCTCTGACACGATGATGCTATTTATTAAGAGTTATTTATGCAAGACTGAAGAGGTGATGGATAACAACAGCATTGCCAAGGCTGTGCTTTGTTTTCAGGGTGAGCAAGCACTCCATTGAAGCTGTATTGGCCGGTCAGCCCCACGTGTATAAAAGAGGTGGTGGTGTTGGGGTACAAGCGTACTTGTAAATGCACACACATGCTCATGCAAACAGTGACCATACCTGTGAGTCATGTACTGTGTGTGCATGTATTCTCCTTTGAGTATACAATATTTGCCAGGCAACGTGTGCCCTTTAGTGCGTGTGTTTGTTTGCATGTTTGCACTAAGGCGGACCGAAGACTGACGGGGTCTCGAGGGGAGGGCTGACATCTTTGACCTGAATACATATTATTACATATTAGTGATGAGTGAGGGAGCCCCAGTGAAACGTGACAAGGCCTGTTTTCCTGCTTGTTTCAGGTAATAAATACTCTCCACCATGAAACCAGGCCAGGAGATGGTATAATATATGATCTAGGAGGAAATGGAAGAATATACACTGACATTCAGCATCATTAACTGTATGGCTGCTGTGTACGTATACTGCAGTAGTACCATGGTAGCACCTTCATTTCACAAACCCTTTTCTAGATTTTTGAGTTTCATGAAATGTCACATTCACAGTTACATATATTATTGTGGAAAATGTTCCCAAACATACTAAGGATGAGAAATCAGTTTGACTTTTGTTTTTGTTTGGATTCTTCAAAAGAGTTTTCAGTTGGTATTTATGGTGATAGCTCTGCCAATTAAAAAAAAATTATTTCCAAACATTGTTGATAGGCTTACCCAAGCAAGCATTTTCTAAAATCAAAAGAAAAACAAACCGTCAAAAACAAAAATAGAAATTTAGAATCCAAAAAACACCACGTTCACAATATAAAATAATGGCCAATGTATTACATCATCACAAGAGAGATCTTAACTGCCCAATTACCTGGCCGGCACCTTTAGCACCTCTGAGAACCGACGTAAGAACATAGACTGGATGTAGGAAGTGGATGTAGACACAGTGACGTCACCCATTGGTCAATGGCATTTCGGTCGTCGCCATCTTGGGTTTTGGTCATAGCCATCTTGGTTTTTGGCAGTTGCTACCTTGGTTTTTGCTCATAAGCATATTGGTTTTTGGCAGTCACATTGTGGTTTTGGGTTGTCACCATCTTGGTATGTGGTCTTAACCATCTTGGTTTTTGGCAGTCATATTGTGGTTTTTGGTCATAACCACCTTGGTTTTTGGTAGTTGCCACCTTGGTTTTTGGTAGTTGCCATCTTGGTTTTTGGTAGTCACATTGTGGTTTTAGGTTGTAACCATCTTGGTTTTTGGTCATAACCATCTCGGTTTTTAGTCATAACTATATTGGTTTTTGGTTGTAACCGTGGTTTTTGGCAGTTGCCATCTTGGTTTTGTGCTGTCGCCATCTTGTTTTTTTGCAAGCTGTGTAAGACATTTTCAGGTGACCAAAAAGGTCATAATTAACTTTCGTGAACTGAAAACACTGTGAAAGGGTTAAAGTTGTAAGACGAAAAAACGGACAACTCCCAGACCGGACAATGGAGTGTTAGCAACCTGTCAATCAGAAGGTAGCCTTGCTTGAAAGCATACAATGCTTTATGATCTATTTTACTGTAAGTGGGACCATAATTTACTAAATGAACATCATGCTGTATTGGACTGCCCTGTGAGGTGTCCTTTAAATGTAATTTCTTAAAATGTTTTTGTAAGTACCTACCTCAGGATTACGGATGAAATTTAGCTGTTGTGCTAATTCTGGCATTTATACATATCACTGATATGCTGTTTAATGTGCACTGTCCTAATTCAATAAATTACATAAATAATAATGAATTTTCATACAAACATGCTGTATTGAAGAAGACTTGAAACCAGCGATTGGGACCATAAGCTCATGTTTATTACTGAGGTAATAAGTCAAGTGAGGAGCAGGCTCATTTTCTCATAGACTTCTATAAAATTAGACTTCTTTTGACAACCAGGGAAGTCGCCCCCTGCTGGCTATAAGAAAGAATGCAAGTTTAAGGCACTTCGGCATCACCTTCACTTTTCAGACCTGGATCCACTGAGTAAGACAGGAAAAGGTGAAAAAATATTCAATAGATATAAGGAGAAAATCTTGGGTAATAAAAATAAATAATAATATGAAAATAATAAATAAATGAAAATGATAATTTTGAAGAAACGAAGAAAAATCTTAAAGAAAGAAACAAAAACAAATAAAGTTCAGCCACTTGTATATTTTACTGTGTCACTGCAGCTTAGATAATGTTGTGGGATCCGTGCCATGTTAAGCCTTATCTGCGATTCAGAAGGGACAATGTGTTCTAAAAACGACTGCCCGAGCCTCTGTTTCCCTTTCACCATCCAGGGGTATTGTCTTGTTGTTTCTCCCTCTCGCTGTTAGAGCTGCAGGTGTGTTCAGTTGTGATCGGCATGAATTGGATATGAAGGGGACGGCCAACTCCAAGTATGACCTCATTAATTACATCTGTCAGTGATTCCCTGCAGATCTGTCTCCTGCTCTTCACATGCTGCCACTCAGCCAGCCGACCAGTCAACCAGTGGACCAGTCAGTCAGGAAATTTTCTGCTGTGGGTTAGACAACCTGCGAGGCTTCTGCTCATAACGCTGGCAGGTGGGATTGAGGAGAGGGAGCGGTAGAGGAAGAAGAGGAAACGTTAAGGATGGGAGGGGGGAGACAGTGAGTGAAACAGATGAACACATTCATGCACACTCACTTCCGTTTGATTGCATAAAAAATGCAGACACACATACACAGGCAGACACCTCTTCGCAGTGCAGCCGGAAAGAATTTGATCTTTATTTAAATCCTTAAATTATAGCTGATTAAAAATTCATGGAGAGCCGTTTATATGAAAGCCGGGTGCTGTGCAGGCTGCTCTGTGATGTCTAATTGGTCTGAAGGTTGCCAGCCCTTTGAACAAGTCAGGACGCAGAGTTGTGGCTGCCTGTCTGCTTAGAATGAGGATGTGAGTGTTTACCACCCACCTACCCTTCATCTCTCCCTCTGTTTCTCTGGCCTGCCTTTTGTGCACCGTAAAAGACTGTTGGCAGTGCAGAGAGCCTTATATGAGACAGATAAATACTGAATCTTGTATTGATATTTTAAAAAGCACTCAATTTAGAGTGAGACCTACCTTTGTTTTGCTTTTAGGTGCTCAGTAGTGACAGTAGAATTTACTGTCACTCAATTCTACAGTATCACGACACTTGGGTGCCGATTACGGTTTATTGTGAACTTTTTTAACACTAGAGCATGGGAAAAACATTTAATCATTCCCTTCTAGGGACTTTTACTTTGGAAAGTGTCTAAATTAATTACAGCAAAAGTGTTTTCATTATCTATGTAGTCAGAGATGTCCTGAAGTCAAACATATCCATCACTGTCAGGAATTATTAATTATTTTTTTTTTCCAGCAACCCAAAAATTAAAGAATAAAGACATTTCCCTCACAAATTGGTGGTATTTTCTTTTTAATTTGTAAGAGACATGCAATGTTGTATACTTCTAGTGACTATAATCCAATCAATATTATTTCCACATATGTGTTTTGTATATAGAGCTCCCTTTGTTAACACCTTATTTTGAAAATCGGACACAGTCACATGTGTATATGTCTGCTAACTTCACCAAGTCTGTCGCTAGCTCTTAGCTTCCATGTTAGCTCTGTTTTATTTATACATCCATGGTCAGCTCCAGAAGGGCCGTTTAATAGACAGTTTGCTCTAGTTGTAGCGTTGGCCGATTATGATCACGATTGAGATGAGCGTGACAGCTGGCTTGACCGCACATTACCGCCATACGATAACGTTTCCTATCCATGACAGAGTTAGTATGCAGCTTTAGCTGTGATGTCCAGCTCTGTTTCCATGCTTAACTGCAGATATATTGATTCTGACTTAAAAAAAAATCTGATTCAAAATCATAAAAACAATATTACGACACATAGGTGAGTTGATATTTTAGAAAGAACTCAATTCAGACTGAGACCTACTTTTGTTTTGACTTTGGATGCTCAGTAGATTTCCATTTGGGGCGTCTCTCAACCCTTGAAAGCTGCCTCTTTTTCAGGATGTCGGCTCTAGCGGTCTTACGGCTGAGTCTCTCTGGAGTTCTTGGGAAGGCTTTGGGAGGGCTCCACCGCTGGAGGTCCACTCCAGCCTAGCTCATACCGAGTACCCGAGAATCCCCCATCTTTATTCCCTCTTCTCTCCTCATTTCTGTAGCACATGCAAACACACACATGCACAGTGACGCACGCACGCAAGCATGCCGCTCAATGGCGGGGCCCTCCCGCTGCCCCAAAGCATGGAATACCACATTTGTTTGTTTACACCTCGTTTTCTTTCCCTGAACTCTATTAACATTTATATTGCAGCTGAAGGTGTTGGAAGTCCCTCCTGCAGCGGGGGGAAAGAAACTCGGCTTAGATGAGAATGAGCTTCAGTCGAGCCTTCCTAGGCACAGACTTGTGTGTTTATACCTACATTATCCAGCTATTCCCCAACTGCCTCTTTCCCGTCTTGGTATGCTTTTTTTCCCCTCCTTTTTTTTTCCACTTCATATCACCATTTGCTCCAGCTCGCCTCTTGTGTGACTCTTTAAGCTTTTATCTCTCTCCAAGGTAAATTGATTGCTTGGGAAAAAAAAGCTGGTCGGAAATGCTTCCGGATTGGACAGCGTGATTGAGCATTAGCATATGAATAGAAGGGAGACAGCTCGCCATGTCAGAGGAGGAGGAAGTGTTAGGGGAAACATCCGCTACAGACATCTGTGTTTCAGATGTTTCTTGACAAATTTTTAACACGTTTCATCGCTGATCCGTGGGGGCATTCTGAGCAGGCGTTTCAAATTCACACTGCTGGGACTTCGCTGTTCAAGCAGGATTTGGGTACCACAATCTCTACTGTCATTTTGACAAGCTCCGCCTTCCTTGGGCTCCACAAATGGAGAAAAGCTCCACAACAATTTCATACACTGTTAGCCCTCTGAGACCCACATAGACCTGTTTTTGTCTGTTTTTAGAATTTGTCACATAGACGTGGTGTATATCATTTGAAAGCTGTGAACATGTAGATTAATTTGAGAGGCAGTTCACTATGGGTCAAGTCCTTCTCGTTAGTTGATTAATTTAATTGATTGTCAGAGCATGTATGATAGCCGTTTCCATGCTATATTATACCTACTGTCATAATATAAGTAATATAAGTAGTTGCATAATTTTGGGGTTGATACCATTTGTTGCACAGATTTGGTGCTAAATTTAACCATTTTTACCACTTAAGAATCAATAAAAATAATCAAAACTGCATGTAATTATTAGAAATTGGGCATGTCTGTAAAGGGGAGACTTGTGGGTACCCGTAGAACCCATTTTCATTCACTTATCTTGAGGTTAAAAGGTCAAAGGACCCCTGTGAAAATGGCCAGTCCAGTTTTTCCTCACAAAAATTTTGTCTAACTTTGGAGCATTATTTAGCCTCCTTCCTGACAAGCTGCCTTGTCACTAGCTCTAAAACTGAGCCTTCTACAGTCTCTGAAATACAGTAAAGTAGGTTGGGATCGCCGGTGATCCTGCAGGTCTCGGGGTGAACCAAAGAAATAACAAAAGCAGTATAAAACGAGCTGGCGCATGCGTGTCGACATCACCTTCTGTTAACTCCTCCTAGCCAGAAGACAGACCGATAAAGCTTGTCACACGTGGCTGATGCCTGTCATGTCGATTTTTCCCCTGCATGCTAGACCTGCATCAATTAGGCCCTGATACTGCAGGTTATAGATCGGTATCTTTCTATATCTGTCCCCGGGACCCTGAGGCCGGGCCTGCAGCAGGGACACGTTGCTCTGTTTGATAGTTTAGCACAGGAGGGGACAGAGGCATCAAACCTATTGTTGTGCAATGTTTTTTTTTGTATGTCCTCTAGCTACTGTGTAAAGGATGTTTACCTCATTGTGCACGGCCCAGATGTGTTCACAACTGGCAGGAATTGTCAGCGGTGTGTGTCTTTCGTCTTGCACTTATCAAATACTTTTTAAACACGCAGAAAAATAGTGTACGTTTTTCTGCTAATTTCGAGTAAACCCAAGGATGCTCGTGCAAAATCATATCGTCTGAAGGGAATAGCCTTTTTTATACAAATGCTATTAAGCGGTTTAAATAGCAAAAACAAAACCAAAAAAAAAAAAAAAAAAATATGACACCAATTATGATAAATTGCGACATTAAGAAAACAAAAGCTTTCTCTTTCATTTCTACTCACTCTATATATTTTTAGCATTCTTTATGTGCTAGATGGAAGCTGAATATCAAGTTAATGTCACTGGTCTTGTGTGCTTCATAATACCATTAACAAAAGTGAGCCCAGGGGGGATGTGGGACCGGGGTTTGCATCTATTAATGCAAAGTATAACACACATACTGTATATTGCTGCCTGGCCTGTTCACTTGCTCGCATACTTACTGAAATGTGCCTGCAGCCTAACTGTACTGTGTGCAGTAAAATGGATTATTTGTAAAAGAAATATGTGCATATCTTCTCAGGCTGTCAAAGTTAACGTGATAATAACACAAATTTGTTTTAACGCCACTAATTTCATAAAGCATTAACACAGAGAGTGAAGAGATAGATGGTATCATGGGAAGTTAGGAGGCTTAATAATGCTCCAAACTTGCTTGGAGCAACTTGGAAAACTGTCATGGCCATTTTCAGGTCTCTTGACCTCTGACCTCAAGAAATGTGAATGAAAATGGGTTCTCTGGGTACCCACCAGTCTCCCCTTTACAAACATGCCCACTTTATGATAATCACATGCAGGTTGGGGCAAGTTATAGTCAAATCAGTGCAGCATCTGAGGGTTTCTGGACAATAGTTGTCATTGTTTTGTGTTGTTAATTGATTTCCAATAATAAGTATATACATACTTTTCCATAAATCAACCTATTTACGCACTCAAATGTTGATAAGAACGATAAATACTTGACAAATCTCCCTTTTAAGGTACATTTTGAATCAATTATAACTGTACAATTAATTTGCGATTAATTGTGATTTACTATTGACAATCATGCGATTAATATTGATTAAATATTTTAATTGACTGACAGCCTTAATAACATATGATATTTTCAGTACAAGATACATGAATTCCATAATCTGTAGCCTGACGTTAGTGCTGTGTATTTGAAAGAGTCTAGCGATACGATATGTATCATGATACAGGAGTTACAATTCAATATATTGTGATACCGAAAGGAAAGGTGATATATTTATTTATTTTTATATTTCTTTTTTAAAATATTTTTTATTTATTTATTCAGGAGGCGATTTTTTTTTAAAAGTCTAATTTTAGGAAAACTGTGAGTAAAAATGTGTACTTTTTTTATAAGATCAACACTGGGATCTGCATTTGTATTTATCACAGTCCCTGTAGCACCAACGTCATGGCACTACTTTCATAGGGCACAAACACTGAGAGGGAGCATCACAATCAGAAATTGCTTGTTAACAGTGACACCGGTGGCCGTTAAGTCAATGACAGTCAGCATGTTGTAGCTCATGCTCGGACTATGTAGATGCAAGCGAGCATCGGTCAAAACAGTGAGGCAAAACACAATACTGACAGCTAAATCACTGGGCAGTAATGTTAGCGTACCAAACTAAGGTCCCTCCATGAATTAAAGGTCTACTAGCTGATAGAGGAAACCTGGAATGTTGCGAAAGGTCTTGTTTTTTAGGTTGGGTTATACCCTGTTCACACATAAATAAAATAAAAAATGTAAAAAATTCTATATACGTGTAAAATGTTACATAGATTCCCTTTGATTTCTGCATCTCTGTATTCCTGTATTTCTTTATTGTAACGTGGTTTGTGCTGGGAGATGAAGGAATGTTTGTCATGCCATTTTGGATGATGACGCCTACAGCGACGGCGGCTCCGTGTGGTAAAACAACACCTTTTGACGGATGCGAAATAACGCAGAAGTCGAATCCATTCCGAAAAAAAATCAAAAGGTGATGTGAAGGTGATTGACGCAACGTGAGGCTGTATTTATTTTTAAATGTGCGACAATTTCAGATGGAAAATACAGACTTGTGCAAAGACCTTTACACTCCCACCTGACATTATGTGATAGTTATTTGCTAGATGTTCTTCAGTGGTTCTGTTGTGAATAGGACCCTTTACTTCTCAGCCTGATACACAGTGCACATAGATCATCCATCCATATATAAATGAATAAATACAGGCGTAGTGTGTTCCTTGTCAAATATTAGAGATTTCTGACACAAGCTCTTCCCAAAATCACGAGTAACGCATTGCAGTCACAGCATCCCTTTTTTCTGCTTTCCATTTTGTCCCTTTTTCCCTCCTCTCTCTCTCTCTCTCTCTCTCTCTCTCTCTCTCTCTCTCTCTCTCTCTCTCTCTCTCTCTCTCTCTCTGTCCCTCTGTCCCTCTCTCCCTCTCTCTCTCCTCCACCAGCTGTCCCTGCATCCTCAAAGTTCACAATTTTATGGTCTTGTGCTGTCAGGCAACTTCTGGTTTGTTCTGCTCTTTAGTTCCCTGGGCTGAAACACAAACACACATGCAGCTCTTGCATGCACACACACACACAAAGAGCAGAGAGGCCTTTTGTGCTTTTCTTGCACCGTGCACTGCTGCCGCAACATATTCCTGATGACTCCCAACAGCCAACAGCAAAGTGTCACTTTCCTTCGATTTGCTAATTTGCATTGCTTCCCTCTCCCAGCGTGATTTTGGGTATCAGTGCCCACAAGCTGAATGTCAGCGCCTCTTCTCGGCATACAAATATTCCCCTGATATAGTATGTCATGTATACTCCTGGACATCTCTAGCATTTGATAATACCCTTGATATTTCACTATCAAAATTTCAAATTGCGTTTTCTTTAATCAAATACCACCGTGTGTATGCCAAATATGTCCTCCTGCATCACAAATAGCACCGTCCGAGCACCTGAAAGACGTAACGACTTTGTGAAAAGCTATAACTATGATTTTTTATTTTTTTACACTAAGAGTGGTATTTAAGCTACTGCGTCTTGAATAAAAAAGCTGATTAAATTGTTAAATGCGTATAAATGCGGTGTCCCAAAAACGTTCTATTCTTGTGGAAGCGGCACTAGACCGAGCAGTATAGGTGATCTGCCATGGCCTCATCTAATCTGATTTGCATGCCAGAGAGAATTATGTAATTGGCATTTATGCAGAACAAAGAAGGATCAGCTCATGGAAAAAGAAGGGGTTTTCATGTAGAACTGTGTGTCTAAGCCTGTTTTCTGCAGCTCTGTGCTGCCTACGGTTGGCTACTGCGCAGACAGACAAGAAATGACTGTTGTGTGTGTGTTTGTACCATTGTATACGTGCATGATGTGCTGTTGTATTAGTTCACGATGAGCTGGCACATGCCCCGCAACAAGGGTGATGTATTGGAAGCTTACCAGCTCTTTCACATATGCTACCTCCAAATTTATGAAGCTTTTAACTCTCCTATAATTATTATGTACCAATCTCATGTGTAAGATAGATTAGAGCAGTATGTCATGGCTCTGAGACATGCTGTTGACGATTAAAGCAGAACTAGGCAGGTTGGAGCAAGTATAATTTCAAAAGTTATTTTTATAAAAAGGTCACTATATCATGAGAGCAGTGTGTGAGACAGGTAATCTGAAGACAGTCATGTCCCTCTGTGTCCTCCAGTGCCCCTCATGGCATCTGCAGGATTTCAGACTGGAGGGAAAACAACCAATCAGAGCTGAGCTGGAGCCTGGTGTCTCTGAGCAGCTGTCAATCACTCACAAACTCAAATCAAACGGTCAAACTAGGTAGCGCTGATCAAATATGAATCAATATTCTGTTACTGTAATGATTATTTCTCTTCTCAGATGATTTCAGAAACATCTTTTAGTTACTGTTTAGCTGTAAAATGAGAATGTTTATGACCCGGTTGCCATCTTGAGATCAGTTGAGGAAATACCAAGCCAGGTCACAAACTTTCTCATTTTACAGCTAAACAGTAACTACAAGATATTTCTGAAAACATTTGAGGTGAGAAATAGTTATTACAGTAATAATAATGATAAAAATAAAGAATATTGATTCATATTTAATCAGCTCTGCTTAGTTTAACCATTTGATCAGAGTTCTGACAGATGCCTCCGCTGAATGAACCGCCAATAGGAACACTTTCTCTCTGAAATAACCTGTGATTGGCCAAAGTCTTCTGTCACAAGCTAAATTTTTTAAAGCCTGTAAACAGAGCCATGAGGAGGTGCAGAACATTTGAATTACAATATGCCGAAAGGTTATTATGGCTTTTTTTAACCAATGATGCCAAAAATATTGTGCCTATTGCCACTTTAAAGCCCAGGCCTTAGAATAAACACTGTTATTTTGACCTCTTCTCATATAGAAAGATCTACTGTCTAATTTAATTAAAGAACAACAAAATGTTGTGTACTGAAGGATTTCTCGTAAGACTTCACTGGGGCCCACTTTTATATTAGAGTGTCGTTGCCCTGCATGTGTCTCAGGATCAGAAAAGTCTGATTATCCTATAAGTCACAATGCACATGCCCCAGAGACTCCTGCCTTCAAAAACAAGAGTGCATTAAAGGGGCCCTGTGGAGTTTTCTTGTCAACAAACAAAAACGTTATTTTTATGTATATGCGGCAAAACAGGGACCTCAGAGAGAAACGGCTCCTTGCTTTAAAAAGCCACAATATTAAATGTGGAATCATGTGTAAAAAAAAAAAAAAAAAAAAAAAAAAAAAAAAAAAAAGAGGACATATTATTATGGTGTTGAAAATGTTAAAAAACTATAGTATAGTATGTCGAAAAAAAATGTATAGTATGTCAAAAAATGTCATGAAAAGTCATATTACAGTATGTAGAAAAATGTCTTTATATGTATTATGTAGTATTATGTCAAAAATATTCTTGAAAAATGACTAAGAAAAGATCTAGTATACAGTGTAGCTCTGCTAGAGGTCTAAAACTCTTATTATTACTGTGATAAAATGTACTTCCTTTTGGCTATGCATTGACATCGTCATGGTGGGAGGTTTGGGAGGACACTGCTACTCAAAAGTCACATCTGCGCCCCTGAAAAAAATAGGGATGAATAAAATTACATATACTATATATACTATAAACCACTATCAATGTAAAGTGCAAAAATGTCAGTTTCAAAATGAATGGGTTATAGCATACATCTCCTGCCACGGTTACCTGACAGTAATGTAATAATCTGTAATGAATTTCCCATTTATTATCACATTTCTTATGCACAAGGAAATGAAATTCATTAAATAGACTCCGATGGAAATGAAATGCTGTAAATGAGCCGATTTGAAGTTGTAAAAGAGACATGAGCTTATTTTTTAACGATGGTAACCAAGTCTTTCTTCAGAACTTTGTTCTTTTTTTTCTGCAACAAAGCACAGAACCAGAGGTTGATGTTTTTGATGCAAACAATAGATAATTATGCAAACATCAAATTTATCAAGAGTAAAAACACTGACTGACATTCCTCTGAACTGCATCGTGAACGGTCTTGTCAAATCTCACTACCAGACAGTTTCCATATTTAGCTCATTGCGGTGCTGCTTGTGCTGGGTATTCATTAACTGATTGTATGAAGGGCTGGCTTTAAAAAACTTGATTTTGTGACTCAAATCAATGTTCATTTAAATGATCCAACATCAATTCATAAACTCCCAAGGTTGATCTTAACATACGACATACACTGTAGATGCTTGAAGCTTTAACCTGGTTAGTTTCGTGTCGCTAGCCTTTGGATCTTAGCACAACGAGATCTTGCCGCATGACAAACTAGCGAACCTCAACTGAATCCTAACCTGCCAGGAGCTGCTCCAGTGAAAGCACCACCAAGCAGCAGTGCCAGATATATTTTTTGTAAGTGGGCTCTACCACACACTTGCTAGGCGTACGTTATACCCACTAATATGTAAACATGTGGATTGCACTCATACCCACACAGTAGTAGACCAACTGCGAGCATCAAAGCTTGCACGTGGCGTTGTATTTTACTAGTTCTTCATCTATGTCTGTTGCAATGTGCGATGGGGCATGAATTGGGGGGCTTTAACTTAACTTAACAATCAGAGCGGCTGAGGCTCGGATGATAGAGCAGGTCGTACACCAATCAGAAGGTAGGTGGTTTGATCCCCAGCTGCTCCGGTCACATGTCGATCCTTGAGCACTTGGAGTGGTCGGAAGACTAGAAAAGCGCTATAGAAATGTAAGTCCATTTACCATTTACATTATTTGCATTGTTGATTAATCTGTAGACTGTTTCCTCGATTAGTCGAGCAGTTGTTTGGTCCAGAAAATGTTAAATGTAAAATGTAAGAAATGTTGATCAGTGTTTCCCAAAATCCAAGATGATGTCCTCAAATATTTTATTTTGTCCACAACTCAAAGATATTCAATTTGCTTTCATAGGGGACTAAAGAAACCAGAAAATATTCACATTTAAGAAGCTTTTTTTTAATTATGAATTTAATAGTTGTCAATAAAAACAATTAATCGGTTACAGCTCTAGCCTAAAGTGGGGGGAGTGGCAATGGCCCCTGGGACCCCTGGTTTCTAGCTCCCAAGCCTAAAGGCAGATGTCTGTTTGCATTTTGGATTTTGAAAACTGTGAAGACAGAGAAGACCTGAACAAAAGAAAAGCCATAAGTAAGGTGGTGAAATATTTCTATATATTAATGTAATTGCTTTGAAACATTAATATTTTTAATAATGCACCAAGTCAGACATTTCCTTGTACAACTTATAGCATTAGTTCTCTGAGAATCTCTTTCATATGCAAGAAATATTGGTATTGTTACTGAAATATCCCTATTTGCATCAATATTGAATCAAATAGAATTGGAAATCAAATCGATTTGGGATTTCGTGAATCAGAATCGAAATGCTTTGGGAAATCAGTGATGCCCAGCCCTAATTGTATTTGAATTTGTTTTGCTCGCTGTGAGAGGAGCAAGAGCAAAGGCCTGACTCATGAAGCAGGATTGATAAGCTGGCTAACTGTGCTGAGTAACACCTGGAACTCCCCCAAATCTGGAACATGGCCCCAGGCCAAGTCTCCTGCAGTGAGCGTGAGACTCATGCAATGGACTCTAATCTGACACGCTCGCGCTGCACCTCCTATTTCTCATGCTCCGAACTGTTGACTTCGGCGTTGCTGTTTTGTGGGCACAAGCCTAGTCAGAGACACTGCGGACTACAGCCAGAGTTTCACCTGACGGAGAGCGAGCTGTCGGATGCAGAATGGCCTGTTATTAGTCTGCCTGGGTCCTCCGGGTTGCTGTGTTGTGTTCAATCACGTGCGTTTATGCAAATGACGTCGCACTGCACAGCTGAGAGAGCACTGACAGGGAGAGAAAGAGGTGACAAAGGAACAGTGTATTCAGAAATAAGCACAGTTGAGTCTTTGGAAGTATTGCCGTTGCTCTGGCTCCATTTTGTAAAGGTCAAAATATTTGCAGGACAAAAAGACTAATTTTTCTCACTGAATTGGAGAAGCAAAGGTAGCGAAAGAGCGAAAGATCAGAGGGAAGCTGCGCTAACTCTCTAATAAGCTTTTATGACCCTGTAAAATTGAGGCTTTATTCTCATTTGTTAAATATTACTGGATCTCAGCTCTGTAGATAAAAAATGCACCGTAGCTGCTAACATTTTAATGACTTAAACACTCAGACCAGAGAATATGTCTTGTTCTTGCAAAAAAATTAAGTTTGTTCCTATTTTTGTAATATTCTTATAGTTCGTTTTCACCCCAACAAGTGTATTTGTTTTGCATATCACTCTGAATTCTGTTGATTATGATAGCCTGTTGTTCATAATAACCTTTGCGTTTTAATTTTTCCCAAATGCCAGTGTAAATTTTTTTTTTTTTTTTTTTTTTGCATGTTTATAAACGTAAATGTTCAAAAAACCACTTTATTTTTCTCATACCGGCTGTGCTGCAGCACCTTTTTACACGTTCTGTCTGAAACGCTCTGTTTGAGCTCGCTTCCCCCCTCCCAAAGAGCCCAGTCTGTTCTGATTGGCTGCTGGTCCACTGTTGTGATCGATCAACCGAACCAAACTCTTCGGACTCCCTTCTGGCTCCGCTCTATTCTAACGAGCTTTGTGTAGGTACATGCCAAACAAGCTTCTAGGCGGGTATGCAAATGTGTTACTTTGTGACATCACCATGTTACAGAAGAGGGCAGGACTTAAAGTGAGGCATTTCAGGAAGTTCAGCAGCAGTGTTTCTGTGGGGGTGAGTAATCCCTTTGATATGGACTTTGGACTTTGCAGACCTTTTACATGCACAAAATATTATATACACACTTAAAGAAAGGCAAAGTGCACTAAAGCGTGAGTCCTCTTTAAATCCATGCACAGAAAAACAGTATTTTTTCATATGGAAGAAACATCACCCTTTTTCTTGCCATGTTTTAGTAATTGGATTACGCACTTATGCTGAATATTTTACCACAAAGTCACTGCACCTATTCAAAGCTCTATTTAGCAAATTATTTTGAAATTAGATTCCCGGTTATGTGAAAGGGTTGTTTATGCTGCTGGGCTCCTGTAAAACCATGGGCAGCTGCTCCAAGAACATATCTGGTGTGAAAAGAGCCTAGTATTAAAAAAAGAGTGACTAGAGAAGAAAGGAGAGCCACACTGTGACCTAAACACCAGTAAATATTGGCCTTAAATTCAACAGATGGACGGGAAGAGGAAGCCAAAGGGATGTCAGTGTCACCCTGTGTCTGTTAGAGACAAGAGGCAATTGTAAGCTAATATGCTAGCCAGAACAAATAGATAGGTTCAAGGATCATTAGATTGGTGTCTTGAGCAAAAATTGCTTGTGTACTTGCTGGAAAATGTTTTAATTAGACAATGGTAAGATTTGGAATGGAAACATTATGCATCATTTCAGCCAATTAGACTGTCATTAAATGGGCGTTATCAGTGGTTATAAGCCTCATAGATGTGGGTCAGTAGGCCCCTGCCACACCCATTAGTAGGTTTTATCCTCGATTCACATGGGCGATCACCAAAAGAAGGCATAAAAGAAGGCGACAGCCACCTCTAGTGACTGTACTTAGCGTGGCAGGAGCAAAAGTGGAAGTCCAGCGTTAAAGTATAGACAGCATGAAACATATTGGGTGTAGGTTGGGGGTGTTGAATGGGACAGAAAACACCCAGGTGACTGGGGGTTTGCATCCCATGTGAAACCAACAATGTGTAGTTGTTTTTGTGCTCATAAAGTTTCACTTTCACTTTTCAGACATAGTTGTTTGAAGCCAAAACATGATCTTTTTAACCTAAACGTGTGTTAGAATGTGTTGCTTTTAAGTTTTGCTTTCACTTTAACAACATAGCAGGTTCCTCCTGACTAGAAGGATATAGTATATGTTTATATTTTTTTTTTTTTGGGGGGGGGGGGGGATATGTAAAAGTAATGTATAAACTAAATATCAAATACATGCAACAGGTAATCAAAAAAAACAAAACTTTGTCAAATAAACTTTTGGACAAAAAAAATAAAGTTTTAGCGCACGTAGCAGCATTTATTTTGTTAATCGGCTTAATATGCTCAGACATCAGCCGATGCCCATTATGGAAAAAAGTCAAATAATCGGCCCGATTAATCGGTCGACCTCTACTACTAACCCACATCTTTGAGGCTTAAAACAACTGATAATACACATTTAATGGGCTGATAACAGTTGCAGCTACGAGTATAGTGTGCATGGCTACAGGAGTTCCTGTGTATTTATTTCTTACCAATAATAGTTTTTCCAGTCACCATATTTACATTGTTATTGAATAATGTCTTTTATTCACCGCAACCGAAATATTTGTCAGTATTTTGACTGGTTTAATATCTTTCACGTATCAAGATGAACTGTCCCCCGTCCTCTCAGTGCAGGCATTTGCTGAACAGAACATTTCTCAGGCCAGAGGCTGGGCGGCTTGGCTGTGCGGCTGGCTATCCACCGGTGTTGATCCGTTACCACTCTTTAAAATGCTGAGCTGTCAGCAGGAGCCAGGTGAGGCAGTTTGTTCTGCTCACCACTCAATGGACATGTTTCATTGGCACCTTGCTGGAGGTCAGCAGTAAGTGACGGCCAGAGCTGTGGGGGTCAGGCCCACTACCCGGCTTTAGCTGGAGAGTGAATTACACTGTAGGTGGGGCAGGTGGGCTGAGCCAAGGGCTGGGGGCTCAGATTGCGGCCCAGCAGCATGTTAAGGGTGTGTGTGCAGAAATCCATTTGACCACAGTGTCACACAGCTTCATTTATACGCCTGATGTGTAAGAGCTGCTCGGAAAAGCCAGCAATTCCTTTTTTTTTTTTTTCTCCACAGATTCTCCAGCCAATAACTATTCTGTAGGGTACCTCACTTGAGTGATGGAGTTGGAAGAAGATGTATCATTGAAGGATTAGGGCTAGAGCTCATCAAAGAAAATAGCCTGGTCAGTGTGACACGCCACTTTGAAAGTGGCTGAATATTTTAAGAGAGCCCTCTTCCTCAGAGGAAATGAAATACAGACAAAGAGTGGAGAGCAGGAGGTTTTTGTTTGTTTCTGCCACCGCTAAGGGGCAGAGATGGAAGATTTGGAGATGTGGAGTAGATTGTTATAGGGAGTGAGGCAGTTGGGCGCCTATTTTCGCCACAGCTGAGGCCTCCACTAGCCACAAGCAGTTTATGTAATTCCAGAGATGAGAGAACAGAATATATTCTACCGCACGAAGTAGGATTTTGCTCCCTTCTCCTCCTCCTCTCAGCTCTCCTATGCTCCTCTGCTTTACTCCAATCACCTCCAAATTGCGCTACCTACAGTCGGAGCATCAAGGACGGCCTCGCCACACACCGGCAGCCACAGTGCGACAGAGTGTAAACATCCCCTTTTACATGACATCTAGTCACCATCATTGTGCTTGCTCTACCATGCATCGCCTGCTGCTAAATGATTGTGTATTGTGGGGCGAGTGGATTGTGTGTCCAGCAGGTAACTGGACGCTGGCTGGTCAGGATTGCCTGGGAGCTATCCACGCCATGGAGAATGACTTAGTCGAGCCCCGCTGCTGAGCTCTTCTGAGCATGCTTAAGAGCTGAGAATTATTCCACTCATTTCTAGGTTCCTGTGAAGCATGACAAAAAACTCGAGTGCTTCACGCTCGCCAAATTCCCCTCCTGAGAGGAGCCGAGAGGCTCGGGGTTTAGAAGTCGTTCAGCAAACACTCAACATGATGAACATTAATTACATCAATTAAGTGGACCACAACCATTTGTCTGGGGTGACTAAAAACACTGTCAAAATGCGTTGACGGAGCTCAACAATGAAATACAGTCCTGGAAATGCAGCTGTAAGTTGAAGCTAGCTGCCAGGCGATCAGCCTCTAAATAAAGGAAATGTATTTGTTATTGTACAAATGAATGATCTCCTGTTTGATGTTCATTTGTGTAAAGGTTCAGTCTGAATGATAGAGTGGTTATTAGTTTGTCATGACAATAATGTTATCATTATATCTACCAGGAGATTATGTATTTGGTGGTGTGTGTGCGTCTGTCTGTCCACGGCTAATCTTGCGAGCTGCTGGCTGCATCAGCCTAATATTTGTTGAGCTCATTTATGACGATATGCTCAAGGACCTCTTATGATTGCAGTGATTCACACTTTTGGAAAACCCATTTTATTGACAATTTATTTTATTGACTTTGTTATGCCGTCATTGTCCGCAGACATAACCTGGCAGGAGTTCACAAGTGATCAACATCTGCTTCAGTTTGGACTCTTGTTTCCACTATGGATTATTAAATCATTCCTTTCTTGATTTTGAGTGTTTGTATCTATGTATAACTATTGTTTAGCAAATGTAAAAAATAGCAGACTGAACCGAGCACTGACTACAATGGCTCCTGTCTTCTCTTGTCGATAGCAGAGCTAGTTAGCTGTTTGCAGCCAGTGGGCGGCGGGATCCCTGCTGTGTGGGGCTAAAAGAGCTAACAGCTAACAGAGTTAACGGCTAATGGGGCCAAAGCAGCTAACGGAGCTAACAGCTAATGGGGCTCATACATTTAACAGAGCTAGCAGCTAACAGATCTAAACACACTCATTGACTCAAACATTACATTAGTGGGTGTTACAGACACCTGGTGGAGATCTGCACTCGGTGCACTTTTCTAGTTTACTGTGTATTTAATCATTGTTGTTATTGTTGGCATAATTGTCAGTGAAGTGCATATATTAGGGGCACATTCAGCAGAAGTCCAGAGGAGTTATTAGTGGTGTGTGGTACACAGCATGGCTTTGTGTGTATACATATTGGTTTTGTAAACTAGCCCAAGATTTAATAAAGCAGTATCCACAAAATGTTACTATAAATGGTGTGCAAGTACTTGAGCAGATTATGTGTATCATGTCAATTTATTTGCTTTGCTAGAGGCTGTGTGTATGCGTTCATATCCTTAGACTGCAGTTCATGTTTCTCAGTGTTAAAGATAATTCAAAGATGAACTATGTAAATATTTGGAATCATACAGGAAGTGAAATTTTCCAGATTTCGAAATGTATAATACTGTAAATATAGAATGCTTTATGAAATAACTGTTTGCAATTCAGTTTATGTGCAAATATAAATAGATAGCCCAAATAGGCAATAGATAAAAAGTGAAATAATAAACAGAAACGACCAACTGTGATTGCCTATTAAAATGTGACAGATGAAAGTCACCTCAGCCACAGCAGCTCACTGCATTGCATATGACAACACAAAATGCAGACCACACACCATGGGATGAGAGTCCTTCCTCCTTCAGGAAAACTACCATTCCTGTCCTGGAGGTGAACAGTAAAATGCATAATACCCAAGACGCCGCTGATGGCAAGTTGATGTTCATGTTTGTGAAGATACTGAATGCCTGATGACCTTGGTAGCCGTGCATAATGATGCACACTTAGAGTTTATTTTTGGAACACAATGAAGCGCATAATTAACTTTGTAGTAGAATGAATTGTGTTTCCATCATCTTGGCAGTTGCCTGGAGTTTGTTTTACTTATAAATGATTAACAAGGTTGCATTCAGTTAGTCATATGTGGCTGCATTTAAATTTAGACAACAATGCTGCTACTGCCAGTGTGAGTTAAAGTCTGCTTATAAACCATTTACATGGTTGCATAATTAATTAGGGCTGCGACTAACGATTATTTTCATCATCTGCCAGCTATTTTCCCAACTAATCGATTCATCAATCAATCAATTAATCTTTTTGTCTCTAAAATGATGTGAAAAAAAAAATGCCCATGCTCCTCACAGTTTCTCAGAGCCCAAGGTGACATTCAATTTGCTTGTTTTGTCTGGCTGATAAAAGTTGATAAAATGTAATCAGTTTTTAAGGATGTAAAAACACAGGAGCACATTTAAAGAGGACATATTATGCTTTGTGTGTTATATAGTTTTTTGTGCATGTAAAAGGATTTACTCTCTCCCAGAGAAACACGACTCACGAACTGCATGAAACGCCTCGTTTCCCACCTTTTCTTCCGTAACATTGTGATGTCACCAAGTAACATATTTGCATAGTACCTGCCTAATTGCTAATTTAGCATGCCCTCAATCTAAGCTAGTTAGAGCGAAGCTGGGGTGGAGTCTGAAGAGTTTGGTTCGGTTGACCAATCACAACAGTGGGCCAGCGTGACCAATCAGAGCTGACTGGGAGGGCGGGGCAAGAGCTCAGACAGAGAATGAAAAGAGGTGCTGCTGAGAAGAATGATGCTTTTTTTTTTTTTTTTTTCTAAAGCATCAAAACATGTTCAAGTAGAAACCCATAAAACACGTATGCACTTGAAAACGAGCATATGTCCTTGTTAATAATTGCTGGCACCAACACATGTTGCATTTTAGCTTGAAGAGTGACTTGATTATCAAAAAAGTTACTGATTCATTTTCTGTCGATCGTGTACAACAATGATCCTTTCAGCTCCAGCATTAATTGCCTTTACCTGAAATACTGCTGTATTGCTGACTGGACAATTTGTTTGGATTATTTAGAGAGTCTTGTGTTTAGGGTTAAGATGTTGCTTCCAAGGACAACCGGGTGGGAAGCTGGTGAAAACTCTCAAGGATTTCAGTGATAGTCCAGGGAAAAGTTTACAATGCTAAATTGTAAACTTTGGATGTCATTGTTCATGCTGTCATCTCTCCAGTAACGAGCCACACTCCATTGCTGTATTAGAGAAAGGCCAGAACGTAGTTTGAAAGAAATTTAAATGGAAAGCACGTACAGTAGTTGTCGTACCGTACTAACATTAGATGGATGCAGGATTTAATCAGCTGAAAGGGAAGGACTTCATTGTACAAGTAGTAGTTGTTAACAAATACTCATTGACTATTCATCACTTTTATTACAGTGGTGACAACGATTAAATATGCAGTGTGCACCTATTAGAAAAGATGTAAGTACAGTATGTAGAAGCAGGCAGGGAAATCTACATAATCTTTAGAAAACTGTAGTGATGAGCAAGTATTTTCTAAACATGGATCACCTCAAAGTAATTATTACTTTTTTCCTATTTTTAGTAAACAATGATGTAAGATTTGAAGAAATACAGTTAGCTGCTGTTAGTTTAGTGTAACTGTTAGGGGCATCTACTGGCAGACAAAGAATATAATATTAATAAATATTTTTTTTTTTTTTAGTGTATAATCAATTGAGAATAAGAGTCACGTTTTCGTTACCTTAGAATGAGCCATTTCTATCAACATATGGGGCAATCGATAGTCATGTTTCTACAGTAGCCCAGAACAGTCAAACCGCTCTGGAGAGGGACATTCGGGTTTTCACGTTTTTGCGTCGGCCGCTTGGCACACGGGAGAAGTTACAGTTGGTTGCAATTTGCAACTTCACCACTAGATGGTTCCAAATTGGTAACAAAAGTGAAGTTAATTCTTAAATCAAACTTAATCTCGATTTAAAAATAACAACTATGATCACAATTTTTTGCAAAAATAATTTTTCGTTGTTTCTCGATTTGGTCATAACTACTGAAAATCTTCAGTAAATTATAGTGAGAGGATTAAAGAGGTGAATTGAGTTGGACAATGGGGAGGATGCATGTCAGGGTTACCATGACAAACTAGGATATTCCTGCTTTTATGTGGCTTTTCTCCTATCTCCTCCCCCCTTTGTTATCATGTCAGTCACATGACCACATTTCCAGAGATGCAATCTCCAGGATGATTAGCTGTGTTATTTTTCTACAGTGTGTGTGTGTGTGTGTGTTGTGTGTGTGTGTGAATGTAAGAGAGGGCTGGGGGGGGGGGTAAGGTGCATAGTTGGAGGGCCCTGTCACAAAAAGCCATTATTGTAATTGGAAGTTAAAATCCCATTTGTTTTCCCCTCTAGTACTGTCAGACTGGGGTCTTGTTACAAAAATTAACATTTGGTATCAGTGTCAAGGGTCATGCCAGAGAACATCAACTTATTGAAAAGGCTGCCACTCAAACGGCCGAGGCAGAGAGATTATTTATTACAGAGAAAATGCTCCTGTTGCACAATGACTGCGGTCACTTGCTGTTTGGTTTGTAATGTTTTCTAGTACTCTCTGTTGTTCAGTGTCAAATGCTGCTTTGTCATAATAATTGTCCAATTTGTAGATTTTCACATTTGGCACACCTGAATGAAAACATTCAACGGTGCTGATGATTGTTTTAAAACACTCTGCCAATGTTTGTTTTTTGATGATTTTCTCAAAGGGTTCCCCTTGTACAATGCACTGAAACTGTATGTGTAATGGACTCTTTAAATCTACCTTCTGCTTGGAAAGCTTGGGCGAAGTCTGGTCTGTGAGGACAGGGCTATATAGATTAAATGAACTTGGTTTGATATACACAACAAAGCTGGAGGACCCTCAACCTGGTGCAAGTTCAGAGACAGAGAGAGGGCAGCAGAGACCCAAAGTAGACTAAAGACCAGAGCCCAATCCCAAATATAGCTGTTAAAAGTGACTGTGCGTCCTCTATGTGCCATGCTGGACTGAAGGGAGGATCAAACTATGTCAGTGAGTCAATCATTGCTTGAGAACAGCTCTGCCCTCTGCAGAGGATTTAAAAGGTCAGTAGCAGGATTAGTTCATTGAGGTCCACGTCTTTTTCCCATGTTTAGTCCTTATAATTACATATTATTACATATATGACAAATAAGTTTGAGAATTTTAAAAATAAAAATGGAATTGAAAATTGAAAAGTAAAATATGGAGGTTTGCATTACTGACATAAAAGTTATTTCGAGCTGTTGAGCAAACACAAGTTATGTTTACTTTCATTGCATTTCCTACATCCTACATCCTTGTCTGTCTGTGACCGGCTAGCAATCTTCTCCTTTTCTGCCTTTGGGGGCACATTGCTGTGTTACTTTGTACCTTTTTGCCACCAATTGTTGATCAGTGAAATAGCGTGAAACTGGTATTGTTCCATAGCAATCGTGATCGTATATACAGTAAGAAGTGGAGGTAGTCACTGTGACGTCACCCATTGTTCTGGTCTTGGTTTTTAGCTGTTTCCATCTTGCTTTTTTACAACCAGAACTGACACGAGAGGGAGGAGCTAAGTACAACTGAACACAGTATGACCCATACACGACCCCTCCCACCTTCACTGAGTGGACTCTTATGCTATTAATACTACGTCACTTGCTCCAACAGTCGAATAACGCCATGGGTGGGTTATGGGTTTACATTGGCGATAGTTGACAGTCTGATTCATTACGTACTGTCCATAAAGTACGCCTTTGTGTGTTGGTTTTGTATGTCGAGGGGTGAGACAGAATTGGCTGTTTCGAAGCCCTTAGCTTGGATTTTTGGCTGTCACCATCTTGGTTTTTTTGCAACCAGAAGTGACACAAGAGGGTGGAGCTAAGTACAATCGAACACTGAATCAGACATTTTTAGGCAACCAGAAATGTTGTTCATGAACCGACAACACGCTGTGAAAGGGTTAAACTTGTAAGATGAAAACACGTATGACTGCCAGACTGGACAACGCCGTGGTAGCAACTAAATCATACCCTGCTTTATGGTCTGTTTGACTCTAACTGGGACCATAATTTACTAAATGAACATCACGCTGTATTGAAGAAGACTTGAAACTAGGAATTGAGACCATAAACTCATGTTTATAATGTTTACTGTAGTAATAAATCAAGTGAGCTGATTCATTTTCTCATAGACTTCTATTCAGTCAGACGTCTTTTTGCAACCAGAGGAGTCGCCCCCTGCTGGCTTCACTTCTCAGAACCGACGGCTACCCACTGACAGCAACACTAGTGGTGGAAAAACTCCACAGGAAAATAACATTATGTTTATCAAACTGTTGAATAGTGATGTTCATTATAAAATGGAAAGACACTTTGAAAAGGTGACAAAATGACAGCTTTTTTTTTTTTTTTAGTCATTCACTACAATACAGCGACTTGGGAGGTCCTTTCCCTACAAGAACTCCATAGAAAAGTCCTACTGTAGCAGTACATAAGCAGATATTTGTGTTATTAAAGAGAGTTATGGATTTTCCACTATTTTTGTTTTGTATTTCAAAGCACGACTGGCTCGTGACAAGACGAGATTAACTTCAGGGCTCTGCATGCTAAATAGACCTCCACGGCTATGTGAAGGCATGCTGTGTCTGGTAACCCCGGAGTGAGTTTTAGATATCCCGTCATGTTTGCAATATATTGTTTTGGAAATTTGTTAAATGTTCATAACGTGCTTTCCTCAAATGTACCAGATTTGGCCACAAGCAAGCATCTAATTAGCATAATATTTCCAAAAAAGCTCTTAAGAGCTCTTCTGGCGTTGTCCATTCCTCTTATTTGCCTGTTACAGCTGTAGCGTTTGCTTAATGCCCGGCCTGTGCCTAGCGATGGCATGCTGTGCTCATTGTGGATGCAGTATGAATGCGCTGTTTGGGTATGGGCCCATGCATCTCCAGGGCCCTATAATCAGCTCTAAGCTGCTTCTATCAATCTTCATAACTGTAGTGGGTTGAGGAGGGAAGTGCAGCTAATCAGCCCTAACCGGCCGCCGTGTTCAGCCTGACTGTCACTGTTATAGCAAGGCCATATGCAAACAGTGTCCCTTACATGCGTGTCCCTTACTCTCATCTTGGTCGTTCCACAGATGGCCAGCTCCAGCACACGAGTCACTTTTTGAAAAGGCCTGTGACTTTGCAGTGAATAGCTGATAGTGTAGGTTAATATGGGAGTGGCGGCCCTGCAGCGGTGGCAATCACGGCTCTGATCAGAGCCGGGCTTCAAAGACGTCTGTGCAAGTTGAAGCCAGAGTTGTCATTAGCTTCTGCCCTGTGCTTGACAGCCCTTCTCCACCCCCCCAACTCCCTCGTCCTGTCTCTCTTTCTCCCTCTTTGCTTCCCTCTTTCCTCATCACACTCAATTTCTGCCCATGTGCAAATGGCTGGCTACTGTAATCCCGGGTCTGGGTGCATAGGCCTGTCACTCCACATTTGCACTAAGCATCTTTCCTTCTCTCATCTCCTTTGCCCTAATTGTATTGTAATAAGCAATTACAGATCTATTTATGCACACTAGAGCTGAGATTGGACCACTTTTTAAAAGGGCATGCGGTCGGGAGTGGAACCGATCCAGGCGGTGCCCCCCTCGTCCTCAACTTGTAGCTGTTGGACGAAGACACCGCCGCCGCTGCTGTAATCGCTCAGCTTCCCCTCTTTCTCTCACTGATGATCTAATCCTGCTTTACTATCTTGTGCTTTGCTCCTGTTTTTCTATCGTGTGCAGAACGCCCTCCAAAGCAAAACTGATTGTGCTGTTGTTTGTTGTTTATTGGCTGTGTTTTCTCTTTGTGAGTCAGCTGTAGTGATGCAAATGAGCAGAGGCAGTGTTTACCTGGACTGGCCATGTTTCCCCCTGTGTGTGTGTGTGTGTGTGTGTGTGTGTGTGTGTGTGTGTGTGTGTGTGTGTGTGTGTGTGTGAGCATCGTGCCTACACAACGTCTAGGCCTTTGATCATACTACATTGCATTGACAGATGCTTTCTGGTGCTTTCTGGTTGCTTATGAACGAGGCCACAGACGGGAATCTGAATGCCAGTAATTATATCCCCTCACTAGAACGATAACAATTGTGGCTTACACAACAAAGTGTGATGGCTTTTTTTTATTTTTTTTTTTTTTTTTCTACCCGTCCCATTATTTTTAGGTATGAGAAATGACATCGAAATCCCCCGTCTGCTTCCTCCCTGTCTGGGGCTCTGTGTTTACAGCTGTTTGCGAGCCCGTATGTGTGAGAGGTGGGGGCCCATGATAAAGGCTTACACCTTGTAATCATGGCTGGATGTGTGATCTCGGCGACCTGCCTGAGAACTGGCTAGGAGGAATGGCGTGCATGCGGTTTGTGTGTTGTGGGGGGGGGACTGAAAGATCCACTCACAACAAATTTGCAGTGAGGAACAGTCAGTTAATGAGGAATATGACAGAATGAAAAGGGCTGGAAGCTGTGCTCAGAGTATAAAGAAAGAACAATGGAAGCCTGGTAGAGGTGTGCTCTGCTCTTATTTATGTTATTTATGTGATGGTAATGTATTTATGTTGGGGATGTACAGATACTGTTTAATTTTTTAGCAGTTTGTTGCTTCATTTAATAATTGAATTGTAATCCCTGTTAATTTTAATGACTTTTTTTTTTTACCAAGTTGCTGGTGTACAATTTATTTTAATGGTTAAAAAAATTCATGTCTGTATTTATTTGTCACATCTTGCTATACAAAGTTAGGAAAGCAATGTTTAAGTCCGGGTGTTGACTTACACATAAAAGAAAACACTGGTATCGCATCAGTACTTGGCGTCGCTATCGGTATCGGGAATGAAAAACCTGAGAAACCTTTTTGCAAAA
Organism: Pterois miles; assembly: GCA_947000775.1. Classification (NCBI taxonomy): domain Eukaryota; kingdom Metazoa; phylum Chordata; class Actinopteri; order Perciformes; family Scorpaenidae; genus Pterois; species Pterois miles. Next base: position 15,958,391 of record CAMQGK010000052.1, read on the forward strand.
GCAAATTTCAATTTGTGATTGTTTAGATTTGATTTGTTTTTAACAAATTTATTTACAATTTTGAAGATGTTCAATTCCAGTCGATCAGCAATTATTGACATGTTTAACAGTCCTAAATTTGGCTTTATATTTGAAAAAATGTCAGTCAGTAATCTGTTATCTAGTTGATGACATTTGAGAAACCAAAGCCTGACCAGCAACTCATCCACATGTCTGTGATTTAGTTTGGATGTAGCAACTCGTAGATTTGAACTTTTTAGACATTGTTATTGTTTATTCAGCAGCGGGAATGCACAATACCAGATACACCTAAAAGCTCATGAACACATTCTGTCAAAGGTCAATAGATCCAAGCTCCCTGTCGTGGCTTTGCTTTCAGGGTTTGCTGATCTCTTAACATTACTATTTCACGTTTAGTAGAGTTAAGTTTCAGTACAGCCACTTATCCTAACTATAAAGATGCCTTGGTAATGATTTAACATGCTCAAGTATACATTCATCATTGTAAATTTGGTCCATAATTTTTGTCTGCATAGCAGAGGGCCAGCTTCATAAATGCAAATGTCTGTCACAGAGAGACTGACTCATGAAGTTACACAGTTGGTCGACCGAGTGTTGGACTTTCCTCATTGGCTGTTGCTCTTTCAAAATGAAAAGAAGAAGAAGAAGAAGAAGATCAACCTTTATTAGTCCCACAGTGGGGAAATTCAATTTACACTCACACATACACACACATACATGCATCAATGGAGAGGTGTCAGAGTGAGGGGGCTGCTCCTGACAAGCGCCCCGAGCAGTTGGGGGTTTGGTGCCTTGCTCAGGGGCACCTCGGCAGTGCCCAAGAGGTAAACTGGCACCTCTCCAGCTACCAGTTCACGCTCAGTTTTTTGGTCCATGTTGGGACTTGAACCAGTGACCCTCCGGTTCCCAAGCCAACTCCCTACAGACTGAGCTACTGTGGAACAGTCAACAATCTTGTTCTAAAATGAAACAGGATTAAACTGTGTGGCGTAGCCTATTTCTTCCTTAAAATGTTTTCGGTGTTTTAAGTACATTTTGGAATAACAAAATTTATGAGAAGGCCACCGTGTTGTTTCCTGTTTGAAACAATAAGCAGAAAACCAGGGACCAGTCGCATACACTCCATGACAGGGTATGTCAACCCTTGAATGTCCAGTTGAGTCAAAGAGTATAAAAGCAAAGAGATGAGACTGAAAACATCTGCTGCCGCCATGTTGGACTGAAAAGGCTGATTTGTTGTTGTTTACTAAAGGATTGTACTGACGAAATGGAAATCCATACAAATAGCTGCTACCTGATTGATCACCGTAGACTGACTAACCACAGCGGCGAAATTAATTGCGTCTGAAATTTTTATGTGTGGGGAAAAGCAGGTGTAAAAAAATGTTAAAAGGTGCATTATAAACTTCCTTTACTACAGCTCTCCATCCGTCACCACAATGCAAGAAGAGAGAGACAGTTTTACTTTTCTGTTTCCCTCTGTGGCCTCCTGCTTGACTAATGGCTCACAGCAGCACCAGTCCAGTGCAATGTGATTGAAACGGCCAGCAACAGCTACTTATTAGCTAGACTGTTATTACTTCTATATATATTTTTTTCAAGTTTACAAGAGTTTAAAAGTTTCACCATATACTGTAGCTCACACATTGATTTTATCCATAACGCCATCACTGCTCTTTTTGCCGAGGTGATGACATTTAGCTTTTTAGCTGAATATAAGTTAAATAGCCTCATTTTTGTGGGGTGAATGCACACTTCTTGCACTTCCGTGCGTGTCTTTTCTTCAATCAATATTCCGAGTTCAGCAGCAGAAACCTTTTTGTGCTTCACTGCTTTCCAGACATGCGCAACACACATCAAAACAGGCACTTTATGCAAATGTGGTGAGCTGAGGCTGGGCTCATTTACATCTTCAGTCTGCATAAATAACCCCGCTAAATTTAAAAATTGAGGTGCAAAATTTTTGCTCTCCTGATGGCAATTTGCAAGACACGCTAAGCAAATATCCCAATCCCAATTTGATGAATGTTTTTAAATTTGATAATAATCATTCTAATGTGTGAAAACAGCCTTTATACTGTAGTGAGGTATTGTTAATGTAAACCTTTACTGACGAGCTGAAGGACATGCTGGTGAAGACATTGATCTGTAATCTAATAATAAGCATTTTTTTTTCATCCTCTCCTTTCAGCATCAGTGGTGTCAGCTTACAACTTTCCCAGTAAAACCATTAAACGTCTTTGTCACCATTTGTCTGTCATTACCATGCCTTTCTGAATGGAACTGAAGAGACAACATGCTTGCAGCATCGGAGCTGGAGTGTAAAATTTCAGCATTTGCATAAATATGTTACACATCTTTTTCTTCCACTCTGCCTGCTTCTCTCCTATTTTCTTAATATTGTTTCAAACTATATTCATCTCCTCTCATATCCCACTTGGGGAGTTAATAACATTCACGCTTTATCTTGGCAGTCTCTGTGCTGCACGCATGTTCAAAAACACTAATGGCTTTTTGTAGGTGCAACGCAAAGGCTCTTTGAATTCTGTTTGTTGCCACAGGTAGAAGTCCTAAAATTTCCATAAAAAATAATAAGATTGTATGCATCAATATTAGCTACAGCCTTATCTTTTTCAGCTTCCTCGGCACTTGCAGCAGCCCCCAAACAATGTGCACCCTCATGTTAACTCCAGCGTGGTAAATACTACACGTACAGTAAAGTAGCGCTATGGAAACACTTTGGGTTTCACACATTGCAGGAAAAGCTGAGGTAGACATCATGGCTAAAGCTGCATGTTAACTCTGTCATGGCCTGGAAATGTTATCATATTGTGGTAACATGCGGTCAAGCCAGCTCACATCTCTGTGGTCAAATCAGCCGATGCTACGAGAGGACCCATATACAGGCATTTATGTTAAATGCATTCAAACAGCCCCAATAGAGATGACCATGGATGTTTTAAGAGGTCAGAGATAGAGATATAAAATGTATTTGACTTCAGGACATCTCTGACTACAAACATGCTGACAATCAAGCATTTTAGATATTTTCCAAAGTAAAAGTCCCTAGAAGTGTATGATTCAATTTTTTCCCCATGATTGTGTTAAAAAATTAACAAAAATCTCAATAAAAGTGATACTTGTAGAAGCATTATACTTTAAAATCGCAATACACATCAAATCAGCGCCCAAATATGGTTCATAGTATTAAATTGGGACTTAGGTGAATCGTCCCAGTCCTAGTGTTAAGGTAGCCAAACTGCCGGTGTGTGACTTACAAACATTTTGTGTCCCTTTTTGTTCATTTATTTATTGAAGCCAATGCTGAAGTGCCTTAAACTTGCATTCTTTTTAATATCCAGCAGGGGGCGACTTCTCTGGTTGCAAAAAGAGGTCAGATTGTATAATATATAAGTCTATGAGAAACTTCTCACATGATTTATTACCTCAGTAAACATTGTAAACATGAGTTTATGGTGTGAATCACTAGTTTCAAGTCTTCGTCAATACAGCATGATGTTCATTTAGTAAGTTATGGTCCAATTTAGAGTGAAATGTGATGCTTTAGGGCGTGGCTACTTTGTGATTGACAGATCGCTACGGCGTTGTCTGGTATGGGAGTTGTCCGTGTTTTCCTCTTACATCTTTAACCCTTTCACAGTTTTTTTTTTTAGTTCATGAAAGTTGATTTTAACATTTTGGTCACCGAAAAACTATTCAGCATTTGGCCATACTTAACTGCACCCTCTTGTGTCACATTTGGTTGCAACAAAAAATTAGATGGTGATGGTCAAAACACTTAACGTGAGGCTTCAGAATGGTGGTCCACAAACCGATGGGTGCCACTCCTTACTTGCGTATGATTGGGTACAGTTGCATGCAACGTGTCGTCCCATTCCGGCCCTCAGCCTTTCACCATTCTCAGGTCCTTTGCCACACCATAAAGCATTGTGGGGTGCACGAACAGAACAGTAAATATATCTTTTATGAAAAAAATAAAGTATGCAATAAATGCTTGTATGATGTTTTGTGATGGATATGAATGATTTAAAGAGCTCAGGGGAGTCACTAGGAGCCTCCACATCCTCCCTGGCTACTCCTCCCTGTGATGTCAGCGACTGCTAAGAGGATCTCACTGTGTGTGCTGCAGGCTAGGAGTAGGATGTTGGTGAGGTATATGGACACAGCAGTCAGTTTTAAGCGCTGTCTGGACACTATTTTCATGACCTGAATTGTTGTTTTCCACATGGACTGATATGGCTTATATTTTTTACATATTATTAAAGTACCAGCACAAAGTTTGCAATGTGGGCCATATGCAACTGTGTTTGCTACTGATTTTAGCGTTGAATAGTTATTTTTGGCTTCAATTTCGCAGAACAGAATATAAAATGCACTTAAACCTGCAGTAGGCAAAATGGTTTTGGCATCATTGGGCAGAAATTCCATCATAACCTTTCAGCTTATTGTAAATCAGGTGCTCTGAGAGAAAACTAGACTTCTGCACCTCCTAGGGATGCTAATTTTTAAATTTTTTTTGAACCGATAACTGACTCTCGTTACCCGATTATTAACGGTAAACCGCCACGATTAGTGCCTCGCATGTCGCGGTGTGTCAGCTGCAGTGTATGAGCACAACAGACAGCCGAGTCCTCAGTTCCCCGTCCAGGAGAGCTGCTGTAGCAGCCACGGTGCTGCATGCAGTGTGGCGGACATGCAGCCACTTTCCCAGTGAAGGTCTCCACCTCACATTTATGTTAGTTTAGCCTGGTGTTTTAGCCTGCCTGGTGTAACGATAGCGTATGTCTGACAAACGGTGTGTGTTTTTGTGCTATGTTAGCAGCTCTAGCACACAGCGTGTGTGTGGCGGTGGTGGGAGTGGCTTTGTTGGTGGTGTTATAGCTGTGACCTATAACAGACAGTGTGTGTACAGTTTATTTGTTGGTCAATAAATGCTCTGAGGCTACAACTCCTCCGCTCTGTGCTCCGCTCAAGACCGAAGCCAACTTCCTATATTTGCAACTGTAGCTCTCTTAAAGTGGACCAGCTTTTCTCCTTTAAGTGATGAGCCACTCCTCTTGAATTTTTCTCAGCTTTTAAATTAATTATTCAAATTTCTTTTAATCGTTTAACCGATAACGTTAATCGGTTAAAATGCTTAATGTCGGTTAACGGTGAAACGGTTAATTATTAGCGTCCCTACTACTTCCTCGTGACTCTGTTTTCAGGCTTTAAATAATCTGGTCCGTCACCGGAGGGTGTACTCCGGCAGGTGGGCACTGCTTGGTATTTCCTCAGCAGATTTCAACATGGCGTCCGGGTCACAAACCTTCTCATGTTACAGCTAAACAGTAACCACAAGATGATTCTGGAAACATTTTATGTGAGAAATAGTCATTAAGGTAACAGGATATTGACTCATATGTGATCAGCGCTGCCTAGTTTAATCAGAGTTTGTGAATGACTGACAGCTGCTCAGAGACCGCAGGCTCTTTTTTTTCAGATTACCTGACTCATACACTACTATGAGGATATAGTGACCATTTTATAAAAATAACTTTTTTTAAAATCATATTTGCTCCATTTCTACCCACTGAAGCTCTAAGTTGCAGTGTAAATGCAGAGATTAAGTTCTTAAAATGTGCAGCATATTGTCTGTCTGAATTGTGCTTTTATTACGATCAAGATGGTACAGATGCCATGCGTGCTTTAAGAGTCACAAGTGTCTTGCTAACTCCTGGAAATATCAAAATCATTTAGAGTGAGCCCTCGTGAGAGATAGCATCTGTAGCCTTTTTCTTCATGACCTCACAGAAAAGGTCAGGCTATTTCTAGACACATATAGTTTGTCATTTTGCTCTGTCTGTCATTGTTAGAAACTGCTGCTAACAGGTGTTGATAAGAGTGCCCCACAAGCTTTTTACATTTCTGTCAGCCTCTCTGTGTATCCGCGGCGTGCCTTCTATTGCCATGGTAATGCACTAGGGCAGTAATTGTTGCAGCCCCTTCGCTCGCACAGCCTCACGCTCTCGAGATATCAGAAACACATTCACATACAAAGCACATGCACGCTCATAACTCTCCTTACTATCTCGCAGGGATGTGCAAAAATAACTGAAGGTTTGAAATTGGGTTAAAGGGAAAACTGGGTTGAAGAGCGGCCCATTTTTAAATCTGTCAGTTTGAATTGAAATGTTGTCGAAAAAAGACTTTAAAAATACTACAGCCAGCCCAGCCAGACCCAAATGATCAGAACTAATGTTGCTGTAAACGCAGTGGAGGGAATTTTCGGTTCCCTAGTGGTTATCGCTGCGTAGTGTGTGATGTGGTTAAAAAGGAAACACATTCATTCAGATGCAAAATGATCTGTGTCAAATTAAATGCAATTTCAAAGTCATTCCATCCAATCAGTTTGGTTATTTAGTCATTGCACTTTACGTGGGGGAAAAAAAATAACAGCAGTTCTTTAAGTAGTCAGGGGATAGCTGATGTATTTTGTTAGTTAAAATGCATTGAATATCCATAAAGATGAGACAAAAAATAGCTTTTTTTTTTTTGCAAATGGTAAGCATAGAGGCACACAGTTTAAAGCTATGTGTCTGTTGTCACCATAGAGAGAAAAATAGAGGAATTGCATTGTAGCTGAACTCAAGCAATCCCATCAGCTACTGGGCAGATGTGTCAAAGTATAAAGTCAAGGCTGAAAACTTGACTGGTTGTAGCCTGATGGAACAAGGCGGGAAAATGGCCGGGGACTGGGTGGCCCAGAAGGGAAGCGGGACAAACAGCTGATGTAGAGAGGCAAGCAGAGATGAACACTGACTAGTTTATTTATTTAGTTCTTTTTTTTTTTTTTTTACCTAGATAGGCAATGATAAAAGTGAGTGATGTTGATAAATACTCGCACAGCCAGTTTATCAGCAGCTGTCTGGCTCGGGGTTGCCGGCGGGCAGCATCCAAGGCTGATAACCTCTGAGGCCTGAGGCATGATGTAGGGAGGAGGAGGAGGAGGTGGAGGAGAGCGGTTGGGGGTAGAGGATGATGCAGCTGCTGGGTCTTGGCCAGCGTATAACCCTAAACCGGTCAGTTGATATTTTGCATGTCCATTAGTATCAGTCAAACATTGTGAAGTAGGAAAACAAACAAATATAATCTTCTATAAGCTTCACTGAGAGCCTGTAATGCTCATTACACAGCAGGAAATACAATAGTTGGATGAATGAAAAACAGAGACAACTTAGTTATTATTAAACATTTACCACCAACAGGGCTAAAACAAGTATATCACAACAATTTTATTTGTCTATACACTGAGCATTTTAGGGCATCCCGGACCTAGATTTACCGTCGTTCTTCAGTCTGTTAGCTACTCTCTGTCCACCTCAGGCGGCCTCGTCAGCTGTGCTTTGAGGAGATCGTTACCATGGTAACATAGCATGTTAACTATATGCTAAAATGCATGTTAGCATGTAGAAATTTGGCATGTAACATGGTATCACCTTATTAGCATTTGAACATGGCTTTTTTTTTAGCCTGTATGGCACAGTTACCGTGGTAATAAGGGGTGTCCGAAAATATCGAATATCATGATATTATGTTATCAATTCTCAAAAACACAGCATCAATTTTTTGATTAATAGTTGAAGTCAATACTTAATTTTATCTACGAAGATATGTACCGGTACTCTATCAGAGTAGAGCTATGGTGTTGGATGCTACAGGGACTGTGATAAAGTTTAAATGCTCTGATTGCATGATTATTTTTTCATATGGTGGTGTGATCTGTATGCTATGACAGTTTTCATGTGGTGCATATGATGCACAATCCATGGTGCTATCAGCAGACACAATTCATTCTTTGTGAATTTGCCCGATACTGTGTTTGCATATCTTACGGCCCGTCCACACCGGGAATGTCAGGAGCGCATGGCTGCTGCGGAACCTGTTGTTTTTTATTTCGGCGTCCATGTCAACAGGTTAGAGCGGCCACACTTACTGGCTCGACCACATGTCAGCATGTCTCTTCTAGAGATTCAAGGTCTCGCCTATTTTTACGTCAAGCCGTGCGGGGTTCGCAGCAACAAGACAGTGAAAGTGATCGTTTGACAGTATATTGACATCAAACCACCTACATTACTACAGTTTCAATGTCAGACATCTGTAGAATAGAAATATCAACAACAACCTGCTTTCATTTTAAAATAATAATATTTGTCCATCATTTGTTAACACAAGGCTTTTATTCTGAAATATTTGCAGGATAGTGTTGAAAAACATACAGTGACTTGCAGGGCTCCTTAAAAGAATATAACATAGAGTTTTAATTGCGGATTATCACTATTATTTACACATTACCACACAGTTCTTAACCTTTTTCTGTCTAAAATAAATATAAATGACATTTATAATGAAATTGGTATGAAAGGCAAACTCTGTGTAGAAAGACAGGGTTTGTGTACGGCCTCTAAAACCTCTTTTGTCACTTTATAAAAAGACCCCTGAAATTCACAATACAGTTTTTCATTCAGTCTTTTTCACAAAAAATGGCTTAATTAAATTTTGTTATCCATTATAATAAGAAAAAAACATGAAAAATCACAGAAGAAGAAGAAGAAATGTGCAACGAGAGAGCCCATATGTGGGCGGCTGTGTGCATATGTGCAGGCTATGTGCCTGTGAGACTGTGTGCACCTGGAAAGCACTTGACAGATGGTTACTTCGGCTCGAGCTGAATGTTGCTTCTTTTTTTTCCTCCGCGTTAAGCCTCTTTCATAGATTGAAAGTGTTTCGGTCAGCATTTTGATCAAGGTGGACTCTTTCAACGTTCTTCATAGTTTGCTCTGCATCTCTGGAGTATGTTTATCCTGCCCCGGCCATTTATTTTTTGTTTGATTCCGGCGAGCTGAGGGAGATCACAGCTGTGAATTTCTCTGCTTCCTTTTCTGCTCCTTTTTATTTTTTTGTTTGCTACTAAGATTACAGAGCAGTGCATCAAATATCATTATGTGCCACATTATATCAGTAAATCTGTAGCATAGATTTGGTGCTTAATCAGAGGCAGTAAGGATTACATAAGGGAATATGAGTCTCTGGAATCACAATAACCTTTTCTTCGTTGGCGAAACCATGCCATAGTTTAGACCGTCGCTGTGCTAGTTAAGAGCTTTTACCACTGTGTTCGGGCAGCCTCTCACTACCAAGTCACATCAGGTGAAAGCTATCACCATAATAACACTATAGGTGCCATAAAAACACAAATTGCTTGGGCGTCAGTATATTTCTTTACATTTTATCTTTGACCTTAAAAACAGAGATCCTGAAATTCCCTCTGAGGATTAACCCTTTGAACTGGTCTGCCAGTGTCTACATTGGTATATTTGCTTATTGTGATACAGCTGCGTAATATATGATATTATATCAATTCTGTGATATGAGACTAGATTTTGTCTTAAATTTTTGATAGTGTTTTTCCTGGTTTTAAAGGCTGCAGCTAATTTCTGAAATTACCAGACTGTTCCATTACTTGCTGTTACCCACAGTCACATGATTGATTGATGATGACCCACAGTCATTGGGGGGGGGAGGAGCTCAGTGTGTAGGGGGTGGGGTTGGGGACCGGGAGGGCACCGGTTCAAGTCCCGAAAAGGAAAAAAAAGTGGGGGGGAAGGGGGGGGGGGGGGGGGGCCAGTTTCCCCCCGGGGGCGGGGCGGGGGGCCCCCGGGGAAGGGCACAAACCCCCAAATGGGCGGGGGGGGTGGGGGGGGGGCCCCCCCCCTCATAAAACTTCTCAATAATAGAGGGGGGGGGGGTGTTTGGGGGAGGAAAAAAAAAAAAAAAAAAAAAAAAGAAAAAAAAAATTTCCCCCCTGGGGGGAAAAAAAATGGTTGTTTTTCCCCCCCCCTCATTATATCCGCCTCACTGACGATTATTTATCAAAACCCTCTAAATATTTTTGTTAAAGCACCAATAATCATCTCTACGGTATCATCACAATAATATTAATATATTTATTAATATTGTGATATTTGATTTTCTCCATATCGCCAGCCCTATTGTGATGTAATTTGTTGAAATTTCTTGAAACGCTTTGCATCCCTAAAATCTGTACGCCCTAAGCTAAAATGTTATGTCAGTCAATAAGTAATTGCTAAAAGTTTTTAAATTGTCATACATTAATAAAATTCAAAACAATTACTTTTTCATAAAATGTTTCCAAATAAACTCACAATACATATTGATCCAAAAGATTTCTAAATGTAAAAACATGAACAAAATATTTCTTAGCACTTCATAAGTTATTTGAATTAAACTATTTTCAGATTCGGTTTTTCAGATGCTCATTTTTATGAGCAGATCGAACGCAAAGGCGTTTTGATAATTTTGATAGTTTTGCATGCAATGATGTCAACATGAACATTCACGGTGATACACGAAAGACAGAAGCCGTAGCTCTCTGCTGCAAAAACAATAGCTAGCTATCATGTTTTTGTTTTATATCGATTTAAACAGGATCATGCATACAGCAAACTCCTGCGGCTATTACGGAGCAATATTCTGGCACCACCGTGCATTTCACCATCTATTTTATTGCATGTAACATAACATAATCAGGTCATCATGACTGTACAACGTGATGACACAAAAGACAGCGGCCCTAGCTTTCTGCAGCAAAAAGAATGAAGGATCTATCTATTATGGTGTTTATAATACATCGATTTAGACAAAGTCATACTAACAATCTCCCGTGGCCATTACTGGGCTGTACTGCGGTGCCACTGCACATTTCACCATGTTTTGTATCACGCGTAACGTAACTTAATAACGTCATCGTGAGTGTACAACATAATGAAGAGAAAGATGATCCCTGCAGTTATTACAAGGCAGTACTCTGGCACCACCGTGCATTTCACCATGATTTGTATCGCATATAACATAACATAACATAACGATGTCATCATCAGAAAGAAGCCTTAGCTTTCCACTGCAATAAGAATGAATGATCGAGCTATTATGTTTTTTTTTATTTAAGATAGATTTAAACAGGATCACACAAACAACAGTCTCCCACAAGAAAAGAGAGAAAATCAACAGGATAAGAGGATAAGACTGGGCCTGTTGTTAAATGTTGGAACACTGGTTTCATTTTTTCTTATATCATGTGCAAAAAAAGAAAAAGTCCCTCACAGATTTTACACTGAGGCTGGCGTTGAAGTGTTACAGTATTTCCCTGAGAAATTGTCCTCCTAAATTTAGCATGTACTCTCTGCAGCAGATGTTCGTGCCCTTTTTTGATGCCGTGGGTAATAATCCTTAATATTCTTGCTGTTTGAAACTAAATGAGGCTTTAATGCACTCTGATTCCATCTTCCAGCACTCATTAATTGTTTTTTTTTTTTTTTTTTTTTTTTGAATGTCCATAAATTATATCTGTTGTTTTTTAGTTTTACAAAGATGAACAGAAACTTTTATGGATGAAATTCTTTAATTCTTCCACAGTTTGTTTTGATTAGTGCTTCAGTTTGGGGGGGAATTCACACAAACGCTTTTTTCGCTTAGCCAAGAGTGTTTTGTCCTGGCAATACCTTCGGCATTTGTGACCCTGCTGTAATACTAAAGTGTTTTTTGAAACTTGATTGTGTGAATGTGTTTATTCCTGTTTAACAATGCGTCCTGGCTCCATCGCAGGTGCTGCTCACTCAGTGTGTTTGAAGCCTCATTAAAGGTGTTGTGAAACGCATTTGAAGCCTCATCGCTAATCCTCTCCTATCGCCCCTTTCCTTTTCCAGATGGTCACAAGAACAAAGAAAATATTTGTGGGTGGCTTGTCAGCCAATACAGTAGTGGAAGATGTGAAGCAGTATTTTGAACAGTTTGGGAAGGTAAGACTGCTTTTTTATTATTCTTATTATTACCTTGCATAGTGTTGTCACAATAACCAACTCTTTGATGCTGTGCGTGCTGTTTCTTAAGTGTTAGATTCTTTCAACAAAATTAATATCACTATTAAAAGTGAAAGATGTTAAATTGACACTGACAATCGCGTACAGCGCCCCCTGTCTCTTCAGCAGTGTCACTGTGGTTTAGATTACTCCAGTCTTTACAGCAATCAGCAGGAATTTGAGCCTTTAAAGAAGCCAGAGGCGCCAGTTTCCTGACTATAAGGCAAATAAATCTCTATTGTGACAAGCAAACAACTGAAGACATGGCAATAGCTTCAAACCACCCACCACTGCCTGGTCAACAACATGCATTTTGCTCACAGAGCAAACAAGCAATGACAACCAGCTGCCATGACCAAACCCCCCTCTGCAAAAAAAAAAACAAAATCATATCTATGGTAGTATGACATTGGAGACAAATATAAAGGAATCGAAGTTCTGGTTTATGATATTGTGGCAACACTATTCCAGTTTGGGCTGAATGAAAATCAAAGTCAGTTCATTCAGCAGAGGCTCATATTCAGCTGTTTGTTTCTGTCTGCTGCAGCAGTTTCTGCATGCTGTTCCTCATGACCAATACCCCCAGCAGAGTGAGGCATATATGCACGCACCCTTTCACACAAGGACATGCATGCTGCACACACACACACACACACACACGCACACACACACACTCACTCTTGAGCGTGTGCACACTCGGCACACAAACACGGTTTGATACAGTGGCAGCATTTCACAGATAATGTCCCCACACTGAGCAGAGATCCATTTCCCTCACGTCATATTCCACCATCAGTCAAGGTCACCTTCAGCTGATACAGTCCCCCCCGTAACATCAGCACTTGACCTTGAGTTTAAACAATTTCACCGAGGATGGATTTTTCACGGGCACATAATGCGCCGTGTCCTGAAGGAGACAAAAGAGCTGTTGTAAATTAATAGAAACTGCTATTTTTTTTTTTTTTTTAACTCCGAGACAATATGCAACCAGCTCTCCCCAATAACTGTGTTATGACTGAAAGCGAGCAAGGTGAAGGGCTTTGTTTTGCTCTTTTTATCTGCGGAAGTGGCATTAAAGACCTCGCCATTGGCCCGGCCTGCCGTTCCTAATAAAGACGCCTTATTTGCACAATAGAATGCGGCGAGCGAATGTTCAGCACGACTTTGCAATCAATGGATCTGAGAAAGGGCTCGAAATGATTTTTGACTTGATTGAATGACATAATTGACTTGATTATACAAAGTTTTTTCCCCCTCCTTGAGGAATCCTCAAACGCTTAGGAGGAAACAAACAAATCAGACTGATTGAGCGAGATCTTGCGCATGTTTCTGTGCGTGCTTTTATAGCCTACTTGTGCATGCTCGGATGTGTCTGCAGTGCCGCCACGCGCGAGTGTGCCGGCGATTAAGTGTATTTTTGTGGGTGCGTGATTAGGGGTGTATGTGTGTGTATGTGAGCAGGTTTGAGTGTCTTCAGCAAAAAAAAAAAAAGGGAAATCAGAGTAGATATTGTGGGCAATGGCAGACGAGATGCAGAGGAAAAAAGAGGTATGTCTGTGTTTTGTGTGTCCTTCCTTTCTGCCTTACACATCCTGGGATTTATTAAATAACCTGCCTGTCACTGCAACCTACCATTATCGCCACATACACACACGCTGCAAAGACTTATCCACAGAAGGGAAAACCAATTAATTCATTTTCCCCTCCATAGAATCTTGGTGGCAGTATGTGTGTCAGTCAGTCATCAGTCTGTCTGTCTGCCTGTGTGCATGTCAAGGGGGGCATTAGCCGGCATGGTCGCAGAGCAGCTTGTCATTTATATTTCTGGGAAGTATGTTTTGAAGCACTTATCAATCATCGCGCAACTACAGCTTAAGGCACCGGCAAATGTTCTTCCTCACTGGGAACAAGCTACTTCACTGATATGATTTTTGCAAGTGCTGTGTTTATGTGTGTGTGTGTGTGTGTGTGCGCGCGCTAGGCAGCATAGGCCAATTAGCAGGATGTGGTCCGCTGAGATGGCGGCGGTTGGGAGGCAGTGGAGGGGAAACAGCTGGTGTGGCCACAATTGGGTCACAGGTTCTGTCTGTAACCTCCACACCTCCTCTCCCCTCCCGCCTCGGTCCCTCCCTTCTGTCTCCATTCTGTCAGGGGGAGAGGTGGCATTTGTTATGGGGAGAGGCTGACAGCTCTCATGCACATCAGTCTCACTGCCAGTCTCCCAGCCATCACCATTAGGAAAGAGCACATGCCCGAGACCTGGCGCAACTTCAGAGGAGCTCCTCTCACACACCACACAGTTGTTTTTTTTTTTTTTTTTTTTCCGTCGCCTACAGTACACGCCGAAGGTGCGCGCGTTGGTAGCGATTGTGACAGTCATTTGAACGGAACTGAAGTGTGGTTCTATTTGACTGATTCTAATGCATCTCAGATGGATCCCATTACCTGCCTAATAGTAGCCACATCCTGCCTTGCATTTTTTTTCTCTCTCTCTCTCTCAGGCAGCACACTGCACCTTAGCCCTGCGAGCCAAATGAGACAATCTTATCAGCACTGCCTGGCCTCCCTTTTATATTCAAGGACTCTTAACTGGAGGCTGCTGCTATTTCTGTCTCGCAATAAAGTCAAATGAATCAGTGGGCCGTTTGTGCTATTATGTGCTATTTGTGCAAACTTATAAATTGTGCAGAAAGGCAGTGTTGAGATCCCATTTTTGGTTTGTCCTCATATGTAGGTATCTCCAGTTGCCATTTTGTTGCTATTTTTATCTGATGATTTTGTTATGTTTGCTGTATCATTTCTAAGTATTTTTAATACATTTACCTTCATATCTTTGTCTGTGGTTTGCTTAACAAGCAGAACCCCAAAATATCTGCTTACAGAGGTGACAGCACTGAAAAATTTATGATGTTGTCATGCATTAGAGTTTTAGACTGTGTTCGCTCTAAGGTCAAATTTCAGGAGTCAGGTAAAGAACAGCAGATGTGCTTGTAGAGATTCAGTGTTAATGCAAAGTATTACTAGTACGATTTCATAGGTAGACTGTCTGGGACAAAGCCATGTTGACATTGGCTGGACGAGAGGTAGTTAACAGGAGGTGCCAGGTGTAGATACAGGAAGTTGGCTCCGGTTTTGAGCGGAGGAGCTGTAGCTTCGTAGCATTCTCTACACTGTCTGCTACAGCTACGTTCACAGCTATAACGCCACCAACAACCCCACACTGACCACCGCCACACACATGGTCTATCAGAAACTCATGCTAACAGACTGTAGGTGTGTGGCAGGAAGCCACCGGCAACACTAGAGGTGCTAGCGTAGCACAAAACACACTCACTGTTTGTCAGCTACTCGCTATAGTTACGCCGGGAAGACACACAGCTGACAACTTACCAAACTAAACTAAACGTGTGGTGGAGAGTTACTGCTTACTAGCGGCCCTATGCCATTTACTTAAATTATGGCACATTCAGGCTCTATTTAGTAAAAAATATTGGGTGAGTATTGGCCATTATGACCATTTTAAGTTCCTAACTGCAAACGATAATAAACGAGTGTATGTTGAAGTACATGATTTATTGTTTTACTTTTGCTTTTTACCGTTGTATCAAATTGGTATTGAGAATCGTGGATTTTCACTGGGATTCGTATCAACTACTAAATATCTGGTATCATGACATGTCTGCTGTAGGCCTACAAAACCCTGAAATTGTACATTATTATTGCGGCACCAAAGGTCGCAGTGTTGCAAACTGTTTTCCAGTAAAAGTAGCTAGCAGCGTTAGCCCCAGAAGTTGCTAAATCTAGCGAGAAAGTTGCCAAGTCAGCAAATCTGACAGTCGGTCCCTTCAGGCCTCCCTTTCAAAACCACTCCTCTAAAATGATCAATATGAACTGAATTTTTTTTTTTTTGTATTTGTTGATTACTATTGGGAAGCAAAGAGAATTTCAACAAATCTAACGAAAAAGGTATCTAAAATACATTACCTACCCCAGCTTTATGTAATACGGTTGTCACAGGTTTAATGAGGTAAAATTATGTATTTTCAGCCAACCACACCAGTGTTTTGTGGAAATATTAATTGCATTGCGTGTTATGTTGATCCCTTAAGTATTCTTTTTCTTTTGTATGATAATGAAGGCCCTCTTATTTTCCAATAAATCACCTGTTAACAAAACACCTACCACTCCAAAATGTTCCACTGAGACAAGGGCTTGATTAAAGATGGGAGTTGGTGTGATGACACCTTTGGATCTGACGTAGCAGCGGAGCCCTGTCCAGACATGAAAAGACAGTTAAAGGGATAATTAGCTACGGTGGTTAATGCCTCCTCATTGGTTTATTGTAATCAGCTTTCGAGTGCGTCTCATAGTGGCTGTGTTGAGCTAAGCTGAAACAACTCCTGCTCACCAACTCTGCTCCTTCACTCCTGTCCGTTGGCTGGGCTTCGCAGCGCGAGCCTGAAGCTGACTTTTAGTTTAATCAGAGCTACTTGCTTCCATGTCACTGGGCCGCCACAATCGTCCCTTTATGTCCAGGCTGTCCTGGTTCTCATGCTCCACTGGTCCAGAGCCAGATCCTGGAGGTGGAGCTGAATGGGAGGAGGATGAGGAGGAGCTTAACCAGTTCACTGCCGCTGGGCTCAGGAGGGATAAAGGTAGATGCACAAAGGTCACTGCTAAGCAAAGCAGAGCTTGGGGTCCGAAGATGACACGGTGGTCTCAAAGTAGGGAAAAAAGAGGGATTGACACCTGTCGGACATTGGAAGGGTATGAATAGGAGTGAGCCGATTGACGAAGAACATTGTCTACAGCTGCAGCAGGCTGTCCTTGTCGTGTTTCTCCTCTGGCCAGGCCAGCATCTGCAAACTTCTCACATACCGTCACTGAGAGGAAGCAGATGAGAGGAAATTATAAAAGTATCCGAAAAAGATTCCCTGGATCCAGGGCTTTGGTAATATCACGGCTGACATTTAGTGTGCCCTTAGATTTTATAAATGGCATAAAAATAACTGTGTGACCATCTATAAAGACTATATGAATTAATGTTGTATACTTTCCCTTCCTAGTACTTAGGCCCCTAACAACACTGGAGATTTTCTGGTATTCCATGTAAAAGATAACCGTAATGACAATTAACAACATATCATCTTAGTACGTATAGGGCCTTTTCACACCTGAAAATCTGAACCGATGTTCATGCTTTTGTTCCGTTGTATATTTTTTAATCTGGTTAGTTTTGGTGTGACATTGCAATTACAGTATGCAAGGGTACAAAAGAAGCATACATGACATACTGTCATGGTATTCCTTCCTCGACCTCTCGTATCCTCTTTCTAGTGTCGGTAATGTACTTGGGTCTTGAGGTGCCGCAGCATTTATTTAGAGATAAACTGAAACCTACACTGTACTCTGCTCCGAGCACAGCCACCGTCACTCTCTCAACCACACACTACATACGCACTAAGCACTGAGCTATTCCTTATGGGAGCTTCCCTACTTTTATAAAATGACGACAGCCTGCCAGAACTAGGAATGTCACAACACCTGAAATTTAGTAGTCAATACCTATACCACTGAAATTCCACAATTATCAATACAAATTCCATGCCATGGCAAAAACAACAGTAATTATACCATTTGCATACTTTGTTTTTTGCAAATTTATCATCAATCCCTGATGATCCCCTTTAAGTTTCTCCAAAAATAACATTTTACAAGATTACATTTGAACCCATTTTGACATTATAACTAATATACCTTTGCCCAATATTTATTTAATGCATCATAATGTAACTCAACAACAACAATGCAACCTCCATACGTTAAGACTGTGATGTCCCTGACTGATAACAGTTAATGTTAACTAACTATTCTCCCGCTGATTTCAACATGAATTTGTAGTTCACAATTTAATATTATCAGGAAAATTTTGTGAAAGTTTGCGTCCCCAGGATGACGGGATGTCGTTGGTCTCCAGCCCTGATGCTGGTACCTACAGTACTGGAAATGAGTAAGTCACGTCTCCAGAATTTTGGTATTGATTTAGTACCGAAGTACTGGTTCTTGGGACATCCTTAGCCAGAACTTGCTGTAACTGGTTCGAATGTCCGAACCATCCAAACAATGATTTTACTCTAGAAATGAAATGGATGATGGTTCAATTTGATCCGACTGAAACCACCTCTTTTTGTTTTACCAAGGTTTAAAGGTCCGGACTGTAGTCCAAGAGAGGTTTCACATATTTAATTTTGGTTCACATCAAACTGAAAAGTCCGAAAGTTTGGACCAAGTGAGGTCGGTGTGAAAGCACTCCTATGCTCCGTTCACACCAAACGTGAACAGAATTTTCATTTGATGTTACTTTCACAAGTTTGACTGTGGGATCATCTGTGTTCATTCGTGTAACTCCCACTTGATGCGCTGGATGGGAGGAGGGGCTTACCTCCATGTAGAAACCAACAACATTTCACCAACCATGACTCAAATAACCACTATTGCTGTTTTGTTGTGGAAGTCCCAGATTCGTTGGAAAACCAAACGCCATAGTGTCTGGGGTCATAAGATCATCTGGAGGAATTTCACTGGGCTGTATTCACGGTATCTAGCAAGCCACACGTTGGCTGAATTAATCTGGTTAACCACAGTGGTATGAACCCAAATTAACAGATTTTGCTGTGATTTAATTGCAATAAACATTTTAAAAGGATGCTGGACTAACTACATAATGATGCCTGTTTGTAAAACGTCAGAACTGATGCTTTTTCAGGTCTATCTGCAGTGCCTTTTAAAATGCTTGTTTTCTGAATGGAGTTTGGATTGATGCTAGGCTATGTTCTCATTGTAGCCGCTCCATCAACTCTCAACATAAATTCATGTAGGCATAAATACAGCTGTGACATTATTGTTTATAACATAGACAGTCTGGTTTGTACGCATACATTTAGTGTAGACAGATATCGGTGAAATAATGCAGTGTATTTCAGGGTCAGGGTCAGGGTCAGGGTAAACTTTATTGTCCCGTTAGGGAAATTTGTCTTGGGCGTCGTGCTACATTATTGCTTCACAGAACAACGACACAAAAACATAAACATTGACTACTAAAACAGGGCTAAAAACAGGAAATACATTACAATGACAGCACAGGGACATACAGAGACATTAGGTCATTTAAAGTGCCAAAATAAATAAATAAATAAATGAGTAAATAAATAGATAAATAAATAAGGTAAAAGAAAGTGCTAGGTGCTCAGTGCTCCTCCCATTGCACATTGCTCTGGTGCGCTAGTTGTTTTTTATGTTGTTCAATAGCTTGATAGATGCAGGAACATGTTTCTCAGTATTGTGCCCTTTCACATTATTCTAATGTTGTAAAGTTGCTTTTGTCTCATTAGAAACGTGGACTTGAGATACATTTAGTGTCCGCCCATACAAAATACATCTAAATCACTGCGCAGAGATTAAAAATCTCCAAAAATCACTGGTGTGACATTGATAACGTGCTTCTTGTGTTTTCTATTTGATTGCAGAATTAAATTTTTACCTTAGATAACAACGCAATAAAGCTCTTCCAATGGCAACATATACACAGGGCTTAAAATGGAAACTGAAAGCTCACACTAAATGCACTTTGGACTTGAATGAGGTGATGCAAATACATGCTCATTGTCTGAAATGGTAAAGATGGATGCAGGGAAAAAAAAATACACTTTACATGCACAAAAAGAACCTAATCAAAAGGCCACAGTCCTTCATCCCACTTCCTCAGCTAGTGCAGGTGCACATTTGCATGCATTTACATGGCAGCTCACAGTGACCACTACTACCCCAACGTTTCAGTGTCCATCATCCCTTGACATTCTGTGATTGTTTCCTCTCTGCCGCGACTCACCCAATCAGCTGAGGATATAGTCTGGTTCCAGTGATTATAAGGAGTGATCAGGGCAGCAATGATGGAGCATGTGCCTTGCAGTGGCGATTTAGCCAGAGGCTTCAATCTCATTGCAGTCACTTGTAGTTAGTGACTGAGTCTATGGCAGTGAGAAGGGCAGAGCAATATAAATGAATTGGCTATGAATGTGGATACGGCAGCGGAGCTGCGGGGATGGGGGGGGTAGTTAGACAAACTATTTCATATCCCCCTTGACCTTTATTTGCCCACTGGCCCAGCAACATTTCCAATAGAGTAGCTTTTAAATGGCCACTGAAGAATTGAGCTGTACTATTCACATCTTTTTTTTGTGTGTTTGTCTTTGTATAATGAAAGTGTCTTTTCCTTAAAGAATGAGACCTTTAACAAAACATTAAATAGATTTTCACTTTTGCCGAACCTTTTAGAAATACCTGTCAGACGGCCTCCTCCAACAGCTAGATGCTGTGAAGCATAGGCGGCTCACAAAAGAGAGCTGTGGATCAGGGGGAGATTGACACCTTTCTGTAGGTGTGTAGTCTCATCTCCCAGCTGTCCCTCCTGAAATGGCTCCCTAGGGATAAGCCGGATTGGCTTGATTGTGTTATCGGCGACTGATCGGGTCATTGAATGATGGAATTTTGAGCCCCTGTTCTGCTTAAAGAATGAAATGTTTAAAGAAGATTGACTGTGATTGGATCGGATCCAGCACCTGCTCAAAGGGTCAATCAGGTGAAGGCAGGAGGCAGCAATCTTGGCCATGCTATTGTGACACGAATAGAGGGAAATTAATGTGTGTTGGGGAAGGGGGTTGGTGGTCGATGGATGCTGGGGGGGGGTGCGCCATTCAACAGGGAAGAGGTTGAAAAATGTCATCAGAGGAAGTGTCATGAGTAATTTGCAGCAGTCTCACCATCAAACCGGTGTGGAGGTGGACGCCTCCACCTTCACGCCTCACACCTCAGCCTTGCAAACTGCAATCTAGTCTTGTGGGAGAACGCTTGCATAGGAATCGAGATTCAAAAGAAGGGTTTATTTCCCAGATGGTTGGGAAATATGTATTGATATATGCTTCTGTGTATATAAGATTGGCATGGAATAAAGGGTTTGTATGGTGGGAGCCTGGACGAACATTATTGCAAGGGAGGTCCAGAGGGATGCTTTGACAAAACTGCGTTTTAGCATGTTTCGCTGGCACGAAATCGGCCCGAATTGTGAAGATAATTCTGAAATCATGTGAGAGCATGAAATTAAACACGCCCATGTGGTGTTTTACTGTAAACAGACACAAAAGTTATCTTTACATTTAGCGCTGCTCACCAAAAACTCATCCTTGAGGTCTAACAAACCTGTCCAGAGGATTTGCTTCCTCACAGTGTATCTGGTCTCTTGAAAATGAGACTCGTGTCTCAGTGACAGCAAGAAAGACCAACTGGTTTGTGCACAAGCCTGTACACAATCAGTGGGCTGGGAACGATAGGGTTAAGTAGCTTCTTAATGGTTTTAAAACCTTAACATCACATGCATAGTCCCCTAAATTCCTATTTCTCAGATGATGGATGGATAGGTGGAATGTGTTTCCTTGCTGTGGCTCAAGCGCATATTTTAAATGTAGCGGAGACGAGACATATTTGAGTTGCGGACCACAGAAGCCGACGCCGGCCTCTGAGTGACAGACCCTGTGTCTCTGCATGTCACAGCCAAATGAGAAACAAAATGATGGTGTCAAATTTCGCCTCTCATCCGATAGGCTTTTAAAGAGGACGCAAAACTGCTTTAAACTCAAATAACCCTTTTTTTTTTTTTTTTAAATCCTCATCAGACATTTTTCTTAACAGAGGGCTGTCAGTGCCCACCGTCTCCCCCCTGGAACCCAGTGAGCATGAACCATGACTCAGCACCACCTGGAGAGCAAGCAGTTGACACAGTACAGCCCAAATGATGACGCTGCAGAATGGTCGCCGCATATCTGAGCTGATACACGCAGCTTGTTAAAGGTGTTTGTGTGGTCGTCTGGATGGATTTATTTAAACAACAAGGCGATGGCGAAACTTTAAAATGCTACTCTGATGCTTTATTCACATTTGTTTTTCATTTGGAGGTAAATTGTAAAAAGTAAATTCAATTTTGTAAGTAAACTCAACTTTGCCATCTCCATCTGAAGTGGATCTTGCAAAATGTATCCATAAACTAACCTAGAGAAAAGTATTTAAAAAAACAAAGCAAGAGCTTTTCTATGGCCTGTCAATTTTAGGGATGTAATAAAATATTGATTCACGAGTATCGAGATATATTTTGCGATACTGTCTCGATTCTCCAAAACGCAGATTTTCAATTAACCTCTTAAAAATCTAACGGACCTGGCCACTATGCTACCTCTCAGAGGTTGTAGCAGGCTCAGTTTTAAAGCTAGATTGAAGGTACTGGTCTCATATGGAACTAGAAAACCTGAGGACTTGGTACTGACCATGTCATGCTTGCATGTCGCAAAGGAGGCTAAATAACGCTCCAAAGTTGTACTCAGTTTTGGTGAGGAAAAACTGGCGTGGCTGTTTTCAAAGGGGTCCCTTGACCTCTGACCTCAAGATATGTGAATGAAAATGGGTTGTATGGGTACCCACAAGTCTTCCCTTTACAGACATGCTCACTTTATGATAATGACATGCAGTTTGGGTCAAAAACAATACAGTTTTTTGCATGTAGTACAAAATGTGTTATCTTCACCTATTCTAAAAGGGTGTTTTTGAATATTTTTGTATACTGGGGTCCCTAAACAGTCTTGGATTTGCATAAAATGGGTATGACTATAAAGCTGAGAGTCTTTTGGATCCAGTGAGTCCAACTATATTCATGTGTAATGATGTTAGTCCCCATAATACCATTTCACATGGTGACTTTTTTTACTCTGATTTAATATATGTGGTGGTGTGTCTTTTTACTATGACAGTTTTCCTAAAATTAGATTTGAAAAATCGCAATATATCTCAATGTATTGTGTATCATGATGCGTATTGTATTGCCAGATTTTTGCCAATACACAACCCTAGTCAATTTGCAGTCTTGATAAACACGTAAAAAGAGTGAGATATACTGGTGATTGTTGGTTCCTCCCATGGCCTCCCAAACAGCAGCTATCAGATTTAATAATGTCCTCTTCACATAGCTGCCTTTTGTGAAAAGGAACTTTGAAAATGACGAGTTACATTCAAATAAAGCGGGAAAAGCAGATGCTGCCATCAGTGTGTGCGGTGATTGCTGGCATCCCCACGACACTGACAGTCTTTTTATACAGCACAATGGGAATTCAGCTACACTGCCTGTGCTTCTTCAGCCACTTACTGCAGTGTGACCAGGTCCACAGGCGGCTCCAGCTCATGCTATGAGTGCCTCCCACGCATCATCGCATAGCCTTCTTGAAATCACCGGGTAAATGTTCTTACATGGAAATGTACACAATGTGCAGAGGTTTGATGTGAGGGGCTAATGAAGTCTCAAAGGTTTCACTTATCTGGAACACTTACTGCTCACTACTGTGTGTCTATGTGTCTGGATCTCCTCAGGTCTGTTAGAGCGTTAGCTTGTCTAGATGTAAGACCTAAAGTCATCCACTATCTTAAATGATATAGTTGCTAGAAATTGCTTGTTAGGTTTCATTTCAACAGCACTGCAAAAATCCAACATTGGTAGTGACAGTCTCATTACATCCTGTAATATTTAGCTGGGGCAGAGTAAGTAGGCCAAACAAAATGGGCTAATTGCAATGAAAAATGTCGTTTCAGCAAAAGATGTGAATGCAGTGGTTCCAGTTTTGTTTCCAACCTGTTCTCACGTCTTATCTCGTAGACAGCTCTTTTTAAAGCTTTGTCGGCTTGTTCTTTTCTCCTTTCTCTTTATTTCATTTAAAACTGCTCTTTTTTTGACAGATTTTTTTGTGTTGTTGAAACAAGACGGAGTGTCGACAGCCATGCTTGCAGCTCTGTGAGGCATTGCTTAGGCACAGCTGACTGCTAATGTCTGCATGCTAAGTTCATTCTGTTGTGGACATACTGAAATTGTGTCCTACAGTAGTGGTGCTGGATACAAAGTCTTAGGACCACAGAAGTCTCTGGGATTTATCACCTGGGGAATATCCATTCAAAATTTTGTGGAAATCCAGTCGTTTGGTGCCAAGATTTTTAACCCAAAACCCAAAATGTCAATCCCATGGTGGCATTAGAGGAAAAATCACTATGAAGGGAGTCATTGAAGTTATCTCAATGTATCCTCTGGTGACTTAAACGCCTCGTTTCCACGTACATAGCTTATGCACGTCAACCAGAAGTTCTGTCTTTCCTTTGGGAACCTCTGTGGTCTCCTATATGTTTGCAAAACTCTCCCTTCGATTTTTTTTTTTCCCAGTCTGTAATTTGCCTTGAATACGTGCAACAGGAAGTTCGCCACTTATGCTAATAGGAAGTTAGCATTTAATGCTAACAGAAAGTTAGCATTTTATGCTATTTTATGAACTTTATGATAACAGATTGAATATAACACCACTCCATTTCCAGATTTGATGGCATATTTAGCAGTTGTGTGAACTGCTTTCTTAAAAGACTATAAACCTCCATGCATGCACTCTGTTACACAGCGAGCATGCTACCAATGTTAGCTTAATATAAAAGCAGATATTTCCCCACATGGACAATAAAGCTATATCTAATGCCGTTAAACTTTTCCCTTCTCTTTCTAAACAATATATAAATGTGACCCATCTGGACTGGATGGCAAAAAACAGACTACTATCTGCAGTAGTAGGAAATACAGAGACGCATTTCCTTGCATTGATCAGTTGGAGGCATAATCCGCATACCGTACGGATTTACAGACACAAAAAAAAACTGTGGAAACCAAAGTGGTGGTGGCTAAAAATGGTAAAATGGCTTATACAGCTTTCTTGGGACAGAGGTCAATCTACAAGGATTTGCACTCTGTGGGTGTAAATGTGTCAATTTCTAATGGCAAAATGCATACATTTAAATGACTCAGTCCTCGTCTACTGTACTTCACAGAGAGAAACTACTGGCACACTATTTGCACAGCATTACTAAGAACATTTGCTCGGATGTAAATTGACTACTGATTATGTGCCTGACATTATTGGTTAGAATAGAGTTTAAAATGAGTCCACTTATCCACCTATTTGCGTGTGTGTTTAGTTAATAGAGCTAATCAAAGTCCTCATTTGATCCGCGGGCACTGGAAACGACCAAAGACTCAGAAGGTGGCTGAAACATTATACAGTGCAATTTGGAAATGTATTTCAAACTTCTACTCCTGGTCTGTAGCATTTGTAATCTATCCTGATCATGAACTGTTTAAACAATTACCAGTGAGTTTTGAAAAGTAAAGTAATAGCTGTCTTGCTGTTTCTTTCTAAAGCCTTTTTGTGATGATTGAAGGGAACATACTGTACGTCGCCCTCAACAAAAGCTCATTTTTACTTGGTTGTACAGTATGGCAGTCAGCTACTTACAGGGGATCTACCTGGGGAAGAACAAAATGAACAAAGGTGTTTGACAGTGTAATGCCAAGATTTATGTTACTGGTCGACTACATTTGAGGTTTGAAATTACCTGTACTTATGTCCTTACGCTACACACTGTGTAAGGACAGGGGCTATTTTTTTAAGGTTTTTAAGATATCTGCAACAAGCATAGACTATATATAAAAAGTAGAAGTAGTGACATCGGCATATTTCAAAGCCTCGAGTTTGACAATTTGGTCATCGTCATCTTGATTTTGGCGCTCGCCATGTTGGATTTTTGCAACCAGAAGTAGCTAAGTAAAACCGAACACTGGCATTTTTAAGCAACCGAAACTTTTCTATTAATTTTGATGAACTGAAATCACACTGTGAAAGGGTTAAACACAAAAGCACAAACAACACCGTGGTAGCAACCTGACAACCACAATGTAGCCACGCCCTAAAGCATCCCCTTCTTTATGGTCTATTTGACTCTAAGTGGGACCATAATTTACTAAATGAACATCTTGCTGTGCTAAAGACTTGAAACTAGCGATTGAAACCATAAAGTCATGTTTAATGTTTACTGAGGTAATAAATCCAGTGAGAAGGATAATTTTCTCATAGACTTCTATACAATCAGACATCTTTTTGCAACTGGAGGAGTCGCCCCCTGCTGGTTGTTAGAAAAAATGCAAGTTTAAGGCACTTCAGCGTTAGCGTCACTTTTCAGTTGCCCACTGGTTCCAAGCATCCCACTTGCAGTAAAACAGTTCAACCTCACTGGTGGAAACTAGGTAAAATAATGGTTTATAATAAAATGTAAAAAATAAAAATAATGAAATCAGCATCATTTCATTAAATTATCTATTTTAAGACAGCACTAAAGCATGTTAAACCTTACTACCTGACCAGAGCTATGTAGATGAAAAAATGAAATCCAAAGAGAAGTGGATTTTGTTGGTTCTGTCACACCTTGTATCAGCAAATCAGTTTTAATCAACGGTAGGTGGTGGAGTTGTGAAGTTGTGAAAATAACCCTGTTTGTGTTTCTACACGGGGAGAGAGGGGAGAATAGAAAGCTACTGATGGAGATGACGATAAGGTAGATGATGTAAATGTTAAATGCACCCTCCTTATTTTGCATCTGAAAGAAAACCTCCAGCTGTACACATACTATTTATTACAAAGAAAATGTAAAGTGGCGGAATATAAAATCATGATTCAAAGATAAGATACTCTAAATGTAATGTCAACAGCACTCTTCGGTGATTCTCAGAAAGAGGTGATGAGTAATTATTGAGACATTTCTCTGGTTGTTAAAACAAAAAGCACATTGGGTTGTGGGCCGAGGTTAAGGTCGGCATTAGAGTGGCGCCTCTTGTAGTTGTTTTATACACGTGTGTCTACATACAGTTATGTTTTCCTTTGTTCTGCTGACCTCCGTGTTTGATTTACTGTAATTTATGAGCATTATTGTGCCCGCCTGCTTTCTAAATAGTGCGCTTTACTCCAAAGAAAGGAATAATGTGAGCAAGTGAGCAGACTTGCATGCGATGCTGGAGAGTGACAACACATCGCTATCTTTGCCGCCATGCCATGAATAATCTTTAGCTTATTTTCTGAAGTGGTATCTCAGGGTTCTGGTCGAATTGTCTAAAAGCTAAATAAATCTGCTTGATTGAACTAATGGCACAGAGCCAAGATCTGGCACCAAGTCTCGTCTCTCGGCCTAATCTTTTTGTCACGGACACATTGACCAGGCACACACACACACACACACACACACATGCACCAAAGCTCCCTCCCAAGCCGCTTCCTGATCGGGAAACTTTGAACCCAACATGTGGCCCATAAGTCCTATCCACAGGTAATTAGGTTTGATGGTTAGTTGAGCAGAAGCATGGATTTTTATCCTTCTTTTCCGCCTTGCCTGGAGCGTTGCCTCGACTTGTTTTTTGATAAGCCCACTGCCAGCCCAGCATCAGTCTCTTCCAGCTGAACACACATTGTAAAAGCCACCAAGGAGCACTCATCCCTTTTAAAGACGAATTACCCACTGAAATAAAATTATGTCGACTGAAAGGCGTGTGTCAGCCAGTACAAGACTGAATACACATTTCAGTTCTGATTGAGAAATTAACCTCTCCATATATATTGAATACCTGACTCCCTTGTGTGCGTATTTCTCCCTCTAGTGGTTTAGGGGAAGCCAGCTGTGTTGTTTATGACGAACAGGAATATGTTAATATTCCCTCTCACTGACACTCAGACCAACTGGAGGGAGTGTTGCCCAAGCAGACGTTGCATTTCATTAAATTCATAGAATTGACTGGACCAAATTAGTGTCACTTAACATTTTGTCTGTGGTTTACCTTTTTTTCCAGTTCCCATTTTCATCTCATGCCCTCAAAGTGCAGGTCATTTGTTCAACTAAGAGGTTCATCTTTCAACCTTTGACTCGGTCGTAGTGTAAGTGGTTTGCTTCTGGTACCATGCTGGGGGAGGAAAAAAAAAAGCCAGGATTACATTGGAAACAGCTTTGAGTTTCATTTGAATGTGATACGGGGTGAACACAAAATGGACAGGCGGTCTCACGCTCAAGTGACGGGTTGATTGCATCGAAGCATCTGCCAGCAAGTCTTCCAGCTGCCAACTTCACTGTGTGAATGATATGTGTGTACAAAGTTACCGTCAATGGAAAAAAAAAAAAGGAAAACTACCAGGAAATAGGAGCTGTTATTATTGCCGTGTTTCTCATTAACCTGCTCTCAATACTGTTGCTCAGTGACCATACTAAAATGTGAATATAACATATTTGTAATGCTGTAAGGATGCACACTGCATGCATCAGTTTGATTGATTTGTTTTTGACATTCTTGAAATTGGCACCGGCGTTTTTGTACAAATATGTTGTGTGTGCATGCATTTTGAATTGAGTCAGTGTGCTGTTTTGTATACAATACAGACTCGGGAAGTAAATGTCATTTTGACCATCTGCCTTGTGCGGTGCCTGCTTTGGCTCAAACCTTGTTTAATGCGGAAATGGTATCTGAAAACAAGTGACATGCTGACACCACTGTACATCTTAATAGGCACAAATCTAAAAGACGCATGCTGTTTTCATCCATTTATTCCAGTGGTACAGTGGTTTAGAATGATGTCCATCTCCACATAAAATATAAAACTTAATTAAAGGAACAGTGTGTAACATTCAGGGGGATCTATTGGCAGAAATGGAATATAATATTAATAATAAGGCTGTCAAAGTTAACTCAATAACACAACATCATTTTAACGCCAATAATGTCTTTCATACATTAACACAATCGAGCTTTCGGAGGTTGGAGCGGATTCAGGTTTGTAGTTAGATACTGGTATGTGAATGTGAATGCATTGGTACCAACCATGTCATACTACCTTGCGAGGAAGTCTAAATAATACTACGAATATATACGAAATTTTGGTGAAGGGGTCCCTTGACCTCTGACCTCAAGATATGTGCATAAAAATAGGTTGTATGGGTACCAACAAGTCTCTGTTGTTGCCTGTTGGGTTTGAATTTGTCATGTTATGATTTGAGCATATTTTTTATGCTAAATCCAGTACCTGTGAGGGTTTCTGGACCATATTTGTCATTGTTTTGTGTTGCTAATTGATTTCCAATATAAATATATACATACATTTGCATAAAGAAAGTATATTTACCTACTCCCAAGCTGATAAGAGTATTAAAAAATGACAAATATCCCTTTAAGGTACATTCTGAATGTGGTAATTAAATATTTTAATCGACTGACAGCCCTAATTTATAAGTATGTTTTCCTTAGTGTATAATCACCTGAAAATAAGAATGATTATGTTTTTTTAGCACTGGCTTCAGATAAGGACGTCAGCCACCGTAGTTCTCCTACATGCTCGGCACACAGGAGAAGTTTCAGTTGGTTGCATTGTGTAATCTCACCACTAGATGTCAAAAATAAAAGAGGTTTGTTTCATTTTTGGAGCTGAATTCATTCTCAAAATGTATTGTTGACTAAATTTTATAGTCGTGTGTTAACATGGATATGCAATGCTTGTGTCTAATTCCCTTACTGCCGTACTGTCGTTTGCCAATTTAAATCTTGTAAGTGTGTGTTTTCTTTTCCAGTCTCAGGAGCACTGGTTGGTACAGCACACCAGTCATTTAAGCTGGTCCCAATGCATAGTCCAGACATGGCAGTGTTCCCTCATTGTCTTTGTCCAGCCAACCCAGCTACAGCTGTGTGCTGGTGGAGGTTGTGGCGATGCCAGAGAGTGTGTGTATATACGCCTAAAATGCACATGTTAGAGCAGAACATGCTCGAACACACTGGAGATGATGGCATTACCTGCACCCACACGGCATATTATGTTACTTATTATGATCACTGTTATTTAGCCTTTGAACAATCTCTACATGCACCGTAGTACAATATGCCTGAGTGCAGGCATGAGTAACACTATGCAGTAGAGCTCTGCGATACTGGATTTTGAGGCCAGTACCAATATTGATATTTTAGTTTTTCAAAAATCTGACAATATATTACCCCAGGGTTAGTCAACCTAAGGGGCTTGTGGCACCATTGGCACATGGTAGCTTAACTAATGGCAATACGTGTGCAATAATTACCTCTGGTAGTTCGATCCCACCCACCCCCCGTTTATGAAGACCCGCCCTCTGATTGGCTAGTTCTCATTGCTGCCCTCTCAGAATTTAAGTTTATTGCTGATGAAAAAGATTGGTGGACGGTTGGTCCACATGTTGAGTTAACTCATATGTGGGTGTTATTGTAAGGATGGCAACCTTCTTATATGGTGCTCTCATATGTATAATTACAATGTGCTGATTATGGGAGAAAAATGTTTTTTAAAACTTAAACTATGCATGTCATGTATGGATGGAATACATTTATAGATATTTGAATGTTGATGTGGTGTCATAATTAACCTTAACGCTAACCTTGATGCTGATACGGCACACTGATTATTGAAAATTTAAAAATAGCAATTCATATCAAAAAGGTTGCCGACCCATGTCTAAGCTTATGTTATTTTTTGAGTAGACACATAACATCATTTTTTATAAGGCTCCCTTAATGATTTATTATATTTACACAGAAACACTCGTAGTATTTGGACATCTAAGTGTTGAATGTTAAATGTTGGGGTTGGGAAATTTACAGTATCAATAACAGTATCTGTTCCTGGAAATTGCGTTATTTTAGTTAATGTCTCTGTATGTGGCATTTTATCTTGGTCTTTCCTCTTTCAGGTAATAAGTGCTCTAACAGAAGAATGCAGATGAACTCAGCTTATGTGTTTTAAAGAGCGACTGGTATTTACACAGCATGAGCTCCATGCCACGGAGCAACAGATTTGAATTCGCAAAAATGGCACATATATCAGAATAATGCTCGTATATTGGTTTAATGTTTTGCTTTTGCAAATTGTGAAAAAAAAAAAAAAAAAAAAAAAAAAAAAAAAAGATTTGGTGTAGTGCACATTTTCCACCAATGGAGTTCCTCTTTTAATTAGGAATCATTTAACTAAATTGCCACATTGCCATCTGGTTTGAGGATGCAACACATGCAAAAGAGATGCAGTTTTCCATTTCCATAAAGGAGGGAAACTTGTCAGCGTGAATGGAGGTTTAGAAGTATAACGCACGTCTTTGACACGGAGCGAAATTTCAGCAAGTTGAAGCTGATTTGGTTCCACAAATCAAACAAAAGCTCCCATACAAAGCTTTGATGTCGAGTTGATCTCTAATAATCTGCACACTTGTACCATTTATCAGTGCTGTTAATTTGATTGTGTCAATATCAGGACTGTCAATCGATTAATTGCACGATTTAACGATTAATCACAAATAAATCACATTTTATCTGCTCAAAATGTACATTTAAGGGAGATTTGTCAAGTATTTAATAGTGTTATCAACATGAGAGTGACAAATATGCTTCTTTATGCAACTTAATGTATATATTTATTACTGGAAATCAATTAACAACACAAACAATGATAGATATTGTCCAGAAACTCTCCCAGGTACTGCAGCCCAACAGCTGTCAGTGTGTCAGTGTGCTGACTTGATTATGACTTGCCCCAAACTGCATGTGATTATCATAAAGTGGGCATGTCTGTAAGTCTGGAGTGTTATTTAGGCTCCTTGTGAACTAGATAATATGATGCGGTTGGTACCATTGAATTCTTTAAGTTTTTTTAGTTTTATATGATGTCAGTATCTTTACTCCAGCTCTAAAACTGAGGTTGCTGCTACCTAAAAATCGTACGTGGTGTTAATGCATTAAAGAAATTAGTGGGTTTAAAACAAGTTTGTGTTAACGTGTTATTGTTGCGTTAACTCTGACAGGCCTCAGTATGCAAAAAAAAAAAAAAACAACAAAATTTTTGTACTCAGAATTGTGAGATTAGCCCGGCATTCATTACTACCTGCAGCCTCACAGACACTCTCCCACTCTGTCTGGCTCGATGCCTAGTCATTGGCAGCTTGCACATGTGGCCGAAGTGTAAATCAGATTCAGACTTTTCCATTCAAGTGGTCCACTCAGGGGACTGGGTCGGCCTTTATTCTGACCTCGTGGACCTTTTTATAGGCTTCAAAAATAGCGGCAGAAAGGGAGATAGCTCCATAGTTCACACAGAAATGAAGAGCTGAGTGTTTCTTACCTTTGATTAAAATCTGACCTTGTGGCATTTTCAAACATTTGTGCATTTGAGGTACACGTAACATTTGAACAGTAAATCATCCACAGCTTAAATATCCTCATGGAAATAACAGAGCGGTGTGATTTTTAGATTCTCTCCTGAGTGATTAAG
Source organism: Pterois miles (assembly GCA_947000775.1). NCBI lineage: Eukaryota > Metazoa > Chordata > Actinopteri > Perciformes > Scorpaenidae > Pterois > Pterois miles. Next base: position 15,990,621 of record CAMQGK010000052.1, read on the forward strand.
GTTTGTTGTAAGCGATGCTGTCCTTCCAGAGCAGAGCTGGCTGCATGTTTTGGTCTTTGTCCCCACGCAGCTGATGCTCTGAAGAGAGTTTGGCAGGGCTCAAGCTGTTCAGTCTCCAACCCCCCTCCCTCTTTCTCTATCCCCCGCTCTATCTCTTCCCTCCATCACACCTGATTGCATTTGACAAATGCCCCTATTGGCTCCATATCATCAGGTGCAGTGGAGGCAGCCTAAGACTATATTACTCTGCCCGTATACCACATCTGTTCTCCATTTTGCATGGCTGACACACTTGCTTCTGCGAGGTTCGAACGGGGCCAAGGCTCTGTCAGTGGAACAGCTTCATGAGTCGCAGGTTGCATCGGCTAAGGGCAGTCCTGGTGAGTGCGTTGGACATGGCTTCCAGCTTCATTGCTAATCTTTTAGAAGGTGCGGACAGGGCACAAGGGGCCACGGTTATTCACCACGCTAAAAATCATGTTCACATAAATTCTATTGATGGACACAGTAGGAGGGTTTGAATTGGTTCTGAATTGGAGCTGGTTCCAGCCAGCTTGGGGTTGAAATGTCCTTTTCCTTTCCGCTTATTGATCTCTAAATGTGAGGTTTGGACCTGCAGCACAGCACTTCCGTCTGCATTACCCGTTAAGCATGCATCAATGTACATTGTGTACAATATGACGTACCAGATCTAGTGCTGAAAAATCACAAAACACATGAGAATGAGCTGAGAAAGCAGCAATGTACAATGACCAACTTACAGTTACTGTGAGGAATTTTTAACTGGTTATGATGCAGTTTCAATTTAATGCAGATGCCTGTATATGGCCTATATACCGTAAGTGAACGAGACCATCAGCGAGATTGGCTGTTGTTAGTTTAGTTATTCTTAATGCTTGTCATCGGTGACACCGGGTTCGATTCTGCGCACAGACAAAATCATGCAGGTTCATCAGAAACTCCTTCAGCTCAGATCAGCGATTGGGCTTTGTTGCCGCCTTCAACCTGCGGAGCCAACCGTCGGAGCTCTGGCGGGAGATGGAGAGGTCCATGAGCTACCAACACTGACACCACACTGCTGGGTGCTCGGGCCGTTCTGCTGGCTCACTGGAGGTAAGGGAGAACCAGGATCGTGTGGGGCAGTTTGTCTGACCCTGCTGCAGTCAAATTAGAGGTTTTCTAAAGGGAGTCTGGTGCTTGGAACCACTACCGCTTTTGTCCACGGGAACCACTAAAATCAACAAAATGAAAGTTCCTTGTAGTAGCTTTAAGTAAAGCCGTGCATAAAACAGAAACCCTCAATATGTAAACAAAATATTCTATATTGTATTTTCTCAGTTTTAACCCCAAAAACAACATTTACAACAAAGTTATTTTTTAGTGGCTGCTGTGGACAACTAACATTATCAGCCAGTCTGTGACATCGCCTCTGCTCCAGCTACATAATATAGTTGCGTTTTGAGGCAGCAGGGAGCTGATGTGCCACTGATGGCTATATCACTGCGTTAGCCAGCTTGACCTGTGACACATCTCCGTATTAGCTGATTATTAAATATAAACTCTGAAGGTGACTTTGGGGGTATTTAAGTGGAGAAAAAAGAGCGCCGGAGTGCCTCCTAACAGGGAGAGACGCTGATGGACTGTCATGGCTGCCGTCTCATCAGCGGGGATGCTAGTAAGGGTTGGCACAGTAGTCACCATGTGGTGGCAAGGTTAGGTCACATCAGCCGCCCATACTGACTCCCATACAAAGAAGATGCTGAGTTGAAAGGCAACGCCGTAAAACCCACCTCTCCTTTACCTCGATTTCACTCAGTCGATATCTTCGGAATTACTTTCAATTTGGAAGAAACAAATTGAGGAAGGAAGATAAAAAGAGGTGATGGGAAAATATTGGATTAAAAGTCACAAAGGCGGGGAGGGGAAGGGGGGCAGAGACGCAAGACTGCCAGGAAGACTGATATAGAGTGCCTCGAATCTATGAGGCTCCTCATGTGCGTCATGTGTTCTCATGAGTCAACCAGACAGCACCTGCTGGGTGGTAATTGGAGGGCTTCCTGGGAGAGGTGGCCGCTGCTCTGCTTTGCCTCTGGGCCACCTTCAGCAGCCTAAGCCGGCTCTAATTGGCACAGCACATCGCCTTGCTCATAGTGTGCACTTAGTCTACAGAGTAGCCATATTAATGATTCATCGATGATCAGTTTGTCACCCTCAGGACTTCTGATCAATCAGTAATATATCACCAATGTGTGCTCAATGCTCATGTTAAATTACTGGTGTTTATTAAGACCGTCAAAGTTAACGCAATAGTAACGCATTACTACAAATCTGTTTTAACGCCACTGAATTCTTTAACGCATTAACACAACAGGCTCAATTAAAAAGCTAGAGAGCATCATATGAAACTAGAAAACCAGAGGGATCCATTGGCACAATCATGTCATACAAGCTTGTCACAAAGGATGTTAAATAATGCTTAAATAATGTTTTTTGAATATACTGACTAGGGCTGTCAAAGTTAACATGCAACAAGTTTGTTTTAACGGCACTAGTTTCTTTAAGGCATTAACGCTACTACTAATTTTTAGGTGGTGGCAGGCTCAGATTTAAAGCTAGAGTGAAGATACTGACTTCATATAAAACTAGAAAACTTAAGGAATCCACTGGTACCAACCACGTCAAACTAGCTTGTTAGCAAGGAGCCTAAATATCGCTCCAAACTTGCGCCAAATTTAGGCGAGGAAAAACTGTCATGGCCATTTTCAAATGGGTCCCTTGACCTTTGACCTCAAGATATGTGGAGAAAATGGGTTCTATGGGTACCCACGAGTTTCCCCATTGCCCACTTTATGATAATCACATGCAGTTTGGGGCAAGTCATAGACAAGTCAGCACACTGACACTCTGACAGCTGTTGTTGCCTGTTGGGCTGCAGTTTGCCATGTTATGATTTGAGCATATTTTTTCTGCTAAATGCAGTACCTGTGAGGGTTTCTGAACAATATTTGTCATTGTATTGTGTTATTTGATGCCCAATAATAAATATATACATACATATATACACATAAAGCAAACATACGTGCCAACTCCCTTGGCCATGAGAGTATTGAAAACTTGACAAATCTCCCTCAAAGATACATTTTGAACAGATAAATATGTGTGATTAATGATTGACTATGGACAATCATGCAGTCAGTCACATTTGAATATTTTAATTGATTGACAGCCCAAGTATTTATTCAATTAGTGTACATTATTTACAAGGTTATGCAAGAAAAAGATGGATTTTGTAGCTTTCATAATCAATTATTAATTGCTAATATGGCCAATGATTGATTTAAGAAAAACTGCTAAACATTTTGCATCCCTACAGACACTTTGGCTGTGTGAGTGTGGTTAGTTAGCTGTGCCGTTTCTCCCAGCCCACCCATTAGTTTAAGTGGGGGGGCACTGGCGCCATATGGTAGGTCCTTGACTGTGACAGACTGACACATTAGTCATTGATGGCTCACAGCCTCTCTCAGATGATAGGCAGTGCTTAAAAGGCTGACCTACAAACACACACACATAGACTCTCTCTCTCACACACACACACACACACACACACTTAATTGATCTGAAACACTCTGCCACAGTAAATATAGAGGCATTTTTACAGAGGTCGTGTTGGCTCAGTCAATTTAGCAGTAATGTGTGTGTGTAAAAATAGTGAAATGAGAGACACAATAGAGTAATCGCGGCCGCACTAGTTATGACCCCGTGATAACGGGACTATGGATCGCTCCCTGGCCGTTTGCTCAGTTAATTTCATGCAACACGGTGACATTGTGCATCTCGCCACAGTGTTTTTTTAAACAAATTCGATGATTGGCCTGATGGCATGTTATAATTGGCACTCAAAACAAAAGACATATTTGTTCCTGATTGGCTCGGGAGGGGGTTCTGCCTTGTTCTTTCGAGACAGCACTTTGTTTTTAAGACATTTTTGCAACTCAGCCTGAAATAAATGCAGTAAATTCCCCTCGCAAGTCATGTCTAGTGTGTTTAGTATTGGACACAACTGATATTAAGTTCCTCCAATGTTGTAATGGAGACAGTGGCTTACAGCTTAGTAGGCCTTGAACAGTTTGCTTGGTTTTTATTTTTTATTTTGTCAACAATATTTTTATTTAGGTTTTCCAATTATAACATAACATATTAATAAAATGGTCAGTCTTGGCAGCAAATACAGTATACCATTAAATGATTATGCAAGTCAATAAAAAAAACATAGAAAATCAATATACAGAAATCAATATACAGCTATTACAGGAATTACAATGTACAGAAATCTTAAAGGTCACATGGGTTACCACATTTTATAATTTTATTCCAGTTACCTTATCTTGTTTGCTTGAAGTCCCGCCTTTTCTTCCGTAACGTGGTGATGTCACCAAGCGACACATCTGCATGATACCTGCTAGTTAGGCTGGTTAAAGCGGAGCTGGAGGGAGCAGAGTCTGAAGAGTTTGGTTCGACTGGTCCAATCACAGCAGTGGGCCAGCTGACCAATCAGAGCAGACTGGGCCTGATTGAAACAGAGTGTTTCAGTCATAATAGGTCCTCTTTAAGTGGTAATGCATGAAAGCATATTCTAGTAGAAACCAAAATACCAAAGTATGAACCTGAAAATGAGCATGATGGGTCTTTTTTGAATAGTAATGCAGCCATTGCAATCAACAACATAATATTTTGGTCATATAGCCCTTGAAAGAAACACCTGTGTCTGTTTATACCTGTGGATAGAGATTGTTTGATTTGATACCAAAGCAAACACTTTATAATTTTATTCCAGTTACCCCACCTCAGTCTTTGGCTTTATTGATTACCAACATTGTGTTTCAAAAACTCCATGAGGCTCTCCATGATATTTTGCCAGCTTTAGTAATGTATGTTCATTTTTCACAGTTTGCTATGTTACAGTAGAGGAGGCCAGTGTGCAGCAGTATGGATGAGATTAGCATCAGCCTAAGGGAGCTGTAAGCCGTTCTCCCTCTCCTCTGCTTTTAACTCTCCTCAACAGCACCAAGGTGCTTGCATGTCCTGTTTGAAATGTGTCATCAGCTGTCCTGGTAGCTACCGTTCCCGCACAAACCTCTGAAGTGACGGCGCTTTTTGCGTGGAAAGGTCATCGCAGGAGGGGGTTAAATGTCCCCCGGAGGAGAGAGAGCGGCAAGTCAGACGGACTGTGATTTGTGTGAGGGTTTTTTTTTTTTTTTTTTTTTTTTTTACGCTGCTGGAGCTGCTTCGCCTTCTCCAAATGACCTTGACCAATTCTCCCCTCAGTTTTCACTTACAAGTCACTCTCTAGAAAACTGCCTGGCCGCCGTGTGTCAAGATGTGCCAGCAGTCATTAGTCTTAGTCTGATTGAGGAGCTGGAGAAATTAAAAAACAGGACTGCCATTAGAGGTCAAGCCGTCACAACAACCGCACACAAAACATATCCTCTGTTTTGGTTTAATCCAATTAGACATCCACTGAAGCTTTAGTTGTTTAGAGGCAAGCCTGATTAACTTTGTTGTGAATGGCTTTGCTTGTTGCTGTTATTTTTACCCTTTCTTGTGTTTGCTCAAGAAATTATCCGCCTGTCCTATCTGTGCTTTAGCTTACTTTATGCAGAAAATTTAGCTCAGACAACGATTGCATGATTATAACTCAAAGCTTGTTTGCATTTTTAGGATTTGCACTGTGCTGCCTCCACATTTACACTGTACTCCATATAGCGTGAAAATTGAACTTCCTGTAATTACAATATAAAAGGCTTAAGGGCTATACAGATATAACTAAAGATTGGTCTAACTTAAAGGGTCTGTACACCCATATTACAACAAAATTTGTTTCTCATTTATCCCTGCTGGTATCCAGGCATGCTGATAGTTTTCGTTATATGCCCTTATTTTGAGATATCTATCTTTAAGTCTTTCTGCTCTCACCTCAGTACATTGGCGGTAAATGGAACTTTGTTTGTGGTGCTCACAGCACTGAAAAATTACGTTAAAAAAAAATCAACCGCAACATCTCTTTCCTAAAACAGTGTCCCTGGTTGCTCTGGGTAGTCCATAGACCTCTCTGTTTGCAGTCCTCACTTATCAACATTCTAGCAAATGAAAACAGTGCATTTTTAAAGAGGACCTATGATGCTTTTGCGCTGTTTCCTTTCCTTTAAATATGTTCTACAGTTTTTTGTGCATGTGAATGATCTGAAAGGTTACTAAGCCCAAAGTCCAGGCCGAAGGGATTTACTCTCCCCCACAGAAACACTGCTCCTGAACTGCCTGAAACGCCTGAATTGAAGTCCCGCCTTTACTTCCGTAACTTGGTGATGTCACTAAATAACACATTTACATGCCCTCAGACAAAGCTAGTTATGGTACATGTCCACAGAGGTGTTTTATATTGCAAGGGATGCCTAGCATTGTACACTTGATGGGTTGCCACTAGAACACAAGGCACTCAGCACCTGATTGGATGAACGCTTTCCCTCATAGGTTGCTGCTCCCAGCTTTCAAACCGGAAACCAACATGGCGGCTCATTTCAAAACTTTCCTTTCTTATATTAAGAAAATAGTTCACCGAAATGTGTTTCTGAAAACATTTTATGCAAGAAATAAGCCATACAGTTGCTGAATCTCTTTATTTTGGATCGACGACACTTCGTTTAAAAATTTCTCTGCAGTTTCCAGAAGCAGCGAGTTGAGTCGGACGCCCGTGAATGAGGAGTAGGCGATATGACGGCCCGTCTCTTGAATCGCGCCGCCACACTACCAAAATGCGTTGCACGGCTGCTTACGACATGCATCATCAGAGCGGAGCTAGACCAGAGTCCAAAGAGTTTGGTTCGTTTGACCAATCACAACAGAGTGGGCCAGCTGACCAATCAGAGAAGAGGGTGAAAAGAGTTGCAGCACAGCCGGTATGAGAAAAATAAAGCATTTTTTATGGCGTTAAAGCATGAAAACATATTCTAATAGAAACCCAAAATACCAAAGTATGAACCTGAAAATGAGCATAATCATAATCATAGTCTTTTTTGAATAGTAATGCAGTTATTGCAGTCAGCAACATAACAATAATTTGGTCATATTGCCCTTGAAAGAAACACCTGTTACTGTTTATAAGCTGTGGATAGAGATTGTTTGATTCAATACCAAAGCAAACACTTTAAAGGCAGAGCTTCCTTTTTTTCAAAGTTTAATAAACTGTGGAAGCTTTTGTCTTTCTGTCATTTTGCTTGCCGCTGGGGACAACACTTTTTTTACCTGAATAGAGCAGATTGTGATTTACACTTCTCAGTCATTTTCACACAACTAAAACACCAGCGCTGTCATCAATACTCCTGCTCGTCATTGGCTGGAAGGCTTCTATTTAACCACAAACGGCCAAAAGCAGCACGTTTCCCGGATCAAGTGAGGTCAGGTGCTGTTTTGCCACATGAGCATGAATTAGTTATAGGTATTTTTGTTTGTGATAATGATAGTCGTTAGGCTCATTTAAGAAGACAGTTAAGAAATTGAGCGATTCTCCTCGTGCGCCACAGTCCTTCGAGAGATGTGATTTAGATGACAGTGAAAGCCAGAGCCATAATTATTGAGAACAGTTTCTCATGCTGCCGTTGGTGAGCTAGATCTTTGTGAAATATCTTCTGGGTCCTCTTGTGTAACAAGCCTCAGCGGTGTGGTCTCCTCTTGTTTTTTAAAGATGCCATTTGGAATTCATTACCAGGACTCTGTATGCAGATTCGGAAGGGCTTTGATTAAAGCTCTAACAAGCACTTGATGGTTGGGGATATCACATTTCCTTTTGTTTTAATGCACTCTGTTAGGCTCACTCACAGTTAATAAGTCACAATCAATCTACCTGCTGTACGCACTGAGGCTTTGTAAGAGCTTAACAGGACCCCTGAGAGATGGAATAATTTCACTTCTGAAACAGACTGACAGAGTGAGTGCGTTCATTGATGTTCGCGTCTGTGTGGGATCGTAACAGCTCCCATTGTATATTTATATGCTTGTGTACGAGGGTGTAAGAGAAAAAGGAGACTGCTAAAGGAAGGCTGTCAGATATTGCCAGACTGGTAGACAGGCGCTGTATGTTGTCTCCTCTCTGTCTTCACTTGAAAGAGTGGGTGCAGTTGCCTTAAGCTAGCGCATCATATTTGATGACCTCAGAAGCAGCTCTCCCAGAATACCTGACTTATGCTTTCTAGTGTCCAAGTCATCTCAGCCTATGGTTGGAAATATCAGATTTCATCCACGCTTGTTAGAGCAACCCTAGCAAAAGTGCATGAATACACAAAATGCGACGGAGATGCATAAGAGGTCGTGCAGCACATTGGCATCTTTAGCGTGTCAAAGCTATAATGCAGAAGACTGCCTGTGGACCTTGTGATGGCTTTAAGTTAAAGGTCCTGTTTATGGTTCCTGTGCATTAACTGTCTTTGCTGAGGCGTGAAGCACAGGGAAATACTTGACTTGCTGAGTTGAGGCTCAGAATGCATCATTGCTGTTTTCTCCCCAGTGACATATTAAGCTGGCATTTTAGCAGTTTTAAGGTTGATTGAATATTTCATTAAATTCAGATTTGTTCCTTTTGATTTATTACAACAAAAAAATCCTTAGGTGTTAGTACTGAAAACAGAACAGATGATTATATACGGTTTATACTGTATATTAGCTGTATTAGAACATACTGTATGTTGAGCAGGTTAGTGCCATGGGTGGTAAGCCACAGTGTTTTTTTTCTTTTGGCTTAGGTGCAAATAGATACCTCTGAAAGTTTACATGCATATTATAAGTCACATTTAACAGTTTTGCAATCAATTATAAGTAGAATTTCTATGTAGGGTTAAGGACCTACTCCTTCTCTCCACAGCAGCTTGTAAGACAAGGACGCTGGAAGTCGGTCAGATTTGGGGCTGCTGAGAGAAAGTCAGTCTATATAATGACATCCTACTAAATGCTGTTCATGTTTTTTGCATTAATCTGAATGGATCATTTATATTTAGCAGTTACTAACAACATTTTACACTAATATTCAGGTTCCCCCTGGGTTTTTTAGACAGCCAAGGTGCTAAGCAGCCTTGGGGTATGGGGGGTGGAGGGTTTGGGGGTTCTGGGGGATGAAGTTGACTTAAAACGATGCAGTTTAACGTAATATGTATTTATATGTTTATACGTGCATGGAATTTGACACTGGTTTTATGCAAGTCTCTCAGTGTACTTTAAGAGAATAGAAATAACAGCTAGGAACAAAAATAACCAACAATAAAAAAAAAAAAAGAAGAAGATGAATACAGTAATAAAAATCCATTCATCCACCTGCAATAGCTTATCCCATTAAAGGTCTCAGAGGGTCTGGAGCCGATCCCAGCTGACACTGGGTGAAGGCGGGGTACACGCTGGACAGGTCGCCAGTCCATCACAGGGTTGACACATAGAGACAGACAACATAGAGACAGACAACCATTCATGCTCACATTCACACCTATGGGCAATTTAGAGTCAACATTTAACCTGCATGTCTTTGGACTGTGGGAGGAAGCCGGGGAACCCAGAGAAAACCCACGCTAACACGGGGAGAACATGCAGACACCCAGTAATAAAAATTAAAAAAAATCTATATACAGGTCAAGTGTTCTGGAAGGTGTGAACAATACAAATAGTGCAAAGATAATGGACAAAAAGACAAAACTAAACTTGCTATAGCTGAATAATGATTTTGTTATTGACACATAGACTAACAGCCTTTCAGCTTCAGAAAAATGAAAACATTTTTATCAGTGCGTAACATTGCGCATTACTTAACAACCACTTCCGCCCCAGCATTCTAAAACAGTGATAGATGGTAGATTATTAGCTCTCTTTAGCGATATTATGTAGTGATAATTTACTTGGTTCTCACCCCTTCCCTCGTACCGTCCCGTGCGTCGGCTCGTTGACGCTCTCCACATCGTTGTTTTTACGTAGCGCCAAAACTGCAATGGCAAGAAATATCGAGATACTAAATGTCAAAGCAGCCACAGAAACTACACAGTCAACAACACGGAGCTAATAAATGAGAACTGAGAGGAAAAGGGAGTGAGGTGGTGTATGGACATCCCATAACCAGGTTACTAGAGATATAATAAGGCAGGACAGTGAGGATACAGACATTTCCTGCAGGAGATGATCGAGGAGCAATGTGCATTCACCCCACGGAGGTTCATATGACAAAAAATATTTTAATAATAGATTTTTAATTTCCACTGCTGTTAATCATTAGGCTTACAGGAAAAAACATGGTGCTGCAGCACCCTCAGCACCCCCACTTTCTGCACCGTAGGATGCTGTTTCCCCTAAAATGAGTAAATCCACGAAGCCATCTGACCCAACCTGCAGTTATTCACTTCACACTTTCAGTCAACGCTTTCAGTGTGGTTATCATCTTGAGCAGCAAGCATCATGTCATTGGAAACATTACACACATACTTACTGCTTGCATTTGTGCTCTCCACAGTTCTGTAGTAACAATCTAATCAGAGGTACCCGAGCATGGACATTGACATTCTGGACGCACCGATGCACCGAACACACCGGCTCTCGCAGCTCCATGAAAAATCTTCAGGACATTTCAAAGTTCCCTCGCTACACTCCTCCCTTCATATCCTTATCCAAAACACAGAGACGCCGGAGGTGTAGTAGCTTCCTGCTTCTTGTTCTTTTCCGATGGTACCACCTCAAGCAGTTAATTTTTTACAAACCATTTTTTATGAAGGCACTGCATTTTTAATTGAAATAGAGAAAGGCCTGTGGCTGCAGCTAACACTATACAGTATAATGTGTTAGGGCAGAGTCAAGGCGGTAATTGTTTTGATTTAATTTGATAGCGGCAGGACGGGGAAAAGTTACTTAGCAAAGACAAAAATAAATCTATAATCCTTTCTAGGTATTTTTAATAAATACCTCCATCTTGTAAACAATGATTGTTATACTGAATTGCTTGTTTGTACAATGTTGTAAGTGAAAGACCAATGCCTGGCTTAGTATTAGCAAGAGAGGCTTATTGTGACCATGTAAACATCGAGAAATCTGCTTGAGACATGCTAAAAATAATGGAAATTGTCACCCATCTGCACCTGTATGACATGGATAGTAGACTCTACTCAACAAACCATTTCGATAAACTGGTTTTGTTTGCCGTGATTGATGCCAGCCTCTAATTTGACCACTGATAGATTATTCCTCTTAATCCCAACCAGTTTCCAGTTGTGTCACAGGTGCACTCTGCAAGTCTGGTCACCTAAATACCCAACAAAGCCTTTCTACAGTTTATTCGTCATACAGCTCGCACAATTGACTGCACTTTGTGCCGTTGAGTAACAAGAACAGCGTCTGACACATTTGCTTCACACCTGTTAATAACTTTCCTCCTTCAGATTCAGCATCCTGTGTATTACCACTGGCCACGCTCCCCCTAGTATTGGCAAGAAAAGAAAGTGGTTTTGAATCTGACCCCATACATACGCCAAATTAAGAGTGTGCAACCTTTCCAACACAAATCTGTTTGCAGATAAAGTTTAAGCTTGTTGATGTTTTTTTATTTTTTAGTTCAAAACGCTCTTCACTTCAGAAGGCAGCATATTTCTTCTGTCAGAAGTTCTAGTCTGATCCTTCACTCAAAACACAAAGCAGCCGAATGCAACATTGAGCAGGCTTTTTTCAGCCCTATCTGAAAGAGATTAGAGGAACATGCGTTTCCTTCTTTGAGCTCACATTTCAAACTCTGCCTTCACGTCATTACTTAACCACTGGAGGAGCACTCGTTAGAGGGAAAACGAGACTGCGAGCTGCATACTCCGCAGTAAGTAGGCCCGGTCGGCTTGGACATCTCGGTCCTGGTTTATGTTGGGACCTCAAATTAGATTGTCACAACTAAATAGCTCAGTAATGGGATCACAGGGATCATTTTTTCTCGTCATCCTTCTCTTTCAGCATGCTGCCTCTCTACTTTCCCCCCATGGCATTACCAGAGCATAACGTCTGTTAGAGAGGAGATGTGCGGGAGGTTGCATGTAGTTCAGTTTGTTCAGTGGTACGTCTTCGGAGAGCCCCCGAATAGCAAGGCAGTTTTTTTTTTTTTCTTTCAAGATAAAATGAGCATGTGTGTCTGTGTTATTGAGAGAGACAAAGAGACAGCGAGTTGATGTCACAGCGAGCGTGTGGAAGGTTTCTTTGATTTTCAAGGAAGGTTCGATGACAATTTGACAAGAGCTGACAGACACGGGAGAAAATCCTTTGATACCGACCATCAACAAAAGGCTTCTACAACAGACAAGTAGCTATTTATCCTCCTCTGGTTTTTTCTCCTCTCTCCTTGCTAAATGTTTGGGCAATGCCCATCAGACTTTTGCAGTGGTGTTTACTCGGTGGGCAATCCCCTGGTCTGAAAAGTGAAACCAGTAAAGAAGTGCTTTAAACTTGCAGTTTTTCTAAGGAGATGACTCTGGTTGCAAAAGGAAGTCTGATTGTGTAGAAGTCTATAAGAAAATGAGCCTATTTCTCACTTGATTTATTACCTCAGTAAACATTTTAAACATGAGTTCATGGTCTAGTTGCTAGTTTCAAGTCCTCTTCAGTAAAGAATGATGTTCATTTTATAAATTATGGCCCCATTTAGAGTAATAGATGATAAAACAGGTTGCTACTACGGTGTTGTCCAGTCTGGGAGTTGTCCTTGTTTTTGTCTTTCAACCCTTTCACTGTGTGTTTTCAGTTCATGACAGTAACATTTTGGTCACCTAAAAATGTCTTATTCAGTGTTTGGTTGTACTTAACACCACCCTCTTACTTCTGGTGGCAAAAAAACAAGATGGCGACTCAAGGCTTCAGAACGGTAGTCCACAAACCAATGGGTGAAGTCATGGTGACTACATCCACTTCACAGTCTTTGTGTGTACTACTAGGCAACTGGACACCACTGTCATAAAGGGTGACTTTGGTATTTTTCAACCATATTTTCCTATTTTTTTTTTGTCAAAGTGACTAATAGGGACAACAATTGATGGATAACACTGTAACTAGCAGCCACGGAGCAAGCTATGAGGGCAAGTGAGCAGCATCAATGAAACCGTCTACTAGAAGTGCTTGTTTTTGCCTACAGAAAAATAAAACATTTTCCTTTGCCTTTTGCTTGATCTGGTCTGTTATTGCGTCCAGCTCAAGCAGAGTTAAATATCCGTATACTTTGGCTTAAATAAATATGAGCACCCCAACACAACAAACTCTGCCCGGCTGGCACTCGCATTTCTACCATGAACATATTCCACTATTCCACCGTCGTCTTCTGGAAACACGACACCTCACCATATTTCACGAGACTTCTCCATCAGTGAGACAAAGTCGAAAGTCAGACACTAATAACAATCAGATTGTGTCTGTGGCAAAAACAAGCACTTTCAGTGGATGTAAATGATGGTGCCAACTTGCCCCAACAGGATTACATTGTAGCCTGTGAGTGGCTGCTGTTTAGAGTTGTGACAATTAATTGATTAGTTGTCAAGTATTAAATTAAGTAGCAGCTTTTGTTAATCAATTAATTGGTTTGAGACAACAAAAAAAACAAAAAAAATCCTCTGATTCCAACTTCTTAAATGTGAATATTTTCTGGTTTCTTTCCTCCTCTTTGACAGTAAACTGAATATCTTTGAGTTGTGGACATAACAAGACATTTGAGGATGTCATCTTGGATTTTGGGAAGCACTGATGGACATTTTTCCCCATTTTCTGACAATTTATAGACAACGCAGCTAAGTGATTAATGGAGAAAATAATCAACCAGTTAATCAACAATGAAAATAGTCATCAGTTGCAGTCCTACTGCCATCTACAGAGCTCTCCCTCAATACTTGACCAATTTCAGAAATTGTTGTCCCTATTAGTCACTTAGACACAAAAACGTGAAAATAAGGTCCAACACTGAAGTTACCCTTTAACTGTCTTTCTTACTCTGTCCAAGCAACAATAACCACCGCAGGAATGCCACAATGATTGATGAAACAATGGTCAGTTAGTAAACCAGACTTGATGGGCAAAGGTAAAAAAGTGGTGAGGCCAAAACCAACAGCAACCAGTAGCGCTATCTCCTCACAGCACAAAGCAGCTTTTGCAGGCTGTGTTCTCAATTGCGACAGGTTGAATATGGCCTAATAAAAGAGAGACAGAACGGAAATTTCACCCAATTCCCGCAGATAAGAGGGTATTGTCTCAGCAACTCATGAGCTTTTTGTTCGAAAAATGTGAGAATTTAGATTGGCTAAAGGAAACAAGAAATCTTTTTTTTCTTCCCCCTCTCTGTTTTTCTTTGTATTTGAGGCCCATTCTCAATGCCTGTTTATAAAGACAAGCCAGGGCGACAAAACGAGTCCTGAAGATTAATTAAAAATAGTTGATGGGGGTTTAGACAGCATGTATATGTACATGGGGAGCTGAGAGGCATGATACCCTGATGGTGCAGTTTGGCAGAGTGCCAATGCAAAGGTTTTTTTTTTTTCTTTTTGTTATTAATAGTACAAAGACAACAAATATATGTAATTGCTTATTCTTTGAGTGGCTAATTAAAAATCTGAAATGGCCCTCACATCTTTGTGTTCAGCAGTGTTGCTTCAAGTCGAGCCAAACACTTTATCCTGTATCTGCAACTGGAATTTTCCTTTATGCATTTATCTTTATACACCGCACACTACACGTTAGACCTAGTACATGTTTATTTATGTACATCTCTTAAGGGACATGTCGAAGAGATATTTCCACGTTACATGTGTAGTTATGGCAATGTCATGGCAGCACCTGAAGCTATAAGGCTGTGCCGCCTAAGCCTGTACTCCCCTTCAGCGCGTTGCCTGTGTTCTCATGATTAAGGTTATAATGCTCAGTGGTCGCACCAGATAAATGATCGTCTCTTTTAAATTGAGCCATGTTTGGTAGTTTTGTCCGTCGAGGCTCTTACTCTTGTGCAATTGAATTTCTTTCTCCGCAGGTGCTTACATCTGTAAAAACATTAATGTAAGAACACCGTGGTTTCGTAGTAACGTGGCAACATTCCTCAGGTTTGCTAACACTGGCAGGCTGGAATTACAAACAGGAGACGCTGTATAACTGAAGTTCATAAAAGAAGAGTTAAAGGTCCAAATTCAGAGCATGATCTATGATTGAGGGATTGTCTCCACACAGCTCTCAACATGGCGACGGCTGAGGTGGCGGTTAGCAGCCAACAGTGCTAATAGTGCACAGCTGACAGCGCTAAGAACGTAAGGCATCGTCCAAATGACGTAAATATCGCCGTGATGCAGTTCAGCTGCTGGCTTTTCTACATCAGGATAGAAACAATTTTGAAAAATATAAATAGATATTTTATATTATTTTTATGATACATATCATCATATCTCCCAGACCTAATAACAAACAGTTGCTTGCTGCTGTATTAATGCTCTGAATTTCAAATGCAGCACCTTTAAGGTGATGAGAAGAATTAAGTCATCACATCGCTGTACATGCTGACATGGTACAGATTGTTTTCTCTGTCAGTGCAATGGTGTATTAGATGTAATGTCTGATATCACTTTTGTTCCCGTCGTATTTTCAATGATTAGATGGACCTGAATTGTGTTGATTCCTCAAAGAAAAGAGTACATTGCAGCTTCAACAGTAATATGATTTACTTCTGGATAAGATGATTATTATTCAGGCACACAATATTAAATATACATTAAGAGACTAAAATAATATAGCAATTAGGGCTGTCAAAGTTAGCAGTGATAATAACGCAAATTTGTTTTAACGCCACTAATTTTTAGGTTTGTAAGTGGCTCAGTTTTAAAGCGAGAGCGAAGATACTGACATCATATGATGAAAACCTAAAGAATCCACTGGTACCAACCATGTCAGAGCTTTGTTGTGAAGGAGGCACTGACACACTGACAGCTGTTGTTGCCTGTTGGGCTGCAGTTTGCCATGTTATAATTTGAACATATTTTTATGGTAAATGCAGAACCTGTGAGGGTTTCTGGACAATGTTAGTCATTGTTTTTTGTTCATTGATTTCCAATAATAAATAGAAAGCATATTTGTCCACTCCTGCGTTGATAAGAGTATTAAATATTTGTCAAAGCTCTCTTTCAGGGACATTTGGAATAGATAAAAAGCGTGCAATTAATTTGCAGTTAATTGTTATTAACTATGGACAATCATGCGTTTAATTGTGATTATAAATTGGCAGCCCTAATAGCAATACAATATATAAATATATAATCTCTACCAGTTTCTTGCTTTGTTACGTTGGTGTAGTATTCCCCATGCTGTCACGTTGTCATCGAGACTGTATGATTGGGATAGAGGACAGAATCGGTAACACCACCAGATTACATCACTTACTTTCAGTGAGCTGAACAATTAGGAGCAGTGATGGAATTTGTGTGAGTATCAAGCCATATTTGAAGATATTCGGTCTCTTTAAGAATTCTCTCAACGCCCCAAATGCCCTGTCGGATTGCAGTGTGATCACATTGGGCCGTGCAGAAGTGGCTGAATTGGAATCTTATCTTCTTCCATCTTTCCCATTACGGGCAGATTGAAAGCCCTGCAGCGGTGCTCTGGCCCGGTCCCCAGTCAAGACCGCTTTTTAGACTGCAATTTGACAGCTTCTAAAAATGTCACATTTTGTTGTTAAGATGCACTGCCAAGCACTTGAGCCGTACATGCTGTGGCATCAGCACCAGTTGGGTTGTGAAGCTTTGCTGACCTTCCCTTCACTCCTGGGCATCACCCCTGGCACTACCTGTCTCCTGGTGTCACTATGACATTATGAACTTGAAGAGCCTGATGTGTAGCAGTAGGCACAAAGCCACTTTCCCCAGCTTTCATCCCATACTCAATAGGCAGCACTGCTAGCCGCGCTAAGTACTTATGAAAAACAAGTGAAATGACAAAAATTGTATGTACTGCTTTCACTCCAGATTTACTAATGCATGTAAACAGCAGATTTTATTTTGAGTCACGGTGGTTCATTGTCTGGGCTTTCAGTGGAGCCCCAGTCGCATAGTGCTAGTCTTTGTTTTGACTAACTGAATAAAACCAAATTTCATGATAAATAATTTTATTTAACACAGTGCCCAAGACTACACACAAGCATGCATCTTACATTTTTATATATATATATACAACTGTAGATTTTTTTTTAGTTTAACATGTGCATGTCTGGTGTACATGCACATTTGAATACAGAATCTGCAACACAGAACAAAAGAGAGGAGCTCAAGTGCTCAAGTATCCACTCACTTAAGATGTCCTAGTAATTTAATATAAATAACAGTCCACTTATTGCCATATGCAGACTTACTAATCTATGATTCTCCTGTGCCAAACAGCCAGTTGTTGGAGGCCAAGGTTAAGCAGCGGGGGTGGGGAGGTGGGGGGTATGGGGGTCCCGCCCACACACCTGCCTTAGCCAATCACAAGCCAAGCATGGCTGAAGCTTGCTAGCGTGAGCCACCTATCTGCTACGTTAGCACCACAGTAGCTGTTTTGCTGGAAAGACACAACAGTCACAATACCACAAACCACAATATGGCTATAACTACATTTAAAGTGTCGTATTACACAGACTCAGTTATGGAAAATTAAAGTTAAATCTTCCGTCTCATATAATTAATTCCCGACCCTTCGGCTGCACAGCTACTTCACTCAGAGCAGCTGTCAATCACAGCTGCGAACAATGATGTCTCACCCCCTTTTTATGGCATTAGCATAGCATTATCAATTTAATTAAAACCTAACTTGAACACTTAAGATACAAACCACCTAAGATGACAGGAACCATTTTTGAGAAAAAAATTATCAAACATATGCAGTACTTTTTATTTTGGCCCATGTCCAATCCACGTACATGGAGGAGGCGGGATTTATGGCCTATATTACAGCCTACCACCAGGGGGCAATCTAGATGTTTTGGCTTCACTTTTGGGGAGCTGTTATGTCGTCCATCTTTATATACAGTACAGTCTATGGGCAAAACCGAGAAACCTTCCGCTATTAAGATGAACTGAGTTTACAGTTTCCACTTAGTTTACTCAAACAAATTATCAACATGGATGTACATCCTCAAGATTTATGCTGAAGTAATTTGTAGTGGATCTTTCAAATCAGTTGTTGTTACGGTCGTGGAGGCACTTAAGATGTTTGTTTTGAGATAAACCAACAAAGACAAGGCTACAATAAAAAGGCTGCAAGAAGGTCAGATGTTTTTATATGTCTGTCTACCTCTCATCTCTCTGCTCTAGTCATTTCTTTTCAGTTGGGCATATGGGCCAAAGCTGCATCTCAGACACACTCGGGGGGGCAGCACTTCCCTGACATAGGAAGTGTGTGTGTGGGGGAGCTGTTGTCCACCATCTGGGCAAATGGCACGTCTTTATGCCAGCATGGTAGCCACTGAAGAAAGAGGGCATGGGGGGCATAGCAGGAGGCTCTGAAGACAGACAGAGGGGGCATTCACAGACACAGGTCATTCTTTCTCCGTAAAAGAGCCACTCAGTAACACCTGTGCTCCCACTCCCCTCTGCCCCACTCAGACGTTCTGTCAGAAAGCCCGTGCTCAGCAGAACTACGGGCTCCAAACAAAAGACTTCGCCGGCTCGGCAGAGCGCGTGCAGGTGAATAACAATAACCACTCGTTCAGTTATTCATATATTCATATGTGTGTTCATATTTAGCCTTCACTGTGAGGGTGATGAACAGCGGTTTGCTGAGGCCGCCGTGCCGCGCTGACGGCACAGAAGCGCTGGCTCAGTTCCTCTCCTCCGACGTGGAAGTAGTTAGCGGGCAAGAAAGTGACAGGGCGACTGGTCAGGGTGTCCTTTGTGGGTCTGGTGTTGGACTTGCTGGGTAGGCATATTAAAAGAACAGCACTCCTAATGAGGAGAAATCTGACATGTCTCAGCTGGGGCAACGGAGAGAGAGGGAGCGAGAGAGAGCTTTGTGGCAGGCCCCTTATGTTCGACTGATAGATTAGCTATTGAGGGCTCGTACAGCCTCTCAGATGGCAGGCAGCAGTTACCCAAAAGCTAATAGATACTCACACATTATTTGCTTCCTTGCTCCTCCCCGGAGAGGTTCTATACCCATCCCCTGTAAAGCATTACGTGAACATGTTCAACCCCCGCGCTAAAATCTCTCCCCGACGGCTATGGTCTCGGTGCACCCAATCCTTTCATCCTCGTATCTCTCAATCCAGGTAAGGCTTGGCTGGAGACCAGTGCTCTGTAGAAAAGGAGAGGCCCCTTTGGCTGTGCAATCGATTTCTGCAAAGCAGAATATACAGTACGAGTGACCGTGTCAAGTGAGAATGTAAATGGGCCGTGCTCTGAAACGATCAGGCAGCCTTCAGTGTGCATGGATCAGGGAGTATGTAAGCACGAGATAGCATTTACCCCTGGTTTTAACTAAAGCACTCAGACATTCTCCTCTCTACAGCCTTGTAATTCCCCCTCAGAGTGCACGGCGTGAAAGTGAAGCACTGTTATCAGCCTCCACCAAACGCATTAGACCTCCTCTGACCGCTGAAACAGACCACCTTGTTGTAGATCATTCCCTCCGCACAGAATGGTAGGTGATGAAGAAGTTGTAAATTAGGATTGTATAGTTTCATGCCCCTTAATGATTACTGCACCCCTGGGCTGCGCAATCACTCCCCCTCTGCAGTTTTGAATTAAATACGACATATGCCTGTCAGTGAATGAAGAATAAATTGGCGGTATTACCTGATGTCACCCGTGGTAATAATGTATGGTGATGACACAGCAGACTTCAGACCACTTTGCAGTTTTTCTGCATGGTATGTGGGCAAATGAGCAAGGTTGCATCTTTTCAGAGTCAGAGTGCTGAAGGAACTGGAGATGGTTAGTTTGATGGGACTGGTTCTAAGTGCTGTGTAGCTGTTAGGGGCAATTTTTTTTCTTATTGAGGTTATTTTGGTGTTACGATTTGCTGTTGTTTTCTGGTGTGTGTGTGTGTGTGTGTGTGTGTGTTGAGGGCAGATGCGCCAAGTATTTCCTGAAACACTGTGATGTCGAGTGTTTTGCATGTAAAAGACTAGGCGATCTTTTTGTATTTTTTTTTTTTTTTACTGGTTTAAACACCTGAACTGACTATAATAATGCAGATTAATGACAATAATCGATGTAAGGGATCAGTACCGTAGATACAGTATATATATGTTGAAGTGACTGTCGAGCATTGCATCAAGATTTCAATTTACAATACAAATTAAATAAGTTGTCTTTACTCTAAAGGCCTTTTTGGGCACTTTTTCGAACTGTTTTCGTCATAAATATTTTTATGCAGAATGTGAGTATTACACTGTGAAAAAGCATCATACTGTCTTTTGAAACAAGGTTTCTGAGCTTTCGCACCACGAATAAAGGCATCAACCGGCAGAGTTGCACCTATATTTATGAAACCACAACACTTCGTAAACCAAACCAAGACAGTAAACTTTATTAGTCCTTTCAGCCTTTACACAGGCAGCGCAGACCAGATCCACTTCCTCTGTTTGTACCTGTCACTCAGATATATAATATTCGCAGGCAAGTATTTTGCATTTTCATGTCATTTATTCATGCACCAGTGTGTAAAGACCTTAAGCCTGAATGATATGGTTTAAACAAATATTACATAAAGGTTGTTTTCCAATGTAGATGTATTTAATAATTAGGGCTGTCAATCGATCAATAATTGCATGATAATTAATGACGATTAATTGCCAATTAACACACGCAGTTTAACCTGTTCAAAATGTACCTTTAAAGGAAGATTTGTCAAGTATTTAATAATCCTATCAACATGGGAGTGGGCAAATATGCTGCTTTATGCAAATGCACGTATATATTTATTATTGGAAATCAACTAACAACACAAAACAATGACAAATATTGTCCAGAAAGCCTCACAGGTATTTAGTATATAAAATATACTCTAATCTTAAAAAGCCAAACTGCAGCCCAATAGGCAGCAACAGCTGTCAGTCTGCCGACTTGACTATGACTTGACCCAAACTGCATGTGATTATCATAAAGTGGTCATGTCTGTAAAAGGGAGACTTGAAACCCATAGAACCCATTTTCATTCACATATCTTGAGGTCAGAGGAAAATGCTCATGCCAGTTAATGCGTTAAAGAAATTAGTGGCGTTAAAACAAATTTGTGCTGACACGTTAGTATCGAGATACCTGGGATCCATTGTTTTGCTTTGCATTAGACAGTCCTGTCTCAGCAACTATTTTTGTAAGTTTTGCAACACAATTTGATTAGAAGTGGTCTCATGTTGTATGGTCATATGCGCATACCTGTAATGCAATTCCAATGGAAGCTGATAAATGGTACCATTAATGCTAATTATTACCCAGCAGTAACTTGGTGCAGGAATCTCTTCAACACTGCTGCGTTACATCATCTTTGCTTTTGTCTTTCCCTTTCTTTGTCTTCTCTTGGTTACATTCACACTTAAACTCTGCTAAGCTTTGAGTTAATGCTTTGACATTGATAACCTTTGTTAACATTGGCCTAGCTCCTCCTGTAGCATTCTTCAGGGTTAAATATCAAATTGTTGTTTGTTGGTTTTTTGTATATGTGGGGAAAACTCTTTTTCTTCAAATATTGTGGATCCAAAAGTGATTATGTAATGTGTTTTGGATAAGGTCTATTTGAAGGTTACGTTTTTCCATTGTATTATTCAGTTTCAGGGAGGTTGTGGCCCCGCAGAGAGATAAGATGACAATGGTTCAGTTTCTCCCCTCCCTATTCAAAACATGCCTTTTAAAAGCAAATAAACTGCCTCGGCAGCTGTTTGGATTGGTTGAACTGTATTGACAATCTGTTAAAGTGCAGAAAAAAGGTGGGTTATTTTCCCTTTTGTAGAATTTGACAGTGATAAAACTGGATTGCAGCAATAATGGCTGTCATGGATCAACACCTAGAAACATTTTACTCTGCTGATGTGGACATGAATGGGATCCAAAGTCATGTCTCCCTCTGGCTGACTGCCAGGACCTTCACAGGAGCTTTAATAAATGGTTTGTACCAGCAGACGGTCCTTGGCCTGTGCGTGTGTTTGTGTGTGTGTGTGTGTGTGTGTGCGTGCACTGTGTGTGTGTTTATAACAATGCCATAGGGATTTTAATAAGGACTAAGTGCGCGAGAACCCTCCGGAGAGCGAGAAAGACCAATAACCTACAGTAGTGCACGGCACTACTAAAAGGGTTGAAGGAACACTGAAGGGGAGGAAGCAAAGGTGTACTCGCTATTTATTCACAGCACTGGGGGTGCACATGAATTATTCAATGTGACATTCATTTATAATTAAATTTTTTAATGGATAAATAAATAGACAAAAGTGTTGTGGGGGAAATAGATTTTTACATGACACATAGATGTGGCTTGGAGTCATGTTTCATGACAATACCTAAGCATGCATTTAATGAGGGAAGAACCATAGCTGGTGCAAAGCTAATGAATATACAAGTCCAGATGGAGTGACTGCCGTCAGAGGGGAAGGGCTGGTGATACTGCTCAGCAGGGAGAAGATGGAGAAATGAGTTCAGTGGGTGGGCCGCCTCGAGCAGAGAGGTCGGTCGTCGGGCAACTTACGCAAGCGTAGGCACCAGCCCTGAGGGTAGCAGCTCTGAGACCTTGAATGGAAGGATAGAGTGGACTTTTGTTAGGATCTACTGGTGTTAGAGAGAGGACATGAACCACAGTGGGTGTCAGAGTGTGGAGCGTATAGTCGGTACTCTGACTGCATGTCTGATTTTGGTTTAAAATACTGAGCCCTAATATGACGTGAATGACGTTTTCAGTGAATGCATCACAAAAATATAGACATGCCTTGTGCATGCAGCGCATCTCTTAGATGATATCTTTTTATCATCTCATGCCTGACAGCGTATGTTATTCTTCATTTTCATCACTGTCATCTCGAATCACAGAGCAGAACTCTGAAGGTGTCATTGGTCTCCAGTCGTTTCCATTGTTTTCTATTATATTGTGGGACGAAACAATTCTCAGATATCACTTATTCATCTCTGAGTTTATTCACTATATAAGATAAGACAAGCTAACTTTGGTGTCACCGAAAATGAGTCACCGCTTTTCAGTCCATTTCCAAAGCGAAACAACCTGTCACAGCACGCTATGAATTGATTCTCAGTTAAAAGGGTTTGAATATAATTAAAGCTACTGTTGTGCTACTCAGCAATCCGAGGAGATCTCACCATCACACTGTGAGTTGCATCTCAAATTTGTCTCCCTCAACACTATTAACACTATTTAACTTGGGGGCATTCATTTAATTTGCTATAATTGCTTTAGAGCCCCTCTCTCTATGCAAGTTGTCTGTAGGTTTAAGGGGGTGGGGGGCATATCATCGCGCAGTTTCTCTCGGCTATTGTGTCCAAACCTGAAGCACCAAATTCATTAACTATTGTGTTAACCCTTTGAACTTTGCAATGAAAATGGTCCACCAGTGCCCACATTGGTATTTTTGCTTATTGAGGTCATTTCTTGAAGTATCTTCAAATGCTTCATATCCCTAAAATCTGTACAACCCAAGCTACAAAAGTATGTCACTCAATAAACAAGTGTTGAAATTGTCATAAATTTTAAAAATACAAAAGATTTTTTTCATAAAAATTTTACCAAATAAACACACGAAACATATTGATCCAAAAAATTCCTAAAAGTAGAAACATGAGCAAAATATTTAACACTCCAGAAGTACATTTTGTAGTTTCGTATGCTAGTAACGTATGCTAACTTTTATGAGCAGATTGAGTGCAAAGGCGTTTTGATAGTTACGTTCTACACGTAATGTAACAACATCATCATGAGCGCACAACGTGAGGATACAAAAGAAAGAAGCCTCGGATTACTGCTGCAAAAGGAATGATGTTCTAGCTATTTTTTTTATTTTAAATTAAAACAGGATCATGCAAACAACAATCTCCTAATACTCTAGCGCCACTTTGCATTTCACCACGATTTCTATCGCAGGTAACGTAACGTAATGACATCATCATTAGTGTACAATGTGTTGATGCGAAAGACAGAAGCTTTATTCTGCTGCATGAAGAATTAATGCTCTATTACGGTTTACGTTGTAGATTAATTTAAACAGGGTCATGCAAACAAAGATATCCCACAGCTGCGCGCAGGACGTCCATGTCTAAAGGGTTAAAGCAGCAGTAGGTCGAATTACGTAGGTAACAAATATGATTGAATAAAGTTATTCTCATTAAACTGTCACTGTATCTACAGACCAGAGGAAAACAACCAATCAGAGCTGAGCTGTCAATCGCTCATGAACTCTGGTCAAACTAGGCAACGCTGATCAAATATGAATTGATATTCTGTTAGTGTGGTGACTATTTCTCACACAAAAATGTTTTCAGAGACATCTTGTAGTTACTGTTTAGCTGTAAAATTAGAAAATTTGTGACCCGGCAGCCATGTTGAGATCAGTTGATGAAATACCAAGCACCGCCCACCAGCCGGAGCAAACGATCCCATTTTACAGCTAAACAGTAACTACACGATGTTTCTGAAAACATTTGAGAAGAGAAATAGACATTACAATAGCACAATATTACTTATAGTATTATATTTGACCGTTTGGTCAGAGTTTGTGAGTGACTGACTGTTTCCGGTGAATGAACAGCCAATAGGAATGCTCTCTCTCTAAAATTACCTGTGATTGGCCGAAGCTTCTGAAAACAGAGCCAGGAGGAGGTGCAGCAGTCTAGTTTTCTCTCAGAACACTTCAATTACAATATGCTGAAAAATTATTATGGGATTTTAGCCCAATGATGCCAAAACATTCTGCCTACCTATGCTTTAATATTGATAGCGTAGCTGGCGTTACATTGAATGAATCCATTCGGATAATAGTAAATCTCCTGCCCCTGCACATGAATTGTATTCAAATAATTCCTTGTTATATTGCAGGGGTAGTTATGTCTTCCAAGCAAGAGAAAGGCATTTAGCAAACGATTGCCCTAAATGTAAATATCCGATAAATGGTAACATCACAGAGCGATAGCGCAGCAGTTATGCTCCTATCAGGGGAAACAGTTAACATGTTGGGGATGTGACGTCGGCGGGGGGTGCTGGGCAGGTGTTGGGACTCCTTAGGGAGCTGGAGGTCACATTACCATACAAAAGCCACTCTGCTGGGTAACCTTTCCAGGCACTGCTCCCTAGCCAGGGGGGCCCTGCGGTCACACACTGGCACTGCCACAAGTGCCTCACCACATATCAACCCCACACAAACACACACATAGGCACACGCACACACAAATCTCTCATATTCAGCCCGTGAATACCCCCCTACGTTCGCCATGACAGAAACATTGCTTGTATAGTGACATGAAAAATTTGCACTCGGGGAACATAAATCACAGGGGACAGCTCTAAAGCAAAACAAATACTATGATATGGTCCATTGCCGTCATAATGCACACTAAAGGGAAAGGCATTCATGTGGAATTTAGATCCAAAGCCTAACATTTTATCTTCGCCAGCAGTCTTTCGCACAAATCAGCTGCTTTTTTTTTTTTCTTCCCCCTCCCTAAATCCCCAGAAAAGCAAGGCTGTTGTCATTTAAGCTCCACTCTATTTACAACTCTGATATGCCTTTAGATGTGTGCGAGACACAACAGTGAGGAATGGGAGCAGTGTACTGGATATGGGTAGCACGAGGGAGACAAGAGATAGACATTGACTTTGCCTGGAAGCATGCGGAGGTTCTCCTGGTAGGAATAACTGGGGCGAAAAAGAAAGATTGAGAATGGAGGGAGGTGCTTGGCGGGCAGCTGCGGAGTTAATGTCGATCAAGGAGCGGGGGGTTGGGCAGGGAGTACGGGTGGTCGTATTGATGGACAGCAGCATCAACAGGGGTTTAGGTGGCTGTTAGAAACGATGCAGGTTTAATGTTGGAGTCGGTTTTTTTTAGAGAGGGGAATTTTCCGCGGAGGGTGGAGAACGAGCCGGGCGTCTTTTCCAATCGAGGCTGATTTTGAGTGACAGGTCATAGGGATGGGAAAAAAAATACGTGTTGTGTCGTGTGTGCGAGCGCATGTGTGTACACGTTACCCCACAGGTAACACATGCGCACCATGTAATTATACTCATTACGCGGCGGGCTGTGGATCCGCATGAGACGCCGGCACACACTCGAAAAATATCTGGATTGTTGACAGCGTAGTGGCACCGGAGCTGTGACAGTCAACTACATTGTTTATGCTGCAATTACCAAGACTGAATTCAATCAGTCAGGCCAATACACTTTTTTATTGCAATTATGCAAAAGACCCCACAGCTCACTGTGTGGCGAGACGTGATGTGCAGTAGCTTATATTGATTACTTTATTTGTAAAATTAAGTCTTTAAGAAGTCCCTGTCACTCAGCCCTCTACTGCATCCTGTATCACATGCAAGCGCTGCACACCCCTCATGAAAATAATAACTCTTAATATAATTGATGTAATATGCCACACACGACAATAAGGTATAACATCTAATCACGTTAAGTAGTCATTGCCAAGCTGTAATTAAACTGTTTGAGACAAGTGATTACCAACCCTGATAGAGAATGTGAATATATAATAGGAGTGTTATGAAAATACTAATACCCCATAGCTCTAATTGCAAGCCTTTTTTTTTTTTCACTAATACGTATGTTGTATCTGCGTTATCATCACATTGACCATAACGTGCTGGGAGAGCGCACAAAATATGGCAAGATGAAGCCCTCCTTCACTTTGCTATGCTCCGCTACACATTGTAATGTTAACAGCGGGGCCCTGCAGTCTGACTGGGCTAATGGTGTGCCATCCCATCAGGCCATGCGCCCAACCAGAACATGCAGAGAGATTGTTCACATCAAGCCCGCTGGCAAATTAGCCAACACGCATTAAGCTGTGGCATTATGCTAAAGCTGTCTAAATACTACTATATGCTTAGTGACCAGTGAATGATTGCTCAAGCCCACCCCCTCCCCCATCGGGATGAGTGTCGGACTCTCAAACTGGAGTGATAGAATTAGCTGTCACAGGAATGGGAGTTAAAATGAGGCAGGCTCAAGAGAGAGGGTAAGAGAGTGACTACCCTTGAAACATGGTGTTTCCTATTGAATTGTGTTTCCCGTACCAAGTCCACCACCTAGCTTATTTAAACCAGGGGGTCTCAGATGTTTTGAGGCCAGGGACCCCTTAAAAGGGAGAAAGTTTTCTAAGGACCCCCTCATAATGCAGTGCTACAGGAATGAGTCCTAAAACCTGGAAATGTGTTTTATCTCTTCCGGTTCCCTCGTCTGGAAGTCAGTGGGTTTTTAGTTAGATCCCTGAATTAAGGTCTGCGGTTAACACAACCTTAAGAGATTTTAACGTTTTGTTCTACGACATAAAATCCCCCACTCGTGAAGCCTTTGTATGTCTTAAAAACGGCGGTTGCTAACAAGTGGCTAAATGAGGCTACTGGTGCCTTCAAATGGAAGTCGTTAACATGACATGACAACGTTCAAGTGGTTAAGTCATGAAGAACGCCGCTGCTACGCAACAGCAATATTAACGTTACTGTCCGAGTCTAGGCTAACATTTTAGCAGGCTAGCTAGTGGGTAACATAATGCAGGGAATGCAAAGACATAATGACAGAGGAGAAAGATGAGGTTGCTGAGAATATCAACATTTTCCTCAGACATTTTATAAAATTACAAAGAAAAATGATATGACTAAAATTACATTACATCATCATACAATATTAACTAACTACAGGCCGACACCATAGTAAACATCATTACTTCGCCTTTACAGTCTCGTCACATATACTCCCACTAATTTCGACGTGGTGTAATTTATTTATATAACCTTAGCTTTATACTTCGAGCAATTGCATTTACGCTGTTCATTTGTCAAGATTATCTTGCTGAACAAAACCAAGTATCATAAGCGTGTGTTTGCCACAGAGCTTATTTTCTGCTATAATCCAAAACCCAGTGGAAAAATCCCATTGACTTTTAGTTGAGGGAGCCTGGGCGATGTTAACTTCCAGGCTGGCCAACAAAAATACATCTTCCCTTGAGCACTCTATCAAAACACAGATTAAGCATAATGCTTACTGCCACCTTTACTCGATGCCATTGGAACTACTTGTATCCTTGTTCAGCCTAAATACTTCAGACCTGTTTGATAGTGATAAACAGAAACACATATCAGTTTGAATCATGTTAACACCACGTTGTTTTGCTCTGATATTGTGGCTGCTTTGTAATCAGATGTCGCTTTAGCTGGCCAACGTCATGGTTTCATTCGCTGGCACTGGAAGACACATGACGCATTTTGGTCGCCTGTAGCCGTCGCTCGATATAACTGTCGTCATAATTTCTTTTAGCTAGTTCGGGCTTGGCGTCACTTGACGATATGGACTGATATAAATATTTCTCCATGCTCAACAGCTAGCTAGCTGGCTAATAAGCTAAGCTAAGCAGCAGCAGGACTGGTTTGTTGTAACCTGAGTGAAGAGCCTGATGTATGACAGACTGATGTGATGTTACAATCTTATCAGAGTTTCTATTGGCCCAAAGCTAACATGGGTAATATTTGCGCAAAAGGTCCCCATCTGTAGATAAATACTTTTTAATGATACAGCACAATTTTAAAATTTATATCAAATTATTTTGTGGACCCTCTGACAGTGCCATCGACCCCTGTGGATCCCTGGACCCCTCGCCTTTCTTACTGTAAATGCTTTAGCTTCATGTGCTTAATGACGTCCATTCAGTAAGCTGTTATTTATGTGATAAAAATAAGAAACGCACTATACACCTGTCCGATTTTAAATATGAATATTAATATTTTATGGGGTGGCAGCTGGAGCATTCAGTAGCATCCAATAGATCACAGCAGGGGCAGGTATTTTTCACAGCGTGACGCGTGATCAGACGGACATTTTTTCTTTCACTCTCTTAATTAATTTTCGTCAGACACCTTCAGAGGCGTGCCGCACTGTCAGCCTGCTCGCTGACCACAGCTCCTGTTCTTTTGTCCGAACCGCCCCGGCTCTTTCTCTGCGACACGCCGCCGTACACCTGTAGGTTTTCATTTCCTCCCACCCAAATGAAGGTGTTGGTGCAGCTGATGGACATGCGACCTCCACTTCTCACCTCTGCTGCATGCCCTGCTCCGTAGGGTCTTGACGAGGGTGGGCGTAGACAAATTGTTCAGTCCCTGAAATACTTCTCTCTGCCCTCTTTGTCTTGGAAGATCTGCCAGAGTGGTTAGGCTAAAGCACACTATGTTTTCAGATAGGGAAATACAGGGAAGTGAGTAAACTTTCTAACTTCAAAATGTTTGACTGTGATTCCTTTATTAGACAATCCAAAATGAAGAGTATGAAAAGACCATGATGTCATTTTCATTATTAGAAATAATGTAGAGCATTTTTCCTGAAGTAGAGTGTTTTGTATTAAGGTCAGTGGGCTACCTCCAGGTCTGAAAAGTGAACGCATGAGTGCCTTAAACTTGCATTCTTTCTAACAGCCAGCAGGGGGCGACTGACAACGATTTATTACCTCAGTAAACATTGTAAACATGAGTTTATGGTCTCAATCGCTAGTTTCAAGTCTTCTTCAATACAGCGTGATGTTCATTTACTAAATTATGGTCCCATTTAGAGTCAAATAGACCATAAAGCACGGTATGTATTTACATTTATTGGGGCTTCACAGTAGCCTAGTTGTCTTTAACACACAACTGCAATGTCCCCAGTTTGAGGTTGTGTCTAGAAGGTGACACGCAAATTGCAAAAGCTTGTAAAAACTCTCGCGAGACTTACAGCCTGATGACCTGTCCTGACCATCAGCCATCAACCATCAACCATCAACCATCTCACGAGAGTTTCCCAACTTGTGGGTTACCTTGTAGGCACGACCCAGGTTTGAATCCAAGCCTTCATTGCATGTCATCCTCTTCTTCCTCAATAAATGTACCAAAAATGATAAAAAAAAATAAATGTACCAAAGAAAGGTAAAAATATATATACAGTACCAATTAAAGATAAAAATATTAAAAATGAAAGAACAGAATTTTATATCAGTCAAGAAAATGAGACAAACACATTCTGTCAGTGTTTCAAGTTGAAGGCACCTTACAGGTGCATCGGCATCACTGGGCCCCATGTGGAGAACAAGTGCCAAGCAACCCAGTTGGGTGCTGATTCCTCAGCTCAAAAAAAAAAAAAAAACACCCCAAAAAACATCGATCTGACTCAGGATCTGACTTTGTGTTGTGTATTTTCCTGGTGCTTCTTCAGCTCTCTTTAGGACCTTGCAAAGAGTAGTTCTGCTCTGGGATCCGGTTCATTTCATCCCTGTGTAGTTTGCTGGATTAAACAGCCTCCAGGTAAATATCAGATTATAGTTGAATTACACCATAAACACAAAGTTTGCCCTGTTGATGGTTTCCTCCTGTTGTTCTGACACTGTATTTGCATAATGACTTTTTTTTTCAATATTTTTGGTGTTTTTCTTTGAATAACAAGTGAAGTGTTTTGTTTTTTTTGTTTTTTATAGTGAATGCAAATGCGTTTTAAAACATAATAAAATCCAAAACATGACAATGGAATAATATATTTCCAGAGAGAGTGGTTGTAAATGTTGAGTTTTACTTCACTCCATTATCTTAGTTCTCTGCGCTACATTCACAGTTAAATAGGCTTTTAAATGTACCTTGTGTATGTTATGCCATATGTTCAGGAAGAGCAGGTTCCAGATGTGGTCTGTGTTCTTGCCAATGGGGCACATCTAAGTGTGGGCAGCTAGATTGATTACCGAGACGGCCAGCAGAGCGGAGGAGGATCAGACATAGAGAGAGGTTCTACTAGATTACACAAGGCTTGTGTCTGAGCTCAGGATTTCCTCGCCTTTTGTTGTAGAACCTGGCTTGCTGAATAGCAGATCAAAGCTTCACTCGCAGCATCTCACGTCGCATCATTTACACATCTGTGAAATCCACAATCATAGAAGAAGACCATGAAACCTCTCCTGCATTCATTAATGTAGAACTTTGACCAGAGACAAAGGTTAGGTGGAGGACAGAAATGGTCCCGCTTTTTCACAGCCGAGTGTTTGAGTATTCACAACCGCTCATTAATTCTATTTCTACTTTGAGTATTGGTTATTTGCTTTCTTCTTTTCACTCGGGCAAGCTCTCAATTCATTAGCCGACCCACTATGAATGTATTATTCAATGCTAGATTGGCATTGGTGAGAGCAGCGTGTTTACCGTAGCTCATGAAATATGTATCTGTTGAATGGGGGTCCGTGTAAGCAGCTGCCTGATATGGTCATGATGAGGGAGAGGTTTCAGTGGCAGTCGCAGCCAGTCACTCAAGGACAATCCCTTATAGCTGTTTTGGTTGAGTTGATTGTAGTGTTGATTGTCTCACATTAAAGCTGTGGTGTGCAGAGTAGATAACAGATTTACCTCAAGGTGCGTTTCTGTGTCGGGGACAACTTTTTTCCCACTTTTCCACATTGCATGTTGAAAGATAAGCGTTTCAAATTTTTTGTTTTTTTTCTAAATGTAAAAGCTACCTAAAGCACGTAATTTATCGGTGGAAAGACAAAACTATAACACTTCTTACACACAACAGACACCAAGCAGCCACCTCCAACAAAATGACCAGATTTGTTAAAGTAATAGTGAGGCCAGGACATCCACAAAGAGCTGTTTGTTAGATGTTAACTGCAGTAATTATAACAGAGCTGGCATGGCTGAAACTATATTGAGTGGCCTAATGGTGTCTATGGAGTAAGAGCAGAGTAGGGGCCCCCTTTTTTTTTTTGCTCAGATGAAGTGGCTCGCCGCAAAGATGAATGATTGCTTTCTCTGCGAACTCCTGGGCCTCACGAGTTGATTTAATTGAGTTGAATTAAACCTAAGCCAGGTAGAAATAGAGATGGAGAGAAAATCTATGCCGTCGATCTATAAAAGCCTTTAGGGCTTCGATCTGGATTTACGTAGATTATTTTCCCGTCTGGTCACAGTCACTTCATTCCCAACCCTGTAGTCTGTATTCTTTAGTTACATGTTTTATGTGTAGGTGAAGTGTTGATGGCACCCTTCAGAAAGCATCACCTCATGTTCGCCCGATTCTACTGTTAGCAGGGCGTCAAATGTGCATTATTGCTCGCTATCAGCATCATAGATATGGGTCAGTAGGGGCCTACTATGCTGTAAAAGTGAAAGTTAAACTTAAGACCAGCACATCCAAACACATAAAACTGCATGAAACAGTACGTTTTGAACACACAACAGCTTTTTTAGGTGTAGGCAACAAAACCACTTAATTAAGTTTAGGGGAAAAAAATGTTTTGTCTTAGACGACTGTGTTTCAAAAGTGAAACACAGGATGCAAAGCCCGGTCTCCTAGGTGACAGCCCTGTTTTGTGTTCCATCCATCGCTTCCGACCTCAACGTCACATGGAGTTTAACGCTGTCGATACTATAGCGCCTCACTTCCGCTTTTGCCCATGTCATAATTGCTATGGTCGGTAGTAGGGGTGTAACGATCCATTGATCTGGACAGATATCGATTCAGTGATCAATGACCCAATATCAGTGATGCAAAGTCAAAACATCAATACATATCATCATCTTTAATACGCGCCTTTATTTTGAAATTCCCTTGCATGTCTGTTTTACTATTTCCGTCCAAGTGCACCTCAGACTTTATTATATTGGCAAATATTGTATTGATCCAAAGGATCAATATAATATCGTGCTGTGATGAAACTGGTGATTTACACACCTAGTCGCTAAAGGTCGCTGTCGTCGGATTTTATTCCTATATTCATGACTGACCATGTGAATAGATGTCAAAACCTAGTGGGTGTAGCAGGGCCCTACTGACCCACATCTATGAGGCTTATAACCGCTGATAACGCATTTAATGTCCTGATAACAGCTGCCATTCTCACATCAGGCATTTGTGTGACACTTTTGTAGTCATCTAATAGAAAATAAAATTGCACTGGTTTATTATGAGGCTAAAATAGCACCGAGCAGTTAGAGGTCCACCTTTTGGTTTAGAAAGAAGGAAACATGAAGTGGCAATCTCACAAAATGTTTTTTGAAAAGAGCTGGCACTGAAAATACATGTTGTTTTGTTCTGGCACACTGGTGGAGACACTCCTGTGGAGCTGCTTCTACCATACAGTGCATCTACTATAAATATAGCCTGCTGACGGTAAAGTAATTTCATTGACGTAGTTACCTAATATGGGATCGTAAATGCATCACTTCCCGTATATGCTGAGAAGAAGCAGCGACTGACCATGAGGGCATGAATGCAGCAAACAAAAAGAGTCTCTTTGGGGGGCATATTTGATGTTGAGATCACACTGATTATGTACATAATACGCCTTTAATGAGAAAAGAACTGGATTGTTAAATGTGTTTGAGATGAGTTTGATTAGCTGTGCCAGCAAATGCCTGTAAAAGCAACTAGCTATATGTCAGTGGTAATTGTAAAGTGGTTTGTTCCTGTCGAATGTGTTCCAAGCGCCTCAGCAAATCACCCAATAGTGTTGAATGGGAATTTAAAAAAAGCCATGCTGTAATTCAGCGATCAGCAGATGATTGGGGGCATACGTTGCCGCCTGCCAACAGACATGAGGCCGAGCTGCCAAATCACCCTTAAAAGGAAGCCTGAGCACAGGGGCTTATCTCAATGTGTTGGTCTTTCTTTGCTCCAGCACGTTTCGCCATATGTACACAGAGGCAGGGGCACGATCTCATACGTCTTTCTTTGTCTGTGTTTGTCTTGCTGTCTTTATTGTGCTCTGTGTGCTCTCTCTCTCTCTCTCTCTCTCTCTCTCTCTGTCTGCTTCAGTCCTTTGCTCCTCGGTTACACTACATTTCTATTGTGCTCCCGTAACAGGCTTGTCATCGCCTAAGAAATCACCTCTTGTTCTTGACAATTTCGAGATCGCCACGTTGACTCTGAAAATGTTATGATTAGCCCAAATTGTTTGAGCTTTCCTTTGAGTAAAGCTGCTTAGGGGCAGCAGATAAAGCCACCGCATATATATTTATCTGCTACATTTCAATCCTTCTTTGTATTGTGACAACAGATGAAAACGAGTAGAAGAGGGTACGTGATCCTATCCCACTATATCCATTTGACGTTAAACCTGTGGTGGTGTTTGTTGGAAGGGAATGGAAAGCTATACTGTGAACTGGACAAAGGTAATATCCGCCCAACCTCTTAAGACAGGCCCACACAAATCTTAACAGATTTTGAAAATGTGAGACCTCACACATACCATGTCATAATAAATTTAACAGTTTATTTAACAGTGTCCTGACTCTCAAAACCGGTAATCTCGCAAAATCTCTCGCGATCAAACATGACTTTAGTTAAACAAACATGGCGGATGATGGGCGGGACTTATTAGTGATGTTAGTTTTTAATCTACCTTGTACTGAAAATTCATGAAGGATGGATGGATGAAGTCATGGAGACATGTTAAACACTTGTATTGTTGCCAGAATTTAAGAAGTTGGTTAATTTCTGAGGTCCGTCTACTTTACGCTTCGTGTTTGTATTTGACCTTACGTTAGCCGCTGCCGCCATGACTTCCCATGACTGCAGTTGTTGTCCTTCCTTCTTCAGTCAGCCTGGTTTGCAGTTGTTTATTGTTCTTTCCCACTTATGCATCAACGTCCTCGGTGTTCCCCACATACAACAGGATGTCTGATCATAAATACTGAACATGTTTAATATTTCAATTTGAAATCAGTGTGACCAGGATGGACTTCTGGGCTGCGGGGGATGTAAAAAAAAAAACACTCATACCATCCATACATACCGCACACCACAGGAATATATGGAAAGAAAATCTGAAGAGCCATAAAAAAAAAAATCAAGGCTTTGCTGACGATTGGTGGGAAGGGGGGAATGGGGCACAAAATCGGCTTGACTCTCATGTAGAGTGGCATTAATCAAACAAAATAATGTTAAATTATACTATGTGCCAGGTTACCTTTGCTTTGGTGTCGAATCAGAGAGTGTTTCCTGTTAAATAATGAAAAGCATACTGCTGGGTTCAGGAGAGTGTCATAGGGAGGGTTTTGAATGGATAGGGCTGCATGTTGAGCTTGTGTCGGCTTGAAGCTCCGTAGCTCGTTTGAAATGATATCAAACTCTTGAGACACCTCGGGCCCACTTCAGTCCTTAGAAAGTCAGTGCAGATCTGAGCTGGTTCTGGCTGTTCGTTGTACCCACTGAATGTTTGCTTGCGTGCAGGTTTTTTGAAAAACAATGTCGTTTTTGTCCTTCCCAGTGGCGTGGTGGGAAATTGGACCATGGGTATTTTTGAGGGCTTTTATGGGTCTATCTAACTGTGAATTACTCTTTTAAAAGACATGTTCTCTGTACTGTAAAATTATTTAAGATAAATAAGACTTTTTTGAAATTTTCACCTGAAAACCGTGAAATGTTTTCTGTTTGACAAATAACTTTCAAATTGAATTTATCATTATCCACAACTTACAATACACATAGTAACCACAATTAATATCATTATATTACAACTTTGCGAGTATCTATATGCATCATATTCTACATGAATATTCAGGGGAGTTCTTTTACTAGACGTCCTTAGTGGGCGTTCAAACCGAAAACAGACCTGTGTTAAAACAATACAAGAAGCTGTGTCTTCTGAGACATGAAGCGCAATTCAGGATTCTAGTTTGAGTAGCAGGTCCGTAAAACGGCCCACATATGATCAGCGGTAAAACTGCTCTGGGCTGGCTGTGCCTTTGTTTTCCTATGGGGAGAGTAGTGGCACCCAACCAGGCAGAAGCGCTACCCTTGGCGTGGTACACCGCTTGCAATTGAATTGAAATATTTCAACTTTGGTTGCCGCTGGCTTTTTAAAGTGCAACCAATCAGATAACAGCTGTGTGTGACGTAGCCAGAAGCGATGATATATACCTGCGCTGTGCTTTGCCTCTTCGGGTGTCTGCGCTATGCTCTGTGTCCTACCGCGTGGTGAGTGAAGAGCAAACGTCTTATCACCTGAAGGCAGCTGAAGTTTGAAGGACATTCGTATAACAAATTAATCTATCAGGAATGTGTGCTTGCACATATTTTATTGGCCGACGCTGCGCCTGGTGGGATGAGGTCATATTGTGGTCTGGAGACACTTGAGACAGGTTTAACTTTTTGCTGGATGACAGTGGTTTCTATGCTGAAGCCCTCAGCATTGGCAGCCCCGCTGAATCTACGGACTGGCCTCGATCAAATGAATGAGCAAGCTGCATTTTACCTTAGTGCCTCAGTATTCTCCAAGCAGAGTTCATGTCGGTTTGTGGAACAGCATCTAAAACCCCACTTCTTTTCTGCCATCAAAATATGATGGCTGTGCCCAATGAATTTTTCCCTGAAACAGAAATAACGCACTTTCCGCAGCAATCGGCCGGGCGTATGGAGGTGTAAAAGCAGCAACTTTCAGGCTCTCTTTTTAGCGTTCTTCACACACTGCTACTTGTGTCACTTTTGTTGTGGACACCTAAAGCACAACACGATGAATGCCTCGGAGGAAAAAGTGTGTGAGTGCGTCCTTATTCCCAGAGCTCTTTGAGAGAGGTGATGTAGGCAGGGTGGTGCAGGAGGAGGCTATGACGGTATTCTCTATTCGAGTGTGGCCGTTTGGGACGTTAAAAGACATTCGATGGCACAACGTACAAACTAATTTGATTTACGCCTTTAAATCTTCGGTCAGCTTTTTCAAAACCAACATGGCTCAGTTCAAAATTTTGTTTCAAACCAAAACTCCTCATCTCTTCCCTGACATGAGTTTGACATAAGATGATGTCAAAATTACAAGAAATTACAATTGACCCAAAGTTTGTTTTTTTTTTATTTTAGGATTGTATCCTAAAAATCATAAATACACCATAAGTGAAATTAGTTGATTTATGTCTTCCATTTGCCAAAAGATCAATAGCAATGTTTTGGAAGAAAATGACCAGGCCAGATGTAAAGGTTTGCTCAAGGACACATCGACATGTGACCGGAGCAGCCGGGGATCGAACCGCCGACCTTCCTGCTCTGTCCTCTGAGCCACAGCGGCTCTTTGTGCGTTTACGTTGCTTGTTCACTTGAGCCTCATACTGTTTCTTTGAGCTTATTTATTATTACTGTATAAATTAGAAATTCTAATAAACATTTTGTTTAAAAAAATGTTTGATTTAAGCCATTAATATTATAAAATGTACTCTTCTACTCGTGGACTTTTTATTTTTTATTTCACCTTTATTTAACCAGGCAAGTCATTAAGAATAAATGTTTACAATGGCGGCCTGGCAAAAGACAAAGCCTGTTGAGGGAGTGGAGCAGAGGCTAAAAAAGACATTTATATAGACATTTGGTGGCAACAATCATTTTTAATTGTGTGCCTTTGAATACACATGTAACAATAACTATACCATGGGAAACAGACTTATCTACTTTAACACATCCACTTATTTCCATTAAGGACTTCCCAACAAGAAAAGAAAGTACCTGTCATTATATCACAGCACACCCTGTCTAACTAATGCAGCACCTGTCGCCAAGATGGAAAGGGCACAAGTTACCTGGAGTAACACTGGAGGAATACTGTCTGGCTCTGCACATTTGCTTCAAAAATAGCAACCCTTAGTCATCCAAGCTCTCCGTTTGTAAATACTAGATGCATGAGGGTCTGTCAAACTCAGCACATTTTGGATTTTTTTTTTCTTGGCACCTCTTGTGTGTCCTGGTTATGCTGTCTCTTTTGATGATTCCTCCAAAATCCAAGTGACTTGTATGTGAGATGAAATTGTGTATGAGTGAGGGAACGAGATGAATGAGGAGGCAGCTTTTGCTGCGTTCATAAAAGTGCACTCCAAGCATTCAAGGATGGACTTTTTTAATGCATGTTTTTTTTTTTTTTTTTTTCCAGTGTTTATTTCATTTGAAACATGCAGGTCTTTGCTTTGTGTTTGTCTCTGAAAAAGCTCATGTTTGATGTTTTAGGTTGTATTTGCATTTGATGGGAGTAGTGGGCCTTTTTTCTGATTTTTATCTGATTTTCTGATATCTGAAGTGCACAAGAAAAAATGCACAGCACCTGTGGACATTTGGCCTGACCTGTGTGTTTATAAAATAAAGGTGGAGAACATCCTCATATGCTCAAACCGACAGTATTCACTGCCATCACTCAACTTTTAGGAGACCTTGTATTTAGTTTTTATCCCCACAAGTGAAGTTGTGAAAGTAGTGGCACAGCTAGCTGGAATTGGAAGGATTCATGAGAGCTGCTAATGAGCCACTTGGCTTTTAGCTTTTAGTCAAAGTACGCTCTGACACAAGTAGATCAGAGTGCAATGAAAAGAGCATGCAATAATGAAGTGGGTATAGACTGAGGGGCATTTTATCTTTGAGGCTTTGCTCCCTGACACTGTGACACTTTGAAATTTTACACACATAATTACTCACTTAGACAAATAAAACTATAAACTGGGTAACAACCAGGGTTGGTTATCGAAAACAGTTTCTCATCTGGAACTGGTTCCACATCAGTAGGGCTCAAGGTATGTTAGAAAACTCAGCCGTGACAGCATGTGGCCGGTATTGTTTTTGATCGCGGCAAAATGTGGTCCTGGAGACACCTACTGTAGCGGCAACTACTACCGGAGCAGTTTTGAGTACTTTGCCATGTGTTTATATGTCTGTCTGTCTGTGGACCAGTTTTGTCAGTGTGATAGCTTCACAACAGTGCAAGATGCAACTTCACAGGGGGGTAGTCAAG
The DNA here is from genome assembly GCA_947000775.1 of Pterois miles. Taxonomy (NCBI): domain Eukaryota; kingdom Metazoa; phylum Chordata; class Actinopteri; order Perciformes; family Scorpaenidae; genus Pterois; species Pterois miles. Next base: position 16,029,578 of record CAMQGK010000052.1, read on the forward strand.
ATCAAAATGAAGGCAGCGCTTGAAAATGGCTGTGGTCTGAGTAATGGCGCCGGAAGTAGGAGGCTAGGGAGCAGCTGTGATCCCATTGCAAGTTGGTCTCCAGTTTTGGATTCATAAAAGCAAAGTATTAATGCTGCAGATGGTAGAAAATTGAGCAAATATGTTTAAAGTTTTATATATATAGTTTTATATATATATATATATATATATATATATATATATATATATATATATATCCTGACTGTAGTGCATGAGACAGGTAATTTGAAAAAAAAAAAGTCATGTTCCTCAGTGTCCTCTGGCGCTCCTAATGGCATCTGCAAGATTTCATAGACTGCAGGAAAACAACCAGTCAGAGCCATGAGGAGGGGCAGAAGTCTAGTTTCCTCTCAGAACACTTAAATTACAATATGCTGAAAGGTTATTATGGGATTTTTTTGCCCAGTGATGCCAAGAAATTGTTGCCTTCTGCAGCTTTAAGAGCTGTTCACATGATGCATCTAAAAACGTGTGAAAAATGCCAGCCATGCCGTTTTCATCTTTTTAGCCAAGGTGTTTGGGAGGTTGCGCTCCTGTTGCACCTGCTGTTACTAAGCAACCAAGACCTACGTGCCGCGATGACGATGATGCCAAAGTTGTGGTAATTTAGCAGTAAAAGCCTCACTGACTAAAATAAACAAAGTCAAAACAAAGAAATTGATTTCAGCGTCGTCAATCCCTCACAGTAGCTGTGCACTCGATTTCTCTGTCAATCAACTGGATGTTCTGATGTCCTTGGGAAGAAAGGGTGAAATAACTGTGGGAGTTGAGTACTAAAATGATTAAACTCTCCTCTGTATATTTACCGTAGACTGATATTTACCAAAGAAAGATATCAATGTGGCTGTTTGTTTCTCGTCACATGACTTGCAAGTTCAACCGTTTTTACCTGGAAGGACAGCCGTCATGCCCTGAAAAATAGGCCCTTGGGAATGCTTGAGCGCCAGCATGGCGTCACTTCCGTGTTTGAATGCACCTGCTGCGCATCTACACTGGAAAATAGAGCACTCAGAGAGCGCAGACCTCCGCCAAGGTTCTGTTTACGTTGAGATCAGCTGAACGCAGTGGAGCATCGTAAAAAACTTCATTCACACTGGACAGAAACAAAATAAAAATCACCTATACCATCATCGTGAGTCTTTACAACAATTACCAAGTGTGCTTTGGTCAAACTCTGAATTTGATGTGCGCATGTGTTATACCTAATGGTCTTAATGTTATGGCTGATTGGAATCCTTTAAAAAAATTCCTGAATCCGGATCGTGATCTAGATCGCCACAAAAATGTAACGGATTGTTCATTGGCCACTCCCCTCCCCTCCAGAAAATTTCATTCAAATCCATTGTGAACTTTCTTCGTAATCGTGCTAACAGATAGACAAACAAACCAACATTGGTGTAAACACAACCTCCACCAAGGCACAAAAAAAATGACGTGAACGGTCCCTGAACTCCTCATGCCTGTCTCAATTGAAGTCCAGTGTTTTCCAACAAGGTGGACTTGAGCCAGTACTCTTTAATGGCTAAAGGTCCAGATACAGTCCATAATGGAAATGGGCAGTGGATGCCAATCTGCGCATAGTTTCATAGACATATGGAATACAGAAATTATGAATTGGGCCTTCGCTTCACAAACAACTTAAATAATACCGGTTAAGGACCTCTTGTTGTTGGAACTGTGCTATGGTGCCAAGACAGAAGTATATTCCCTTGAAATCAGCTACAATAATGCTTGTGCATCCAACTCAAGATAAAAACAAGGATAAAATGAGCAAACATTCAACATATGCATAGCAAGAGAATGTTTATATTTTGTCTTTTTACCAGGAAGACATTCAGGACAGTAAATTGAAAATGATTAAAACCATAAAATCGAAATGATACCCACAGAGCTAATACAGATGAGCATGACTCAAGTCCTGGTAAATGCCTGCAACAAATTGGATGAATTCTACCATTTTTCATTGAACCGAGTTTTCAAGTGTCTTTAGTTTGCATGCATGTGCACACACTTGTGTATTTGTTTGTGTGTTTTCCTGTTTTACGTGTGTGCATGCTCCCAGAGGGGAAACAGGCTGTATGGGGTGTTATCTGCTTCTGCAGAGGGTGACAGCTAATCACCAACCCTGACAAACACAGGGGGAAAGGGGAGGGAAGAGAGAGGGGGGATGACAAACGAGAGAGAGGGAGCGAGGAGATGGCGGTGGGCAGGGGGATTGGCATTTGAATTCCACCGAGTAACCGCAGAGGGCTTCGGATCCTGTCATCGCAACCTCTGTATGAGTTTGGACTTGAGGTGGACAACCGAGCAGCCTCCCCACCCGGCCCACTGACAACTAATAAACCCCCATCAGTATAGGTACACACAGAGATAGGAGGCCGCCGAGACAACATTGCGACAATTCCTGATGAGTTGAATAAATCTTTGTGTTTGCAGAGTCTGTCAACAAGCAGCTTTGATCTCCTACCTGCTGCTCGTAAATTCCCAGCCTCGTGGAGAATATCTGCCGAAGGGTTCGCTAGCCGTCTTTATTGCTCGCGATGGCACCTTTTCAAGTGGTGCCTTGTCAGGTATAAAGACATCAGCGCTTACGGTATCCGCTAACCGTTGCCATTAATCGTGCCCAAAGTCTGTGCTAAATGCATTTGCAGACTGTTTGCCTTGCAGATGGGCTGATGCATGCTGAGTTAGTGTGAGCTGCCCGTGTCGCCTGTTGACACGGAGATCAGAGGGCTGTGAGAGATGGAGAGATGCTGTCGTGAGATGGCGGCAGGCAGGCTGCACAGGGAGAGAGGAGGAGAGATGAGGCTCCACTCTGGTTTTCAAGGAAGCGTTTCAGGTCGATGCCTTCCCCTTAGCTGTTGTCATTTGTAGGTACAGATACCTCCTATATTAAACCTCCAGGAGGCAGAATATTTTTGACATCAATGGGCACAAATTCCATAATAACCTTTCAGCATATTGTAATTTGAGTGATCTGACAGAAAACTAGACTTCTGCTCCTCCGCATAGCTCTGTTTTCAGGCTTTAAAAATCTAGCCTGTGATGGGAGACTTCTCAGGTCATCTCAGAGAGAACATTCCTTTTGGCTGTTCACTCAACAGAGGCAGCTGTCAATCACTCACAAACGCAAATGGTCAAACTAGGCAGCGCTGATCAAATATAAACCAATATTCTGTGACTGTAATGCCTATTCCTTGCATAAAATGTTTTCAGAAACATGGTGGGCGGTGCTTGGTATTTCCTCAACAGATCTCAACATGGCTGCTGGGTCATAAACTTTCTTATTTTACAGTTAAACAGTTACTACAAGATGTTTCTGAAAACATTTGAGGAGATAAATGTGGATTACAGTAACAGAATATTGATTCATATTTGATCACGCTGCCTAGTTTGACTATTTGATTGGAGTTCGCTAGTGATTGACAGCTGCTCAGAGACACCAGGCTCCAGCTCTGCTCTGATTGGTTGTTTTCCTCTGGTCTGTGAAATCTTGCAGATACTATTAGAAGCACTGGAGGACACAGAGGCACATGATTTTTTTGATTGATGATGATGATTACCTGTCTCATCTACTACTGACAGGATATATTGATTGCATTATAAAAAAAAAATGATATTTGCTAATGTACAAAGCAAATTGTCAGTATGGTATTTGCTCTATATGATCCTTGAATGTTTTGTTTTGACATTTTAATGGACGTTAATGACGGCTCAGGTTGATTACCAATAGTCGGGCTGAAATATCAATCTTTTCCTGGTGGTCCTGTGGCTTCTGGACTCCCCGCCGGAGACGTCGCGGGTGGCATTGTTCAGACCAACTGGTGTCTGTCTGTCTGGGTAGCTGTGATGGGCGTCACGCTGGGGGCTTCCATACGGGGAGACCCTCATCTTCTCACAGTGTCATACCTCTCGCCACTTTGCTCTCTCTATCTGACCCCGCCACCGAGGCAGAGAGTGACAGATGCAGGCGGAGAGAGAAAGCGCGTGAAGAGACAAGAGAGTGGGTGGCATATCCTTTTTAGATACAGGCATAGAGCTGAAATCCTCGCTAAATAAAATCAAAGATAGCTGTCAGATGCTTTTACCGAGCACAGCGCTCGAGAGCACGCAAATGGCACTATCAGTGAAGAAGTCAAAGGTCCACAGCTACTCGAGAATTGAGGTTGTCATTCACGTCTTTAAGCATACAGTGTAAGTGCCAGCAGTCTGTTTAACAGTTTACAGTAAACTCTAATAGAGTAGAGAGCAGATTAGTGATTATATATGCTTTAATTAATGTCATTTTTTCATGTTGGTTCACAAAGGTTGAGTTTTACATCACTTAGTGAGTGGAAATGGAGACAACACTGGGCCTTATGCAGCAACATTTTCTGAAATTTCTCTTATATTTTCTCTTAATTTTCTATTAAGAGAAAATAATAAGAAGTCAACTCCAGATTCACCAAACATCCACATCTGCTCTGACTCAGGTGTGCTGAATGACGACTTCACTTCATCATAAACTGGAGGCGTGTGGCTGATTATTAGTCAGTTTAATATTTGCATAGGTAACGCCCCCTAAACACCATATAAGGGCAGGTGTTGTGCCGTGTGCAAATTCTCTGGCACATCACCAAGATAGATAGATCGATAGATCGCATATCCCAGTGTTTTTGACCATGTACCTTGATATCAATATTGCGATGATATTGTAGGGTTGACCATTGGTGCTTTTTCAAGATATTTACACTATATATAATTATCAGTAATGTGGGTAAAGGCAAATACTAGAACAGCTTGAACAGTCTGGTAAGTACAATACATCCCTTTACTGTAATGCAGCCTTTAAAAACAGTAAAAGACAAAACATTATATGCCATTTTACAATATTTTTTATATTTCAAATCTAAGACGTTATATAGTATCACATCACAGTATCGATATAATATTGATATATTGGCCAGCTGTTAGATATGTACTATCGTAGTCAAAATTTGATCATGATATTCTTGTTTTTTGTCTCTTTCTAAGAGAAGATCAAAAATAAGGAAACGTTGGTGCATCCCAGAAATCAATGGGTACGAACAAAATCCGATCAAAAATAAAAGAAAATTTGTTCTTCTCTGGCTTCCTGCATGAGGCCAGTTGTGTTTATGAATGTTAGAAGTCTTGCGGCGGTCTGCAGCGGGTGACCGCATCTGTGTTTTGAATGAGCGCGTCTACATCTGTGTACTTGTGTTTAGCTGGCCGCTAATGACAGTTGGCATTTGGCCACTATCAGTGGATCGTTAATTAGTATTGAGAGGTTTGGGGGGAGCAGCACAGATTCCCCTCTATCTCGCAGACAGATGTGTGTTTGATCTGCTAACCCAGCTTCCACATTTACGCGCACACACAGTCCATCCATAGCAACTCTCTGACATATGGAAATATCTATATCTCAGCAGCCTGATATTGACTGCAATAGATCTAACCACAGGGAAAAACATCAACAACAACAAAAAAACATAGATCATAGTCTATTGTGAGCCTGCCAAAGAAAAAATCATAAAGACATTAATAACAATAACAAACCGACAATAAGATAAGCAAAGATGTATTATTAGCACCGTAGGCATGTACTGACACACTCACCTCACAGTGTGTTATTAAAGGGGACCTATTATACTTTTGTGCTTTTTGCCTTTCCTTTAGTGTTTTATAGTTTTGTGCATGTAAAAGGTCTGCAAAGATACGAAGTCCACACCTCCCCACAGAAACACTGCTCCTGAACTGCCTGGAACGTCCCGTCGTTTCTTCTGTAACGCAGTGATGTCACCAAGTAACACAAAGCTAGTTGGATCGGCACTGGAGCCGAGTCCAAAGAGTTTAGGTCGGCTGACCAACACATAAGTGTGAAAAGTGTTTTTAAAACATGAAAGCATGTAAATATGTTGAAGTAGAAACCCCAAATTACAAGCTGGTACCTGAAAGTAAGCATATTAGGTTCTTTTTAAAGCCTTTACACACCAGCAGTGGGGGTTTTTTTTTTGCTATGATTAATTCACAATATCGTCATCAATATATTTAAGTAAATATTACAAGGCAAAAAAGTGACGCAATTTTTTTACACAACCAGGTACATTTTTTGGGCACTAGCACCGCGATATTGACTAATCAACAACTAGTTGCGCCTATATTTATAAAACATGGAGGCTCTGAAAGCCAAACCAACACCAAACTTTAGCAAAACTTTATTTCGCCTTTCAATTTTTTCCATTCTTACCTTTCACAATAAAAGCCCTAGACATGTGATATTTGCAGGCGAGTACTTCACATTTTTGTGTTGTTTATTTGTCACGGCCCCACTGTGTAAAGTCCTATAGTTTTTATAATAATATACTTTTTTCTTAAAGATTTGTTGTAGCTTTTACAATCAGATCCTTACTCACACAAACAAAAACAAGCATAAAAAATCTCTCCACTAAAACGTCCTCAATACATAGAGAACAAATGCTCATGCTTGGTGGAACCAGTAATCTCTGAACGCCAACCAACCGAAGGAGAGGACTCAGAAGAAGACCTCACTTGTGGAAAACGAGAAGTAATGAAAATAATTTGTGTTTATTTTTTAAAGCCAACCTTTAACGAACCTCTACAAAGTCACAGACACTGGAGTAAAACATTATTATAGCTCTCACTAATGTCAGAGCCTTTGTCTATTCAGTTAATTGTAGCGTAGTTGTCCTGATGGAATTGCTCTGTGACCTTTAGTATTTTTATTTCTCCAGCCCTTATATTTGCTAAGTGATGGTATTCTGGCTGATTAGCGCACCCTCGTCCACCCCAGACACACACGCCACACACACACACACACACACACACTATTACAAAACACAATGTATTCACTCCCAGAACCCCACTCCCATTGTTCTGCTTTATAACACTGGGAAAGGAGCATCAGTCAAGTATATTAGCTGGATCCTATTACTGTCACCAGATTGCCTCTCTGAGCCATCTTAAAGAGCCCCCAGACAAAACTTCCTGTCATGTTAATCCAAGCTTTAATAAATAGAGGGATGTGTAACCATATTCAAATAGGGGCTCCCGTATTTATGCTGACAAAGAGAGACGGGCTATCGCGAAATGACAGATGAAAGTGTTTTGCATGAAAAGGAGGAGGAGGAGAGAAAAAAAAAAGTTTTTATCGGTGCTCACTCTCTCCCATTCTGGGGAGAAATGTCAAATTATTGAAATGGCCTTTAAAAAAAAAGCTTAAGCCTAATCTAAGTAAAACACTGCAGGTATTAGGGACGGCGGCCATTGTGAGTGAAATGAATGCTATTCAACTGTAGCTAGCAGCTCATTTTATCCCTCTTGTTCACCTATTGATATCAAAGTACATAATACACACCTTGTCTCTGGAGAGAGATTTATGTTCATTGGACCTGTGAACATTGGAACATACTGTCATTAAGCTCTTTCGCTGATTCATGAATACAAAAAAAAGTCTGTTATTAAATTTTTACTTCCTAGATTGTTATTCAAAGGCATTACTAGATGTGTCGTTTAGTTAAAGCTCCGGCAGTCGCAGAGGTGCAGCAGCAGCCCTTAGCATTCCTTCTCATCGCTAACAAAGAGAGCTGAAAATGACCTCCCTCATTCAAGGCCATCTCTTAGATTCTCATGTGGGAGAAGAGCACTTCTGCTATCAGAGAAAGACATGCTCTCTTTCAGTCTTGGTTCATTTCCAGATAGTCCTTCCTCGAGTTGAACCAGTATTTTACTACCACATGTGCGTGTTTGACTACGCCACGCAGAGACTTCCCTTTTTCATTAATAAGCTGATTGAATCCGAACATGTTTGCTTGTTCCTGCCGCTGTGTGACTGAAATGTTCCGCATATTGCTGAGGCTGCATGGGTTTCCCCGTTGCCTAGGCTACATGAGCGATATTAGCAGGCATCTCCTCAGAGTTACTGGGTGTGATGGAGCTGTCCTTTTCAAAAAACATATCACCAAAATACATTTTCTCTGCCTAATAAAACTGCCCCTATCATTCCCCTAACCCCTACTTTGTCCTCTACCGAAAAAGGCCAGAAAAAAACAAAAGTCCTGATTGGAGGCAGGTTATTTACAGTTCTAAAATACTATATAAAGGATATAAAAACTTTATTGTCCTATATATAGAATGATTACAGACTCCTTTGAGTGTAATTTATTTGCAAAAAAAGAGGCAAAATGTAGACTAAACAAAGTTAAAGATGAAATTGACTATTATTATTATTATTATTATTATTATTTTCAGATTTTCTGTAGAGATCACATTAATGTTGTTATAGTGGCCACAACAATTGTGTAGTGAAAATCTGATTTTGGGACAGCCCTAATTATAAGCATTAGTACTAGTATTAGCAGTTAATAATAATATTAGTATTAGTTATGGTAATAACTATTGGTATTGGTCATTTGTAATGGTAAATATTAAAATAATATAGTGTTGGGTATGCTGTGTTCCAGTCACAGTCAGAGATCCTAATTTCCCAGCTGAAATTTCCAACTTCTGACCTCCAAGCGTTCCAGATATGACACCAAAATGTAAAATTAAAAAAAAACATGGCTGACTGAAGCAGGCTGATGTTTCTCCTCTGAAACGTTCACACTATTGAACAGACAGCAGCGCAGCCTTCTTGCATATACTGTACATGCAAAGCAGAAGACAAAAAATGTTGCATGAGGTAGCAGACGGCATTATATTTTTTTATTTTACGTACATCAGTTTAAATGCAGAATGGGTTTTACTATGAAGTAGTGTGTATTATTTGAATTAAATATAGGCAAATATAATTGTTATATGTTGTTTTAATGACTGTGCAGTTTCACTGGTTGGCAGAGTCATACAACCATGAGGCAGTAATTCTAGTTTCGTTAATGGTTTACCGTTTACAATGTACGATTTTATGGGTGTTGCCATTGTTGACGTCAGACAACTGCTTCTTCATGAAGCTGGGTTAGATGGATTTGCTCTGTGTTTACAAGCAGGAACTCGTACTTCCTTTTTTGAGTTCCAAGTTGTCTTGAACGCAGCATAAGCTTATAAATGCTGAGGTAACCATACGCTAACCTGCAGGTAGCAGCAGTTTAACAAACATTTAATTCTGCTTTATGCTTCAAATTGATAGGAATATGTATCTCAGGGGGGTTCTTGCAGAGGGAAGGTAGCACCTTTAGGTGTCAGTCAGCAGAAATTATATATATGCTTTTACTGCGTGAGCAATGGAAACTGAGACAGCATCACCAAAACTAGAGGGCAGACAGAAAAAGAGATGTGAGAATATTTCAAATGAGCTATTAAATATTAACATGAAATAACGGCAACTAGATTATAAATGGCATATGGGAATTATTAGAAATGAATGACCTTAATGTATATTAAAAAGGGCAGTGTGTCTATTATCTATCTATTCCAGTGTAATCCTTTTCGTCCTCTGCGACTACCTCACACATTCAATTAATTTGCCCATTTAAACAAACCTCCTCCCAGACATCCCTCTCGCCTTCCTCTGCATCGTGTTTTCACACAGTCTCGCCAAACATTTCATAGTATCCTCTGACCCTTTTCTGTCCTCCAGTCAATGCTGCTTGCAGCTATATTTACTTTAGCAAGGAGGAGGGAGGAAGGAAGAAGGGGCGGATGATGTAAAATGTGTTTCATATGTGTGTGTGTGCACTAAAAGAGAACTCTGATTGGCTTACCGGGAGGAGGAAGGACATCATTTTAAATAAGTCCTCAATGTTAAACTGTTTGCTCTAGGGCTTAGGGATTGCTCACCTCTCCAAATACTATTTTAGCTTGAAAGCACAATATTTCCCAGCCGGAGCTTTCACATGGGAGAATGAGGGAGGGCCCTGGTGCAGCAGTTTTCATGGAGGTGGCTCGCAGGCATACTCCATTCTGACAGAATGAGGAGGCACTCTGCAAGAGTGTGGCGGAGAGGAAAGGGGCCCTATTAATAAAATGACTCCATAATGGGTAGTTCCCTGCAGCTTGGCAAAGGAAGACAGGCGGATTGATGGACGAGGCCAAGGCCTACTTCCCCAGGCATACTGAGCTCAACTGTGTGTGGACATGCCTCTGTAAGGCCCAATGCAAAGGCCAGACCCCACAACATACTGAAGTCCCATTCATATAGGAAGGAGGGACCGTATAAATGGTTTCTGTTTAAAATTGGCAAGAAAAAAACCCTGGTTGCAAAACCATCTTGAGAAGGCGGTTATGATATGTGGAAGCTTCAGATACTTCAAATTATGGTCTGTAACACAGGTGGATGGAACCAGGCAGAGCTGACCTTAATTGTAATCTTACCTCAAAATAAGAAAACAGCAAGGTAAACAAGACTCCCTGGGTGATGGTATTATATCTGTATAATGCATAATTGGCGTTACTTAAGAGCACAGCAGACATGAAACAGTATATGCTAGAAATGTGTGTTGTTTACAACAAAAGGATGTCTCTTTTGTTTAGAGGCTTGAGCAGGGCTAGAGATGAGCTAATAAAATACTGCTTTGCCACAACAGTGTTACGGTCTGCCCTAACAATATAGCAGCCTCCCGAAGGCATCACTCCATCATCCTTTCATTACATTTCTTTGTAACAGTACATTGATTAGAGTGGCCTCAGCATGACTGTCTTTTTAATTGTGTATTTGCCGATCTGAAAAGCCGTACAGAGTGCCGTGGCGGGGTCTGCACTAACCATTTCAACAATGCTCTGAGGCATTCTCTGACACACAAAGTTCATCGTTAGAATATACATCAGTTCACATCACCATAGCGACCTCCTTGGATGCCGAGCAGGGGACCTCATAAATATGTAATCCTGACAGATTTGAGGAATTGTCTTCCTCAAGTGTTCCTCTCAAGCCATTTTGTTAATGTCAACATGAAGGAAAGTTACTGGAATAAGTGTTGACATTCAGCCCATGGTGTGTATCATTAATAATTACATACACAAGAATTTCTGTCAGACGACTGCTGAAAAACACTCGAAACGCGCTTCTCTGTCGCTCTCATTTTTTGGTAATTAGGTATAAAAAATAGATGAATTGTGGACGGGAGCGCTCTGAGCTCATTCCTCTCGTGTTGCCGTAGAGTGGGCTTCATTCATAGTGTAATATACAGTGCACCATATGGCAGTTAAGATTTTTTCAGTCATTCCTCAATTATGTGATCGCCCATTAGCAATTAAAATTGCTGGGGCGTCCTTATGGCGCCGCTTGTTTCCTGTCTCTGTCCAAACGCTATCATAAAGAAATGTTACATTGTTTCTGAATCAGTATGCAAATTGTCATCAGTAGAAAAATGCTATTTACAAATCATGAACTGTATATAAGAAGTGGATGTAGTGAATGTGACGTCACCCACTGGTTTGTGGACTGCCGTTTTGAAGCCTAGAGCGCGACATTTTGGCTGTGGCCATCTTGTTTTTTGCCTGTAGCCATCTTGTTTTGTTTTTTTTTTTGCAACCAGAGGTGACACAAGGAGTGCAACTGAACGCTGAATAAGACATTTTTAGGTGACCAAAAAGGTTATAATTAACTTTCATGAACTGAAAACACACTGTAAAAGGGTTAAAGTTTAAAGTTGATGAAAACACAGACAACTCCCAGACCGGACAACGCTGTGGTAGCGACTGTCAATCACAAGGTAACCAAGCTCTAAAACATGCCATGTGATTAATCGCCAGTTAATCACACATTTTATACCTGTTCAAAATGTACCTTAAAGGGAGATTTGTACCGTAGTATTAGCAATTAATACTCTTGGGCATGGACAAACATACTTGCTTTATGCAAATGTATGTATATATGTATTACTGGAAATCAAGTAACATCACAAAACAATGACAATTATTGCCCAGAAACCCTCACAGGTACTGCATGTAGCATAAATAGCATAGCTAGCATCATAACATGGCAAACTGCAGCCCAACAGGCAACAACAACTATTAGTGTGTGCATGTGCTGACTTGACTATGACTTGCCCCAAAGTGGGCATGTCTGTAAAGGGGAGACTCGTGGGTACCCACAGAACCCATTTCCATCCACATATCTTGTTCCATGCCAGTTGTTCCTCACCAAAATTTAGTGCAAGTCTGCAGCGTTATTTAGCCTACTTTGCAACAAGCTACTATGTCATGGTTGGTACCAATGGATTTCTCAGGTCAGGCCATGACATCAAAATTGCAGTTTGAGTTAATGTGTTAAAGAAATTAGTGGTGTTGAAACAAATTTGCATTTACGCATTATCATCAAGTTAACTTTGACAGCCCTACTAAATGAACAACATGTTGTATTGAAGAAACTAGCAACTGAGGCCATAAACTCATGTTTACATTGTTCACAGAGGTAATACATCAAGTGAGAAGTAGGCTCATTTTCTCATAGACTTCTATACAATCAGACTTCTTTTGGCAACCAGAGGAGTCGCCCCCTGCTGGCTAGTAGAGAGAATGCAGGTTTAAGGCGCTTCACTTTTCAGACCTGGAGGTTGCCCTCTGTTACAAACCAGGTGAAGAATCCATTTTTGCTTGAAGAAACTATAAAACGTTTTTGCTGTAAGAAAACTAAAGAGAAATGGGGTAGACAGAGCAGACAGCAGATAAGCGCCTCTTCACTCAACATCACTGTGCTTTTTCTATCTCTCTGCATATGTGTGTGTGTGTGTGTGTGTGTGTGTGTGTGTGTTTAAGTTTGCACTATAGTCATGCATTTTTATCACTTCCACGGAGGGTTGCCACTCATCCATTATTCCTTTTGGGAAAGACAGAGGTTGTGTTCCAGATTAAACATAGCTGGCTCAGCCTCTGCTGAGGACCTGAGCAAAAAACTGCTCGTCCATCTAGGCTCACGTTTAAGAACAGTGTCCCTTTTGCCCCCTCGTGTAATTGCAAGAGCTTATAGGGAGCTAAAATTTTGCCCTCTGCTCCTCGTTACACCACCACTTGTAAAAGCGCTCAAGCGTGGATGCAGCACATTGCAGCTCAACGTTCCCAGACAATGATATAGATTTCCTCCACAAAAGAACAATTGAAAGGGTTGTCACAAATTTGTCCATTGTCACTGGGCCGCTATCATTTCTCTGTTAATTGCCATCATTGTAATAGAATATTAGATGCTCTACGCTGCGAAGGGAGTGTTGATGAAGGGGCATTGCCAGCTGAGTTTTCTCCTTGACCGTCCGTGACCCAGATCTTTCATAATGGTAATGATAATGATGATGATAATAATGTGATACTTCATTGATCCCTGTAGGGATTTTTTTTACCCCCTTTACCCCTCCACAGTGAGATCACAGTGATGCAGGTTCAGCTACAGACTGCTGCCCTTAAGGATTCAGTCTCTTTGCTCAGAGACACTTAAGGAAAACAGATGCTTGCCAACAAGGGGGCTTAAAACTGGGTCCTCCAGTTCAACAGTGGTTTCTGTCTTCTCAATATGTGATTTGATTGAGGATATCGGGACAGAAGTGCTTCAGAGTGGTTCTGTATTTGTGACTCTTGAGGTTTAGTTTGTGCTAGTAAAAAATCATATTTATCAGATGCCCTCTGCAATATTGAGGCGTTTTTTTGTTATTATTGTTTTCATTATTTGAAGCCAAAGAGAGCTGCACGGTAGTGCAGTGGTTAGCACTGTCGCCTCACAGCAAGACGGTCGCAGAGGCTCTTTCTGTGTGGAGTTTGCATGTCCTCCCCATGTTAGCGTGGGTTTTCTCCAGGTTCTCTGGTTTCCTCCCACAGTCCAAAGACATGCAGGTTAATTGTTGACTCTAAATTGCCCATAGGTGTGAATGTGAGTGTGAGCCCTGTGATAGTCTGGCGATGTGTCCAGGGTGTGCTCCGCCTTCACCCAATGTCAGCTGGGATCGCCTATAAACCCGACCCGACCCCGAATGGGATCAGCGGTTACACATCATGGATGGATGGTTTTATAGCCAAAGAGCCCTTTTAAATGTTTTTAATATATTTGTCTGATGTGGGATTCATAGAAAGTCCTCCTACTGATTGTCAGTCCATCTATATTTAGCAACAATTTACATCTGTTTGCTTTGTGCTTTTATATATCTTGTTGAGGACACATTTCTAAAGGGGAAGTCTATTGACTGGACAAAGTAATGAACATAATGTTAATCATAGGGCTGCCCCCTCTTAGTCGATTAGTTGACTAATCAGTCGTTTTGGTCTTAGTTGACAGATTTCTTTAATGGATTAATCGTTTTTTTATGCTTTTTTCATGCCGAATGACTTATTTCCAAGAAACTTATGAGCACATCTGTGGTAAACACAAGATTTAAAGTGGTGCTTTTGCGTGATTCTTTTTGGAGAAACTCTAGCCAGCAAAATCACTTGAGTGTTAGTCAACTAAGGATTTAGGACAGTCCTAGTTAATCAACATGAGTCATTGTGCTCCTTGATTTATGTTATGTTTTCAACCTTGACAAGTGGGATTTTGTCTGTGCACCCTGATGTAACTTAGGTATGCAAAATGAATGTCATTGTGTCAGTTGGACCAAGCCTTTCCCATGTTACCATGCTGGTGATGCAAATTCCAAACAGTTTCCCCAATCAATTATTGGCCACATTAACAATCAATAAAACTTAAAGGTGCTATTGGTAACATTGATAACATTCAGCCATTAGATGTCTCATGTTCCCTCCCCCATTCCACTGCATCACTTCACAACAAGTGGTTGCCAGGGGCTTAACCATCAAACTCAGCCAAAAGCCTTTTCCCCTGCTGACAACACTGAGATACCACATTGGCTCCCAAACCTTGTTAAAAGTGGGAACTCGATGTCAGATATGTTCCACAGATATAAACGAAAGGTTTAATTCACAACCATATTTTTATTTTTTATTTATTTTTTTTTTTTTTAGGAAAAGACATTACTACATTACTTTATTCAACACATTTATAAAGGCTCTGTGGATGCATTATTTAAAAAGAAAAATATTCATCTACTTAAAAATATTATCAATGAAGACTTTCAAAAAGCAAGAAAAAAGTGCATGTTTTTCCATAATTACAGCACTTTTCAGCTATTGTCGTGGCTAAATCGTCAGAGGTAACAGAAAATTGCATTAAATAGACATAATTAAAATGGTTAATAATTTTTGTTAATTTTCTGAAATTTTACACCACATGTCCTTCACTTTCTACATTGCTGGTTGATGTATTTGTGATCAACTGAATGATTAGCGTTCATCCCTAAGTCAAGCCAAACATGAATATCTCACAACAATTTCTCACAATTTTTGTATCACTGTACATCATTGTACTTTGAGTGAAAGTAATTTGGTGCCACAGTAATATAGTTGGAATTAAAAGCTACTTATGAGTTATTTATACCAGGATTTGTTTGCCACATATTGAAAAAAACGTTGTTTTTAAGCTTTTCAAAGGAATCTGCTCTTTTGAGCATCACCTGTTGAGTCCATGCAAATAGCACAGACTGTGCTCGGTGTTGGCAGCGTGAGCACAAATCCCAGTAATCCTTGACACCAAAACTGACACCAAAATTGCCTGGTAACTACACACACACACACACACACAGTGTGATTTTTTCCACTTGAGTAAAAGTGAAGTTCACACAGCAAGTATAATGGATGAAGAGGCAAGAAAGAAACCTCTGTGTGCCCAATACAACCAGCACAAAGCCCCACTGGGTGCCAGCACAAAAACAGAGCCCAGATCCCGAACAGCCAGTCCCAGGTCGCTGCCTGTGTCTCAGGTCTCCGTTCCTGTGGCATCAGATATGATCTATATCAGTGTCACCCCCAAATTGCAGGAAAGCTCCTGTGCTAGCCTTCAGCCGTGAGCTGAATGTAAATGTGCATTTGACACCTTTCTAAATCGCTGTCATAATTCATTTCCAGAGCTCTTAAATCTCTCCCTGTCACCTGGCACCTCCGCTGTTTTCCTGTCCAAAAGCAGAGCGCATTAGCCTTTATTGATGCCTTTGTCCTTTGATATATAATTCATCATTCAGTAGCTCTTTTTTTGAATGATCATGTATTTTTCGGAGGTTGTTCAAACATATGGATTGATACCGACAAAGAGGTTGCACCTGGTATGGAGTTAGGTCTCATACTGTATGACAGGAACAGGAGAAGTCATTTTTTCATAGTGTGATATAGAGCTTCACTGTCACATTGCTCCTACTGTAAGTTGACTGACCACAGGCACCTTTTTACACTTGAATGTAGCACTGTTACCTATAAAGCTCACATGTTCAAACTCGTCCTAAATCACTTAACATATGGCTTGTAGCACAAACACGAGCAGTGTAAATGTGCAGAGGTTTATGCAGGGTCACCGGGTTCATCTGGAGTCATCCAGCGTATGCTGCTGAGCTTCATTACTTTCAGATGTAATCACACTGTACACCACAAACAACCTCACATGCTGTATAGTCAGTGAGTTATTTTACAAATGCCTTAACTCAAACAAAGTCTTACATTTTTTTAAAAGTTTCAATATTTTCTTGAAATGCAGCTGGTGGTCACAATATAAGAAACTCGTGGAACTCGTGGATTCAGCATTTCATAAACAAACATGGCAGACAAAGAGGACTGAAACCAAAGACCACAAAATAAACCTACACAAACACAGTCTGCAAAACTAATTGCAATCTTTAAACTGTCTGCAGGAACACTACTGATCAATCCAACCACCTGTAACGGCAACCTGCTGCAGCCAGTGGGCAACCTCTGGGTCTGAAAAGTGAAGTCAATGCTGAAGTGCCTTAAACCTGCATTCTGTCTAATAGCCAGCAGGGGGCGACTCCTCTGGTTGCAAAAACAAGTCTGAGAAGTCTATGAGAAAATGAGCCTACTTCTCACTTGATTATTATCTCAGTAAACATTGTAAACATGAGTTTATGATATCGGTTACTAGTTTCATGTTGTATTCTTCAAAACAGCATGATGTTCATTTAGTAAATCATGGCTCCATCTAGAGTCAAATAGACCATAAAGCAGGGGATGCTTTAGGGCGTGGCTACCTTGTGATTGACAGTTCGTCACCACAGCGTTGTCCGTTGTCTGGGAGTTGTCCATGTTTTCGTCTTACAACTTTACCTCTTTCACAGTGTGTTTTCAGTCAATTATAACCTTTTTGGTCAGCTAAAAATGTGTCATTCAGCGTTCGGTTGCACTTAGCTCCACCCTCTTGTGTCACTCATGGTTACAAAACAACAAGATGGTGAGATTTTGGCAACAGCCAAAATGCCAAACTTGAGGCTTCACGACAGTAGTCCACAAACCAATGGCTGAACAGTGACTATGTCCGTTTCTTATACATGCTTTGGCTGCAGCACCAATGTTGAGGGCTGCAGCTACTCTGCTAACTCTTTTAATATTAGCATAGTCAAGCAGAAACTGCTGGTTTCCAATAAATTATATACAGTAAATATATATATACAATATAAGCAATCTTAAATAACAGCATGTCTAAAACTCCATTCCACTCCAACTCTTTTGCTCGCTTACCAACCCACCCACTTCCACAGAGTTCACTGCCTGCCTGTACTGAAAAGTTTAAATTGGTACTGCCAGTACCACTTTTAGTGCCAGTGTCACTGTTACTACTGCTACTACTAATCATTACTCCTACTGTCATGTGAGGACAGCACTGCTATCATTATTATACATTTAAACATGGAAAAGTATTTGTCTTGTTTAATTTAATGACTGTGTTCTTATGATATTTTCTTGGTTTAGTCAGATTTTTAGTGATCAGTGATCCAATATCATAGATGCAGCATGAAAACATTGCATAACATCTTATTGATACACCTTTATTTTGAAATTCCCATGCGATATCTATGTCGCCATTACCGTCCAAGCACTTCCTTCCTACAGAGCCCAGTAATACAAATTGTCAAATAATATTTTAGTTGCTTTTTGTGAATATAAATGTACCTGATTGTGTTAAATAGGCATAATTATAATATAATCTCATATCGATCACAGGCCCTTGAATGTATCAAATCTAAATTATATCATGGCAGCAAATGTCTTATCGTTGTCCAGAGAGTTGTGATGATGTCGTATTGTGATGAAACTTGTGATTTACACCCCCAAGTTTCATTTAGTTGATAAACAATATTAGCTACTACGTCAAAATCAAATTGACATTCACAGAACAGGATCAAAACAAATAGGGGTCCAAGTTTTGAATAAGCACCTTCTGAATAAATGTGAAAATGCTGGTAAGCCAACAATTCACACACCTAATATCCTCCTGTCAGGCCTTTCTTAAAAGAGGAGGTTATTTGGCTCAGATGTGTTTGCTGCAGCCAGGTTTAGTTAAAGAGCTGCCCGGCCTTCTTGCCCCCCGACTGTCTTCCAGCAGCCCTCTCTTTTTTAAGTGGTCATGGACTGTTGCAGTGCATATACCACAGTGAAATGGACTTTTGCTCTTTTCTTCATTGTCACAAAAGGCCAGGCACTTCGCTGGAGTTCCCATTCCCCTTTTACATAGTGATAAGACAGCCATTATCCTTTGAACCTTTCTTTTCAGCGAGCCAGGAGAAAAGGAAGAGTGAAAGAGAAGGAGGAGGAGGACAGAGAAAGATTTCTTCCCTGAGGTGAGCCTGGCCTCACCTCTGTGTGGCGGGCTTTTTTGTGAGCAGTGAAGAGGTCCTTAACCTTCTATCAGATGGAGGCACACAGTTGTGTTCTGCTTGAATAACTACATTGAAAAGCCCTGAAGCACGGGAGATGGTTCTATAGACTCTGCAAGTGGCAGAGAGGGAAAGAGAGACTGAGAGTGTGAGGGAGAGAGTGGTAGACTGTATTGTATGACCTGCTGGAGTGTGACTCTCACATGATGTGCACATTCTTTGTTATAGTGCCCATCAGTGCTTCACTGTGAATCTGTGTTCTTTGTTGTATGGGTCTCGCTGACAGGATGGTCCTCCTCTAATAATGTCACAACAACACAGTTCACACATTTATATAATACACTTCCTTTAATAGACCTCACTTCATTTTACAAAGTAGCAGCCTCTCTGCTCTCAGGCAGCAAATGGCTTTACAGTAGCAATACTATCAATATCAGAGAGCACATATTTGAATGCCATGTTGCATGAAGGGCTCATCGTGGATGGTGGCTGATGATACTGTGGGTTGTTTTGTCGGATTTCATACGCTCACTTATCTGCCTTCATAGCACAATAAATTAATGATTATAGTAACAAAACAAACTTATTGCATACTAGTCCAGAAGTCATAAATGGTGTTATGTTGTGTCCATTATTTGTGAGTGTCATTTTACATTTTGATGTGTTTCATGCCCCCACTGTAACAGAGTAGACTTCACAAAATTGTTACTTATCTATCTCTGTCTCAGCAGTAGTATTTCAAGAAAGCGCCTCTATTTATTTGAGTCTTTAAAGAGGACCTGCACAGTTGTATTTTGAGCTTCTACTACAACATGGTTACATGCTTTAAGCCCCGATCACACTGAGATGTGTTGCTAGTAGGGATGTTTAATAATTAATTGTTAATTATTATGAATTTTAACCGATTAATGCTGTCGGTTAAATGGTTAAAAGAAGTACTGATGATTAATTAAAAAGCTGAGCAAACCACAGAGGAGCGGCTCGTCAGTTTAAGGAAAAAAGCTGGTCCACCTTAAGAGAGTCTGAACCGGTGTTGCAGGAAGTTGGTTCCGGTCTTGAACAGAGGTTTATTCATCTGCAAATAAACTGTGAACACATTGTCTGCTACAGCTACATTCACAGCTATAACCCCACACTCATCACCGCCACACACACATGGTCTGTTAGACAATTGCTAAAGTTACGCCGGGCGACAGAGTATCGTTACATCGGGCAGACACACCACTGACAACCTGCTAAACCAAATGATGCGGTGGTGGTGGTGGTGGACTATTACTGGGTAAGTGGCTGCATGTCTGCGACACTACACACAACACTAACGCTCCCGGTAGAGGTAAGATCGGGACTAAAAAATCCAGCCCGACCCGACCCAGGCCCGCGGGTATTAAAGCCCGACCCGGCCCGAGCCCGATCAATTAACTTGATTTGTAGGCCCGAGCCCGAAACAAACCCGAAATTTTATATTTTATTTGTGAGGACTCAGGAGGAGGAGGAAAGGGAGGGGATGCGTCAGTCAGACCCGGACAGAGCTCTGCTCCGGGAAAAGGGACTGGTTGCGATTTGTGTGATCACATTT
This sequence comes from Pterois miles, assembly GCA_947000775.1. Classification (NCBI taxonomy): domain Eukaryota; kingdom Metazoa; phylum Chordata; class Actinopteri; order Perciformes; family Scorpaenidae; genus Pterois; species Pterois miles. The sequence goes on from CAMQGK010000052.1 coordinate 16,049,837, forward strand.
GTGACGATGCCTGTGCATAATGATAACAAATTAAAGCCTGTCTTTTGTAACGAATTCTCCCAGTTAAACAAGGCTGTAAGATGCATATTCAATAAACATTTATATCTTACCATACAGCGCCTTCTCTGTTTTATCCAAATTATTTATTTTATAACAAGTATTCCTTAGTTTAATATCCATACATCGTTTTAGTATACATAATATATAAATATATATTTATTAAAAAAAGTTAGTGAGAGAGAAGCCTGGCCCGACCCGAACGTAATAATTGACATTTTGGGCCCGACCCGGCCCGAATTTCGGGCTCGGGCTCGGGCTAAAGATGTTACCTCTAGCTCCCGGGACGGTGAACTGGAGACTCAGTTGTCTGTTGTGCTCATATACTGCAACTGGTGTACCGCTACAAGAGACGCATTAATCCTGTCGGTTACCGGTTAATAATCGGTTAATGAGGGTCGGTTGCATCTCTAATTGCTACATACTCATCGCCCACAAAACTGTTGTTTTTCAGTGGTGCGGTGCACCTGCCGTGCGCTCCACTCTACTCCACTCTTTTCTAGCGCTTTTAGATGCGCCCACTCTGTTGCAATTGGTCCACCGAACCATTCAGACTCCGCTCTAGCTCTGCTCTAACTAGTGTTGTTTGAGGGCATGCCAGGCAGGTATTATGCAAATGTGTTACTTGGTGACATTATCACATTACAGAAAAAAAGGCAGGACTTTTAGCAAGGCGTTTCAGGCAGTTCAGAGAAGTGTTTCTGTGAGGGAGTAACTCCGTTTGGCGTGGACTTTGCACAAAAAACTATATAACACACTAAAGCAAAGAGGAAAAGCACAAAAGCGTAATAGGTCCCCTTTAAGAATTCAAAATCTTCTCCGCTGGCCAATTTTGTCTGCACGTCTACTGATGCATGCCATTGCAACTCTTTTGGCTGTTTCAGTATTCCTGATATTGGATGACAGAAGTCAAAAGCTATAAATTGCTGTCTCCCATGTAAATGATCACAGGCTGTCAGCCACACTTGTCAAATTAAACGTTTTACCATAGTTGGTAAACATGCCATTCCATCTTCTGCTCTGCAGCGGAGCTTTCACGCTGTCAGGAGTGGAGACGTTATAAAGTGGCTCTAGTTTTAGGAGCCAAAAAATAAAAAGTTTTCTCACATTTAAATCCAAGACAGTGTAATTATCTGCCTAGGTACTTAACGTAACAATGGAATTACTGTACTGTAGGAAAAAAAAAAAAAATCCACAAGTTACTCTTCAAACTCAGGCAATGAAATCACAACCCACTGCACTACAAATTCCAGTTATCCCACTTCCTCTCACTTTAATGCGATTTTCATTAGATCGCCTGGCATGAGACAAAAAGGTTAGCTTACGTGACATTATAAATGTCTGTTTATAAAAGTGTTGCTGCAGGTGATATTGCTTGGCAGCTGTTTATTTGTGCACCACTTTTATATGTTTCCCACCATGCAGTCATCAGAGACGCAGCAAACTTCATCATTTGTGCTGCATGTTTTGTGTGCTGTGTCAACAGAGGAAACAGTTTGGGGAAATTAATGACTTTGTTAGTGTTTGCACGGAAGTGCAAGCTACAGTTGTAAAGCTACTGAATTTATACTCACAATTAACAGTTAATTTCTGTTTGGCCTCCTGATTTGTACTGTAACTTAGAGACCAACATACACCCATTTTTGTGTTTTTTAGGGGGGTATGGGGGGTCTGTAAGGGGACACGGTAGGTCAGCAGTAGATGTCACATAGAAGTGGTGAACATCGTCTGAAATCTGGGATCCTGAAGATTAGTTTGAGATGCAGCTCAGCACTGTGTCAAGCTGTTCTAGTCATAAATCAGAAATTCTAATGCTCATTTATTTTTCATAAGTTGTTACAGCAGTTTTTTGGGGGTTGATACCATGTGGTACACAGATTTGGTGCTAAATTTCACCAGTTGTTTACCTCTCAAAAATTGATAAAGATTATCAATAATCCATTTTGGGATTCCTACAAGAATTGCATAACCAGAAACCTCCTTATTGTTTATGTACCTAGAAAAAAACATCCATCCTCTGAATGCTCTAGATCTCTAGTTTGTGGCTGTAAAGTTTCATGAGACTGTGATTATCTTAAAGCTCACCACAGGTTATTTTATAAAGTGTGGTCAAATTTGGAAAGATGGTCTTACTACATTGAAATGATTATTTTGGGGACTGACATCATCACATATGAATACAATTGGACTCACTGGATCCACAAGACTCTCAGCTTTACAGTGATACCCAAATTCTGCAATTCCAAGACTGTTTATGGATCCCAGTATGCAGAAATATTCAAATACACCATTTTTAGAAATGGCAAAAATAACTACAAACTGTGTGGTGTTTGCCCAAAACTGCATGGGATTATCATAGATTGGTCATGTTTGTAGAGGATGTAAAGTTGTCAAGGGACACCTGTGAATATGGCCATGCCAGTTTTTAGAAAGTAATTTAGTTGCCTAAATTTGGAACGTTATTTAGCATCCTTCCACCCATGACCAACCATGTTAACTTGTTGATTCCTTAGGCTGTCGCATGATATGATACCAACGAAACTTCATTGAGATGAGTTGAGTTGAAGGCGCTACTGCTTCTTAAAGACAGTAATGTCAGCTGAGATCTCGGAGGGTTAAACGTCACATAGACTACCTGCCTTACTCTTCCCTTCGGGTACGGGCTCTGTTAAAGGACCAGTGAGTACCAATTAGGGGATCTATTAGGAGAGATGAAATATGTGTAAAATCACCTGATAATAAGAACTGTGTTCTCCTTGTATTATGAGTGGGGCCTCTCTCCATGGACTCCACCGTGTTGCACCGGCATGTTTCAACAGTAGCCCAGAACTGACAAACCAAACTCTGTCATCTTTTCCTGTTTGGGCCGGAGTCGATAGCGTTACTTGCTCCCGTCATCACCGCTCTCTCTCTTGCTTCACCACTCACTTCTCATGTACACACTCACTCCATACGCTGGCTCGGCGTCAAATGGATCTAGAGAGGGCCATTTGCGTTTTCGTGCGGACCACCATAGCTCTCCATCACGTTTGGCACACAGCTTCAGAGGCTTCAGTTAGTTTTAATTTCCTACACTCACTACTAGATACCAGCACCATCCTACACACTGGACCTTTAAATGATGCTTTAGTTTAAACGATTATTCAAGGTCACTGATAGTGATGTTTCTGTCAACTGTTCTACTACAAACATTTGTGCAGTGTGGGATTTAATAAGCCCCACCTCTATGCCGGCATCCACCTGTAGGCTCTGATTCCCCGCCTACTTCAGGTGCTGAGTTCTGCGTACTCTTATAAGAAGTAACAATATATACCTCAATATACCTCTCATATAGGTTACTTAAAATCCATATGAGTTTTGCTGGCTATATTGGCAATATTTTTGGGAGGTGCAAATAAAGTGCCTGGGAGCCGCATGTGGCCCTGTGAGCCGTGCAGTGAGTAACCAAGCCCCACAAGCTGCGCCAACGTCTTGTGTGCCAAATGTGTGGCAAGAGGGTGGCATGAACAGTGTGCCAGCGCTAGTCTGCCTGGCTGCCAGGCACTTCTCTTTATCCAATCAGACAGTTCGGCTTGAGTGAGACCCCTATTCTTGTCTCTTCCCATCTCCTCCCGAAGCTTTGTCACCCTCCCGTGAAAATGCATGCTTGTGCGCACATCTTTCCCCCCGCCCTGCACAGCATCAAGCCTCGTCGGCACACCGTTACACTTACCTAGAGACCATAACCAGAGAGTGAATGGTGCAGAGTGTTCCCTCTTTGTTTTCTGTCTGCTGCTGCTGTCTTTCCCTGCTGTTTTTTTTACCCTCCCAAGACAAAATCACAGGCTAAATGAGCATGCCTCACTCAGTTTTTTAAGCATTTCTTCAGAGTTGTATAGAAAGCAGAGTGTGTCTAGAGATCCGTTTTTCAGGGATGTGTGAAGGGGGGAAAAAAAAGCTGTCTGTCTGTGTGTGGCTTTATTGGACATGATGAGGGATGATATTATGGTGGATGCTGCTGCCGCCGCGGCTGCGAGATGAGGAGAGGATCCCATTTGTCTCACGCTCGCTTAGTGTAATGTGTCTATCTGTCACTCTCCCCCAAGACCGGACATTGGTGTTCATCAAAAATAAACATATTGTCCACAGAGTTATCTGTTTTTTTCTCTGCGCTTGTCATTGTTGTTAATTTTTTCTCCTTTTGCCACTTTTCATCCCAATCTTTGCCACCATCTAATCCAGACAATGAGTAAAAACTTTCACTTCCAATTTTCACTTTCAATATACATATATAGTATATAAGCATATTTATTACTTCTCTATACATAATACATTCCTATTTGCTCTCTCACTCTCTCTCTATATATAATATATATATATATGCATATTCATTACCTCTCTACATACTACATCCTGTTTACATTCAGTTTTCCCATCCCATCTTTACATTACTAGTTTATATTTACTTATATTTATTTTAACTGCACTATTTTATGCCTTAGATTATCATTTACTTTTACCTGTGTGATTTCCCCTTTTATATCGACATATTTTATGAGCATTGTTGAAGGAACCAAAGATTTTCATTGCCAATGACTGCTCTGCTGGAATTGACAAAGTACAAATAAAGAGCATTGAACCCTGAAAAAAAAAAAAAAAAAAACACTGCTAAAATCCCTATTTCATCAAAATTATGAGACAGGAAAGGGAAGTGGTAACCTGACAATAATCCTGTGACTGCGGAGTGATTATGTAGGAGAGAGGTGCTTAGATAGAAATAAGTGTAAAGCGGTGAGAATATATATCCTAAGAATAATTACAGTGAGGAGAATGAGATGTGATTCAACTGGGAGAAGGTGACGCAACGTACTTGGTGAAAAGATTAAGCTAATGTCAGTGCTTTGTCTTATGTCTTCCAGGTTGATGACGCCATGCTTATGTTTGATAAGACCACTAACAGACATAGAGGTAAGTGCACGCTGTCCGTTAGTCGTTCTCCCATTTTTTTTTTTTTTTTTTTTGGCTCTGTCTTTCTGAAAGGTGAGAAAATAGTCATTCGATGTCCTTTCCCCATGAGATAACACAGAACAGTGCCAATCTTACATGATATTAGGTGTACCATCTGCTCAACAATGGGAGCGTGTCACAGTAATCAATAAGCTTCTACGGCGTTTAGAATGTTTGAGCGCGTGCGTCTGCGATGGCGCCGGTGTGAGTGTTTCAGAGAAGGTGCTTAAAGGGTGTAAAGATTGTGAGAGATGGTGGGCGCTGTGCAGTCAGATAACAGCATCAGATAAGGCCCGGGGAGAAGCACTGACTTTATCGCTATCTCACATCAGCTCCTTATCTGAGATGAGGGGACGTTTCTCTCTCATGCAGAGGACTTTCCAAAGACAGGTTTCCTCCCCTGCGCCACAATGCGGTGGTGGCGGTGGCGGTGGCAGTGTGTGTTTAAGCCGAGCTTACAGGCCCGACTTAAACCGCCGGTAAGCACATATAAGGCTGTCACTCACCCGGGGCCCTGGTGCGACGGCTGTTATTGGCTATGAATCCTCACATAGGCACATTAAAGGAACTTTTTAGGAGACAGACTGTCCCCGGCTGTGTGCATGTATCACTGTGCGCGAGTGCTCGACAGGCACTGACAGGTATTTCTGCGAGAGAAAGGAGCCAGACTCTCCTCTGTTTGTCACACGGCGTCAGCTCACTTGTAGGCAGAGCAGGCGCCTCAGTAAACCGGGCTGTTTTGCCGTATAGATGTTGTTTGCAGCGAGCGACTCATCCCCTCTCAACCTGTATAAATGTTTAAGTGCAGTTGGCTCGGGATCGAAGGCTGTTTTTTCCTGCAAACTCTGGCACTTTCTTTTTCTACTGTATCTACCTTGCGCGTGCACATGCGGCGCGCAGACGAACTTTGAGTCTGGTAAACAGTTTGTAAGTGTGGAACATGTGAACTGTAGTGGAAGTGATCTATGGCTTTGAGGGGATTTTGATCTGTAGTGACAGAACCCAGTGTGAGGTCTGCTTTGAGACGAAAGCTTTTTTTTCTCTCTCTCTCTCTCCCTCTCTCTCACTTATTTCTCCCTCACTCTCTCTCCTGTCTGCTGCACTGCCAGCCCTCTGTGAAAGGGGATGGGCGCCACGCTCGGGGAGTGTGTCAGGCGTTTGCCTTTGGGCAGCAAAATGCCCTTCAAATGAAGACAATGATGGAGAAACAGCCTCCTTGGCAATTTTTCTGATGACAGCGGACGTATTTATATTGAGTGTGACACTGAGGCAGGAGGCAGGTGCGGCGCTCCTCTCGCCATTTCTAACTAGCATTTTGGTATTTTGTTCCAGTAGAAATTTGAAACGGTGGATATTTTCATCTTAAAAAACACAACAGGTCTTCCAGATGAATAGAATACATAGAATATCACAGAGCCATAAGAAAAATTAAATAATTGATCGGAGCCATTGGTGTGATTGTGTAATATTAATGGCTCAGCTTCCCTGTGACCACAAAAGGAAAAGACATTGAATATATTATCAGTGAAACCAGTGCCTGGGCCCATTTTACAGTTCCAGTAATGGGCATCTGGCAGCCCAGCGGTCCAAATCCATTTCCCACCTGTGTTCATTTTTATCTTTGAGATTGATTCATGAAAAAATAATTCTCGTTTTTTTTTTTTTCTGCAGCACTGCAATAGATAAAAATAACACATTCTTCATTTAACAATTCAAACGTTACACACAGTGCAATTCTACTAAAAACCATGGTGCCTGTTCCATCATTGCAAGTCTTAAAAATAATAGTTCACTTAGTGCCTCTAATGCTTTGCAAAGAACCTCAGGAAAGAGCATGTTTCTAACAACTAATGATATTTCCCCTTTTTTTCTTGTTAATCTGGACACCACAAACACACTTTACTTTACAGGCGTCGTGTTCAGCTTCCGTATGCAGTTGCATTGCAACCACATTTAAAATCTGCTCTAACCCAAAACGTAAAGCACTACACCGGCCTAACATTCCAAGTAAGTTTGTCAAAAGTATTGATACTTCTTTACCACGTGTTTAAAACGAAAGTATCTCCATTACTTTTGATACTATAAAATGTATAATCATGAAGTTATAAAAAATCAGATCTACACTCAGATTTTCAATCCAGTGTGGCTGGTCTCCAGCAATGAACGCACCACATGACTCGAGCAAGCCCCCAGGAAGCGCACCAGTCATTGATCCCAGTTTTCGTAGTGCTACAACTTCTGTTTCGTCACATGATGCCATTGGACCCAAAAAGGTTTTTCCCATAGAGTTACATTGGCAGTGGATGCGGAAGAACGCCGGAAGAATCGGCTGCTTTTCCTGTCAAAAGTCGAGCCATTTTGGCATCATGCGCCACTGAGCAACTTTCAGAGGAATTAACGGGACCTCACCTCCAACGCTGTGTCCGGTTCTCTTTATACATCCATAGACTGGAGGTAGAGGCACAAGCAGGCAGCACTACGCGGGTGGATGTCAGATCAGCCAGCGAGCGACCTGCCGCTGTTAATCGAGAAGAAAGTTACCGTTAGCCATGGCAAGTCCAGAGCTAATGTTAGCACCGCCACTGCAGAAGTATTAGCACTACTGCTAAAATTTCACACATCATGAATATTCTCTGCTCTCGTGTTTCACCGAGACACACACACACACACACACACACACACACACAGCGGATCAGAGCAGAAACAGGTAATGTTGTCGGCACCAGTTACAGGCTGAGGCTAATGAACAGCACGTTATGTGCTGACAGATTCAGTGTTTTTGTGTTTGTAGCTGAGCAAGACAAGAAATTATTTGGTTAAAACGACAGCTGTCAAAGATAATAACGTGTTAATGTAAATTTGTTTTAAGACCACTAATTTCTTTAATGCATAAACATTAAGCTGTGTTGATGATACTGGTATCATAAAACTAGAAAACTTAAGGTATCCAACCGGTTCCTTGACCTTTGACCTCAAGATATGTGAATGAAAATGGGTTCTGTTGGTACCCACGAGTTTCCCATTTACAGACAATCACATGCAGTTTGGGGCAAGTCATAGTCAAGTCAGCACACTGACACACTGACAGCTGTTGTTGCCTGTTGGACTGCAGTACCTAAATGTACCACACGCATACATTTGCATAAAGCGAGCATATTTGCCCACTCCGCTGCTGAGTATGCGGTATGTAACAAACCTCCCTTTCTGGTACATTTTGAAGAGATAAAAAATGTGTGATTAACTTGGTTTCACTCAAACATGTATATAAACATACTTAATTAGGTAGAAAAATAAAGTGATCCAACTTTTCAACTTTTTGCAATGAAATTATAGAACACAAAAATAGTACATGGGATGTTGTCCATTGAAAAAAATGACAGAAAGAAATTAAACAAAAGAAGGGTATTTTAGAGAAATAAACCTTTTCCACACCTTCCAAATTTACTCAAATATAGTTTCCTAAAGCCTCATTGAGAAAATTACTATTTCCCTTACAAATATTTCATAAATTACATCACACCAGTTCTATAATGATGGTTTAAGCCATTTCATAATAATTGCTATTCTAGCAGCTACAGTCAATTTTCCAAATAAGTATTTTATTTTAATATTTGTAGATGTTGAAAGTAGAAGACCAAACAGTTTGTCCTACATAAACCTTATGTTTGTCCCAAATATATTAACTAATTTTGTATAAATCTTACACCAAAAAGGGTTTACTTTTGGACGGGCCCAAAACAGGTGACAGAGGTTAGATTCCTGGAGCCACAGTTCCTTCAGCAGCTGGAGGAGGATGATGAAATATCTGCTGACAGTCTTCTTCATAAGTTTAAGCTTGGTATCTTCTATTGAAATTCACAATATGTTAACCAAACTTTGTCTGGAATGCAGCTATTAGTTTCCCACTCCCATTTTTGTTGAAAGTAGGTGGTCCTTGTTATATATTTTTGAAATTGCTTCTAGCCCCGAATCTGTCCTATAGGCACTTATAAGTAGTATAGTCTTTTCAATGTCTGAAAACCAGTCAATGTCCCCTGGTTGATAAAGGTACAGTATGAGGAGAGGCCCCGATTAGCCCATCCCTTTTAGCTTGCTTCCAGTTTATTTGGGGTTAAATCAAGGTCATGGGAGCATTTTCATCAAGTAAACCACTCTTAGTGATGATATTTAACCATATTTTCAAACATAAGATGTTTCCATTAAGTCTTTTGTCCGTGAACCATGCCTGAATTGAGACTGTCCCAGATTTATCCTCTTCAGTCTCTTTCCATCTCACTTGATAATGAGAATTGCACCAACAAAACAAAGTCCTCAACTGGGCCGATACATAATGGTGCTTTAGGCAGGGGAGAGCAAATCCTCCCTTGTTCTTCGCCAAGTGAAGAGTTTGAAATCATATTTTTTTTTTTCCCCTTGCCTTGCAATATCAATTTATCCCATTTGTTGAATTGTTTATCAGTTATTTCAATTGGAAGGGTGTGAAATAAATGTTCATTGTTTTTCCTATCTATTTCCATTTTTGGTCTTTCATTCTTTTTATGAAGGTTTTCTAATTCCTTTACTTGTAAACCGATCCAATTTTTCTTTTCTCAGAAATTTCAATTTAGAGCAATAGCCTATAATTTTACCCCTAAGAATGACCTTGCAAGCATCCCAAAGAATCGGTGGGGAAACTTCCTCGTTGTCATTAGTATCCCTCCTTATTTGCTGCTTCATTTGATTTTGAATCCTTCTGTTTAACCTCCAGATAGTGCTCTTCTTTTCAGACCCTAATATTAAATCCATAGATTTGGGGCGTGGTCTACCAAGTCTATGGTCCCAATATTGCAATTTCATCACCCTAAATAAGTGTCTTTGAAATGTAAAAAAAATAGTCAAGCTTAGAATAGACAGAATGTGGAAGAGAGGAATAACGGTAAAGTCCCTCTTTGTCGGATTCAGATCCGTCCATATGTCTGAGAGTCGGAGCTCCCCCATCATTCATTTTATATTTTTTGCAGTTTTTTTTCTCATGAGTAATAAGGTTTCAAAGTATCCAGGGTCATGTGAAGTCTGACATTAAAGTCCCCCCACAATGCCCTGAGCCTCTGAGCTTATCAATTCAAAGATTTGTTTATAGGATTTCCATTCAGATCCTGGAGGAGCATAGACATTCAGAGAAGTCACTAAAACACCCTGCAGATACCCCAGACCAGTACAAATCTCCCATCGACAGTATATCTTTCTACTCAAATGTGCATTCAAAGTTTAATTTGCAATTTGAAATTAAAGTCATTTCCCCTCTCTTAGAACCCTGTTTACAGGTGGATGGGTGCTGGTTAAACCTCCATCTTCCATAAGATGGGTCTCCTGAAGGTAGTTATCTTAAGTGACATTATGTGTCTTTAAGTTTCCTTTAAGCCTCCTCAGGCCTATATATGAATCATACGCTGGTGCTACAAGGAACAGTAGCATAAACATTAACCAGTAACTCAGAAACAAAACCATGATCATAAATAACAACACTGTCTTCCAAACTGAAGGCCTTGTTTACGGCTCCCTAACTCTGACATATTCAGTGTCATATTAAAGGATGAGTTTGATAATAAAATCGGACCCCTGTACAGCATTGCTCAAGATTTAAAGAAGAAATATTGTGTAATTCTGTTGTAGCAAAAGTACGATACCAATCAAGTGTTTTAATAGAAGAATACCCGGAGCCGATCCCTGAATCCTTGCCCAGAGCCTGCATTCCCCCACTTTCTTTGTTTTCCGCTGACTTGCCAGGTCAGCCGGGTGATCTGGTCCAGAGGAGAAGTTGGCCTTTTCAGAAGCGTCACCGTTATCCCTCTCTCTGCCATGTCCACCGTTACCTCCTCCGCCAAGTTGTAACTCACAGTGCCTTCCTATTTGAGATCTTATGTTTCTTTCCTTCAGCTCAGTGCTCGCTTCGGCAGCTCCGGTGTGTAGTCGTGGTCCAGGTGTATCTTTTTACCTTGGAAATCGAATCCCTTTTTCTGCCAAGCTCTCTTAATCACATACTCCTTCAGTCTGTAACTAGAAATCTGGACCACAATCGACCTTGGCGGGGATTCGTTCGGACGTTTTGGAGCAAGTGCTTGGTGAACTGTCTCGATGTTTAGTGCGGTAGACAAAGCAAATCTTCCACAAAAGTAATCACTGAAGTCATGCTTTCTTCATCTCCTTCTCCAAATCAGTCAGTTTAGTCTCTGTTTGCATCTGTAGTTTCACCAGCGCCGACAAAACATCCTCTGATGACTGGATTCGAGCCTGGACTCCTCCGCTTCTTCCACTCCTCTGTATATTTTATTTATATCCTCTCTTATGCCACTTAGTTGCTGACTGGAGTCTACAGTTAAGCCCAGGCTGGCATCGTGCCTCGGCCCCTACGTCAGTGTTCAGCTGCATTTTGCCCTTGATGTTGCTAATGCTTCTAGCTCGTGACAATTGACTATCGTCTTCTTCGTCGAGTTCCTTACTTTATGCGAGACTTTTCTTCACCTTTTTCGGCATATTCGCTCACCCGCTGTAATCACATTTGCTTTAATGCTTCCTCTCGAAAATTTGAGTTATATTAGTCGCAAGCCTGTCACTCTATGCTGCCATCACCTCGCCAGCTAGACTGGAAGCCTCTCCCAGCTAATTTTAAACCGATAAAAAGTGAAATCTTTGTCAGATGATTGCCAGTGGGTTCCGAGGTTTTGTGCATGTCAGCTGATGCGTTCCGCCTCTTTTGCTCGCTATACAAACGGTTTACTTGCATTCAACCAAAGCCTGCTCGAACGTGATCGCTATTCGGACTACAAGTAGAAACCAGAACACTTCCGCTACCAAAACCTTGTCCCGGTGCCTGCAGATTGTACATAAAAAATGCAGAATCTGTTTACAAAGATGAGTTTAAAACAGATCAGCGATGCTGTTTTGCCCTCATTGTTCTCCATGAAGTTTGCTGGAAGAGTTGTAATGTAGCCCCGGTGCGTTTTATGAGCACTGCACCAGACTCCATTTAAAAAATAGACTTTTAAATTCTAAACTTCTGGCTTTTGTTCCTGGTGTTATTCACTGGTTTAGAAGAAGGTACCAGCACTGTGCGCAGGTTTTTTTGTTCGTCGTTGCCATGGTATCGAAAGCGGTATTGAGTATCGTGTATTGAAGTTTAAAATTTTGGTATCGTGACAACCTTGAAGTCTTTTGTAAACAAAAAGGACCTTAGTCGTTATTTTTTTGCTGAGGCAAAACAAGAAGAACGGAAGCAAATTTCCTTGAAGTCATTAAGCATTTCTATGTTTACTTGAGCTTGTGTGAGGTAAGAATACTACTTTTGTTTCTATAAGCAAATTAAATAAGCTGTAGAGAAGAGACTACATACTTACGGTACATTATGGAGGTGTATACAAAGTAAAATTATTCCTTCAACAATAAAGAAAGGACTGGATGTCTGAGGTAAAAAACAAAAAAAAACAGCAGTTGAATGTGATCTCTTGTTAGGCCTTCTGTGGCACACGACTTCACATCACCTCATTTGAATGTTATCTCTTTTTCCCATTAAGCTTTTTTTTACATAGAGGCTGTATTGTGTATCACTATAATGCATTGTATTTTGTTTGGAAGAGTTTATTGTGTATGAGATGCATGATAGACACTTGATTGTAAGTGTGTTTTCTTGGGGGCCGTGGTGAATTGGATAGAGGACAAACGTCACACTCCACTAGTAGCAGCATTGTCCTTCAGACGGTCCCTGCGAGGCTGGCGAAACGACAGCCAGAGGAGACATTCTCTACCCTTCTCGTTTCGCTCTGTACTTTTTTTTTTAACTCTCTATCTCGCCCAGTCATTCATTCTTATTCTTTCTTCCTTTTCATTTACACTCACTCACACTATTTCTGTCCCCACACCATCTCCCCCACCCTGCCTGTCTTCGCCATCTCTCCAATTCGCTCGTCTTTCTCTCCCTGTCTCTCCTGCTAGAGGACACTCGCTGTAAGCAAAGCTCCTCACAAAGGCTCACGCTGCACACCATCTCCTTGGCATTTAAAGGACTAGAATACGGCCAATTGTGTTGGAAATTGAACTCTCTAAAGCCTCCCTTCCCGCTGCAGCGGTTCATTGTGGGTGAGTTCAGTGTCTTTGGTGAGCAGCTTGGGCTGTCCAGAGGTTGATGCCAGAGGGCGCCTATTGTTCCACGTTCTACTGCAGTGTCCCCGCCACACCGTCTCCCTTCAACCTTCCCTTCCTCTCCTCACACTCATTTTGTGACAGAAAAGAAGAGATCAGGAATGTGTGTAATTGTATTTTAGTTATTCTTTTAGTTCTGGGTGGTTTATTCAGCAGTGCAGGAGGTCCAGATTACAGAGTGTGGGCCGGGAGCCAGAGATGGGGACTTGGACTTGGGACTTGGGAAAATTTCCCACCAGTTAATAAACTTGTGACCGATTCCACAGATCACACCAGACTTTTTACAAGAAAAGATGACGGTCAATATGTGTAGCGCGCTTACTTTGATCCCTAACATTGGATGGGGGTGTGTCTGGCCTCTCCGGTAGAGCTTTGGCTGCAGGTCCGCAGGGGTCTACCTGGCGCCGCTGCGCCGCGCACACCGGCCGTGACCGGCTGTGCAGCGATTAACGCCACCTCATTAACATTATGGTTCTCTTATAGCATTAGATACAAATTTGAAATACTGCCAAATAGGCGTGTTTGCTTTTCCCTTTGACACCAAATCCTCTGCCAGTCTGTCAACTGTCTGTCGTCCCGTGTGCGATACGACACCTGCTACTCTGAGCTGAGACACCATACAGAACAGACACATTCGCTGTCAGTTTGTAGCGTCCATCGTCCAACTATTTATTGATAACGTGCCGAATATACACAAAAATGGGTTTTATTTATGTGACATTGACCACTGCAACATGCTTAGACTCAAGTCGCACTTAAGTCACACACAGTGATTTCAGACTTGACTTGGACTTGAAATGACCTGTGAGCACTCTGTGTTTGAGAAACTGCCTACCCCCACTTTAAAGCATGGCGGGATTAGCAAGCTAGCCCACTAGTCAGCTGTCCACCAGCTAGCTAGCTAGCTTGCTAATTCTGCCATGCTTTTGACGCTACGCTGATTACAAAAAACAACAAAGTTGTCACTTATTTGGCAATAGCGGTGTCCTACGCTGTGACGAGTGTGCGGATGAAGAATTAAGTTGTTAAATTTTACTCATTAAATCTGCCTCTCTGTGCTTCGTAGTGATACCACTCCACTGCTAGTTTTAGTCGTTACTGCAAAGCCTCACCTCAGTGAGTCAGAGACTTGCCAAGGTTCAAGTTTCTTTATTTTTCATACAGTATATCGGTTCCAGGAAAGCAGTCATTGGCAATGAACATCTTTGGTCTCAGAGTGCTTCAGCAATGCTCATAAGATATGTCTATATAACAGGGAAAATGATAATCAAAGGTATAAAACAATGCAGTTCAAATTAATAGACATAAGTAGATATAAAATACTAACGTAAATATGAATTTGTAATTTTGTTTACAACAGTATTTCAAATGATAAGATGGTAAGCAGTAAGTCAGTTAACTTTATACAGAAGTTAGCCCACCACAATGGTTGCAATGGCAACGGTACACATAAAAATGGCCGCCGCTCTGACCACACTGTTGAATGTCTGTTCTACTCCAGTTCTATTTCTATGACTGCAATAGCCTGTTTAAAATGATCCTATAAAACAACTAATACTACGAGATAAAAGAGTGATGATACAGTACATGCTTTGAATTGCTTAGATAGAGCTGTGACGTGTTCTGATCGATGGTTCATTACAACCATAAGAGACGTGCGACTGGACTCATTAAAGATGAGATCGTCACAGACTACGCATACACGTCGTAATTCCCACCGCCCTCAACGTGACTTCACATGCCACCCCTGCATGACAGGAGCGAGCTACACGGGAGGGAAATAAAAGCTTTTGGAATAGCCCTGAGTCAAAATCATTCTGTCATCTGTTGCCCACACCCGTCAGGCTGACATTTGATTTATGATCCAAAATGTGATTTTACTGTCAAACACAATTGGTAGTGCCAAGGAGAGTGTTGCTGAGGTGAGACAAATGGCCTATATTAGAGGAGGGGACGGATGCTGTGATGAAAGAGTGGCAACTATCGTTATCCTCCATAGCATTGGGGTTTAATTTGTAAGTTAAAAGGTAGAGTAGATGATAGATGAATTCTTTGTCTTGTTACTCACACGCGTCCTTTATTAAGTGCTACTCTGCCACACCATAATTAGCCCCCCTTCTCCACCACATTACCACTTTCTTCTTCATCAACACATCTCTTAATTCCACACATAGGACCTTTTCAAGGGGAAATGTATAGCATAGACAATCCCTCTGATTTGATTATTCAGCGTCTCTGCATCACGCGTAATCCACACACGAATCCGAAAAAGATAAGTATATACAATGCAAATTAGTGCATCGCAATCCCAAAAGCTAAATTACACTCTCACGATTATAAGCAGCTGATTAATTGGGTCAAAACTGCATGCCACATAGTGATTGTTTGATTCACGCTCTGCAAAAAATCTGTACTGCTATAAATCAGCAGCATCCCTGCAGTTTTCATCAAGTATTTAATCTTCAACAAGTTTTTAGTTAATTACTGTGGCACCTATATATATATTTCGTAGTGACACACACATACTCTTTCACCTTTTTTATAATTACACCATTAAGAACGATGATGAAATCCTAGTGTAACTTTCTTTCATATTGTTTTACAATAGTTTGTAACCAGACAGCACCCATTAGTGTGGCTTTATAATGACTGTGTGACTGATCGTAAGCCAAATTTCTTCTTTATTTTGAATGATGCAAGTAATAGTAATGCGCAACAGTGTTGGGGACCGGGGTAAAGAAGAGGAGGCTGAATTGTTTCAGTCACAAGGCTGCTTTTGTATGAGCGAGGCCCCTATTAGAAGCTGTGTTCCTGGAGAAGAAGGGGATTCTTGGTTTTTTGTGCACGAGGACGGGGGCCAAGGCTGTGTGAATTTGTGTATAGCCCGTTTTTTGTTTGTTTTTTTCTCCTATGGGCTTAAAGGGCTGGTTTTCTTCTTGGCAGACGAACAGAAGACTGCATTGTGTGTGTCTGTAATCTCTTTACCTGGATTGGCAGCAAAGCAAGCAAGTGCAGCTCCCAGTGTGGAATTGGCACTGAGGAGTCAATGTCACACTGAGCGAGCTGCCTTCCAAACAACCAAAAAACTGGTTGTGTCTCTGTGAGACTGTGTGTGGATGACAGCGCGTGGTTCGTTCTTTTTTTTTTTTTCAATTTGTGTGTCTTTGTTCATTTAGTTGGATTTTACAGCCTGTGCGAAAGCAATGCGGACACCAAACCTATGCAGTCTTTCTAACAATATATTTATTTAGGGGTTTGTGTGTTTGTCACAATTTCAAAACTATGCTTTAAGGAGCAAAGTCTGTGCCCCGGGATACACAAGCTCATACAGTAACAAAGGCTCGAGCGGTATTAGGTGTCATTATACACCAACTATTTGACATAAATTCGCCTCTTCTGCCTCACCGGGTGAGGAGAAAAAAATAATTGGCCTCATTATCTTTCATCTCTTTGGCATATTACATTCATTATTTTATACAAAGGCTGCCAGTACGAGTCCTGTAACCTGGGAAGCGGAGCTGCGCCTCTGCAGGTTAACTGTTGCTCCCCGAAAAAAAGCCCCGACATTTGACGTCACCACAATGCCTCATCAGCCACCGGTGCTGAGGATTGAACATGGCCGACTGAGCAGAGGATGTCTGTCTGCAAAGTGATTGCTGGCTCATTGACTGAGTAGGAGAGGAGGAGGAGGGGGGAACATGTACAGTTAGAGAAGAAGGAAGGAAAAGAAGGAGGACTGAGCACAAGAAAAGTAGAATGAATGCATGGTGAGGGGAGGAAAAAGAGATGGAAATAAAGGGGAAAAAGGAGTACCTCAGTGGGAAGCCTCCCCCTGCTGGCTCCTCTGGCTGGAAGCTGCTGCCGATGGCTTCAAAAGAGCGCCAGGCAGTCTAGGCCTCCGCTTCTAGCAATTAGAGATCACTCCAGCGGATGCCTCCTGGCCAGCCTGCAAATCCCTCAAAAATACCCTCTGATTACTACTGTAGGACACAGGCTGTTTACCAAATGGATCTAGCACTGCTGAGAGTGAGGTTTAATAATGCCTCGTTTTGTTCAGGCGAGAGAGGGGAGCAGGGTCATTTGAGTTTTAAAGATGGCCGCAACTTCAGAGACGAATTCCCCACCACCAGCCGAAGAAGAAAAGTTAACCAGTCCTTTTAATTCCTCGTCCAAACAGCTCTGTAAGCAAATGGCCGGTTTTCACAAGAGACTATTTGAACAGAACTTCGCCAGTGCTTTTATTTAATTTATTTTTTTTTCTTTCAAACAAGGGCCAGGTCCTCTTTGATGATTAATTTCCCCCCACTTGCCAATCCCTCTTTAAACAACCCGAATCCCCCGTCGGTTCCACGGGAGCTGCAGTGTTTACAGATCACAGCTCCTCTGCGCTCTGCGGCTACTGTATAGCAGCATTGATGCAGAGTGAAACAATCCAACCGCCATGCCTGACTTAACTGATTGACACAGCTCTGAGTGGAATCGGATATTCCCGCACTTTTTTCCCATTGCTTCAGCTTTCCAACCCGGAGTCGGCATCGTAGCATTCTTTCACCTTGACAGACCTGATATTAGCGATTAGTGTGAATGTCATTTAAATGGCAGCGCTAATCATACACTCTGGGTCTACCTCCACCTGAGGGCCCCATCGCTGCCTCGGCCCCTAATCACAGTGACAATGGAAATGATATGTTTAGCCATTCTTAATAACTGCTCCAGCTCATCAGCTCCTAGACGAGCTGGCTTTGTGGCCAAACCGTGCTTCAACAGAGGGCCGTACTATAGCATGAAACGTCTCGCCTGGCCTCTGGCCCTGCGTCCTCCTCCTCAGGGGTGTTTGTTGTGATCCACACGCTGACGCCGGTGACCCACCTCAGAATCAACACCGCCGCCGCAGTCGTAGCTGTGTGTACATTCGTGCTAGTGTTCTGCGATGAGCCCAATGAGACGTGCTTGACAGGTAGGTGATTAAACGGTGGAGAATCCTCCTCTCCTTGTCACCTGTCTGTTTTCTCCTGCCCTCCCCGCTGACATCTGCCCCTCTATCGGTGCTTCTCGTGTGTGTGTGTGTGTGTGTGTGTGTGTGTGTGTGTGTGTTTTAGGCTCTATTGTGCCTTATAGAGCGGATGGGGTTTGGTTTTGAATTAGAGTCTGCTGTGCCGGCCCCTGCGTGGCCACTGCAAGGGGAAGGAGGATGAAGGCAGGAGATTGTGGAAGAAAGCCTGGGGTTTTAATCTCTTCCCCATGTTTATCTCGCCACCAGGAGACAAACCATGTGCCATTAAAAACATCAGCTACTCCCACTGGTTGGCTGCACGACCACACCTCTGAAGACATTTGAAGGACAAAATGAAAGCGACAAGAAATGGGCAGAAAGGCACATTTTTGTATGATCGACATGGTGTGATTTGTGTGTGTGTGTGCGTGTGTGTTGGAAAGCTATTTTATTAGAATTATCCTAGCAGTATTCAGTAATATAGTATGACAAAAAAGTCATTGTATAGTAGAAAGTATTTGTCAAACATGTCATAAAAATTTTTAATATAGTGTCAAAATTTCATAGTATATCATGTTGAAACAAAGGTCATAGTATAACATTTTACAAAAAGTCATAAAATAATATGATGAAAAAAGGCTTTAAAAAAGGCATAATACAGTATGTGGTAAAAAAGGTCATAGTATAGTATGTCATAAAAATTCAAAATAATATGACAAAAAAGTTATAAAAATTCATTGCATAGTATGTCAGAAAAAGTACTGTCATAAAAAGTCATTGTATGTCAAAAGATTCATAAAAAATCATAGTATAGTATGATGAAAAAAGTCATAAAAAATGCATTGTATATTATGTTGGGAAAAAAATTCATAGTATCGTATGTAATAAAAAGTCCAGTTCAGTTAGTACAGACAGTTTGTTATGCGGTTCGCGTTACATATATATATGAATGTATATATATATATATATTTTCTCTCTTAAAAACAGAGAAGAAGTTATTTGAACAAAACATAAGCAAACATCTTTGGCCTCAGCTGCTGCCACAGGGAATCAGTCTCTTCAGGAAATGAAAATGCCAGCTTGGAATTGTCATCATATTGAGAGTTAGCCGACCTTTGACCTTGTAATACCCCCACAGCTTCTCTATTTGTGACCTGCTGGATGCTCTTAGAAAGTGAAACCATCGGGGAGGATCTACTGCTCACATCATCATTCTCAGAACACCTAATAGTGGATTTACCAAGGTTAAACCTCCTGTGAGATTGCAGCCGCCGTGACCTGGAATACTGAGTTTACATCCACTCGCACACACACAAACACATAAAGACATGAGTGAGACGCACATAGGCGCACAAGTTCGTTTGAGAGTGCGTTCTGCACAGACGAGCTCACCTCAATCTGGATAATATGTAGGTATTATTTAAACAAAGAGATTGCAAGAGCTTCCTATAACTGCAGGAATATTGTTTTTGCACTAATGTGCATGAGACTGCTCCAGAGACGGAGACAGGGGAAGCTGCATTGTCCCCTGTATTTTTCCAGCCTGATTGGTGCCTACCCAGGCGTCTTACAGCTGAGCGCAGCACACGGGGGAATTATCTAAGTGTCTGCTGTGCAGTGTTAGTGAAATATGTCACTTCTCGTCTTTGTACGATTTTTTAAAACATGCTGATCGCACAGACGTGTTTGTGATAGCCTTCACGCCCACAGATGCACTGCGGAAACATCTGTACTCAACACAGTTGTCCTCTTCTGAGGAGTAAATCATTTCAACGTATGTGCTGATTTTTACATATGTAAAATGGTTTCTGGGGCGGCAGTAGCTCTGTCTGTAAGGACTTGGGTTAGGACGCGGACGTCACGGGTTCAAGACCCCCATGGACCAAGACCAACTGGTTGCTGGAGAGGTGCCAGTTTACCTCTTGGGCACTGCCGAGGTGCCCCTGAGCAAGGCACCAAACCCCCAACTGCTCTGGGCGCTTGTCAGGAGCAGCCCCCTCACTCTGACATCTCTCCATTGACGCATGTATATGTACTGTGTGTGAAAAACAGAGTGTAAAACTGAATTTCCCCACTGTGGGACTAATAAAGGAATATCTTTCTCTTTCTCTTTGATGCAATTTTAGTTGGAAATTACTTTTTTTAATTGATATTTGTATCCAACGATTTATTACATGAAAGTTAAAAGACATTTCTTTGGCCAATTTCATATTATACACACCTCACCTTTCCACCCATCCACCCACCCACCCTATATCTCCGTGGCAGAAGAAGTGGTACAGACATTAAAAATAATAAGCAGCAGTACAAAGAGGTAGGTTTTTAAGGAAAAAAATAAGAAATAGATAAATGAAATAGTATCATGACATTTGTCATCATGCGTGATTTGAGATCAGTTCTTGGATAGTGTGTGTTGATATGCAGTCTAGGAGAGGGCTTCATCTTCAGGAAGAAGCCTCGACATCTAGTGAGTCTGAATCATTTGTAACCCATTATGTTGGATGTTAGCTGCTCAAATGACGAGGATGTAACTGTTCTCCATTGTCTCACAGTACCATCCTGCTAACAGTTGGAACCAGAGTACTGAAACCATGTAGTTTCAGATATAGGGTTGACATATTTGTTTTTGTTTTTTTTAGGTGAAACATAAATGGGCTATTTTCATTCCACTGAAAATTCAATAGCTGCAGTAAAAATAAGGTTTATGCACACATTTACATCTAAATTTTGAACATCTTTGTAACATGAAACAGTGTCTGTCAACTGTTCTTGATGCTGATATGCAGAAGTCTGGTATGCCATAATATATGTCAGTATTGTATAACGATGAATAGTCTCTGATTTATATACTTAGGGGATAATTCAATATGTGAAGGATAATGTAGAGTGAGCTGGTTATTACACAGAAATCTGTAATTTGACACAAAACCAGTTCAGCAGGCTGACATTCGAACTGCGGCCATAGAAACGGTCTGTTGTACATAGCAGAGGTCTGCTATAAAGAACGACGCCATGATTGACCAATCAGAACTGAGTATTCAGCAAAGCCGTGTGATAATCATAGTCTTTCAACAAATTGGTATCATGATGAAATATTAATATATATTAAGTATATATATTAGTATATATTAATATATTGAGATATCATGATACACAATTACATTGTCTCAATTAATAATAACAAGCACATAATAACTCACATTTCTCTGAAAATCTGATCAAACTCCAAACTCCTCTGATCTGATATTTGTGTGCATGTAAACATAGTGTCTAGCTGGAAATATTTCTGAACTTTTTCTCTATAATTTCAAGTAAAACTGCTAATTTTGCACTAAAAATCTTATCTATCTACCTATCTAATCAATTAAATGAGAAAATACTAGTTTTCATTTGCCAAGTATTTCATTCACACAGGAGTATGCAAAATGTGTGCTTTACCATGATGTGAATTCATATAGACTATTTATTAACCAAAGACATGCTATGTTGTGATTTATATTGTTATCAAGATATGAAACGAGCTATATCAGGATAGAAGATTTTGGTCATATCGCCCAGCCGTACTTTAGAGGCATAGGAGATTAATTTATATTCATAAATGGCATTTAATGTAAAACCAGCCACTAGTGTTTCACTTTAAAAACTTATAAAATTATTTCTCCTGCTCCTATTTACACCTGACGGTTTTCCAAGGAACCGACTTCAATATAACTTCAATATATTGTAACATCCGAGTTCCAATAAAAGAGGACAACGTGAAACCATCAAGCCTCAGCTCAGCTGCTTTGAAGTTTACTGTCTCTCTTAAGTGTAATGGTGGTCAGAAATACACCAACCCACACACACACACACACACACACCCTGTAAATCACAATCAGCTGTTGAGCCGCTGCAATCAGTTCTCTCAGAACGATTGCAAGCTGAGTGAGATTACATCACCTCCGGTCCAGGCATCTAATCTTAGATTAAAAGGAAAAAGAACAATCTGGGCTTTCTCTCTTACATTTCTTTGTGCATTCAATGTGCTTCGAGAGGGTCAAACCGAGTGTCTTATGTCATTCTGAGTGTTGCCAGTCATCCCCCATTTCAAAGCCATTCACCCACCTCCACTCTGTGGCGGCATGCCGTTGTGACGTCTGATGTTTATTTGACCAACTTTTACCGCGTATCCCCTACTGTACTGTACTTGCAGCTGATTGGCCTCTCACACCCCCGCTGGTTTACCACTTAAACAGTTGTGGGAGGCTCTTTTTGAAGTATACAGAGGCAGCCAAAACAATCATAGCACTGCAGGGTACATCCTGGCACCGACTGGTATGTTGCCAGACAAGATAGGCTGTTTTTTTCTTAAGTGTGTATCCCTGAAAAGCAGCAAAAACAGCTATTTGTGCCGTCACAAACAATGAAACATCAGTAATAATAAGCAGCGACTCAGAAGGGGCACATGGTGTCCTTCCCCATATTACCCAGTAACTAGGAACCTGACACATCTGATACTGGCTCACAAGCACTTAACCTCCTGCTCCCTCGCCCTATTCCTTGGAAAAAAAAAACACTTAACTTAACTACCCATAATTAAGCATGTCCAGTTTCTCAACCATAAGGATTTATTCATATATAGTATGGTCTCATTTGAATGATAAGATGATAAGGAAGCTAAGGAATATAAGTTATAAGTAAACTATATTACCATGGAGATTACAATGAGAAGCACTAAAAAAAAGATATTTTTTATCCTCGGCTTGTATTAAATCTTAATTTCAAAGGCAATGTCACCATTAAGACCAAGATTTCACAGACAATGATGCAACTGAATGTATTCCACTAGATTTTACTGCAACTGTAACTATGAATGTGATGAAAATATACTAAAATACAACATGTATGATACAATTTACGAAGAAATACTCAGGGGCTCTGTTCTGGTCATTTATACATATTGAAAGTTTACTGGGAGTTTTACATGCTCAACCATTATGAGACTTTTGTTTCCGATAGATGACAAAGATGAATTTGAATATGGCGAGCTCCTGATGTTTTTAAGCTCCCCCCATCACACAGCTGCTGTGATGGTCAGTCCCGAGTGTGTGTGTAGGTGTGTGTGCGCGAGTATGCCTCAACACTGTAATAAGGGTTGCCTAGCCAAGCGTAAGTGTCAGGGTGGAGATGCCTGGCTCATTAGGTACCATGGCAGGATAATGTATGAACAGAGCTTGTGAAGAGAGAGTGAGCAAGAGAGGAAGAGGGTAGCAGCCATTGTTCTCGCTCGTCTTTCTCCTTTCTGTCTCTCGCCACTGCTTCCTCCTCCTCCTCCACCTCCTCCTCTTCTTTCCCCGCTGCCAGTTTCTTCTTTGTGTGTGTGTGCGCCTGGGGATATTTAGGCTCCCTGGTCACATTATGCCCTGTTTTTCCATGCAGAGCTGTCACTCCATGGGTTTCTACCATTTATTCATAAATTAATGAATTTATTGGTTTATTAAATTTAATTCATCGCATCTTGCGTGATGCTTGTTTTTTGCGGCTCTGTTGCCGCGATTGACAGGTTGCCAGTCATGGTAAGATCCCATATCCCATCGGCGTCATGCGGCAGCACGTTGCTAATTGAGTTGAATGCGTGGCTCGTCTCTCCTCAGTGAATCCATCTGTCGCCGTCTTGTCATCAGTTTGTTCGCACTTGACAGGTTCCAAGTCGGTCTTTCTGTGTTTAACTGTGCGCTTCGGTGTAGGTGCGCTGTGTGTTTTTATTTATGCAAGGGAGAGTGTATGTGTCTGTGTGAATGTGTGTCAGTACAATGCAATATAAAATGGGTGGCTGCCTAGGGGCCCATTCCCTGTATTAAGTGGCTTGCCCCCACTGTAGAGTCCCACGGAGAACAATCCCTCAGCCAGTCACCCTCTTTATACGACATTGGCCACTACACACACTTATACACGCACAAACAGGTAAATGGCGTGCAAGATAATATTAATTAATGATTTACAACATGCAAAGATTTGTGGCAGAGGGAGGCTCGGATTGCTCAAAAAGTTGTACTATGATGTTGGATGTTGGATGAAGAAGTGGACGTAGTTAAATGACTTCGGCCATTGGTTTGTGAACTGCCACTTTGAAGCTTCAAACAACAACAACTCTTAACATTTTGACAATCGCAGTCTTGGTTTTCGGGCTGTCATCTTTTTGGTTTTTGCCCGTCGCCATCTTGTTTCTTGGCCGTCACGATCTTGGTTATTTGCCACCAGAAGCTATGAAATGTTACAGTTAACTGTCATGAACTTACAACACTGAAAATGCAGACAACACCCAGACTGGACAACAAAGTGGCAGTGATCTGTCAATCACAAGGTAGCCAAACCCTAAATCATACCCTGCTTTATCATCTATTTGACTGTAAATGGGACCATAATTTACATTATGAACATCATGCTGTATCGAGGAAGACTTGAAACTAGCGATTGAGACCATAAACTCATGTTGACAGTGTTTACTGAGGTAATAAACCAAGTGAGAAGTAGACTCATTTTCTGATAGACTTCTCTCCAATCAATTTTTTTTTTTGCAACTAGAGACGTCGCCCCCTGCTTGATATTAGAAAGAATGCAAGTTTAAGGCACTTCTGTATTGGCTTCACTTTACAAATGCAAATTGCAAAAGGAGATCCCATTTTTTGCATAAGAAAGTAAACTTTTTTAAAACTCAGATGTCATGCATATGACCGTGTCCTTTATGACAGTTTTCTGAAAATTAGATTCTTGAAAAAAATGACAATTTATTGAATCATAACCCCTGTATCATGATACGCATCGTATTGCCAGATGCTTACCAATTCACTGCCCTACAAGTAAACACCACCTATTGGATATGAATAGGTGTAACGCATGATAATCTGCAATAAATCAGAGTTTGTGTAATTAAAGGGTTCAGGGATGACATCTGACATCATGAGGCTTATATTTTTGGCTAATGCACCTTTCCCCAGCAAAAACCTCACAGCTCTAGGAGACCCTTGACATGGCAGCCCACCAACAGTGCATGTGGGATGATGCCATGATTAATCAGCCTTGTGCCAGTTGTCTTTATTTGGGTTTTTGCCTCCATAGAATTGGCAGTGTAATTGGAGAGAAAGGGTTGTATGTGTGTGTTTGTGCACGTTCACGTACAAGCTCACATGGTCGTGTAAATGTGCGCTTTTGGGCCTGATCTTTATTGGGCTCCTGCTGACAGAGACTGAACTTAAAAAGACAGTGTGTCTGTGTGATGTGTTCCCTCTCCATCAGTAGATAGATGGTGTCTACAGTGTGTTTTACCGGCACACCTTCATCACTGTCCTTCATCGCCGCTGCCAGCCCTTCTTCTCCGCTTCCCCGCTCTGTTCTCTCAAAGCTGTGCATGCGAGAAAGAGAGACATAAAGAGAACGCGAGCGAGCGTGCGAGGAGGAGGAGAAGGTGTGCGTCGGCGTGTACGTTGATGGCACTTCACACAGCAGCGTGTGTCCCGGCTTTGATACGGTGAGAGCGCGCTGTAAGACTAGGGCGAATAAAGACTTGTTTGAAAGAGGAGGGTTCACTGCGCTCCTCTGTCAGCAAGCTTTGGGAGGGGATTCTGTCTGGAGGAGAGCCTTGAATATTTTGTAGGCCCCGAGTGTTTCTCGATACCTCCAGAGGCAGCTTTTCTGTCTGCCTGTGTGTGAGCGATTGTGTCTCTGTGTTTGTGTACATGTGGGAACCAACTCCTCGCGCACTACAAATGAGCAGCTGCCTTCCTTATCGCCAATCCCGCCTTTCACGCTTATGTGAACTTCATTATAACAGATACTCGCATACACTTCAGAGGGTTGCACACGTGCATGCTTGCGCGTGTGCGCACACACACGCACTGTATACATCCACACGTGCACACCCCTTTTTTTTTTCCCAAACTGCCACAGTTGAAGAGCAGTGGCATCAAAGGCAGCTGTCTGTCATCTCACTTTATCTCCGTCATCTTTTTCCTCGCTGCAGCCTTTCTCACTTCACACGTTTCTTTTTTTTTTCTTTAGCGTCTCTCTCTTTGCTGCCTACCTGGTGTCTTTCTCACCTCTGCTTCTGTCTGCTCTACCTTACCTGCCAGGGAGATTCTCCTCCAAAGAGAAGTGATGCTTTTTGTTTTATTTTCATGTCCCATTTCTGGAGAGTTCACTTTTTTTTTTTTGAAATGCTGCATCAAAGGATCATATCACAGGTTCTTCTCTGTCCGCCAACCTGAAAAAACCCACCCCCCACCACCTCCACCCCCACCCAATCCATCAGATGGCAGCAGCAGACAGCCTCACCGACTCCTGCCTCATTTCTCATAAATTAGTCTTACCTCTCACACACTTTCTCTTTTGTTTCTTGCTCTTACTCATTCCATTCTCCCCATGCCCTCTCCCGCCTTCCATCTCTCTCTGGTCCTCACATTTCATTTTTCTTCTCTACAAATGCCACACAGCAGTCCCTTAAGAAATGTCATTTCTGTCTTCTCCTTTTGTTCTGTAATTTCTCCGTGTCCCTCCTTTTTCTCTTGGGAATTCATTTATCGTCTGCTGTTCTCCTGTCCCCAGCTCTCTGATCTCTCTGTCTCCGTCCCCCTCTCTATGTCTGTCTCTCTGTCTTTGTCTCTGACACTTCCCCTCTCCATTTCTCTCCTCTTTTTTTCCTCTCTCTCTCTCTCTGTCCTTCTCTCGCTCACACACATGTAATTCAGTGCAATTTTGAGATGGCATATTGGCATGAGTGTTAGGTGATGTATTTTGTTGTCAAATCATAGTATTAATAATGACACAAAAGAAGACAAATTGGCAGAGTACAGTTCAGTCATCTTTGTCTGTCCTTTAAAGGAATCACGCTAGTAACACTATTTTTGTCCTGTAAATATATGTTTTTTGCTTCATGTCTCATGTCTACAAAAATTAATGCTCTGTAATTTGTATATATTCTATGAAATCAATTTTCATGTAATCCACATACTCTTGAACCACGAAGTATAAAGCTTGACAAGTGCCGCATAGGTAAAAGGTCAGAGCGTGTCAAAAATAGGGAAGGACATCATTAGGATTGCATTGATGCTACTACTCTCATCGATACTCCTTATCGGTTTGGTTATTGATACTCTTATCAGTTCTTTTTCATAACTAAATAATATTTTTTTTTAATACATGATTTAAAAAACACATTCAGAACAAGACTTGAATTTATTTATATTTTAGATATAACTAAATGTTGTTTTAGAGCAAAAACCAAAAGCAAAAACCAAGGTCACTGTATAAACTCAATATCTGGCTGGAGACAAATCTAAAATGTTAATAAGATACATAACATTACTGAATGGAGTTAAAATGAATGAAGAACACAGACAGTTAGTATCCTCTCTCTGATGAGGTGTTTCACTGCCTACAAGTAGCGTCGGTAGAGAGAGGAAGGGCTGCTTTGTCTTTTAAGATACGTGGCAAGCTAAGCTAAACAGTTAGACCACATACATTCAGCTTTAGTTGTAGCTTGTATGTAACCGTTCGCTATTGGCTGAGCTAGCATGCTGTGCTGGTGTAATACATAGTGGTGTGTGTGTAGCTGGAGGAGCTAAACCCCGACACAAAGAGCGGAGATGTGCGCCGCAGGATGATAAGTAGTGATAAAAGAACTGAAAAATTTGGAGCTTATCAATACCACCATAACTGATGTCAGTTTAATACAGGGCTTTGGTACAAATCCCTAGTCAAAAAACACTGGATTTTTACCGAGGAGACGTATTTCCATGTTCGCATCTCATGTGAATCCAGAAGACAATGCTGATTTTTTTTGTCACGTAAATTTTGTACTTAAGTATCACCACTTCTGGAGTTATTTTAACCCAAACCACAATCTTTTCCTAAACCTAACCAAGTCATTTTTTTTTTTTGCCTAAACCTAACCTAGTTGTTTCCTGTGAAGACAGATTATTATTCTGAAGACATATGACTAGCGGAAAGTGACACGTTGTTGGACATTTATTGGAAAACGCACAAAAATAACTTTTCGATATGCAAATGTGTGAGGATACACTGAAAATTTACTAGGTTGATGGATGTTTTTGTGTTTTTAATTTTATCATGAAGCTTTGTTTGATTGAAAGCAAGAAAGGTCCAACGTGTCCAACTGGGACGAAGTAGCTGACCAACAAAAACTGTCAACACCAGTGAGATGGCCACAGTTTGGGCCTATTTACACAATACTTATTTCCATGGCATTGCTAAGACCTGTTGATTTTAACCTCATAGGCTAACCAATCAGTATGTACGGTCACAGCACTGGTGAAGATTGCAAATCAGCATCTACACCCTCCTTTGCATCACCAGCAAGGACAGAAAAGAAAACGTCATTTTAACCCAGAACAATTGCCAGCTATCTTTCCCCTCTGGTATTGGTGAGATAATCCTTGTCACAGAGAGGCGCTCAGATCCAGCTTGGATGCTTTAGAGGAAATTGGTGAGATGTATCACAGAAATTCAATGCCTCAAATTTGATTCTGATTCTTCTGCGCGAGGTAAAACCATCACACGCTGCACACATATGCTCCCCAGCGGTCGGAGAACCAATTTGTTAGGCCTCTGACAACAGACGAGCTGGCTATATGAGAACGCACAGGTCTTACGCCTGATGTTGAAACACATTCGTCAGATTTGTGTAGAGCAAATTTCGTATTTATGTTCCGATTCAGTATTTATGACCAGATTTGAATCCACGGCTTCGTCATGGTGTTTTGATGTTGATTAGCTGATTTTTGCTCAGGTTAAAAAGCCAATTTAATGTATCTGGCATCTGAATTGTAATTCAAAATGTTTGTGGTCAGCTGAAACTCGCCTGCGCTGCACTGCTGGTGGTCTTTCTTTGAATCTTCAACACGGCTCTGCAGCACTGTAATATAAAGCCTTCTCCCCCTGTTCCTGCGCCTGTTTTTGTCAAACCAGAAGTGACTCTTCCCTCAGTTGTTCTCTGTGAAAAGATCCCACTTGAGAACGGTCCTCTGGCGTGCCGGCATGCAGGCACTTGTGTTTCATCAAAATGCTAATAATATCATCTGCAATATCCAGGGCAATATTATTGTAGTGCTAATTGGTGAAAAAAATTGTTGATGGGAGCACCTGCCCACCCCGCTACTCAATTATTTTTAATTACAATGGCTGTAATAAAAGGGAACAAATTGTGTAATGATCAATGTTTCTTCGGTGAGGTGACAGCTTTGCTCTTATTTGCTTTAGCGCGGCCGTGTGCGGTTCATTTAGATGGCGGAGAGATACTTGTGTTTGAGTCGAGCGGCTCTCAGTGAATGTGGGCCCTCAGGAGAGGAACTTGCTCTCCCCTTGGTTTTTATGCGGCATGATTTATTCATCACGCCACATGTCTGTAGAAGTGGTCTTTGGGTGGTTCACACGTGCCGATATGTGCAGTGTTGCCCCACACCTCCTCGCGGTTTCACACTCGAGAGGGTTGCCTCGTCATACGCGTGTGAGGAGAAGAGAGGGAGATATAGTGAAAAATAAATGCAAATTGAGAAGTATGTATGAATAGAGTCGCACAAAAAAAAAAAACAATAATTGCAGGAGATTCGTTGAACCGAGTGGGAGGGAAAATCCCTTATTTCGAAACAATCCCTGTCTTCCAAATTGTCAAATTAACTTTTTGCAGCAGTGGCTAGTGAGAGGGGGTAATTAATAGCTTCTTTTTGGGAGTTCTTTCTTAGTATGTGTCAGTTTTTCTGGCTGCCTTCAAAGTGATAATGCTCTCCGGCTGTTGCCCCCGGGGACTGCTCCATCTTATTAACTTGTCTTGGGAGACGGGGCTGCCACGCAGCCGTCTTTACTGCCTGCAGGGATGGAGAAGGACCGTTAAGTCTTTCGCTGTCGTCGTTCTGCCCCAAACATTCACCCCTCACTGTATGTCTTTGTATTCATGGTTGGGTGGGTGAGTGTGAACTTGCATACCAACTGACGCAAAGAGGGAATAGTTAAGCAGTCAAGAGACGATGATTAAATATAATCACTTAGTCTTTGTGGTGGAGTCTTATCTTTCGCAGTCTGAGGCTGCGTTTGAATACATAAAGTTGTCAGTGTGGTGTTAAAGAGGGTAGATCCAGATCCAGGAGAGGCAGGTTGTGAGTAAGGATGCGCTAATCTTAAAGCTGCTAACAGCTATGCACAATGGTTCAGGTGCAAATTATCCACGTTGTTGAGTTCCATCTCCGTCAATGACGCCAATTTCCTTCTAGTACCCATGTCCGATTCATACAACAAAAACACAGCGAATGTCTAGACGTTAACTTCACAATACATAAACTAATCAGACCCCAAATTTGATGCCAACACTAGCTGTTGTGGTTAGCCCTGTTCCGTGACCAATATGTAACATTAGCATGTGCGTATTAGCTACGTTACCATCTTCATCTTATCCCAGCTACCGGGCAAGCTCAAGCCATACATTGTCCTTTATGTGATTGTTTGTGTAGTAGTGTTGAGAAGGGCATGTCTATTGTCGCATTGGACCAAAGAAAGCTAATTTCTCCAACACACCGTTACCCCGAAAATAAACGGCCATTCCAAGATACAAACTCTGCAACAAACAGAGGCATTTGGTTAATTATTATGTAGAATGATGGTGATCATTTGGAGCAAAAGATTTCATTGTCAGTCAAACATATCTTTCTGCAGGTGGAAATAAGCTGAATTTGAGGTCCATCCGAATATTTTTTTCCCCCGCACAACGGTTCCACTGGGGTGTGCAAGCGTTCAAGAACCCAAAAAATCAGTTTTTATAAATTTCTATGTAAATTTTCTCATACCAAAATCTGTGCTTGGTGTAAAACGGCTTTTTAACGTGCCAATAGAGCGCAGATCAGATACCA
Source organism: Pterois miles (assembly GCA_947000775.1). Lineage (NCBI taxonomy): Eukaryota > Metazoa > Chordata > Actinopteri > Perciformes > Scorpaenidae > Pterois > Pterois miles. The sequence continues at coordinate 16,080,941 of CAMQGK010000052.1, forward strand.
GTGCTCACTTTCTCCAACATCTCTACTCTATTCCTCACTGCGTTGAATCATTTTTATGGATGCTAAGATGAGGCCGGGGATTGCTGTGGTAGTAAAAACTGAGTTGGCAGCCTGCCGTGACTGAATGTAACTGTAACTGAAATGGAAATTTTATGGTGACATTGACAAAGAAACTGTATTTAATCTGAATCATTAATGTTGTGGGCAATAACCAGTGTACTTAATAAGGTCAGCGTGGATACCGAGCCATAGCTGTGAGTGCGGTATAACAATCAAACCAACATAAGAGAATATTGGGTCATCCATTCACCCAGAATGTCTGTCATTGAGATTTTATTGATGTGGACACATGGACATGCATCAGGTAGGCCTGCAGACAAACCAATAAGAGCCAGGGAGAAAAGGTTGTTTGGATGGAAGAACATGCACAGGCATGGATCCTTGTCTCTAAACAAACAATGCAAACCAATATTTTTGACTTCTTGGGCACTCGGATGCATCCATTGCTGCAGTCAGCCCTGAGCTGTCCTTAGTGCCTCTGGAGCTTATCTGACCAGTGGATATTATATGTTGCTAGCTCTATATCACTCACGTCGTGCAGTGAGAGGATGCTTTCACGCTGCACTTTTGCTTCCTGTAAGCTCTTGTCACGGCCGATGGGAGGTTGAATGTATAGGAAGCAGAGTTGGCACAACATGACATGGAAATGAACTAACCAAGATGCCTGAACAAAATGTTAGAAACCTGAAAAACTCAGATGTGGGAGGACAAATATGACAGAGGGTGTACTGTATGTGTTTTTATATGCACACAGATAGCCCGCAATGCCAAATTGGCTATTTACTTTCCTTTTTGTCCACCCAGCTCTATTAGTCTTAGTATGTGGCAGTTTTTTTCATTGTGTTTTATATGGACATCTTTCATAGTGCCACTTCCAATAAGACGCAAAATCATGCAGTACTCAGGTTAAAGTAGCATTCTCATGAGCGGGAGGAAGACAAATGGCAGGTGTCTGCAGCGCAGCCTGTTAATCCCCACACATTAAGTCTGCCTGAAATGACACACTGCTGCATGGAAAGAGAACTGTTGCAGCAGCACACTGAATTTAAAGAAGCTGGGAATGTGAAAAGGGAACCTCCTCGCTGCTGTTTACTTAATGTTGAGCCGAGTTTGTATTCGCGGAGAAAATCAATCTTAAAAAGATTTACCAAATGTAGACAAATTAGCCGGCATAAATTAGCCAGAGCATATTCATTATGCCCATCTCTCAGTGGAATACAGCACACACTGTAGTGTCTTTATCATTTAACTACACTATCATAAATGCAATTTATGTATTTGTCATGTATTTTGTCTTGCTGCGATAAATGCTGGCTCTTAACTATTTTATAGTCGACGCCAATATGCAAGTACACACCTAAAACTGATGGTGTAGCTTAGTGATATTCGGTTTCTTTTAGTTAGTTTAACCTCAGTTTGAGTCTCTGTGCTCGTTTTTCAAACCGCTTCTTATCCTGCTTGTGTTCAGCTTCTGTGTTATTGTCCTGTCTTTCATGCATCAATAGATGGATTATTATACAGTACATCCCTATTTGTAATTGGAGGGCAGGTTAGACAACAGGATAATTAAAATAGTGTGTTGCTACTCCATCTATTTTCTGTTACTTTCTCGACGCGTGTGGCTGGCTGTGTTTCGGTGCCCTCCTTTGTCCTCCACGTTAATGTTGTTGATGTGGCGCTTACTCAGGACACACAGGCTCGCTGACACACACACACACACACACACACACGCACACACACACACGTTTGTACAGCTATCTTTGTGAGGACACTCATTGACATAATGCATTCCCTAGCCCCTTACCCTAACCCTAACCATCACAACTAAATGCCTGACCCCAATCCTTCCCTTAACCCTAACCTAAACCTAATTCTAACCTGGACTTTAAAACCAAGGTTAAACCCTCAAAAAGGCCTTTGAAGGTCTGTCTGAAGGTGAGGACCGGCCAAAATGTCCTCACTTTCCAAATATGTCCTCACTCTGACAGTCTAGGGGGCGGCAGTAGCTCAGTCTGTAAGGACTTGGGTTAGGACGCGGACGTCACGGGTTCAAGACCCCCATGGACCAAAACCAACTGGTTGCTGGAGAGGTGCCAGTTTACCTCTTGGTGCGAGGTGCCCCTGAGCAAGGTACCAAACCCCCAACTGCTCTGGGCGCTTGTCAGTAGCAGCCCCCTCACTCTGACATCTCTCCATTGATGCATGTATATGTACTGTGTGTGAACAACAGAGTGTTAAACTGAATTTCCCCACTGTGGGACTAATAAAGGAATATCTTTCTTTCTTTCTTTCTAAAACTCAAACTGGTCCTCGCAATGATAGCTGTACAAGTACACACACACACACACACACACACACACACACACACACACACACACCCCCCAACACTCCACACATACGTGGTTATGGAAGAACTTACTTATGCCAGAGTGGATACAGCAATGTTATACACTTATTATACGGTCAATTATAATGTTATTAGGTTTAGATATATTTGGGATGACGTGAGTGAAGGAGCAAAGTGGGGCTCGTTTGCCCACTGACAGGTAATATATGTAATTTTTCAGGCTGTTCTAACACACCATTCGTAGCTATACCTACAAAACTATAATCTGTATATATCTCACAAAAATCAATTTCTGTGTAATCAACATAATTTTGAACCAGGAAGTATAAAGAGCAATGTAGGCAGGTGATTGGGGTGGATGGGTGGGTCAAAAAACACCAGATTTTGCCCAGGAGGCCGCTATTCATACGCGTATGAAACCAGAGGTCAATATAACTTCTGTACTTAATCTACTACTTCTGTAGTTATTTTAACCCAAGCCACAATCTTTTCCTAAACCTGTCCAAGCTGTTTCCTGTGAAAACATGTTTATTTTGAAAAAACTGTATGCACGTAACAAGCGGAAAGTGAGGTGTGTTGTTGCATTTGTTGGCAAGCACATGAAAAATAATGAACGAGTTTTTATCGTGTTTTTTTTTGTTATTTTGGGAAAGAAAGCCAAACATTTGCAGGTTCAAGCTTCACAGACATGATGTTTTGCTGCCTTTTTTGGTTTTTGAGCTGCTGTTCTGGCAAAACAATCCATCTTACAACATCACTTATAGGTTTGGGAACTTCTGATTTTGAATAAATCAATTAATCAAAAATATAACATTAACAGTTGCTTCCCAAAAGCAACAGACTTTCTTATTACTGTGGATCTGGTTGTAACTTCTGTGTCTTAGAATACATGTATGACGCATCTAATGAAAGGTGGAGACAACCACGCAAGGATTATTCATTGCTCAGGAAAGCTCAAGGTAGCAGTGGAGATAATGTTAGAGCTCGGACAAAGGACAATATTGCATGGGCTGACAGGTTGGGTTCCCAGCTGGCAAAGGCTGACCATACTAGGATCGCAGTATTGCCTCCAGCAACGGGAAAATTGGAATGACTGTGGCAAAGTCATGGATACAACCACCAAGGCATGAGCAGGGAGCCATGTGTTTGTTTCCGTGAGTCTGGAGGCCAGTCCTCATTATAGTGGCTGGTAAAATATTACAGTTCAGCTGACACTGTCTAAGTGAATTGTCCAGAGCAGTTTTGACAGCTAGTGGAAGGCAGGGCTAGATTATGATGGATGATGACAACAGGGGTGGTGCTGAAGGAGCATTGATGTGTTTTGTTGCTCATGCAAGAACTAATACGTACACCTAATGTGGTACGGTTTCGCTGATGGTGTGCCGACACACACATAGAGATGGCTGATGGGTATGTTAAAATGTTGTTCCTACCTACAGAATTCATTCAGGACCCTGTCTTCACCAGCCTCACAGCCCCAAAAGGACTGTGAAAAGAAAAAAAATATATTTTCATTATTGTTGTTTACACTTCCATCTGTTTTTGCAATACTATTCTTGTGTTATTCATGGCTTGTTGTTTGGGAAGAGTAATCCAAACCCAAACAATTGGATTTCGTCGCTTTCCTGGGTTCCTATCAATAATATGTCAGGAACGTGAATATTTTAGAAACATTTATCATTTTATCGAAGATATTGATTGCAGGCTTTTAAAGCTTCAGTCTGCTTTTTTTCCCCAATATAAAAAAGGCAACGTAAAATTATCAAAGGCAATATATCAAAGCACCCCCCCAAAAAAAGATGTTGCTTGTTTTTCCCAGTGAAAAAAAACTGAACAGCTGCACAACACTGCTGACCACCACATGCTGTCTTAACTTTTCAGGGGTCAGAATAAAATAAACTCATTGAACCGCTTGCACTGTGTTCACATGTACAGGGTGAAAGCCCAAAGTAGAGTTCACAGAACTTTGCAAAATATTTTATGAAAAGCAAAGTGATATTAATTAATCTGAAGGTCAGAGCTGGTGGATATGGTGGCAGTCGTGTGTTTGTGGGTATATATGTAGTGTACGTCAGGGTGTTCATTAGGCCCGGACCAAGAGTAAAAAATTATACTTTTGCTGCGTTTTAGTTCTGGTCCAGTTCCTGTTCACACTAATATTTTACAAATGAACCATGTGGAGTAAACATGAAGTTATAGAGACTGACGGGTAACTCAGTGATTGGACTGTTTTGGCGATGATCATTCTGCATCATCAGGACTAAACCAAACTCTGGTGACTGACAGAATAATGCAGCACTTTAACGCTTCTATATGACTGGTGCGAAGCCACAGTCCAAACATCTGGGAGCGCACACATGCATGGTTGTGGTACTGTGGAATCTCTGTTACACACTTTTTAATGGCGTTAGTGAACTGACGAAGTTGGATACAAGCGCAGCAGTTTTAACAGCTTTTGACTTATTAATCGGGGAAAATACCCTTGCTGATGTGCTGATGTACATGGCCTTAAATACATAATAAATAAGCTTCCTGAACAGATTTCTCTATCAGCACATGGATTTATTAGTAGGCACATATCTGCTATCATAAAATCCTGTGGTTGGTTCTTTTGCTTTCACACCGCAAACAAATTAAGTCCAGGGTAGCACATTTTCAGGCGGTCTTGGTTCGTTGGTCTGCACTATGGTTTGACACACCAACCCAAACAAAAACTAGTAACTGGGTTAACAGAGTTGAGTTTGTTTTAACCAAGCAGGTTAGGTGTGAAAGCACCGTTGGTGTAGAGAGACTGAGCCTTTAATCAGATGGGTATTTTAGGGCCAGTAATGGACACTAGCACTAGAGTTGTAAAGGACTTTAAAAAGAGAGATACTGCAAAATATCTGGATTAGTAAATAGATGGAAGAGCTCTTAGATCTAACCTGTTATAGAAATGCTCCTTTTCTATTTACTTGTGTCTCCTTTCCTTCTGTGCACAATAAGGCTGGATCACAATATTAAAGGACTTGAACAACTAGGCCCGAATGACGTAAAATTTTCTTTCTTCTGCCCTTTGTTGGAGCAGATGGGACAAGGAGAACACTTCATCCCCAGGTCCACTGGTCTTTTGGCTTCTTCTGGCGTGGCCAATCCGTCTCCCAGTAGTCATTCTAGCTTCTGGGTTCTCGCCCATTCTCCTTTCCCTCTTGTCATCCCTCCAAACACTGACTCTTTCACTCATTCCCTGCCTCTCTCTCTCTCTCTCTCTCTCTCTCTCTCTCTCTCTCTCTCTCTCTCTCTCTCTCTCTCTCTCTCTCCCTCTCCGTCTCTCTGTCTCTCGCATCCACTCTCCTCTTCCCAATTTTGGCCACCAGGGAGGTGTGTGGCACTGGAGCAAGCATTATTGATAGAGCATCTGTTTAGACATGGTGCAGGATCTGTGGCATGTGGGCGAGCAGCTGGGGGTTCGAGCAGGGGAGACATTATGTCATATTACATATCTTGATATGTCTCGTTCACTTGTATGCATGCCCATTTCACAGGCACACACTCCCACAGACACACTGAGAAACACATGCCGCCACCATCATCCCCACCAAGACGATTGTAGTTTCCATCTTACTTGAAAATGTGGAAACCCAGGCTTGTTCTTTACAAGGGTGGTTTAAATAATTTATGGAGTGTGTGCTACAAGTTGTCTAATGTCACTACTGTGCAGCAGCAGTTATAAAAGTCAGTATTCGAGGCCATTTCAGACCAGGGAGCCAGAGGCGAATATTTCTGGCATCACGGCTGTGTTGGGGGCAGCCAGACAGACAGAGTAGCCCTATCCAGATAATCACCACACATCTCTTCTAGATGGCCAAACTTGTCAAAGCTCATGCAGCACACTGCCAATAGATTTTCATCCTTGGCAGCTGATGAAACAGAGGATTTTATGGTATTTTACACACTACACAAAGCATGCACGGTGGATCTTTGTAGCAACGGAGTGGCAATATTTTCATCAGTCGTGCACCTTCTTTTTTCTCGCATCAGTGAGATCGGTATTCTGGTGTCTCCCCTGCTATGTGTGCTTGATTGCACCTTGTTTCGGGTCCCATAACATAGAACTGGTTCCAGGTTAACAAACCGTTGAAAGCACTGTTGAAATGGCCTACATTTGTTTTGCAAATGACTACAAGTTGTCACAGACTGCCAAAGACTAAAAATATAAGATGCAAAATGAAGTTGAACTAACCGAGCACACTGTTCAATGAAACGTGTGATGAATTCTAACTTTAAAAACTTGTCACCATACGAGTCTTTGATGTTGTTGTGATTTTAATTAAGCTGACAAATCCTGCTTTAAAATGGGACCAAGCATCCATGTTTTCAGGCTTTGTTTAGCCTGGTATTTAGCTATATATACACCATACTGTATATACACTGCACAGAGATGTTAGGAGCCCCCGTTTCTGGCAATATTCCTGACTCCATTGATGGCTTTTACCTTTTCAAAATATTTGTTTTTCTTCTGATATCAGCTTTACCCATTCTTAGTAACCACCTGCTGTTTAATTTGGCTACTCACTCATGGTGAAGGGATTGGGATCACATGAAAGAAAGGTGACATAGATATTCCTTTATTAGTCCCAAAAGGGGAAAAATAAATTTTAAAATTTTTTTTTTAAAAAAAAAAAAAAAAAAAAAAAAAAAAATTTAAAGGGGAGGAGGTAGGGGGGGGGGGGCGCCCCTCAAGAGGGGAGAGGAGAGGGGGGGGTGGTGTGGTGCTCTGGGGGGGGCCGCCGGGGCGGAAAAAAAAAAAAAGCACCTCTCCAGCAACCAGTTGGTCTTGGTCCGATGGGGGATTTGAACCCGGGTCCTCCACATCCAACCAGATCTTACGGACTGAGCTACTGCCGCCCCCATGGAAAGGTGACATAGATGCATAACCCCGAAAGATCTTCCCACAACAAACATTTTGACACACACAGCAGGGAAAGCATTTAATAACATTAATAATGGCTGCGTTCCAATTACAGCCATGGTTTACTGAGACACTTGAATGGAACTGAGCCATCATTAGAGTTAGTTTTTTTTTTCTTGTTATGACCAGGGCTGGGTATCGGTATTCAATACGTTTAAGGCATTCACTGAAATAACCCAGTACCAAGTAGTATCGAAACTATTCCAGTCAAACAATACCTGCAGTCGATCCTTTTTGTGCCCAGATCTAGATTAAAATATGTATTTGTATGGTTTTGCTCACAGCCAATCACTGCAAACATTATTTGATTTAATGCGATATGTGATTGGGGGACTGGAGAGTTATGCTTTCACACCAATGAAGTCCACGGCCATGGGTCGGGGGAGAGTGTTATCAACGATAACCGCTGTGTGAGTGCTATGCAGTGCAGTGGTGATTAGCTAGCTGGTGGAAGACACATAGCTTCCCTTCACGTGATGGGTATCGAATGAAGTATATGATTGGTATTGGTATCACTTTAGGGGTACTGATGGTGCCTTCAAATGGGGTCGTGTTTACCGTGTTTACGAGATGGGAAGTCATGAACACGATATGCTTGGGGTTCAAGTGGTTAAGTCGTGAAGAACACCGCTGCTAAGCAAAGGCAATATTAACGTTACTGTCTGAATCTAGAAGCCGCAGAGGCTAACAATTTAGCAAGCTAGCAAGTGAGTAACATAATGAAGGAAATGCAAAGACATAATGACAGAGGAGAAAGATGACGTTGTTGAGAATATCAACATTTTCCTAAATCATATAAAATTACCAAGAAAAACAATATGCAACTATAATTACGATATATTAACTTATTATGCAGTGAAATTGAACTTCCATGGGCTCCTCCATTTCACAAAATATCAACAAACACGTCATTAGTTGTCAACTCTGAGATTTCAGAAACTTTCCACGTACGAGGTTGTGAATACAACATGAGAGGGGCGTTCATATAGACCCAACTCTTAAACACGACCCCATTTGAAGGCACCATGATATTGGTACCCCCCATCCGTAATACCGAGCACTAGTTCTGACAAGTCAAAATGTCTGTCCGCGGTGGAAATGCTCTCATGGTCCGCCTGCACTTTTAGTTTTTTGCTTGATTAGACCTCTAGACCAGAACACGATTGACTGACATCTCATTAGCCCTCCTGCTAGTTTTATTGTACCTGTTACCACAACATGCATATTTATCGTAGGGTTCTTGTTAGTGACCTCATATAATCTCGTGCATAGCTCTGCATATCTTCAGCCTTACCAGAGGTCTAATCAGCCAGAATAAGTGAGAGCACCTGTGTGACTATGCAGCTTTACCGACCCTGCATACTCCTGGTACACCCACACAGGTGTGTCCAATTACTCTGCCTGATTAGATTCTTCTCAATGTGTGCATGTATGTGCACAGTACACTGCCGCTGAGTGACATCTCCCTGACGGCTCAGGTAAGAAAACTAATACTTTTACTATTAAAGTGTATAGAGTTTGGTGACCTCACCGCTAACCACCACACAGCTAACCACTGTGGGGCTACAGGCAAGCTATCGTTAGCTACTGGACTGTTTGCTATTAACTTAAGAGCTAGCTACGTTTCAGCTGAAGATTTCTGGCTTCAGTCATATAAATCTACACACACACACACACACACGCACACACACACAGGCTATATGAGTGCAAGACAGAACGCAAGTACTGCAGCCAGATTTATATGGTTGAAGCCAGCAATCTTCAGCTGAAATGTAGTTAGCTTTAAGGTTAATCTCTCAGGTTAGGAATATCTTAAGAATTCACTTTGGCAGATTTCAGGCCGTTTTTTTTTTTTTTTTTTTTTTTTTACCACATTGAAGCCCCATTTGGTGCATTTTGTTTTTCAAAGGAACGACTTCATGGTTTAAGTATGTAAATGGCTCAGTGCACACCTGATCTCTGCTTTGAGTGGCAGAGATCAGGTGTGCACAATCATTTCATCAAATTGAAAAGCCTGTCATTTTAAGCAAGCAGTTGTCACTGAAAAGGTGCAGGTGCAAATCCAGATGAGGAGTATCTATTTCCCTGCAGTTTGCCTTTCCTTCTGCATATTTTAGTTTTATACGTTTCTTTTTATTAGTGCGTAATATTGTATACTGTATGTGGGTGTATCAAGATGCAAAAATGTTGTCTAATAGTTTTTAATTACATTTTCCCTACTCATTCCTTTTTTCATTCTGTTCTTTTTTTGTTTGTTTGTTTGTTTTAATTTGCACAAAAATATCAAATAAGAATAAAAGAAATTTTTGTCAATATGCAATATTCTTTGCTTGGCACATCAATAAAGATGCTATGTGATAATGGTTGATTGAAACGTTTTTTTCTGTTGTTTTTTGTTTTTTTGCATAAATAATGACATTAAGACTAGATTTGCATCTGCTGCTTCTCATTTGAATTCCGCTCAATTTCCCCGCCAACAGAAAGTGGCTGAAAACCTTCTGCGCAAATTTGTGTGTGTGTGTGTGTGTGTGTGTGTGTGTGTGTGGTTGGACAGAGGAGAGAAATTAATTAATTTATACAACATTTCATTTTAGGTTGGAAGCAGCAATAAAAAGCCATGCTGCACCAGAGCTACAATACAGCGACTGGCCCCTCCGTTAATAATGTATCATAAATGTTCAAATGGTGGTTGATTTAGCTCAAGTGCAGAAAGCACAGGCTATTATTAGAGGAGACAGGCTTCGTTTCTAATTTCCCCCTGCTTTTATATGTGTGTTTCACAACATTTTAGAAGGACACCTCTCTATTGTCCAATTTGCTCCCATTGCTGCATTAAATTACAGCTGCTGATGTTTGCTGTTAAATCTGCTCTATACTACCCAGAACATTATTATAGCATCAAACAGCTATTTATGTAAACTATGTAAAGATATAGAGAAGTAATGTTTTACCTGAGCGGAGAATGAAGTCACTCTCCCTCTGTGTGTGTTGTAATCTGAGTTTCTCCTCACTTTGTTTCGTGCCCCGCTGGCTAGTTCATGGCCACTGCTCTGCCCTGCGCTCATACGGTGGTTACAGCTGATAACCCCGTCCCGACCGACGGCGCCTTGCACAAGCGTAGCAAATACCCTCCGGTTTTCATCTCAGGTTAACACTGTCAGCTCTGTCAGCACTGTTGTTTTTACTCTTAGTGCTGTTAGCAGTATAGAAGCAAAGGGACATAGCTCCGGTGATTCTTGACAACAGCCGCTACCGCCGCTTTGGACCGAAAGCGTTTATTGTATTTATAATATTTTATTGTTCAGCACAGGCCATTTCAGGAAGATATGACAATAGTATAGATATAATTTGGTTTTACTTTTGTAGACGGACGTTTTACTGGTGTCTGGAAGCATAACTCTGCTGCAGGGAGCTGATGTTGCAATGGAATGAACTGACTTTCACTTCTTGGCAATATGTACGTTTTTTGCCGTTAGTCATTGCTCTGCCATCGTCATGTTAGAGCCATGCGGCCCAATGGTCCATGCATGATCCCAGTCTTGCATTTAGCACCTTTAAGGCTTTAACTGTGAAGCAGGAAGTGGTGAATATCTTCAATGAAAGCTTAAAAAGAACAACTCAGTCAAGTCACTCATAACAAATAAGTGACTCTGGTCAATATTACTGCCAAACAGTGAAACTCAGAACTACAATTGGCTTGACTATGTAGTTACACTAATATATACATAATGCTATTCAAATGTAAACAGTGACACTATGACAGGCATTACCCTATAGCACCAGTAGTTTTGCTGTAATACTTTAACCTTCATTTGTTTGTAGAGACTGACCCCCGTGCTGTCACACGAGACCCAGGCATTATTTAAATACCAGCCAGTACATGTGTCAAAAATGCATGCAACTCTTGGATGGAAATGACAAAGTGTCCAGTCAAGTCTGACAGTGTCAGGCCAGTCTGCAAACTGTCCTGACTGCAGATACTCTTAGCGGTCAGCTGTTGGTTTACAGCCAGGGACAGAACTGTCTTCCATGCCATTTGTTGTGTCTGACCTTTAAGATGATGAAGCGCAGGGAGAGTGACCCCTGGCAGGATTTGTTCAAAGAGCAGCCTCTTGGTAATGGGGGGTCCAGAGCCTGGCAGCATGCTGAGGGATTGATCAGCCCCTTACTCAAAAGGCCAAATACAGAGAGCCTAGCCAGAGGAGAAGGCCATGCAGGACGTGGAGCCATCCTCTGCTTTGAAGCCCTCTACAATACCTCAGCTGTTTCCCTGCATGAATAAACATGTCTGACTTGTATCTGGTAAAGCTTCTCTTCTGTCCCTTCCCCCTTCTGTCCTCTTTACTCCTGTTGCCCTGCTGCAGATGGAAATATATGAGCGGAGGTCACAAAATGCTTCTCTCTCTTTTTTTGTTGCATTTTCACTCTTTTCCCATCACCGTCTTCTTTTCTTGTTCAGCTCGCTCCCTCTCTCCCTGCCTCTCGCCTGAATACTTCCTGTGCTCTAGCGTTGTTGCACAGGATTAAATCCACTCATTTAGAGCTTGCATTGCTTCCACAGATGTCAGCTTTGAGATTGAAATGAGCTCCCCTTCTGCAAAGAGGCTGAGTTAAAAGGAAATTTCAGAGAGGGGAAGAGAGAAACTAAACAGAGATGCAAAGTCTTTTCAGTTCCATAAGTGTAGCCAGAGTGTGGTTGAACATGTGTGCGGTTGACCAAGGGCTTAGTGAGCGAGTGTGGAAATAACTGTTGAAAATCATGGACCGCACCTATTGGTGAAAACCATTCTATGGTGTTTATATTGTGCTTTTGGGCTGTTGCGTCATTCGGTCTGCAAATGTTCTATACGTCTGACGTTACATGTATACTTCTGTGGACACCTAAATAGTCTCAGTTCACTTACTGCATATGGTGTTTAAAAGTATGAACTATCATGTACATTAAAGGGCAGGTCATCTGCATTCGAGTTTTGTTTGTTTTTTTACAAATGGAAACGCCCACTCAGCCATCAAAAAGCAGTGACGTAGGTTATCACAGTGAGCCAATCAAAGCTAATTAATAAGGTATGAATGAGATGTGAACACTAACACTAGCTAAGTCTGAGTAAGTTTGGAAATGACTCAAACGGTTAGTTTAAGTGTGCACTATATTTAGAATATTTTCACAGCTTTACCTCGACGTCAGACAGCCCTTTTGAGGGGAATGAAGCACTCTGTCACAGTCTTCAAAGCTACCAGACCAGACTCCTTTCACAAAAACATTTGATTTAATTTTACTTCGCAGAACACGGGTGTTGCCGGTCTGCCGCCGCATCCTTCGGTTAGTTTGTTTGTGTTATTGTGTGACTGTCAGATCCAGATTAAGGTAGCATCCACACAGCAGTACATTGCTCAGCTTCGGTGTCCGTGCTCCTTTTTGCTTCTCCAAATTGGGGGCATGCTGACCGCCATCTAATTTACTGTAATACACTGGTTATAAGTCTGTATTTATAATGTACAAATAGCAGCATCATCATGCAGAAACCTGTCAGTTCATGTGGGAAAACGTTTTAGAAGGGTTTGGAAAAATATCATTTTGACACTAAAACATATTTTGAATGTTCAGATTTGAACACATAAGGAACACCACTGGGAAGATAAAGAATGATATAAAAACCTGAAAAAATCAAAATAATGGTCCTGCCCTTTAACTTAATGCAGTATTACAACAATGATGAAATCCTTTGAGTAGTGGGATTGTATCAGTGGCTGCATAAATGACAGAAGTCAAGCCAAGAAGCAACCATGGTTGTTTTGTGCCGGGTCCTGCAGCAGAACTGAAGCCTCCAGGTGGTCCCGATCTCCTAAACCTCCTCAGTCCACCTTATCTACAAGTCGAACATCTCCGCAGCCTCTCAGAGCTTTAAGAAACAGTGGATTTGTTATGACCTCTTAAAATTGGCCTTTGGTATGTGTGTAAATATGAGATCATGACCTTTCTTTAGCCTATCACGGGTGTTCCTTGTGAAAGAGCTAACCTAAAAGACAAACCCAAATCAATGATATAAATGACTTCAACAAAGACATAAATAAGCAACGGTTACGGCCGTTTGTGGAGCTTTCTCATCTATGCTAATCACTGCCCAAAGGCATTGATGAAAGGATATTCTGAAGTTATGAAGACGGCGAGCTGTGTTCAGTTTATCGTTTGATTATATACCCAATTATAGTGCAAGTAAGCAATTAAACGAAGCCTGGATGTTGTGAGTAGATTCCTGTCTGCAATTGAACTATGCTGCTATACTTTGAGCACTCCACAGCTCTAATTTTGTGCCAGCGACTGTGAGCGAGAGAGAGAGAGAGAGAGAGAGAGAGACGCTTGATGAAAGAGGGGTGCTCACGAAGCGAGCGAAGCCTGCCTTGATTACAAGGGTCAATAGTATCAACATGACATCATCGCGCATCGCCTGATGAGCCCATGATGTCATGATCCAAGCTCTCTCTTGTGTGTTTGCGAGTGTGCACATGTGGAAAATGGGAAAGGCTTTCTGCAAGAACAGTACTCTTCTTCACCGTAAGACCATAAAAGCATCTGTAAAGTAAACACAAGTGGCAGTTCCGCCTCTGAGCATTTGGCTCACTCAATGAAAGCAATCTCTGCTAAATGGTAATGGGCCTCTGCAAAGTGGCATCATCAGTGTTCTTCATTTCAGATGAACTGCTACTGTGTCACGCCTTTAAAAATATACCCCACGCTTCAATACTAATAACAATCTGGCCATACAGGCGACGAGAGGCCCAATTCGCTTAAATCAATTTTACTTTGGAACCCCCTTTTGCACGTAATTCAGCGCTTTAAAGCCTTGTTGTTTGCAGAGGATTATTTTGATTAAATGCTTTTAGTCCCTGAGTGAATTCCCGTGTAGAGGCTCTGGTGGGAGGTGTTGGCATCCACAACATCCTGCCAGGTTTTCTATTCAGTCCAAAAAATGTACAAACTTCTCAGCGATGCGCCGTCTCTGCCTTCGCCCGCGAGTTATTATTCCCCCTTTTCCAATTCTCCACTTTTCGTCAGGAATGAGAAATGCTAATTAAGTGTAATGAAATTGATATCTATATCAATAGGTCAGAAAATACAAAAGGTGCATATCTGTTTCATTCATTCCAAGTCCCACGTTGCTTCACACCTCAAAAGAAATTCATCACATTGCCTCAAAGCCTTTTTGGCAAAGGCTCCGGCCCCCGCCTCCTCCCGCATTGGTTGTAACTGTATGTGATAGAAATTGAGACATCTATTAAGCTCGGCCTATTGCTCGGCACAAAAGAGTCTGACATTCGTGAATGAAGAATCCCCTCGCGGTTCAAACCTTTGGATCTCATTACACCCATACTCCATTTGTACTAAAGAAATTCTATCAGTGTGAGCAATTATGTTCAGGTTGGTTTTTCACAATTTTTCTAACTCATGTTCTAACCACTTGTCTTGCTGGCTTGTTGTCTTAGCTAACCTTGCTTGTATTTGCCTCTGGCGCCTTCATCTGCAGAGACTTAATGTACACTGCATTCAGCATAGGAGATGTGCTGCTGTCTTCGTCCACATAGAAATACAATATGTCTTCAGGCGAGCACAGTGGCACCATGAAGAGATAGAGGGATGATAACAGTGGCTAAAGCACAGTGGCTGTGTCACTCTCTCAGTGGTTGTGTGTGTTTTCTTTCCATGGTTTCTGTTTTTCTGTATGTGTGTGGGAATGTGTGCTTGGGCTACGGATATTAGCCAACAGAATTGGATTATTCCAGAAGGGAGAGCATTCATTTTTCCATCACCTTATCATGGATAGAGGTCCCTTCATTGATTAGGTTAGGTTCACAGTATTTATTTTATTTTATTTTATTTTTTAATGACACTGTCAAACTAAATTTCAGTGATGCCACATAGTGAAATTGAACACGACAGGAGGATATTTCTAATTTGTACAGACAACAACAAATATGTTTTGTATTGGATCCAAACTTTTGGATCCTTGAAAACCTTGTTGATTAATCATTAACAAAGAGCATGCACCGTAAAATTACAAGTACTCCGAAGCCAGCCGCGGTACAATCTGTTTTACAGGTTTTAGTCATAGACTGTATATAAGAAGTGGATGCAGTCACCATGACATCAGCCATTGGTTTGTGGTTTACAAATTTCAAGCCCAGAATTCGGGGCTAACCCTAACCCATCTTGATGTTTGGCTGTCGCCATCTTGGTTTTTGCCCTTCACCATCTTGTTTTTTTGCAACAAGAAATGACATAGGAGGGCGGAGCTAAGTACAACCTAATGCTGAATAAAAGTATTTTAGGTGACTTAATTAACTTTCCTGAACTGAAAACACACTTTGAAAGGTTTAAAGTTCTAAGATGAAAATACAGACAACCTGTCAATCAGAAGGTAGCCAAGCCCTAAAGCATACCCTGCTTTATCGCCTATTTGACTGTAAATGAGACCATAATTTACGAAATGAACATCGTGCTGTATTGAAGAAGACTTGAAACTAGCAATTGAGACGATAAACTTATGTTTACAATGTTTACTGAGGTAATAAATCAAGTGAGAAGTTGGGTCATTTTCTCATAGGCTTCCATACAATCAGATTTTGTTTTGCAACCAGAGGAGTCGCCCTCTACTGGATATCAGAAAGAGTATAAGTTTAAGGCACTTCAGCACACTAGGTTTAGTGTAATTGGTGATTCAGTGCAGTCTAAAAATCCATGGAAACAGCAACCTCTGGGCTGTTCCTTGAATGTTACTGGATGCCAATGTTGGTCTGATGTTGTAGGGTGGATCCACTGGGTGCAGCTAATCCAATCGTCATCCACACACTGAGCGCCAAGAGAAGGTTTATAGTGAGATAGAATAAATATAGAGAGAGGAAGGAAGTCACAGAGAGAGAGAACGAGAGAGCAGTTTTTCCTTTCCCCAAGTGGATGGAGCTTATTGGGAACCAGCCCAAGTATTCTCATGACCTAATTGCCACAGACTGCAAAAATAGTTACTGTATTTTTGCTGTAGAGTGTCAGTGTTAAGCTCTGGATTACCAACATGTGTTTCTAGAGCCCGACCTCCCTGTCTAAATATCAGGAACCATTATTTGTCATTTCTGGGCTACGTAGAATTCATGGACATGTTTTTACAAGTGTAAAAACCATACAGAGCTCTACGCTCCGCTCAATCACCAGCGCAAACATGTGCAAGGACAATGACGATCCATCCAAGTGCAGTATGTTCCTGAATGTGCACTTTGCTATCACTCTGTGAAATGGAATATGAAACTGTGATTAATCATTAACCTCATCCGCCAGTGATGCTGCTCATCTAATAGATTTTATACAACTGTGCCAATCACAGTGGTGCAGTGACGAACATGGATCAGCACATGGAGAGGAATGTCTTAACTAGCTAAATACTGCACTACACTTGTGCTCCATACATGTACCTATATTCTACATTTCAGAGGGACATGTTTTACTTTATTACTCCTGTATATTTATGTAAAGCTGAAGTTATTCATTCCTTAGTTACAATTTACTTAATTGTCCCATTTTCCAGTGCATTACTTTTTGGCTAGCCTTTTATTTATTAATTGCTCAATTGTATTAAATGCATTGTTTGTTTGTTTTTTGTATTTAGTGAATAGTCTGTAGGGGTGGTGGAAAAATCAATACAGCATTTGCATTTGATATAAATCGCAATTAGACTGTATTGTGACAATAGCATATGGTGGGGCCTCTGGTGATCCCCACCCAGCTACACTAACATCTTAGATTATGTGTTAGTGTTACTGCAGTTGGCAGTGTGCCTCCATATGTTGTCTGCTGTGACTTGTCTGACTTGTGTCTCTTTTGTTATTGGCCAGGTTTAGCTACATCTAGACCAGCTACAACACCGAATACACATAATTAACATTTTAAAGAGGACCTGTTATGCTTTTGTTCTTTTTCCCTTTCCTTTAGTGTGTTTTATAGTTTTTTTGTGCATGTAAAAGGTCTGCAAAGTTATAAAGCCCAATGTCCGCACCAAAAGGAGATGTTCTCCCCCACAGAACTGCCTGAAAACACCTCGCTTGAAGCCCCGCCTTTCCTTCCATCACATGGTGATATCACTAAGTAACACATTTGCATAATATCTGCCCAGCAGCTAGTTTAGCAACAGACAAAGCTACTTACTGCGGAGCTGGCGCAGTGTCTGAAGAGTTTGGTTTGGTTGACCAATCACGACTGAGTGGGCCAGCTGACCAATTCAATCAGAGCTTTTCAAGCAGAGCGGGAAAAGAGGTGTCGCAGCACAGCTGGTATGAGCCAAGTAAAGTGATTTTTGCATGTTAAAGCAAGTAAACATGCTCCAGTAAAAACCCAGAATACAAGTATGCACATGAAAATAAGAAGAAGAAGAAGATCTACCTTTATTAGTCCACAATGGGGAAATTAATTTACACTCTGTTAAACTCGTACATGGTACATGCAGACCTGAAACACACATACATGCATTAATGGAGAGACGTCAGAGTGAGGGGGCTGCTCCTGACAAGCGCCCCGAGCAGTTGGGGGTTTGGTGCCTTGCTCAGGGGCACCTCGGCAGTGCCCAAGAGGTAAACTGGCACCTCTCCAGCTACCAGTTCACACTCAGTTTTTGGTCCATGTCGGGACTTGAACCGTGACCCTCCGGTTCCCAAACCAACTCCCTACAGACTGAGCTACTGCCGCCCCCAATCAGCTCCCCTTCAATCCTCTGAAACAGGTCATAATCTTTGGTATAACCTTTTGCTGCTGAGGTGCATTTTTTTTACATCTTCCATACATATTATTTTTACTTGTAACAGAACGTTTGTGTCATGTTTTACTGATACTTTTATATTAATGATAGCGATAATCTTTATTTTGTACAGTAGAGCAAGCACAAGGAGGAAGATATTCAGAGATCTTAACATAACGATGAAGCTGATGAAATGTCTAAAATGTGGCCTGTAGAGTTAGTTTTCTCACCTTTTTGCTTCAGACAGACACTGACACCTTTTTAAGGAGGCTGCTCAGTCGTCAGGTGAAGTCCTGAGCTGCTGCTTTACACATGGACAGAGGCTCTTTGTCAGGTTTAACCTGCAGGGTGATTTTCCTCCATCTGATGACACAGATAGGCACTTGTGAACATGCTCGGCTCTCTGGCAGCCCACCTTTGGGCGAAAGAGCTAAACGGCGCTATCACATTTCCTCTGCTATAATCAGTTTCTTCACTTTGCAGTTGCCTTCTTTGTATTTCAGTGAAGTTCTTGTTATCTAAACCTCTACAGTTTCAAAAATGATTCAAATTATAATCTTTATATCTCCCTTTTCTCTTAAATTCCTTTGAATACATCATCTGTTTTAGCTCTTTAAGGCTTACTGCTTTTAGCCTGCTGTCTGGGTGCTAGTGGGTAAAGGGGTAGTTAGTCACCTTCTCCGTGGATAATTGCTTCCTTTCAGTTGTTGCAAGAGCAGCCTTGTGATCATATAGAAGGAGAGAAATTCACACTTATGGCTATATTGTTTGGCACTAAAGAGGGGCTTTGTTGAGTTAGAGAGTGTTTTGAAGTATACTGAAGAGGTGGAGAGAGCTGCTTTCATTTCACAAGTGCACCCTCTGTGTTGATTACCACTGACCTGGGCTACAACTACAACTGGGTATGTATTGACAACCTAGATTTGTGTTGACCAACATGTGTTGAAGTTATGGTCAGCGATAATGGTGGATAAGTATTGCTTAAGGTTTAAATATATCTGCCTGTAATTAGAGCGTAAATCAAATCAATGACGTCACAGTACAAGTCCGGGTTACAGTCGTCATATGTAATACCAGTGTTATAAATGTGTGTTTGTGTGTGTGTATGAAAGCGGGGTGCCTCCTAAAGTAGGACAGTAGAAATTGATGGCCAACTCTGAAAGCTGACCTACATAGAAGCACAGACAAACTAGTTCCCTCAGCATGCACACTGAGCCCAGTTGCTCTGCAGAAGATGCAGAGGAAGCAAGCAGGCATATTTTATGTTAAACCTTTAAAGCTAGGGTAAGTAATCTTAAGAAACTAGCAGGAGTATGCTAGATTTGAAAAATTATCCAACCAGAAAAGCCAGCCTAGTGTTGCCAACTCTTTTCCAATGAAAGTAGCCAGCAGCACTGGCTCCAAAAGTCCCTAAATGTAGTGAGAAAGTCACCAAGTCTGCAACGCTGACAGCCCGTCACTTCAATCTTCCTTCCAAAGCCCAAAGTTGTCATTATGAATCTAAAGAATGAACATGGCTTATTGTTAGTACTCACAACTGTCAAACTAGCAGTTTGTGGATGACTCTGGTGACACACAGTGAGTGCAAAGGCAGATTAGCGCAGGGAGGCAGGTCCTTGGTAGACGGGCAGGTAACCCGTCCAATCATTTAATACACTCCAGCCCAATAAGCTCGGCTTATTACAGTCCTGCAACACAGATACAGATGCCACATTTTATTTACCTTTTTCCCAGTGAAAATACTGCCAACCCTAGCTTTAAAGGTGCTAAATAAGTGAGTGGGAAGATTTCTATTGCCTGTCAACGGCTAACAACATGACGACAGCGAGTGGGCGGCTCGCAGCTAGTGGTGCTCACTGTGCGAATAGTGCAAATGATAGTGATAGCTCTGATAGTGTTACAATCATATCTAAGTGCTCTGATTTATAAATGTATTCTGGGAACTTTGTTGTTTTTAAGCCTTTCTGGGGCTATCGCCAAGATGCTGCTCCAAAGGTCTGTTGGATCGTGATTTATTCAAAGGGAGATTGATTGAAAGCACAAGTTATTTCCAAAATTGTATTAATAGGCTGATATTTATACTTAAATAGGCTATATATAATGAATTATTGGGAGAAACCAAGCAATCCTAAGTAAAATCAGACATTCAGCACCCTTATATAGCCCAAGTAAAATGATCCAACTACATTTTCCCACCACTGCAGATTGGCAGTCGAATCAGGCTCCTTAGATCAGATCGTCAAATAATCGACTGTTCAGGGTCACCCCTAATAATTTCATCTGTTTTTTGTTTTTGGGGGGGGGGTGCTTTTCAGTGTTGGAGGTCCTATTTTCTATCTTCAAGTTGGAGAATCAAGATGAATTCAGAAATTTAATAGACTGACCAGAATTTCTGAAGATAATATCCAATCGTCCAAAGTGGTTCAGGACTGATAAGTGCAAGCTCACTGGGGCAGCGTAAAGTGATGAAGGCCAAGCGTGAAGAAAACACACTGAAATCGAATAACATCAATTTACGATCACACTCTTCCTAATTGTTATGAGGCCCAATGCTCCTAATACTCCTTTGTGACATTTCTCAGTAATCAGTAATGAAATGTCCTTTAAAATGTTGTCACAGCTAATAAGTTCCAGCTATTAAAAGCTTCAGAGCTGCTGCTAATCAAACTAAAACTCCATGTGTGGTAACTGTGGCCAGATTTTAGCCAGTTCTTCTACCACCTGATGCTTGCACATACAGACACCTACACATAATCACCACCTTTATGTTTTGGTCAGACTGAGGGCTGACATACTGCACACTGTGCAGACAAGTCCAAACACAGACTAGTGTTGGTGAAGTCCCACGGGTGCTATTGCATTTGTACACCTACACAAGGTGTTTTATTGTACCAAACGAAATGCATTCTGCTTGACATACTAAACCTATCCACTTCCCTTTGGAAATTGTTCTTTTTGTAACAACATCTGTCAAGCACTCTGGCTGTAACACTACAGTACAGTGTTGGGACACAGACACATAATGCTGATGGCTCATTTGATTAATATTAAGACTAACAGGGATTCAGCAGATGAGTCAGACACTTAATACAGAGTAAATAAAATGCTCACGACTGTGTTCATTATCATTATTTAATAGGGCCTTAAAGGGATAGTCTGGGTGTCGTGAAATGGTGTTGTATGAGGTACTTATCCATCGTCAGTCCATAGTTGCCTCCAGTTTGGAGAAGCAGGCAGGAGTTACTGACAGGGATCAAACCTGCTGTGGACCTGGCAAATATGCTAAATATAGCGTACACTTAAACGGATATCAGTTTTATTAGGTGGACCTTACTTTTAGGTGGCTAAAATACATTTTGCTGCCAACTCCATCCACAGCAGCACATTGCTTTGCTCCAGTGTCGGTACTCCTGTCTGTTTCTCCAAACTAGGAGCATGTTGTCCGTCATCTACTGTCGGTAATACTACAGTACCTCATACAACCACACTTGAAAAAACACCCAAAACTACTCTTTAACCTATGCTACTTATCTGGAGAATTACATCATACATGCAAATGTTTTTTTAATAGTTCCAGGTCTCTTATTAAAATACATCATATGTCTGTTTATATGCATGTATTTTGTGTATTTTGTTACAATACCATGATACTTTAATCATCCACTGGTTCTAATGTAGCCATAGGTTGTGTTTACCAGTTGTAATGCCTTTGTCACTCTTGTGTTACTTGACCCGGATGGTCATTACCGTCAGGGGCCTCTTTAATCTATGTCCACATACCAAATTATATGATTATATATAAAAGTAATGGGTATTGTTTCACTGTCATTGACTCTTTTGATGTTGGTGCTGATTGGTATAATATTTGAGCAAGGAAAGAAACAAAAATATGTTGACAGCAAAAAAACAAACTGCATCTGTCTGGCTTACCTTCACCTTCATTCTGTGTCATTGCCTCTGCTTTGCACATTACAATGATGGTCTGCCGTATACATTCGCATTATTTTACTGTATGTATGGAAAAGCATGTCAAAGCTGTGGCTCCAAATTGTAACCAGCTTCAGTTGTGAAACTCAAAATCGAAGCATATCCTTGAACACAATACACTACAAAGAGGAGAAATACTTCAAGAAAAAGAAAAAAACTGAATATATTTATGTTGTGCTCTTGCAGCTAAACCAACAGCATCCCAGATCTTATCTTCTGGATGTTGTCTTGTCTGAAACAGAGCTCATGGCTCACTGTACTGTACACTTGAGTGATTAATTTTACATTGTCCATCTTCACCATGCACTTTATTATCTCACTGTATCTTTATCTATGTCTTCTGTGTGTTTGTGTCTACAGTATATAAACCAGTAAAACACAAAACCTGATTTTTGTCCATTCACTGTCAAACCTTAAGATATCAAAGGTGGTTTTACAGTGGACACTGTGTGTACTTCTGCAGTTATATGATATGATATATTAATTTTTTACGTATTGAGTATACGTGGAATACAGAAACTCATGCACACCGAGTGGTAATTGACTGTTGATACCTATTAGTGTTAGCATATCAATACTCCAGTGTAGTGTCTACAGGAAGATAATTGTCTGTGTTTTCAAGCACAGTTTTTTTTAATGAAGTGAGTATTTTCACAAATGTATTCTTCTATTCTCTTTCCTCTGCTATGTGTGCCCTGTGCTGTTAGAGAGTTCACGCCGTTAACTGTATTAAACAGGGGATTAACGCCCGGGGCTCTGGGTCTCTAGTAATAGCAGACGGAAATACTGATCAAAGGCCTCTAACTGTGCCGTGGGTGTTCGGACTGCCTCTGTCTGCTGCTCTGCATTACAAGAAGACGGGGCTCGGAGGCTGGGGGCAGGCAGCTCAGGAGCTTTCTGTAGACTCACTCCTGATTGAACAGGTGAAGGCTGGACCGTGCATAATTAAGGCAGGCTAACCAGTTCAGTAGGGGAAGTATAGGAGTAGGTGTTGCTGCAGGTGGGTTGCACAGATGACCTAGCAGCTGAGCGCACATGTACAGTACGTGTGTGAGTGTGTGTGTGTGTGTGTATTCTGTGTTTGTGCATGTGTGTATACGCAATGCCCATCGGGGGGTAGGCTCCATTCTCTTCCCTACTGTGTCCCAGAGGACACGTCTGACACTTCCTCCAGGTTGCCCCACTTCCTTACCCTGTGTTGACGGGACCGGTAGCAGCAGGCTCCTCTCATTAGATGCAGCTTTAATCAGGAGCCATATACCATACGACCCCTGTTGTCAGAGCATTAGATATATGGGTTGTGGATATTTTAGCTGCTGAATCAACTCAAATAATGCATTACAGTAGTTATTACTGTGTATGCTGGGATATTTTATGTCATAATAGCATGCGTTCCTGTTGTGACTACGGGGTGTGATGTGTGCTTGTCTGTATGTTTAAAGAGGCGATTTCAGTCCTGGTTGATTTACAATTCCAGTTTGAGTGAAAGTAATTGTGCTCAGAGTTTTGCAGTCTTGAGTCTATTTGTTGATACATTTGGTGCCTTAAATTGTGGTCGTGTTAACCATGACCACGAGAAGAGTCCATATGAACGCCCACCACTTGTCGCATTTACGACCTCGTAAGTGGAAAGTTTTTGAAAGCTCAGAGTTCTCGAGTTGAGACGTTTTTGTTGACCTCAGAAATGGTGGAGGCCATGGAAGTTCATCTATCAGTGCATAATAAGTTAATATATTGCAGTTTTAGTGGTATTTTGTTTTGGGGTTTTTTTTCCTCAAAATTTCATAGTAGGTCTGAGGAAAATGTTGATATTCCCAACGGCCTCATCTTTTTTTTTCTGTCACTGTGTCTTTGCATTTCCTTCATTATGTTACTCACTTGCCAGCTTGCTGAACTGTCAGCCGCTGTGGCTTCTAGACACCGACAATAACGTTGATGTTGCCATTGCTTAGCAGCGGTGGTCTCACAACTTAATCACATGAACATCAAGCATATAGTGTACACGACTTAAGCATTGCATCCGATATTTCGTGCTAATATACTAAAATAGTGTGTGAGGTTTTTTTTGTATCTCCAAAACCATGAAACCAAACGTTCGCAAATTGCAAAATATTTCCAGTGTAATATTACAGTATGCAAACGGTGGACGCTACGGTGGCATAAATATCTCACAATGCAATGCGGTGGTGATGACAACGTTCATAACAGACGTTGACAGACTGCTCTGTAATATCAATAACACTTCATATTAATTGCAAATATAAAATGTCACGTTGTTAGGCATAATATAATATTTAAATTAATTCAGACTTTGATTTTCACAAACTGTCATTTTGGTCGCATGTCATTCGCACGGGTTACCATGGTTACACATCTCCAGCCAGCAAGGAGGCTCCAGGAAGTGGCGACCTAAATTACTGCTTAAGGCGTCCGAACAGATACATACTATTGTTTATTCAAACGTATGTTGAACAATAGTACACACATTGGGTATGTAGTGCAGTGTATTCAGGCGAAGCCATGAGCTTCAAGTTCTCAGAACTGTGTACACAGTTCAATTTTTTGTTATGGAGAAAAACTATAATACAGCAGTTTTCCCAGGAATGTCACCACAGACACCCAGTTAGTAATACTGCAAGTGCTGTATATAAATATTGCAATACTTTTATGAGGGGGGCATAGGTTCAATCACCATTGTGTCACCTTCTTCAGCAATTGATCGTAACTTAACAGGCATGTATTTAAATAAAAATCTTTGAGATTGCCACTGAAATATGTAACATGTACCCCAATAGTGAGGTCCAATCATTGTCAGCAATGAAAGTCTCTATACACACACCTTAACTAAGACACTTCCTTTTAAAAACATTCCCTTTCTTTACATTTAGTTCATGCTTACATTAACCTAGAAAGGTGTAGGTAATAAGCTCCAGGTCTATGCGCAGCATATCACTGGTAATTTATACGTATTTTACATTCGCTCTCATGTACTTATTGCAGTATATTTAGCTGCAGTCATTAGGGAGTTGGGGGATGCCTGCTACCTGCAGCAGTTGTAAATTGAGCTTACCCTTAACTCCTCCTCATGTTCATGCTCTCACCAGAAACAATAACTACAAGTATTACTGATAACAATATTCCTCCTACAACCACCTCTACTTCTGCTAGCTCATATTTCATAACAAATAAACACCTCCGAAAGAAAGTAATGAACATGTAACCCAATGATAGTGTGGTTTTTTTTTTAATATTAAGTGCAGGTACATAATTTCAAAAATATCAGTGTTTCGCAGATGGAAATCATGTCAGGCATCAAAAGGAAAATGTAAGCGAAGCCAAGCATTGGGGGTTAACACATTAGAGAATCCTTAAAGGGATAACTCGGGTGTTTTGAAGTGGAGTTGAATGAGGTGCTTGTGCATTACCCACGGCACAGTAGATGATGGTTGACGTGCCCTCAGTTTGGAGAAGCAGACAGGAGTTACTGTGAGGAACCGAAATGTAATGCTGTGGACGGAGCAGGCAGCAAAACATATTTTAGCCTCCTAATAGTTTCAGTTCAAGCATACACTATATTTAGAATATTTTTGCCAGTTTATACAACCTATGTTTTCCAACAGGAAACTGAAACTTAGTGAAACTATGCTGTCACCAAAGCAACCAGACTCCGTTGAAAAATAAACAATAATTTTACAAATTTGGATTCACCAAGTCACATAGTAGCACAAACAAACTAACTGATATGGTAGACCATCAACCCCAGTGTTCTGAAAGGTAAAATTACAGGTCTCTTCAGTGGAGTCTGGTGGCTTTGGCAGGAGCATAGATGGATACAACAGCTGCACTTTAAGTCTACGCTATGTTTAATACAGTTCCAGAGCTTTCCGTAAGACAGCTGTACAGTCTGTGTTACAGACTGAAGCTGTTATCGATGGTCTCGCCAAAGCAACCAGACTCTATTGGGGAAAAAAACATTAACTTTACCTCGCAGAACACAGTAGTTGCTGGTCTACTGTCGCCTCTGTTGGTTAGTTTGTTGTCTAATTGCGTGACTTTGCTTAGTTTGGATTCACCAAATTCTCACAGTAGCACAAGCAAAGTAACCGAACAAGGCAGCAGTAGAGCAGTAACCCCTTTCTGTGAGGTAAAATTTCAGGTTTTTTCAGTGGAGTTTGGTGGCTTTGGCGAGAGTATAGATGGATAAAATGGCTTCAATTCCCATCGGAAAGGGCTGCCTGACAGCAAGGTAAACCAGTGAAAATTTTCTAAATATAGCGTACACTTACATTGTTATTGATTTTTTTTAGGTGAGCCTTTCTTTTAAGTCATTAAGATATGTTTTGCTGCTTTGCTGCTAACCCGTCAACAGCAGTACGTTGATCTGCTGCCTTGCTGCTACTGCTGTCTGCAAACTGGCGTAGTGACGACCTTCATCTACTGTAGGTAATGCACCATGTACCTCATACAATCCCACTTCAAAACACCCAAACTGTCTCTTTAAATCTTAATTTAAAGCTGCAATGCCACTTTTCAAGTCAAAGT
The DNA here is from genome assembly GCA_947000775.1 of Pterois miles. Classification (NCBI taxonomy): domain Eukaryota; kingdom Metazoa; phylum Chordata; class Actinopteri; order Perciformes; family Scorpaenidae; genus Pterois; species Pterois miles. The sequence continues at coordinate 16,107,603 of CAMQGK010000052.1, forward strand.
CAAATTTGCTGCATCAATTTGCAAGATCCTCCATTATCTGCTTCTGGCAGAATCAGCTTTTTTTTTCCAGGTTGGGGAGAGGCCAGGGTGGGCGAATGTGGGGAGAGGGGTGAAATGCATCTGAGCAACAGAAGCGGAGAAACCTGGAATGAGTGTGAAATAAAGACCGAGTGTGATGAAGGTGGTAAAAGGCCGTGAAAGGTAGGCTCCCTGCCGATTCTGCGGAGCGATGAGATGAGGCCAAGCCCGGCACTGGCTAATAAGTGTGAGCAAGTGCAGCCAAGAGGCCTCGGCCAATAGCCACACAACACCTATTATCAGCCTTCCTACCCAAAAAATCCATGTGTTTCCATTTACGGGGTATTGTTCAAGCTGTGTACGGGGAAGGTTCTTCAGTGCGAGCGTGTTGACACCTCTCTCCTTGTGTCTGTCAGCGCTGACAGTCTTTAATAGTCTCGTTGAGGTCAGCCTCCTGCCATGTGTGGATAGTTTGAAGAGAAGAGGGCCGGGATACGCGAGGACAATCTCGCTCCACTGACACCCCGCTGAAGGAGGACGGGAGAGAGGAATGTTTCTGTTGGTGCTATTTCGTGGGCCTGTAATTGTCTGTAAGGTCTGTAAAATAGGATAGTAGAGCAAAAGGACTCCACTGTAATGGCGGGGCCAGGAGTTCAGACAGTCCACAGGGGACTGACCAAGAAGGCGTGTGCTGAGCCAATGAGAGGGAAAAATAGGGATGTTTGTTGTCTGTTGTTTTGTGTATGTGTACAGGACACATTCCAATGGCAAAAATGTCTTTTTGTTCATTTAAACAGATCCAGTCATGGGTGGAAGGGCCCTGCTGGTGGTAGCTGTGGTGGTACGGCTCGGCCCTGACCCCACTGGATATAATGGTGCAGTGGAAAATGTCCTGTCAGTTGATGGAGGAGCCGCCTGTAGCAGCAGGAAGGAGTGTAGCGACAGGGGCCATGTGTGTTAACCTCTTTCCTTGTCACTTTTTCTGTCCCCCCTCCCTCCTTTCATCTCCACCTTTTTCTCTTTCCCTTTCTGCCCTCGTTCCCCCCAGACTCCACTCCCTCTACCTACACTCCTCCGTGACAAATTACTCCTGGCGGTTGATTTGTTGGTTGTCAAAAGTGCTCCTTGCGCTGGCATGAAGGTGGGGTGAGCAGGAGAAGAGGGTGCAGCCCCCCTCCCCACCCCACCCCACCCCGGTCGTCATCACCGGTCCCTCGTCCCCCCCCCCCCACCTCTCACACACATGTGTGTCGCCACAGCTCGGTGTTGAGATGTCTCAGTGGAAATTGATATTCTGTCTCATAAGATCTCATTAGGTTCGATGTTGTCCATGTTTAATCAGCTCACACATTAGGTTTCCAACCCTCCTTTTGACAAGGCTGCTTTGATACGTTGTAGCTCGTGTCAGTAGCTTGAGGAGAATCTTTTGTTATTTACGGAGGAGGAGCTGGAGGAGGAGCAGCAAAGGAAAATGCCAGTGAGAGATAAAGACTAAGACAAAACTATGGATGTCAGTGAGGCTAGAAAGCAGCAGCTCCTAACAAAGAAATCAGTATTTTTCTGGATGATCTGATGAATTTATAGAAGCTGCTTTGGAGACGAATGTATCAGAGTACACTTCATTTTGCCACTTCGGCTTGGGTGTGAATATGAAGACACTTAAGGTGTTAAATATTTACCAACAACATGCATACAGCAGGGGTGGGTGATACAGATGAAATATATATATTAGGGCGTATTATGTGATTTTATATTATGATGTCAGTATGGTAAACTCTTTATATAACCTAATGAGAATTGGCTTATGCAGTGAATGAAATACCTGAGAAATTAAGCAACTTCACCACATTCATTCAAAAATCCTGGGAATCCAACACTGCCATTAAGCAGTCTGGCTCATTGATTTTCAAATAGCCAGCAATAGCCTAATCCAGCCAGAGCTATTAAAGGAATAACTACCTCAGTATCAACTACACCATTTTGAAAGGTGACTGAAGCAAAAACAGTCTTTAGTTTCAGCTTGTTTCACATTTTTTTTACATCATTGTAAATATATGGAAAAGTAAGGTATAGAAAATGGAAAGGAGAGTATGGAAATATATTTGTTTCCAGACTATTACCTGTTCTTTTCTCTAAAATATGTTCAGACTTTTTAAAACTAAACTGATCAAACTTGTAGTGTTTTTCGTGGCGTTTGGAGCAGGCAGCCGTCGTTGCCAAAATTAGTTTTAGACTATGTGAAAGGGCAGAGCAAGAGCAAGGCTGGCGTCGTCGAAAGCAATGCAACAAATATGACGTGTGACCCAAAGTCAGTGGTTATGCCTCTTTTCTACATCCATGGTGAATTATGAACATTACTGTAGGGGTTGAAAGTAAACAGTTGAAGTTAAATTTCAATGTCAAACACTGAATATCACAGTTTTAGTATTGCAGCTTGAATGAAATGCGATGCAATGAACTTCTAATTAATCTGTTTGACTATCATTTGGCAACATAACAGCATAGACTACATAGTCAGAATATACCACACATGTTGGATATTTTTTTAATTATTTCTTACCATTTATTTACATAATAAGCATTTAGCTATTTTGTCTCAGTTGTCAAATATGGTTTGAAAAATCTACTGAGAAGTCTGAAAAATTTTGAAATATACGTGGGAGTCCTGTTGTAAACTGAATACCTTTGGGTTTTGGTCTGTTGGTCGGACAAACAAGACATTTGAAGACATCCCCCTGGACTGCTGGAAACTTTGACTGGCATGTTTCAATATATTCTGGCATTTTATAGACCAAACAATTGATCGATTAAATGAGAAAATGATTGGCAGATTAATCGATGATGAAAATGACTGTTCGTCGCAGCCCTGGTGTAAACGGTACAACAAAATCTGTTTGCATACCCTAGTACACATGTGATGGTATAGTAATAGTATAGTGAATGTGTGCACATGTGCTGGATACTTGGCTCTGAAAAGCTCTCCTTCGAGTCTTCGACCTTGAGATTTGTCCTGTGAAGTGGATGATGACTGAGCTGATACCTGAACACATGGATCTGCCTTAACTTGTATGAACAGGAGAAATATTCACCATTGTTCAGCTCAGTCAACAAGTAATAGTTGAACTGTCGTCTCCCATTAGCACCTTTTCACATCCAGTAGGTGTTTTTACTGTATGATCTGACGCTCCATGCCAAAAAATTGATGGTGCTATCTGTGGAGCATGTGTTAGTCAGATGGGATGTTGTCTGCAGTGATGGCGGTTTAAGCTCAATCTGAGGTGATTTCATTTCATCGTGGGGTGTTTGCCATTTTGAAAAGAAACTCATCTCCTTTCAGTCCCACTTGCTGCTTTATTCACTAACTGTTTCTCTTTTGTGTCGTTTCCTCTTTTTGCAAAAGTAATAGAATATCAGTTTCCCTTTCAACCCCAGCTATACAGCAGCCAGATTGCTTTGTGCGTCGCCATCAAAACACAGAGGAGAGCATTGCAATCCACTTGTGTTCAAAAGTCTGAAACCATCGTGTCTCTCTGTCTTTGTGTTAAAAGAGGGGTTAAGCTTTTATCCTATAAATATGGCATGAAAATCCCACTGTCAACGACGCATTCATTCTAAGGCCCGCATTAACATAAAAACGAGGGCTTGTTATACAGTGAGATTTCAATAAAAAGAACACAAAATGCATTTAATGAAATTCAGATGCTAGGCCCCAGCTCCCTGAATCTCATTAAATGAGCTTTGTGCTGTTTTTCCATCTCCTCTTTTGTAGAAGAGGTCCTCGAGTGCCCTTAATAATGTGGCAGATTTCATCATATTCCTGATTTAAAGAGGACAATGTCTGTCTTGTTCACTTGTTCTCTTCCATGCCCGAGCCAATCTCCACAGATGTACTCGCATAGTTTTTCTGGATCTGGCTCGTGATAATATTCCATCTTGTGTGGTGCATTTTCTTTTTTCCCGAAGTTTTGTTAAGGGCTCTCCACTAACCCTTTCTCCCTCTTTCTCTCCCCTCTGTTTCTCTCCGCATAGGATTCGGCTTCATAACTTTCGAGAGTGAAGACATCGTAGAGAAAGTCTGTGAAATTCATTTTCATGAAATCAATAACAAAATGGTAAGTCCACTCTTTTTTTTTTCAATTCCAGGTGGGTGTTGAAGGATTAATATTTGATTTCTTCTTTCCTCGAGTATTAATAGCGGAGGAGGTGTGTGCATGTTCATATGCACAGGCTAACACACACACACACACACACACACTGTGGGTCTCAGGGATGGGGAAAGCAGTGGTGTGTACTGCCCACAAACCGTGAAATTGTGTGGCTGAGTTCTGCCTGTCAGGCTGAGGGACGGGAGAGTGGAGCCTGTCCCTCTCTCTCTCTCTGAATCCCCTAACACACACACACACACACACACACACACACACTAACACACACACACGGGTGGAGATGTCCAGGGATGCAACAGGGAAGCTAGTGGCAGAGAGTTCATTAGTCGGGGATTAACACCTTTCCACAGAGTCCCAGTGATGCTTGTTTTATTTACACCAGTAATATGGGCATCTCTGAGCACCCCAGAGTTCAGCAGCGGTGTTCTAAGCCATCATGTCTCTTATGATAATTGACAGGAAGCGACTTCAGTGTGACATTAGGTCCTCCTTCACCCAGTTCCGCCCTGCAGGCCTCTCGAGAGAACCTGCATCATTTGAGCGGTTCTGTGGATGTGATTGACTGGAGGGAATACTTGTCTTACCCTCCTCTCTCTCTCTCAGACAGTGTGTGTCTTCACTCTCTCCCAGCCTTTTTTCCTCACTGGTTATGTGACTGACAGGACCAGCGTAGTAGAACCATGTTCACCAGGGACCAGCCCAGGTCACATATGACCCCCAGTATACTCCACGCATCTCCGCACTGCATCACAGTCAACGCTCAGGACCGCGACCACAAAGTGTGCCAAGAGTGTGACAGGAATAACTGTATGCGTATGGAAGATATTCTGTCACAATCAAATGTCTCAGATCCTTTGACACGTAGGCATGAACACACAAATCTCACACATCAACATGAAGCATGGATGCACACATTGGAGCATCTGTTTATGCACGCAAAGCAAAACAATCGCTGTCAATTCTTGATTTCACAAACTATTTCTGCACAATTTATGTTACAAAAATAGGTACAATAAGACATTTGTTACCAACAAATCTGATATCTAACCTCTGGAGTACATTTATCCCTCTCCAACTTTTACCATGCAGAAAAATGAGCCTCATTTAAGTCCAACCCACAGCCCATTTGTAAGAAGTTGTAATTAGATAGATCTAATTAGATTGGATTGTAAACACTAGTCCTAATTAGGATGCAAATTTGCTGAACAAATAGTTGGCCATCTTAATGTTCAATAATGTAGTAATCATTATTAATAAATAAAATGCTTTGTTTTGTTTTTCTTTACCAATTTACATTGGCTATTTTCACAGCACAGCATTAATTAAATAAGGTGTTTGAATCAGAATGAAAAGAAAACAACCAAATTATCTGAATTCTAAAGGAAGATAAATCCTAAAATTATTAGGTCATTAATCAACAAATAATCAAAACATTGCTAATAATTTTGCACCACTCACTGGCCTATAATTTATACTGTACATAGATTAGATTGGAGTATATACTGTATGCTGGGCAGGTCAAGCACTTCAAACCAGTGGGCAACCTCTGGGCCTGAGAACTGAAATCAGTCCAGATTTGCCTTTAATTTGCATTGTTTCTATCAGCCAACAGGGGGCGACTCCTCTGGTTGCAAGAAGAAGTCTAATTGAATAGAAGTCTATGAGAAAATGAGCCTAACTTGATTTATTACCTCAGTAAACATTGTAAACATGAGTTTATGGTCTCGCTCACTAGTTCCAAGTCTTCCCCAAGACAGCATGATGTTCATTTAGTAAATTATGATCCCATTTATGGTCAAATAGACCATGAAGCAGGATATGATTTAGGGTGTGGCTACCTTGTGATTGACAGTCTGTGAATGTTCTCATTCATCCAGGTCATATTCATTCTGGCAAAAATTGAATCGAAGGCAACTGGACTTAGATTTGTCTCTGAAGACGTTTCGCCCCTTATCCAAGTGGATTCAATGGGGCTAACGACAACAGTTAGCCCCATTGAATCCTTAACGACTGTCGTTCACTAGTGGGACTCACTCACACAGGTGAAACTCCACTAACAAACTATTGTCTTAGGAGAATAAGGGGTGGACACTTCCACAGAGGTTAAAAACCTGGGTCTTACTCCACTGTTTGTCAGGCTAGTGGGGACTAGTCAGACTGTAGCGTTCGAACTGATGAAGCCACTTGGATAAGGGGCGAAACGTCTTCAGAGACAAATCTAAGTCCAGTTGCCTTGTGATTGACAGGTTGCTACCACGGTGTTGCCAGTCTGGGAGTTGCAGGGGGTTAACCCTTTCACTGTGTGTTTTCAGTTCATGAAAGTTAACTGTAACATTTTGATCACCTAAAAATGTCTTATTCAGTGCTCATTTGTACTTCCACCCTCTTGTGTCACTTCTGGTTGTAAAAACCAAGTGGCTACAGCCAAAATCCAAGATGGGGACAGCCAAAATGCTGAACGCAAGGTTTCAAAACTGTTGTCTAAAAACCCATGGGTGACGTTTGGGTGATTACATCCACTTCTTATGTACAATCAATGCTTCAAACAAAGTCTAACGGAAAATATTATGTTGTATGCTGTAGTCAGCAATAAATAGATGTTATATGATATTGGATATGATATACTGATATTTATAGAAAAAAGAAAAGATATCTGCCAGCTGTGACTGGTCGTTCCACGTCACATGAGCGTGCCTGTTTCTACAATAGATCTGAACGTGCAAAAAAACACGGCATGTGAACAGCCCTTTAACACTGACGATGTCTCGTTTTTGAATTATTTTTCAGCATTACTGGAACATATATAAAGTAGTGTTGATTAGCATATGAGAAAATGTCAAGTTGTTTCCTGCACAAAATGCATGTCTCTGTTTGCATAAAGATACAGAAAAATGAATCAATCGTCACAGTACTTTTAAAAAAAAAAAAAAAAATTAGGCACTTTGTCAGAGGTTTCTGCCTTCAGCCATTATTTAAGATAAATAACACCACTCGCCTCCCATTCATTCTCTTTGTGTTGATAGGTTGCGTCATGCCGCCCATTCATGCCTGCAAGAAATTTATCGAAATTGTAGGTTATTTACATCTTTTCTACTCTTGTATCTTGCCAACAAAGCTGTCGCTGATGCATCATCTCACAGTCAGTGTATACATCTGACGGTCATGACGGTTACTATTAATATTTAGTGAACCCTTGCTACGGATGTGACCCCTTTTTGGCTGGAAGCTTCAAGTCTCTTGCACTTGTGACCACACGCAGCTGTGATGTGATACACTGTTGTGCATTGTGACATTTTGTACTTCAGGGTGCCAGAAAATACATCAAGCAAGAGCAGTATTCCTACTGTAGCCTGAGTGTAGTTACTCATAAAATAAAATGACACCTATGGAAACCATGCGACCCATGTGGGAGTCCCTTAGCAGAAAAGACGAGGATTATTGAGGGGGTACAGTGTACAAGGACAGAGCGAGGGACAGTTTTCTGAGGCTTTTGTCACCTTTGTAAGGGGTCCCTCCTGGCAACACCTACTGCACATTAAATTTCCTGTAGGATGCAGGAAGTATGTGTGTCCCTCTTCCACAAAGCGCTGACGTCTTAGAATGTCAGCAAAGAGGAAAAAAATGGTAAAAGCATTTTTCAAAGACACTTCAGGTTCTACCATAGTCACACAGAGAGTACTGGTTATCCGGTGTCTGAAGCGCCAGCGCACAAAATAAAAAATGCCTCCTGTCTTCATCCTTATGAAGTACCATACAGAAATAGACCTCATCCATCCTCCCCGCGAGTGTTATCTAAGATGGTTCTTGAATAATTGATGCAGACAGAAATTCCACCCCACTTGGGAGGGTTGTGGATGTACAGGGCACCCCACCTTCTCCTTGCCCCGATCCCTCAAGGGCTCCTGCAGTGTAGCGGGGTCAGTGCCCACTCAGATGTGAGTGACGGGACCTTTTAGTGACTTGGTCAATCACCCCTGTGTTCATGTGCCACCGAGGCCTCGCTCTCAGGAGCACTTCCTCTCTGTCACTGTGAGTCCGGCTTCATATATAATTAAAAACAGGGTGCTGCTTAGCAAGAAGCTTTCAACTTGCCCCACCGGCTGCACTGACCTCTACGTTGCTCTCATATCTGTAGATTGTCAAATCACGTCACCAATATCGGCAATATCATCTGATCATCTGAATTTGCCTCAAGGGGTTTTAAGACTATCTTGCTTTATGCAGAACGTGATAAAAGCATGGATTATGTTGATGCACGCATGATTGTAGAAAATGAAGCACAAGATGGCTACCTAACAGTTTATCACACCCTCTGGTTTCCACATATATGAATGTCTATATCATATATCATACCCTTGTAGGGATGTCACGAGAATGAATAATCCAAATTATGAGAATCTTAAGGTACTCGTTTCTCTACAGTACCGTCAGGGTTTGAGACTAACGGTGTCCCATCGTTCTCGGGACAATCAAAAACATGTTTTGGGACACAGTAAGCTACCTGATAATGCTTCATAATGTCTCGTTGCAAACAACAAATCCATGTTGAAATCGGCAGGATGAGAGCCTAAGCTATTTCCTGTTAGCTCCGTGCAGGACTGTTCTGCTTACCGACTAACAGCTAACTTTAACTAGCTTTCATCCTGCCATAACCATCTATCAACAGGAAAATAAAAAGCTCTCGTTAACGAGACGGTCTCTTAAGACAGCAGGTTCTGTGAGCGTGACCGGCTGGCTCGCTAGCCAGCGATCCCTGCAAGCGTATCTACGAGACCGTTCTCTAGAGAAAGCTCCAGCCCGCTCAGCTCATAGCAGGTTCTGTCAGCATTCCTGGCCGGGTGGCTGGCTGACAATCCCCAGAGACGTAAGCTTGCTGTCACGCCAGTTTATGGAGCTTCTCAATTCCAAAAATGTCAATTACTTTTCATAAAACTGCCAATAATTGAAATCTACACAGTTGATTTCACACCTCAGAAATGATTATTAGATAATAGATAGCTAATTAGATTATTATTAGAAATTAATTTAATGATGAGAAACATACCAGTGTGGACCAGGTAGCCCTCCTTCAGAGCTGATGTGGTCGAGTTGCTGTCCTCATCCACCGCAGCTCCAAAGCCCTGGTTAGCATCATGGCTAGGCTACCTACCATCAGTGTTTAGGTTTAGTAGAGGCGGGTCTTCCCACAAGGCATACTGGGTAGGCGCGTCTGCACATGCACAGAACGGGCAGCTGGGACGGATCGAGCACTAACACTGCTGCCATTGATATTTTAGAGTATTAGTACTAGTATTTTATAGTATTATGTGAAGGTATATTCTAACGTTATGATGTGTTCAAATGTAATCTCATAAAATGTAGTTTTTGGTGGGAAACTTGAATATATATCGAGCTGTTTGAAGATTTTTTTCACATCAATATAAAATAGATAATAGAGAGGAAATTATGAGTTGTTTAACTAGATACTAAACCAGTATGTATGTTGAAGTACATGTTTTATTTTTTGTTTTTATCGTACTCGAATTGGTATCGAGTATCATGGAATTTCACTGGTATTGGTATTGACTACTAGATTTCTGGTATCCCTTTGCTATAGTGAGACAGCACCGTAGTACAGCTAAAGAAAGGTTATGAATTTAATTTTCCTAAGACAGGAGTCCCTCTATCACTCCCCACCCTGCCGTTATGCATGCGCAGCTAATTCATAATAATACCTATCAAGTATTGGCTCTGATGAGCGAGCAGTGTGCCATTAAAATGGACTCACATCGGTTTTAGTCAAGTGCTTCAAGGTAATGTTCTTTAATGTGTCATTTTTAATATTCAACAGTAGCGAATGATCACAACAGGGGGGAGGAATTTTCTGTTAGTCGTCAATTTCTCACTGTGTCTTCCTGACATGACCAACCAATTACTGCGCTGAGGAGCAGAATAAGCTCTGACTCTCCCACTCGCTAATACAGCTAGGCATTCATACATCAGCCTTTATATAGATACAGATATACTCGGCACACTGTATTAAAATAAGCAGAATTATGAGAGAAAAATAGCATCATGTAGCCCATACATTATTATGGATGGGGCATTTTTATTACAGCACCATATAGTGCATTTTTTTCATTGAGGGAGCAAGATGAAAGCCTATTGTTCTTCAGTACTTTTCCTAACTTTGCAACCATAATTCATAGTTTGTTTGATTTACTTTTCAACAGTTAACTCATGTTTGCGTGCAGTGCTAAAAATATTAACGACAAGAGACGTTTTAAAAACCTGTTAGGACTCAACTCACATGTAGGTTTTTTACCAGTTTTACTCAGATTACAGAATGACAAGGTGACACCAACAGGATAAATCAGGCTACTGTAGAAAATGAAAATGTTCTTTATTTCATGATCGAATTCAAAAGGACACAGAAAAACTGAAAGTTGCAGTAAGTAGCTAGAGTTGAAACTATAGCGGTATAGTCTGCTTAGACTCTTATAGCTCTAGTTTTAGGACAGTGAACTTACAGATGGCAGATAAGTACCTCGCACAGTGTTCGTTCAGACACTTAATGCAAGGACTTCCAAGTATGGTACTAAAGATACTGACGCTTCAGTAGCTAGTACATTCAAGTACAAATTGGTCGCAATCCATATTTACCACAGCCTGAATGGTGAGGTGCAGCATTGTTTCCATTAGTATTAGCTGTGAAGAAGAGAAAAAAATAAATTGTGTAACTAAAACAGAGGAACACTGACACTACAAATATGACATATGATTTATGCCTGCTAAAAACAATGATTTATGATCTGAATGCATCATTAGCACATCAGCAGCTCACAATGCCCTCCACCTTTGCTGTTTACAAGACTTCTATGTAGACACGATCCAATGATCTCAGTGAGAAATATTCACAGAGCAGTCTACACATTTGCAGGCGAGTATTTTTGTTTCGACTTTAACACTGTGGGTGTTAAGCTCCTGATTTTGGTGTTTTATGAAATTTCCCGCAGCTGCTCGACAGTCATATATTTGGTGGGGATAAATGCAATGAAAGCCTCAAGAAAAGGTTGTTATACAAGTTAGACAGACTTATGAGAAAAAAATACCTTTAACCTGTTTTTGAGAACTGCAAAAACTAAGCCAAAGTGCAACAGAAATATGACAAAGAAAACAAAATAGAAACTATTAAAGGTACAGTGTGCAGGATTTGGTGGCATCTAGTGGTGTGGTTGTAGATTGCAACCAATTGAGTCCCCCTCCGCTCACGCTTTCCTTTCCAAGACTACGGAAACGTGAGCCACCGAATGCAAAACCGTGGTAACGCTGGTCGTCTCGCTCGGAGGCATAATAACACTACCACCTAGTACTAATACCAGTACCACGGTTTTGCACTTTGCGGTTCATGTTATGGCAGTCTCGCAAGCGTGCCAGAGAACTACAGTGGTCCTCAGGTAATGTAAAAATGTGAAAGTCTCTCTCGAGAGCCAGTGTTTGGTTTGTCCATTCTGGGCTACTGCAGAAACATAGTGGACTCCGTAAAGGGGACCTATGTAGATATGAAGGGCTCATTCTAAGCTAACAACAACACTCTTAGTTTCAGGTGATTATGAACTAATGAAAACATAGTTATAGATATTATTATCCATTTCTGCTAATAGATCCCCCAAAATGTTGCATACTGGCCCTTTAAAAGTCAAACTCTGCTGCAAAATGCTTAGGAAAAAGGAATATCATAGGAATATTGTATTGCACTTGAAATTATGTAATAATTCTAAATTATATCTTTAATTACATTTTTATCTGTAATAATACTGATAATCTCCTTAGCAGTGACTATGCTAAATTTGAGGAGGAGGAAAAACATAAATTTGAAAGGTATAAGTCTCTTGTGACCACACCCAGCTGTGATACACTGTGGTAATACTGTATAGTGCCATGCTACAGCACTGCTGTAGACTGCAGAAAAAGTAAGTAGTAATGTCACCTTTCGTTAGTCGGGTGAGCCAGATTGTTAACCGGGTGAAGCTACTCTTTTGGCACTTTCACAAGCCAACATTTAGTCCTTTTTAATTACACTCTGGTGCAGTTTGTTTCAGCAGTTGTGAATGCAGTAATCATACTGTGATGCGGACCGAAACAACCGGTCTGAGACTGCTCGTGAGAGGTGGTCTCAGACCGTTTCCAAGGGAACCAGAACACAGGCTGCCTGTGCATTTGTTGAGATGGACACAGGTAAACCACAGGTTACATGAGTGGGAGAGGACTGACTTCAGTGCTGAGTCAAAGTGAGAAAACTTTGACAGCAACGTTTTCAAAGTCTGCATAGAAGTGACAGATCTCAAGATGAAAAAGATAAATGTGCCCTTTTGTGCGGCAGATATTTTTTTAAAATTTTGGTCCACTTTAATTTGTGCACTGCGAAACCGAACCAGACTAAATAGAAAACCGTCCAAAAGTAACATTTTCACTCTGATTCAGACTCGAAAAACAGACTATGGCTGGTGAAAGTACCATTTAATGCAGGAAAAAGTGTAAAAAGAGCAAGTTGATGTTTACAAGAGACATTCACTTGCAGTATTTTTCAGATGAAACTATACAGTTCATAAGATTACATTTTCCAAGAGCAGTGCACGTAGTTTATTATCATTTGATCCATGTTGTGGCTTTAAATACATTTAGCTGTGATAAGGGTTCATGATATTAGTAGCCTATAAGCTGTAAGTAGTGGGTTGTGTGTGAACAGCTAACCAAACCTAACTACTTTGATCATAAGGGTGTTGATATGCTGTACAGTTTTTAAAGTCCCTTGAGACAAATACGTAAAATTAGCTTGACTTGAATCCACCTTCTGAGTTTGCTGATAGACATTAAGTTTACCGCCCTCAAACTAGAGGCCGTGAAGTCAGGTGTGTGTCCGTGTGGCATTCGCCTACAGTAGGCCTCTTATGTTATGTAAATTGCCCCTGGACATACTTGGTTACAGCCATATAGAATAAACTAGCTATCACTATGTAAAAGCAGATTCCTGCAGAGGTAAAATGAAGTCTCAGGGTGTTGAAAATGTCTTTGAAAATATTTTTCAAGTTAAATCTTTAACAGTGTTTGAACATCAAGAGCCTAATAAGGAAGTAGGCCCACCCTTCGGAGGAGTTTCAGTCCCTCATGGAGCGCTGCCTTACAGGTTCTGGACTGTAAGTAATTGGATGTTTACCCTTCATTGAGGAAGGAAAGCTTTGAGGGATGAAGGAAGTGGAAATCCACTTCTCACTCTGCACTCCAAGACGTCCCATCAAAGACGCACGATGTTCAGAATCTGCTGATTGAGGAGGCGATGGAAGCCATTTGACATCAACCTGATGATCATGGCACTGCTTTGAATGCGTCTCACTGTGTGTATCGGGACAAAAACATCTTTGTATATAGACACTCGCCGAGCGAACGAGTTTTGGCACCACAGGGAGCACCTGGTCCTTAGAATGACCTCGTATTTGGTAGCTTTTACATAACCATGCAGAGATATCATCAGGCATAATGACTCCTGTGAGATTGCTGGCTATTGAAGGCATCATTTAACTTCTTTATAATATGCCCCGATTCTGTTATTGACCATGGATACAAGCATTTCAGCATGAAAGGTCTACAGTAAATACCCTCTTTATAAAATACATTACATACAGTTGTTGATTTTTTTCTTCAAGGGGTAACGTTAACTACACTCTTCCTGGATTTTGGGGCTCCAGACTAATGTCTCTATATAAACCATGTGCATCTAGATCGTTTGATTGTGTCCAAATAACGTTTTTTACGCTCATTGATGTTTCATACAGTTGCTGGTTGTCAATGTTCTCCTGCTCAAATGCAGGGCTTATATTACAAAAAATATCATATCTCCTGAATGCTTTGGGCTATTGCAACCACATTTGATGGACATGCGCAGATATGATGTGTGCTGCTCCCGAGAGGAAACTCTTAGTTAGGAATTTGAGGACTCCGAGTGATAAGATAAGATCTTTTGTGAATATGTCCATCATCTTGGAATCACTGTGGATTTCTATAGAGACAGTTTTTCAAAAAAAGGAAAGTAAAAGTCCTGCTGTACAATCCCATTTTCATCAATAGATCCAGTTTATCAAGTCAAAAATGTGACTAAATTCACTACAACTGAATCCTTACACATGACCCTGTTGAGCATACATGCAACCACATGCCCTTCATAGCTTTTTATAGTGTTTCTTCTGCTCTTTCATTAGTCAGAACATCTCAATACACCCTTTTCTTCACATAAGGCTTTTGTTATTAATACTGTTTTTTCCTTTTCTCAGTCATTCTGTTCTTTAAATCGACCACTTGTCAAATGGTTGTGAGAAGCCTTTTCTTTACATGAGTAATCCCACGCCGCCATGCCTGATATTGTGCATTCAGAGCTGCGACATTTCGTAACTATGCAGTCTATGTGTTTTGACTGTTCAGCTGGGAGTGGGTGCTGGAGTAAATGAATCATACGGTGTCGTTTCCTTCAGTCTGCCAGTCTACTGATGGAATCCATTCACTAGTGAAGCTAATAGTAGCCGTACACCTCCCCCCTCTACACACACACACACACACCCACAACACTCGTCCCTGAAGGACAGTCATTGGCAGTCCATCCCGCCCACACCTTGCTGCGATACCGACAAGGTTAATATGCATAGGATATGCATTGAAAGGTCATAACTAGAGTGTTTCTCTGCTTTGTTTCACAGGCTCACATGAAAACAAAGACAGCTGTTTGTTTTATCCATCAGTGGGCTGTATGACATGCAGGTGCATGTTGTCGTATGTTTGTGTGCATACAGTATGTGCACCTCATATTTTCAAGACACATTTTTTTGTTATATTAGTTGAAACTCACAGTCCATCCCAACAACAATCAATAACTTGCTCTGACACAAAAATAAAAAATCTGGTATTTTGTGGCTTTCGCAGGACTGTTATAAACATGTCCAATCATTTCATTCAGCCCAGATGTAATGATTGGACGGGCTGCTTGCCCACCTACCTGTCTGTCTGCGTGCACTCTGCTTGTGCATTCATTGCACCGTACACAAGCTGTTAGCTTGACAGCTGTGAGCGCTAACAATAGCCATATTTGCGGTTCTGTTCATTATGTTATGTTTATGTTTGTAATGGTAATTTTGGGGGAGTGGCTTTGGATGGAGGCCTGAAGCAACGGACTGTCCATGTTTCCGACTTGCAAAATTTCTCTGTAGATTTAGGGAGTTTCGGAGCTGGTTAGCAGCTAATGCTGTTAGCTACCTTGATTGGAAGAGTTGGTAACACTGGGCTCGTTTTTGGTTGGATCAAATTGGATCACATTAGGTTAAAAATCTAATGTGCTCTTGCTAGTTTCTCAAGATCGCCCTCCCTGCCTTTAAGTGGGCATCATTAATATGAGTGTTAGTAATTACTGCCAGTATCCACAGGCTATTATACTAGTCCAGTCACACATAAAGGTGAATGACTCAATACTGTGCAAGGCAAAATCATGCAGTAAGAATGTCATTCTTTCGTAGGCCATGTAGCCTGTACTGACTGTAGTGTAAATACAGTAAATATGCTACACTCAGAGTTAGTGATGTGGCAGGCGGATGGACTTTCAATCAGGAGATGGTTGTTTTACTTAATTATGTCATTGACGTTTCTGTTGTTTACGTTCATATTCAATACATACTTCATTGTACTTATTTTAAGTTCAACCATGATGTTTTTCCTCGCTAAGTGGTTTTGTTGCCTGAGCCTAACTGTGGATATCACTGTAGTTTTATTGCGTGGCATACGAGTGACACCTGAAAAGGAGAGTACAAATGAACCATGGAATGTCCTTACTCGTAATGTTGTGCTATTTATACGCTTTCCCGTGAGATCGGGTTGACTATACATTATGTCAGCATCTGTCTTCTTATAGCACACGTCGTTTTTTGGGTCATTTCCTGTTGTTGGTTTGGATTACTTTTTACTCCTGAGCTGCAGGTTACTTGGACGAGATCCAAGGCCAACTTTTTAAACTGCCCTATGTGGCACAATGGAGTCTGAATGACTGCTCCAATAACAACACAGGGGAGACTTCCCAGTTGTAATTGAGCTGTTCAATCAATCACAAACAGTATTTATAACTTTGAATTTAAAGGTTTTTAACAGTGTATTCACTCTACTGTTTGGCTCTCTGATTTCCTCCCTCCCCGGCTGACTTTATCTTGAGTTACAGAGTGACACAAATCTCAAAGATAAGCTATCAACCGCAGTATGTCAGTGCAGCGGAGTAGGAGGAAAGATCTCGATATATGCTGGATGTGGAGAGCACGCAGTTTGAGGTAACCATACCTTGTCAACACTGTGTGGGAGGAATTCACTTCAACAGTCAGCTGTCTTGCAAAGTGTATGTAACTCTGTGTGTGTCGGGGGCACAAAACAATTTTCTGGCAGTGAGGGCCAGGCAAGTTAAAGGGGTGCCCCCTTTTCTCCACAAGGCACAATGATGCTCAAACAGTCAGTGAATGGAGCAGCGGCTTCATAACAGAATACTGTGCTGCCTTCATAACATTGAGTCCTAGGCAACTTATGCATGCTGCAATTCAGCATATGCAGTTAAAATGATAGTTTGTAAATTTAATGTTTCCCCACTGTTCATGTTGCAAAAGGTTCACCCTGTGAAACTTTCCACATGGAAAAACCTGAACTCCTGTGTTCACAACTGCTGAACCTTTACGGTGCTTCATTGTCAGCTCAGGATTGTCTCGCCGTCCTCTCTGTTCTCCTCTCTTTGACTTAGTTCACTCTTGAAAGCTCCCACACACGCTCCTGTGTGTTTGAAGCAGGTGAACACCCACACACTCACACCACCGCAGATCCACGGCTCCTGGCTGGGTTTAAATCCATGACAAGGAGGAGCCCTCTCCCTGAATATCAAAGATCTGAGAGCATGTAGGCATGACTCACACCCGGGTCTGTCTTGCTCCCAGCAGGCTACCTGGCTACTCATTGAATGTGGCTGCCGGAGGACGCCGAGCAGACGCTGTCTCTGAACTAGACTGTGTTTGTCGCCCATGTTATGTGAACATGTGAAAGTCTCAGCAGTGTACTGAGATTTTCTAACGGAGCCATTTGTCCCACCCAGTTCCTGCTTCCATGCCGGGGGGTCATTCCCTGACGATAAAGAGCGCCCATGCTCTCTTCAGCACAATGTCAAACCATTCCAGGCGAGCGAGGAGGGCAGAGTAGCTGTGACAGCTACAAAGTGGCTGAGGGAACTGTGTACTTTAGCCGGTCTGCTTCAAATGAAAAGGGCTGCTAACAGCAACAAATCACAGCTCTGCAACGCAGCAACTTTCCCTCTGTGATAGAAACCTTTTTCATTAGTGCTCCCTCTTTACATTTCTAGCTCTCTGCTGGATATACAGAGCTTGTTATGCTATTCATTTAGCATAGCAACTTTGTGCAGATGTGAAGTTTTATTACAACTTGCAATAGCACGTTGTGTGTGCGAATGATTTTGTGCGTGAATAGTAATACGTGCACCGCCGGCCTGTCAGAGTCGCGAGCCTATTTTGTATGGACACGGGGCTGCACCTTGGTTGAGGTGTACACAGCGCCGGCGCGTTAGCCTGTCTTGCGCAGCAGGCCGGGATGACATGTGAATCGCAGCAGCCGAGAAAGCTCCGCTTAAGTGGAGGCAGTAGGGAGAAGCAGCCAAAGAGCCAGGAGGCAAACAGACAAACAGATGGACAGGCCGATGCCAAGCAGGCAGTGGAGCAAATAGATTGTGCAGCATGGTGAACAGACTCAGCCTACCAAAGAAACAACCAACAGACACAAGACCGTGCCACCCCTTGTCAGCCGATCGTGCTTCTCTATAATTCGTCGAGATGGGATAGATACATGGTAAATAGGGCTCTCATCTTCCCCCTTCTTCTCGTCTGCCCCTGTCACATCCCTCATTTGATATGTGTTATGTAGGAGGAGGAGGAGATGTCAGTCTTGCGAGATGGGAAATGAACAAACCTGGATGTGTGAGAAAGAAATGCAGGAGAGAGATGGGTGCTGCAGGTGGAATTGGACTGTGGGGCACTGGGGACTTCAGCCCCGCAGATACAAACAGAATCATAGACACACAAAAATAACCATATTGAGTTTTCAAACACACTTTTTGACCAGTTTCAGAATTTAAACACACCACCCTGCATGACAAGACTTAAATGAAACAGAGAGATTTTGTCAAGAGACATTATTGCTTTTTGAGATTATTCTGTGTTTGGATGAGACAAAGAGCTGCCTTTCACAAAGAAAGTGGACATGCTGCCACACAGCAGCGGGCCTGTGGTAATGGCACTGCAGAACAGAGCTTCTCCTACCTTGATGTCTCAGAAACACTTGGAAAGTATTAAGCTTGTATTTCCCCGAGGCATCAGGCACATGCTCACTGGAGCAATAACCTTTGCTTTAATGCAGGAGGAGCATGATTGTAAGTTTTCCTTAGAGACTTTCCCTCTAAAATGCGAGGTGCTCAGATTGACTCAGTCTTGTTTTTCCCTCTATGGAAAACATCTAGCGCTGTGCAAGTCAAATAGAAAACCACCTTAAAGAGCTGAGACAGCCCTGTCAGATCTGTCTGGTTGTGTACTTACACAGTCTAATGCTTTGTCTGTGTGTGTGTGTGTGTGTGTGTGTGTGTGTGTGTGTGTGTGTGTGTGTGTGTGTGTGTGTGTGTGTGTGTGTGTGTGTGTGTGTGTGTGTGTCTACATAGGTAGAATGTAAGAAGGCCCAGCCCAAGGAGGTGATGTTCCCACCAGGTACACGAGGGCGAGCCAGGGGTCTGCCCTACACCATGGATGCCTTCATGCTGGGGATGGGCATGCTGAGTGAGTCACACACACATCTGTTTACACATTACACACACACACACACACACACACACACACACACACACACACACACGATGATCCATCATCAGCCTTTTATTTTACATATTTGTAAATACTAACATAAAATGTACGCTGTTTTTTGAGGGTGGCGGTTAGGGATGTGACTCACCAGAGGCCCCATGATACGATACTATCACCATACTTATTTTATGATACAATATTATCACAATACAATATCATCAAAGTACTAAAGTCATAATACGATATTATCACGATACTTAAGTTAAAATATAATATTATCATGATACTTAACTTACGATACGATATTTTCACAATACTTGAGTCATAATACGATATTATCACTATACAATATTATACTTAAATCACAATATGATACTATCATCATACAATATTATCACAATACTTAAGTCACAATCCGATATTAGGATATGATATGATACGATACATAATCACAATACAATATTATCAATAACAACAATATTATTATAATACTTATACGATACGATATGATCACAATACTATATATATATATATATTTTTTTTATATATATATATATATATATATATATATATATATATATATATATAATCAAATATTTAAGTCACAATACAGTATTATAATAATACAATATTATCATGGCACAATATTATCAAAATAAAATATTATCACAATACTATATTGTTGCAATGCGATATTATCACAATATAATGTTATAACAATACAATTTCACAATACGATGTTGTCAGTACGATATTGTCATGGTACAATATCACAATACTTAAGTCACAATACAGTGTTATCACAATATTTCAGTTACGATACAATATCACAATACTTGTCATGATACGATCTTATTGCAATTTTTTACATTTTTTCTAACATCTTTTAAATTAATAAGATACAGTTTTCACACTGATACTGTTCATCTCAGTTTTTCCTTACCAAAATTTAACATAACCTTGGCACATTATTTTGTGTTCCCCCAGACGAGCTTGACATGGTTGGTACCAATCTTTAGGTTTTCTAGTTTCATATGACACCAGTATCTTCACTTAAGCTTTAAGACTGAGCCCGCTGTAACCTCGTTAAGAGTTTAATAGTTTATATAATAAAAGATCGATAGTTGACATTTGTGCATCGATACAATATTGCGCCAGAAAATATTGTGATACTTTGCTATATCGATTCTTTCCACCACCCCTAGTGTTGGGTTGGGGATACGGAGGAAGTGTCAGACATGCACGCTATTCAGTCATCAATTTCTACCTTCTGAGAAATATCTACTTATGCAAACTCGTTGTCTAGATAGCCCCATTAGGTGGGCGCTGCCCCTAATTAGGCTGCTTCAAGGTGTGCCACCAGTGGCCACTGTGGTCTATTTCTGGTCGGGTCTGGTACAGGCAGCCCCTGGGCATATAGGAGCAGACCAGCACATTAGCAGGCTAAATGAAGAGGAAAATTGGTGTAATGTCATATTAAGGATTCATCACTGTGCCCCCCTTAATGGGTAATGAAGGGGACACACATGTCAGGGAGAGATCTCATCTACAGGGACCTCAGCTGCTGGCCCACCCCTCTTCATTACCATCCAGCCCATGCCTGTGGCCCTTTTTATTTAACACCATTGCACTCTCCCTCCCTCCCTCCCCACCCACTGTCTCCTACATACCTATTTTCTCTCTATCTAAATGTCTCTCCATCAATTTATCTATCTATCTATCTATCTATCTGTCTGTCCACCTATTTATCTGTCTCTACCTACCTGTTTATTTGTCTCATATCTATTTATCTCTATCTATCTGTCCATCTATCTATCTATCTCTCTCTCTCTCTCTCTCTCTCTCTCTCTCTCTCTCTCTCTCTCTCTATATATATATATATATATATATATATATATATATATATATATATATATATATATATATATATATATATATATATATATAAACCTTTCTATCTATCTATATTGATGTCTCTCTAACTATTTATTTATCTCTCTATCCTAACGGTCAGTCCGTCTGTCGGTCGTTCTCATTTCCTATGCATATAATTTGTATGTGCGACCCGACCAAATGGATTTGCCCTCACATGAAAGATTTATTTTTTCCTTCAAAAGCAAAAGAGACATGCAGCTGATTGTAAGAGAGTTGTTTGGCTGTGCCAGTAGCCCCCCTCCGTCCCGCTCCTCCCTCTCGTATAGCAGGTGCAGGCAGAACCACCGTCATGCATTTTTATCTGCACCAGGTAACGTAATGTTTAGAGCACCTTTGAAGGTCGATAGCAAGTCATAGTTAGGTGTGCTTGTTTTGCATTTTCTTTTCTTTTTTTTTTAAATTGCAGGAAACAGTGAATTAAGCCGTGGAATCATATTTTAAACAAGAAAAATAAAGGGGCAGTAAAGTAATTGTCTATCGTATCTATCTATTTATCCATCTGTGTTTGTGTCCATATAATTATCTATTCATCTATCTTTATACTGTACAGTCACAAAAGCTGTCATGGTTATTCGGGGTTTGACCTTGCCATGAGACTGATTATACACTTGTTTGTGGCAAAAGCGGAGATAAGATTGGCCAAGTGCTTGTGTCAGCTCTATCTCGTTGTTCAGTTCCATCTCATCTGATAGAAGTATTTAACAAGTGAGCACAGTGAACTTTTCAGAACTTATTACAGACTAATGTGTCTGTGAAGAGGACAGCACTCTTCCCCTCCACTGGGAGATGGCGGGCAGAAAAGGCAGCGATGTGCTTCATGTGAGAATATTAACAGCCAACTTGTTTGGAGACACTCTTATCTAAATGAAATTGGAACAAGGACAGCGAAACATTCCTTTATATAATTTGCATTTAGAAAAAAAAGGGGACCCTAGGCTCATTATTTAAGAAAGTGTAAGCTCCTTTTGTGCCAGATCTCATTAAAGCCATCCCCAGCGCCTTTGTTTACTGCCTCTAATCGAGGCATTTATCTTTATTGTGTTGTGCCCGATGTATGTTTGCTGAAATTAATACACATTTGAGCCCGGGCGAGGTATGGGTGTACCAGATGGATAATTGATTTTAAAGTGAATCAGAACTGTTGAGCCATAAAATAGGTACATTAGCATGCATATTAATAAGGCAAATAAGAGCACTAAGAGGCCACCACCAGGCCAGGCACAATGGCAGGCTTCATTTAGTGAAATGCTGGCAAACGTACTTCTTTCTCTCTTCTTTCACTCCCACTCTCTTGTTTATATGCACATACTAAGGATTTCACGAGGTAGTAGCTTAACATGGCATGTGTCTTAATCCACTTTCCCGACACTTTCATATTCGTCCATATAGCCTATCTCTCCTTATACACTCAGTGCAGACAAACTCTTCAGTTAGTAATGTGAAAGCCATTGTAATGCAGTGCATCAGACGAGGGAAGTGGTTTTGCCATTTTCAGAAAATGTTTGAAATAAGGGAGTATGAGGAGCTGCGGTATCTAAGCCAACAATTTCAGTTTGGCATTTATCCTGTTTTGACAGTAAGACAGTATCAAACACATAATATCCAATACTTTGCAGTCCGTGATAGCTTTTCATTGTATCGCATCACAGTTTTCTTCAGACCAAACAAACAATGAGGGGTTGTGTGAAAGCTATCCATCTGTAACTTCCTGGTGATGACTTCTCATCAGCAGCTGATGGAGGATTTATTTATTTCTGATGTAGCCTCCGTCCTACTTCATCCACGCCAGGTTAAGGTTCCTCTCGCCGCCTCTCTCAGAGTTGCATTTCTTTTTTGTCTGCGAGAGAGAGAGAGGGGGAGAGGGTCTGGGAGAGGCATTTTCCCATTGGGTCAGGAATAAATTGAACTTTTTCATGGACAGCAAACACTGATTAGATATTTATGACCAAGGTCAACCTTTCTGATTCCAGCTGGCACAGGCTCTGAGGCATACAGAACAGAGCATCCACACACATGCTCACAGCCACACACGCACATAGCCTACATACACTCACACACACACATGTATGCGTGCATGCAAAATACATTTTGACGCCTTCAGTGCTGTAGACACATGCATACAAGTGTATATATGCCATCTTTGGACAAAATGTATACATGTCTAGCTCTATTCTCGCTCCAGAACCGCAATTAGTCTGTGAGCCAGGACCCCAAATTTGGGCAACAGGTACTATCATGGAGGAATAATGGTATACACCCCTAGTGCTGCAGCGAAACGCACTAGACATACAACAAAAATAATCTACTTCAAACTGATGGTTCTCTCTTATATTGACCCTTTCTTTTTGAAAAGTGGAAATATACATATCTCAGACTATACGTTTCTCAGAAAAGTTGTTAGCATCTACAAATGTTATCTATTCCTGGCAGTGACAACGCAGTGACTATACATTACTTGTAAATGTACTTCTGTTATCATGAAAGATGTAAAACAAAAGTCTTTACTACGGCTGTCAATTGATTATAATATTTAATCGTGAGTCTGTAAGTCTGTACATAACATAAAGAATGAATACCATGTACATACATAGATTCATAATTTATTATGAAAGTCCTGAACGTGAGGCTGCTGCAAAGCTAATTACAGGGATAAAGTCACAGTTACAGTAATCACACGCTTAATGTTGGGAAGTAAACAAATACACTTAACTAAACCAATTAGTTAAGTTTAGGAAAAACAACATGGTTGGGCTTAAAACTACTAGGTTTGTACAGTGAAAATGAAATTGAATGCTGGGAACAGGGGACATGAATGAACACTTGATACAAACAGCAGTTTACTGGCTGAAAGCCTTGTGTTTGTTGGACCCGTCCACCTCCCCTCCTGCCTGCCCGGTGTGTGTCTTTTCACTCTTAAAACCACATCACCACCCTCCCGGCTCACTTTACCTAAGCATTTAATATTTACATGAATGGGTTTATATTGTAGTTAATGGAACGTCTCATACCGACGCTAAAGGGTGCCTTATGCATCGGTATCTAACACTGACAGTCGAGACAAAGCGTCAGTATTTGACACCCTGGGAACGGCCTGATTATACATCCTTTAATATTATGGAAAATATCATGATGGGGGTGGAGTTACATTTTCTGCTGTACTGTCGATAATGAGGAATTTATACAAAAAGTAATTAGTTATTTGAATTCCTTAATAAATTATCAACATATTCCTGTGACTATGTGTGCCCCAGGGTTTTTTATTGATTTTTCCAAAATAAATACTGACAAATATTTTTCTAAAAATGCCATGATTCACTTTTGGCCCCTGTACTGTGAGTACCAATAAGGACACCATTTTCAGTGTAAATTTTATAACAATATTTGATGAAAAGTGCTTGAACTCAGCGATCGTTGTGATAAAATTTCAATGTTGAGGGATCACTGCTGAAAAAATACCACTAGGCTAAATATTTATGACCATTTTTCAGCTATGTTTATTTTAGGCTAGTGTTACAAAATGCATGACAGCACACATAAAGCAACTACTGATTCAATGCTAGCACATATTTTCTAACTCTAGGGCTGTATACCTTACCTAGAATTATCATGAGCATTATTCCAACCAGCCCTACTGGCTCACAGGCTAAATACGATACAGTACATGTATTGTACAGTTAATTTTAGTTGTTAGTATTTAGAAATTTCTCATTTAATGAATTTTTGCCAGCAACTGATTTTTTTTGTTTCATTTGCAAGTGTTTTCTGGGCTTGCCTCAGCACAAATGTGAAGAAAATTTCAAAACTGTCTGGCTGAAAAGTGAGTTTTCCTTGTTATACTCTACAGGTACGGGTCCAAATACGAGATATAGTTTGATGAGAAAATGACTGTATCTCACAAACTACAAGGAACACAAACATGTATTATTAATATCTATGAACTCACAACAAGTTGAATATCAAAGATATGCACTCATACGCTGTGTAAAAAATATATGTAAATGTTGAATAAATACAATGTTAGCATTTTCCTAATATTTCAAAAACCCTGAATTTCACTATGAATAAAAGTGTGATATTTTATGGGATCTAAAAATTTAAAAGTTGTCCTGTTACTATACTATATACTTGCCCAGAGTATGTCCATACCAAATTTCAAGCCTTTTGACCAATCAGAACAAATGTTGTGGTATTTTTCCTGATCAAACTAAATGTAGTCTTTGGGCACAAACAGGTTATTTGTATTTACGGTAAGCTCTGTTAGTCTGCAGTGTCTATAGGAGTAAAAGTTCCACTTCAGATGTGACTACAGCCAATTTATGAGGCTGGTACATACTGTGTCTAACAAGAACTGAGGACACGAAAGCCTGAGAGAGGTTTCTGAGGTCAGTTTCTGAGGTGTAATTTACCCACAGTGAAAAAGAGTTATCAAGGATGGCTCCAGTGACTCATTCCTGGCCTAAAGGACTTCCTCTTATTAGGTAATTTAGTCCAGACTTATGGTTGAAGGTGATAATAGCTTGAGGAAAACCGATAAAGACTGAGACATACAGTATACCATAATTAGAGGGTTAATTATGTTTATATTACCTTTGATGGTGCTCACATTCTCACTGCTTCTCACACAGGCTCACTCGCTCACCCACCCGCCCACTCTTCTTCTCAGATTCCTCGCTTTGTCTGTATCCCGCTTCCGAGCTGCCTGCTCCCCTCACACCCCGCTCTCTCAATATGTTGCCCACAGCTGCTTCTGTCTGAAAACTGTCCAGCTAATTAACTGGTGGGTCTGCGGTTGTAATAAGAATCATGACAGCAGATGAACAATACATCTGGTACTCTTAAATTTTTCTAATGACACTGGGTCCTCTTTGTAACTCTCCAACCATCCAGGGACAGGCTCAACTTCTAAACAAGCCTGTACCCTCACACAGACTTTGACTTTGGTTTACAGATGGCAGTTTCTATTCACACTTCCAGCAAGTTTTATAATTCTGTGGCTGCAGTTGATTTTTAGCTTAATTTTATGAACAGTAGGGCCGTCAATCGATTCAAATATTTAATCGTAAAAAAACTGATTAAACACATGATTGTCCATAGTTAATCATGATTAACTGCAAATTAATCACACACTTTTATCTGTTCAAAATGTACCTTAAGGGGAGATATATTAATTATTTAGTACTCTTATCCACATGGGAATGGGCAAATATGCTTCATTATGTAAACATACTGTATACATGTATATATTTATTATTGGTCAATTAACAAAACAAAATGATGACAAATATTCTCCAGAAACCCTCACAGGTGCATCTAGTGTAAAAAAAATATGCTCAAATCATAACATGGCAAACTGCAGCCCAACAGGCAACAACAGGTGTCAGTGTGTCAGTGTGCTGACTTGACTATGACTTGATCCAAACTGCATGTGATTATCATAAAGTGGGCATGTCTGTAAAGGGGAGACTTGTGGGTACCCAGAGAACCCATTTACATTCACATATCTTGAGGTCAGAGGTCAAGGGAGCCCTTGGGGGCATTAATGCATTAAAGAAATTAGTGGCGTTAAAACAAGTTTGCTTTAATGTGTTATCGCACTAACTTTGACAGCCCAGGTTAAACATAGATGTATGAATTTATACTCAGAGGTATAAAGCTACAGTCGGTAAATTTAAGCAAATATGACAAAAAGTTATTTTTATATACAGTAAACTATATTCTGACAGTAGTGATGAGACAGATAATCTGAAAAAACAATCATGTTCCTCTGTGTCCTCCTAGTGCTCCTAATGGCATTTGAAAGATTTCAATACTGTACTACTATTACTATATTATACTCTACTATTAATACTGTATGTAGGATTACCCAAAGTGTTGATATGACTGGTCATAAACTTTATGTATGTTGCACCTTTCATACAAGAAACACACCACATGCAAGGCCCAATTTATCACCACGGAAATTTTGTTCTCAGATTGAAATTAAACCTAGAACACGTTTTCTGATGCTTTTAATTTGTTTGTATCAGGGGGTCTAAACCGTGGACAGTTTCGAGAGAGTTTACCAAATATTACAAAGACAAAAAAAAAATAGATAATTTGGAAAATTCTCCACAAAACGTAGTTGACATAAAAAAGAAACCTGCGTTAAAAGGGTGTGTGATTGAGATGAGCAGATAATGAAGGACAGAGGAGATTCTCAGCTTTAACGCACGGCAGAAATGAAGAGAGAGATACTGCTGCACTGAATACACTGTCAACACTTGTGCAGACACACATTTAAAAATACAGATGACAGGACATTAGATTTTAATTAGATTTTATGTATTTGTGTAATTCATTGCAGCATTATAAATGCTAATGGTTATTTAGTATTATTCAAACAGTGGTGCAAAAACAAGGTGCTCAAAACTCTAACTCGATGTTGCTCTCCTCAGAGATAGTTTCTAATTAAACAACCTGATTGGTTAAACACATTTAAGCACAACATGCTGCATGCCCCTGATAACTCTTGGGATAAAAAGAAATAAATAAAGTGACTTGACTTGATATAAACTGTAAGCATAGACTAACTGTAACTGTATATAGCGAGTTAGTTTTACAGTCAGTTTTAAATTATGGTTAAACCTTGTGTAAACCAGTAAAACAATATATCAATACATAAGTGAATGTCACGCTGGAGGTGTAAATGAGGAGCAGCTATCACTTCCTTGCCCACAGCATCTTTTTCACAAAACGCATATTAACACTTGGACCTTTCTGCTTGGAGAACTACAGAATGTCATTTCAAGGTACCTGCTATAAAGTTTTATTACTCTGAGCTGTGAAAATGCCTGAGAACTTGTGGTTGAATAAAAAATGAAAATGAATCAGACAGTTAGGAAGTTCAGGAGCTTAGCGAAAGCATTGCTATGCATCTATATTTATTTGGTGTGTCCTTTGACTTATTAGTTTAAGCCATGTCCCATCAGCTAACAGGGAGGGGGCGGGCTTCATGACCTATACTGCAGCCAGCCACCAGGGGGCGATCAGGATGTTTAGGCTTCACTGGGAAGCTGTCATGTTCTCCATCTCCATATATATATTCTGTGGTTTAAAGCAGCACAAAATTTGGCAGCCGTTCTTGATACCCAACCCTAATGAAGATCTATCCCCATTAAATGATGGGGATCAGTAAAAAAACAACAAAACAAAAAAGACCTGTCTATTAGCTGCACTGAGGCTCTTGTTGCTGCACCTTAAGTGTATTAAAATCTAATATAATTAAACAGATTATTGATCCATGAAGGGTAACTTTGCTTTGTGTAAAATATGTCCTGTAGGAAAAACAAGAAGAGCAACGTAATTAGCGGTTAATGTAATTGTGACAGTTGACCATCGATTGAGGGTGGTGCTTGTTGTCAAACTGCACACACAGTGAATGTGTAGCATCAACATTATGAGCTAGGAGTGCATGCCACCTTTTTATTAGGTTTGAAGCATAAAAACAAATCACTTCTCAGAGCAGCTTTTTTCAAACAAAGCAAAGTAGGGTAACACATCATACACACAAGACTGTCTATGTGAAATGTTCCAAAATGTAATACTTGATCCTAACTCTTTCAGGCTCATATTTAATGTGGATTATTGTAGTTTTATTGAGAACTCTTTAGTAACGTGGATGTGCAGGAGTTAAAAGCAGCCTTTCGAGATTTGTTTCCCTCTCAAAGTGGATATAAGTAGCCATATCCCTCTGTGTGTGTGTGTGTGTGTGTGTGTCTGTCTGTGTGTGTGTGTGTGTGTGTGTGTGTGTGTGTGTGTGTGTGTGTGTGTGTGTGTGTGTGTGTTTGTCTGTGTGCAGACTGGCATCACATCTGTATGTAATCATTCTCATCTCTTTTTAATCTCTTTCTTCTCTATCAAAGGTTACCCTAATATTGTGGCAACATATGGCCGTGGATACACTGGATTCGCACCCAGCTACAGCTACCAGTTCCCTGGTGAGTTAAAGGCTTTTCTTAAAATATCAATGTTGCAGCTGATCTCTGTCATACACTCTCCAGCGCAGTCAGACACGCACACACAAACACACTTGCAAACACTCATCAATCTACAAGTCAGTCATCAAATAATCTGCAGGGTTATAAGCATGTTACGTGTCTGGATTTCTCAACTAGCTTTTGAAAGCTGATGTATAGTGAAGTAAATTGCTTACTTCTTTTTTATCCCACGCTTGAACACTACCATGACCAAATGTCTAAAATGGATGGGGAAGTTCTTCGTCTTCCCGCGGCCGCAATGTATGCAAATTCATCTGTGGAGAAGCAGAGAAATAAGCAGCGGCGCTTTGTGTAGGCAGATTTTAAAAACGCGGTTCTTATAATGGAAAATGAGTGAAGTCATTTTCTGCATTAACAGTGTCGACTCAGAGCGGCCGGCCGCTTCTAATGGGAGTCCAAATGGGAGGCGTGCAGTCTGGAGGTGAGCAGCAGCTGTACCTCTCTGCTGCTGCAACAGGGCCCGTGGCTGTTTCCACGGCGCCTCACTTAGGCAGGCATCCCGTCAATTTCATGCTTTATTTAAGGACTTTGCACATACTTTGTTTGCCGTGCCAGACATCATTCCCTTCACTGATAAGACGGAATGGGAAATATCTGACAGCAGCTCAGATCTCTGTAATATCTCTACGAAATAGATTCAGGAATGGCGAGACAGGAGGTCCAGCTGTGACCACCTGCAGATCAGACGCAGGCTAGATTTACACCTGACCACAGCATTGTTTGACAGAAGGAATGGAATAGCACCTATTCATCAATGTGGGGAAACATGAGTAGCATACAAATGTAGGATTTTTTAATCCATTTTTTTTTCACGTAATAATTTAGAAATATAATGACCCTTTCTTTCAATAACTGATAGAGATGGATGTGAATCAGAAGACCAACAATGTGCTGGATTGCACATTAATGAGTATTCATCCATCCTTCATTTTTCGTCATCGGTGTGGGAGTTGGGGGTGCTTAGGGTGCTATAGCACCCCGTTTTTTTCAGTAGGTCTAATGTTTAACAGCATAAAAATATATGATTAAAATATTTTTTATACTATCTCATATGACTTTCATTGGGGTGAATGTGCATTGGTAGATCCTCGCTCGTCTCTGTCTGTATCCTCACTGTCCCGCATTATTATAACTATAGTAACCTGGTTCTGGGTCGTTCATACATCGCCTCACTCCCTCTTCCTCTCCTCTCAGTTTTCATCAGTAGCTATGGCTGCTTTGGCATTCAGTGTGTTGAAGTTCAAGTTTGCCTTTTGAAAATCAGGGTTTTCCCTGCCATAGCAGTTTTTGCGCTGCTTAAAATCAACATGGAGAGCGTCAATCAGGGGGTTGAGAACGAGCTAAATTATCAATAAAATGTTCACGTCCTACAAAAGCAGGACATAAAATCACTGAGGAGAGCGAAGGGACAGTGTGTAGGGTTTGGTGACATCTAGCGGTGTGGTTGCAGATTGCAACCATCTGAATACCCCTCCGCTCACTCCTCCATTTCTAAGACCGCAGCAACGTGAGCCGCTCACATTACTACAGTTTCATAAGCATGTGGAGAAGACACAGAGCTATGGTGGCCTTCAGGTACCGTAAACGGGAACTGTAGGAACATGATGGAGCGACAGAGCCAACGCCATGAAGAGCACCGGCTCCCTACGTAGATATGAACGAAAACACAATGACTCTTAGTTTTTAGTGATTATACACTAATGCAAACATAGTTATGAATATCATATTCCATCTACTGCCATTATAGTAGATCCCCAATGTGTTGCACACTGGTCTTTTAAAAGCTGTGATATAGTGTAAATAATAAATTAATTCTTTTTGAATGTTATCTATTTTAATAATGATCCAAAATAATGTAAGTCAAACCCACCACCCCCACTTAGGTGAACCTGAATATTAGTGTAAAATGTTTTTAGTAACCAATAACCATAAATGATTCTTGCCATTCAAATTAAAGCAAAAAATATGAACGTCGCGCAGTGCTTAGTATAGACCGACTTTCTCTCCCCAACTCCAACTCTGTCCGACGTCCAGCGTCGCTGTGGTCTGTTAAAGAGTCCTAAAACATTTGTGATGTTGGATGTAACAAAAAAGAGAGAGAAGAGAGACTGAAAGGAAAGGGAGCGATCTGTATTTATTCAGTATGAGTAATTCTAGTTAAACATGGATTTTTCAAATGTTTACTGCTTAGGACAAATTAAGGGATGTCACCTTCCCCGAGGCAGAATGTATGATCCTGTCCATGCTAAACTCAATTTAAAGAGTTTGATAAAGCTGTATGATTAAAACAGCCTCCTCTGGGCTCGCTCAACTCTTGACAGGGTAATTGGAATTTTTTAATGTATGAATCAAACTCCTTGTCCAAATTAAATAACCCCAGGCCAAATATTGACTGGTGTCCTTCCGTACTAAGATGTGGAAAGCATCCTCAATTTAAGATCAAAGGCTTTTTTCTCACTGTACACAACCCCCGCTGAAACACTCCTATAAATAAATGGAGCCCAGACCAAGCAGGCTGGATCCAAGCAGGCTGGATCCAAGAGGCGTAAATTGTGGGCAGCATTTCAAGGCTTTTTTTTTTTTTTTTTTTTTTCCCCCCACACCCAGTAAACCTCAAGGGTCCACTGTTAACAGGAAAAAGTGGTTAGGCAATTGCCCAATTGTCAAGATAAAACAGTGATAAACATTGATCAGTGATGAAACATTGAATTAAATAAGAAAACTCAATGAGACATACACAGAAAAAAAGAGAAACCAAAGCTGACATCCCAGCAGCTGAAACAGAGTTCAAGTATAGAAAAACAAACCTAAATGACAAATGAAATATACACAGCCATAGTTAAAAAAAAAAAAAAAAAACAGCATTCAGTGCTGCCAGTTAGACTCAAAGCAGACACCAGCTCAGCGGCTGTTAAACAGCATCTGACAACTTAGCACTCTGGTCCTCGTGACACTCCCAATTAATTCCAACATTGATCACAAAGTGCCTTTGATATTGATCGCTTACAGTACGTTTCTATGTGTCTGTATTCGTGTGTTGCTTACAAAACGATTCCATCACAGCACAGACATCATTACTATTTAATGCACTTACAGACCTTCACATATTACTGATGTAAATCAGATCATCCCCTGTCTGTCAAAAACTTGTCCATGCAAGGGAGCATATATATCAGAGCATTTCCTCAAAGGGCAAACTCAGACACTGGTATTTATCTGTATTTAAGCTAGTAATTACTGTAAAATGATTTGGCAGACAACAACCACTGAACACTGTCAACAGATGTTTCTGTGACACAGCATACATTAGCTGAGTAATATTGAAGAAGAAGAAGAAGATATTCCTTTATTAGTCCCACAGTGGGGAAATTCAGTTTACACTCTGTTGTTCACACAGTACATATACATGCGTCAATGGAGAGATGTCAGAGTGAGGGGGCTGCTCCTGACAAGCGCCCAGAGCAGTTGGGGGTTCGGTGCCTTGCTCAGGGGCACCTCGGCAGTGCCCAAGAGTGCTGGCCTCTCCAGCAACCAGTTGGTCTTGGTCCATGGGGGACTTGAACCAGCGTCCTCCGCGTCCTAACCCAAGTCCTTACAGACTGAGCTACTGCCGCCCCCAAAAAAGTAAAAAAAGTAAACAATTTTAGGCCTCCACACCGGCGATAGAGGCGTTATGTTTTGGAGTTGTCCGTCCATCCGGACCATTGCACAGATGTCCACCTGGACTCAAAGATGAACGGATTTTGGTGGTCAAATGTCATTGTGACATCAAAAAACATGTTTTTGACTATAACTCATGAATTAATGTGCTAATTATGACAATGAAATGGTGACATTTTGGAGAAACATGGATATAAACTGCAACTGACATGAGGCAGTACTTCTAGGAATACCTCTCATGGTGTGATGTGTATATAGACATGCATGCCACAACCACAGAGGTGGCTTTATAGATACATGACACATCAGCTGATGGCAGAGAGCAATACTGCAGGTATAATAATGTGTAAATAAAGTAGGAGAAGAAGACTGCTGATGTTAACAATGCAAATTTAGTTACTTAAAAAATGCAAAAAAGGCTTTGCAACTGTTAATATCAATTAGCCTGAATGCAAATTAGTTTGATAAGAGACACTGTGTGGAAACAAACTGTGCTTGGTTGCAAAGAAAAGGCGTCAGGGTACCTTTGATTATTGGAAAATGAGCTGCAAGTTCAATATCTTGAGCTCCTAAAGATTCATATACATTCCTCTTGAAATTTCTGTACTTATACAGACTCCTCTTTGACATTCAGTTTCAAAATTGGACAGCACAATCTTGTGGCCTTTGCTATGAGAAGTTATGGAACCACGTTGCCACGGCGAGGCGGTGAAAAAGCACCTTTTCCAAAAAATAGCGAGTTGTTGTAATAGCGTACATTTTTCACTCTTCTTCAGATTTGTTATGTCTAATAAGAGTCCCGGACTGAGGACATCCACATGCAAATTTTGACTCACAGTCATAGCGCCACCTACTGGCAACAGGAAGTTACAACTGGAAGTTGGGGAGGCTGTAGCTCAGTGGGGAGAGCGGGTCGTCCTTTAACCACAAGGTTGGCAGTTCGACCCCAGTTTCCACTGTCCACGTGTGGAAGTGTCCTTGAGCGAGACATTAGATCCCAAATTGCTCCCCAGGTACTTTTCAGCTGCCTGCTGCTTCTAAATGCTTTGGTTGGGTTAAATGCAGAAATTCAGAGGTTAAACTTCATGTATGTACATGTGTATATAAGGCGATTCTGTTGCATTTGAAGGACAGAAATTCAGTTTTTCATAAGTAGACAGAACTAATCATTGCACACATTTTAGACCTATGTCTGTTAAGCTATTACAGAATGCATTCATGCTGATAACAGAGGATTGAAGTGTTTGGTGAAGACGGCTTCTCTGATTTTTGCTCGGTGTGTTTTATATGCACCGCTGTAATCACACACTGTTTACCTCGTGGCAGCGCCGTTTCAGCATTATGCTTGAACTAAAGTTGGAATTGAATTTCAAAGATGATGTTGCATACTGTGTAGTGAGTAGTGACAATCAAGAAGGCAGCATTGTTTTCCATTACCTTAGAATTACAAATGGTAAGGAGGTGTAACTAATGATTAGCAACATCACATGAACAAAAAGTCTTTTTGTTTTCTATTCATCAGAGCTTTTGTGGTCGTGTACTCGACTGTTTACTATGTTTAAGTAACCCTCTGCTTTACATTGATTTATTTGTTGGTAGGCTCTGTCTCTTCAGAGCAACTTAAAACGCTATGAACCACAATGACTTCTGACAGTCTTTGTTTGTCTGATGCCATTGTGGTGAAAAAAATGAAACATTTTCCCAGATTTTGCTGTTGCGCATTCAGGGTTTTGATGGCAAGCAGTGGTATTGTCAGTGTCGAATGAAAGCAGAAGGGATCGTAATGTATGCATGCAAATGTGACATGTGATATGTGAGTGTTGTCACATTGCAGTTTTCTGTGTGGCTGTAAATATCCCCACTGTTTCAGATGAAGACCCCTAGACTTGTGCTGAGGCTGCTGCTGCCTTTACCTCCAAATAACAGCGGACCCTCACACGGGTGTCGCTGCACTGCTGTCGTCATGTGATTTGGAGAGAAAATAATGCTAATATTTCTGACACTTTCACTCTTGAGAAGTAGCTGAATTTCCATATTTATATCCAGCCCCTGAAGTAACCTTACTATGAACTGAGTGTTGTCTTTGCTTTTAGCAAAAATCCTTTGCACACACCCAGGACATGCTTCTTAAAAAAGATGTAAAAAACTTCTGATTAACCCCGTTTCCCAGAGTAGTGTCAATCAAACTGGTTGACATGAACAACTGAGGTTAACTTACTGAAAAGGGGAGCACAATAGTTAACAACACACTAAACCCATCCTACACTAGCAGGCTACTTAGTTCAGGTGATGTGAAGTGGGGTTGTATGGGGTACTTATTCATAGTCAGTGTATTACCTACAGTTGATGACGGTCAGGATGCCCTCAGCTTGGAAAAACAGACTGGACTGGACTCGGAAGCAAAGTAATGTACTTCTGTGGACATATTTAGCCACGTAAAAGAAATGCCCAGCTAAAAAAAAAATCAATTTAAATGTATGTTATATTTCTGCCGGTTTACCTTATGTCAGCCAGCCGGGGAAGTGAAGCCACTGTACCTTGCATTTAAACTGATAATCATTTCTTTAGGTGAGTCTTTCTTTTAGGTGGCTAGGATACAGTATGTTTTGATGGTGGCTCCTTCCACAGAAATACATGACTTTGCCTCCGTGCCTTATGTGTTAAAACACCGAGACTATCCCTTTAAGGCCCTATTGAATAATGATATTGAACACAGTCGTGAGTATTTTATTTACTCTGTATTAGTGTCTGACTCATCTGCTGAATCCCTGTTAGTCTTAATATTAATCAAATGAGCCGTCGGCATTAGCTAGCTGTGTCTCAACGTTGTAATGTAGCATTACAGCCAGAGTGCTTGACAGATGTTGTTTCTAAGGGTGTATTCACCAAAACTACATTCAAAACATGTTTTTTCACTTACTGCTCATCATCCGCTATCCGGCCGTGTAGATGACTTTGGTTTGTTTGCCTGAGTTTAAAGATATCAACCTCTGAAATTTGTGGTGCCGCCCTAAGACAATGGAGGTGAGAGTTAAAGCAGCAGCAGGCGAGTTTGCAGTAAGTATGATTTAAAAAAAAAAAAAAAAAAAAAAAAAGTTATAGTTACTTAATGCTGACAGTGGTGCATGAGACAGATAAGCTAAACATAAATCATGTTTCTTTGCGTCCTGCGGTGCTCCTAATGGCATCTGCAAGATTTCACAGACTGGTCAGAGCTAATCTGAAGCCTGTTGTCTCTCTGATCAAATGGTCAAACTAGGCAGCGCTGATTAAATACGAATCAATATTCTGTTACTGTGATAACTGTTTCTCACCACAGATGTTTTCAGAATCATCTTGTTACTGTTTAGCTGTGAAATTGTAAAGTTTGTGACCCAGCAGCCATGTTGAGATCAGTTGAGGAAATACCAAGCACCGCCCACCAGCCGGAGAACACTTCCTCATTTTACAGTTAAACAGCACACAACAAGATGCTTCTGAAAACATTTGAGGCGAGAAATAGGCATTACAGTTTCAGCGCTGCCTACTTTGACCATTTGATCAGAGTTCACAAGTGATTGACAGCTGCCTCTTTTGAATAAACAGCCAATAGGAATGCTCTCTCTATGAAATTACTCATGATTGGTCTGCTGTCACAGCGTAGATTTTTTAAAGCCTGAAAACAGAGCCGTGAGGAGGTGCCGAAGTCTAACCTGAAAGGTTATTATTCAATTTCTCCCCCCAGTGATGCCATAAATATTCTGCCTACTGAAGCTTTAAATGAGGAAATATCTTTGTTTGCAGTTTGGGTGAAACAACCCTTTAACAGCTGCTGTGCTGTTACTATCATCCACTGTTAAAGTGAGACTACAAAATTGGCAGGTATCCTGTATAACACTGTCAGATAGCTTAAGAGTGATGTCAGGGTGGTACATATTTGTGAATGCAGGTATCAGTATCACTTAGGCTGAGCTAAGGTAGGTAGTTGACATGTCAGTCATGCAGCTTCAGTTTATTTTCTGCTATTGAACCCATGTGCAGCTGCCACACATGAACATACGCTGTAGGAGCAGTGAGGGCTGATTGTTAATATGACGTTAAACCAATTTAAACTGACAGAGTTGCGTTATTCAATCAAAAACATAACCACTCATCTCCTCTGTGTCATCCTAACCATAAATGAAATAACTGCTTTTGATGAAATGTCCGCACTAACTCAAAAAGGGAACTTGAAAGTAACATCCACTATAAACAATGTTGTACACTGCTCCGCTCATGCTGGATGGCAGCTGAATCAAAGTATGCAAATACAGCACACAGAGCTTGACTTGAATTATCAGACTTCAGAGCTAACATTTATCAGGCTACAAAGAGCAAACTATAATTGAAAGTATCTTTGAATCAAAATGAGGTACAAAAAGGACTTCCCTTTGATTTCTACCAGACTTTAAAGAGTGCACCGTTCCCTAGATACAGCAGATAAAAAAACGGTTTGACAGCACTGATTCTCGGATAGTTTCATCAAACGGAGAAGTTTTGTTGAAATCAAGATTGTCGCCTTGCCTTGTGGTAGCAAGAGTGAGAAATGTATCTGGGAGCTGACTGACGTCTGCTTCACTGCCTCTGGTAATGTTCTCACCAGAGGCAGGTGGTAACGCCACCTAAATTACAAATTGTGTTATGTTATTTCCATGGCCTAGGAAGGTTCAGTCAATATCTCTGAATATGAGCTGCTCTCTCTCAGAGCCAGAAACCAGAGAAGTGCAAGTCTCAAACTTGTGACGTCACAGGGTAGAAAGTTTGGAGCTGCTCCACTGACAATGAATGGGAGACTGATTTTGTTCATTTTCTTTTTTATACCCAAATGAGCTTTATTCTACTGTTGTCAGCTGTGAAACAGAAAATGTTCCCCTATGCTCAGATCGTTCCCCTGGGTGATTAGTGTCATCTACAACATCTCTGCCCATTCATTGTCTATGGAGCAGCTCCACACTTGATGCCATCACAAATTTGAGTTTTAGCACTCTAGTTTTATGATTTGTGATACAGTTGTTCATGTTCACAAATATAATATAGTCTTAAACCATAGGAATGGCATGTACGAGTTACATGTTCCTCTGTAAACTTCAACCTGAGGAAGCCGTGCCAGCGCTAAAGCCACCTTTCTAAAAGCTCTGTGGATGTATTATTTTTATTTCAAATATTTGTCTTGATAAAAATGTTATCAATAAGACCTTTAATTTCACACTCTCCATGAATTCATAGCATGTCTTTTTATCTTTTTGATGATTACCTGAGGGAATGAAACCTACAGTAGGATAATCAATTTTTTATCTTTCTTTCTTATTTTTATCTATGTTTTTATACGTAGCTGCCTAATGGATTAGATAGGATGCTACTTTTTTTCCAACCCAAAATGCAGCTGTGAGTATTGCTCGAAAACAGGAGCTGACAAGACATAGGGAACATTACTGTACATTTTTCTCGTTTCTATGCAACAGTGTAATTAGCATTAGCCTGCTGATAAATGTGCTATTGTATTATTCAACTGGCAGCCCCTCAGGGGAACATCCAAAGATGTGCCGCGTTTAAAGCATGAGGTGTTTGCAGGCCTCTTGAAAGCCACATTTAAAGAAGCGTCTTATTCGATCACAGCCTCACGGTGCAAAGATTACACTAGAAGACTGTATACAGTGAAAGATCTTTGTGTTTGCTGCACATATTAAAATGCAAATGCTAGAGAGAAAATAGCAATAAGTGCAAGTTAAGCTAATGCACTGTAATTTATGTGGAGTACAGTTTCTGCCAGTGGTGGTAGCAAATATAGAAGCGAGGTTTAAGAGTGGTGGTATACACCATTGTGTGTATGATGTATGCATGAATAGGAAGCTTGTCTGTATGAGGAGAAATATAATTAAGAAAGAAAATGTAGTGTGCACATGTGCATTATGTATGCGAATAAGCTGTAGAAGTGAACATCAAAAGCAGGGAAACACCCCTGATACATTCATATTGTACTTCCTATTGTTAACCAGTCTCATATCGGTTCCTTTCATTACATGCACATGAATGCACAGTTGAAACACACACACACACACAGCACACACAGAAGAGCTGTATTTATACAAAGAGGGAGATGTGTATGAAGGGAAGAGGCAGAGGTGGAGGGACTTTACCCGGAGCTCCTCTCTGCTCTGCCGTCTTCCTGTGCGACTCGCTGCCTCCACAGCCGTGCCCTCAGAGCCTCCCCTGGCATAAATGACCATTAT
This sequence comes from Pterois miles, assembly GCA_947000775.1. NCBI lineage: Eukaryota > Metazoa > Chordata > Actinopteri > Perciformes > Scorpaenidae > Pterois > Pterois miles. The sequence continues at coordinate 16,146,566 of CAMQGK010000052.1, forward strand.
GGCTCCATTAGGGCTGCTAGTAGGAGGTCATTATGCTACAGTGAAAAAAACAGGGATGAAGATGTCAGTGGGGTCCCATCAGGGGAGAGACACAGACTGAGAGAAAGACATAACACTCCGTCATCCAGCCACTCCAGATGTCATGACAGACAAACAGCAATTCAGGTCCGGTGAGTCAGCCTCTTAAGTAGTAAGGAAACGGAGAGAAGGGATGATTAAGGAGGGGAGAGGGCAGCGGTAAGTGTAGCAAGGGTACAATGACAACACAAGGGTTACCAGTTTTGTTAAAATCTCAGTGGAACGTAAGTTAGAGCATTTTTAGCTTTTGTACTGTGACGTATTCCCCAGTGAAACGGAATATTTGAGCGCTGCACCGTTACAAATCCTTCGCATTTGATTTAGACTGCGAAACAGAGGGCGGGCTTAAGGCCAGGGGTTGTCCGATTATTTCCCACTTCCCTCTTTAGCAACCACGTCATACTAGCTTGTCAAGAAGGAGGCTAAATAACGCCACAAACTTGCGCTAAATTTTGCTAATGGCGCCCCGAATATATTATATACTATACTGTATATAACATAGCATATTGTATCTCTTTGTCACACCACAGTCTAGTAAACAGTGGTGTTTGGGTAGGTTTGTTTTTCTTGTCTTGTTGCCATATCCTTTTCTTGTCACACGCTTCATCTGTGTCAGATGTGTCATCGTCAGATATGAAGTGTGGGATAGCTGCTGTAGCCAAGTCCATTACTCTGTATCTCCATTTCCACTGGCCAACCGTGCCGTAGACACAACAGCACACTCCATCATATCTAAGTGACAGAAAGTGCCATTTCAAAAGCCTTAAATCAGTGTGGAGGAGATTTCTCTCACTGTGTGGATGTAAACAGGACCCAGCCCAGCAGGTGGTTCTGGATTCTACAGTATGAAAAACCTGCAGGGTGGCCTGGTTGGCTGCAAGGCCGTCCTGTATGCAGCAGATGAGGGGTTTGGCTGCCATACCCGCCTACATGTCTGTCCTTGTTGAGTTGTCCTGATTCAAGTCACTTAACCCTGACACGCTTAAGGGACTGTACATCTGGCATGTTGTACATTTATGCATGACTCAAAGGCAAAGAAACAAGTTACAGGTTTTGAAAAAATAAATAAAACTCACAAACGCAGTCTTCCAGAGCTAGGACAATCTACCGGAAAGAAACAGAGTGGAAAACAGTAAGCTGTCTGAATGATTTCAACCAGCAAATGATTAGAGAGAGAGAAGAGAACTGATAAATCAATGGTATTAATATTAAAAAGAACAAGATGAAGATTTTATTTTTTTGCTTTTTTTGTAGTACAGATTGTCCTCCTCAAAAACAGGACATATAGTGGCATGTTGCATGGGTTTGGGTCACACCTATAAAAGGTATATATTCATTCATTCATTCATTCATTCATCGTCAACCGCTTATCCCGTTAGGGGTCGCGGGGGGGCTGGAGCCGATCCCAGCTGGCATTGGGCGAAGGCGGGGTTCACCCTGGACAGGTTGCCAGTCCATCGCAGAGCACATTGAGACAGACAACCATTCACACTCATCCACACCTACGGGCAATTTAGAGTCATCAATTAACCTAAACAGCATGTCTTTGGACTGTGGGAGGAAGCCGGAGTACCCGGAGAGAACCCATGCTTACACGGGGAGAACATGCAAACTCCACACAGAAGAGCCGCAAGCTGGAATCGAACCTGCGACCCTCTTGCTGTGAGGCGACAGCACTAACCACTACACCACCGTGCAGCCCCAAAAGGTATATATTGCTCTATGCAACTCTAAGTAACAGGGAAACGATGGATGTTGACATTTTGACCCCTCTTTTCCTGTAGGAGAGGAATATAAAGATACAGGGAGCAGCTGTCCTCTCAAGTGGTGGGCTATAGGGAAAGAGAGCTGCTGACCTGTGCAATTGATATGTTAGTAACTGGCTGCGTGCCCCTATAAACTGGGGCAGAGCCAACCAAGCATGTGATAAATGCACCAGAGGTCACACCCAGGGCCACTGACCTGAACCACCAGTTCGCCTCCCAGGGTTTAGCAGCCGTCTGCCGGTGGATGGAAAGGTGTTGACGTGGACTATATAGCGATGTGAACTTTATGAAGCAAAGCTAGCTTCTGCAAAGGTCGGGGGGTCAAGGACAAGAAGGTGGGGTGTATCTACAGTAGTTTAACAGGATCTGCTGATCCGCCAAAGTGAACATGACAAAGAACGAGCAAACCTTTTCCCATGTTGACGTGATGTTAAAGCAAACTCCTGCAGCTCCCTTTCATAGTAAAAGCCCTCAGGCGTAGACGTCTTTTTCTGTAACACTTTATCACAATGTTGCAATCAAAGACAAACTAAAACTGCATTTACATGCAGCTAGAGCACAGTCGTCTCCAGATGCAGATGTGCAAACTGGCATTGTTCCAGTGCCATTGTAGCCTCAAATGGATCCAGAGAATTCATTGAATCAGCGTTGGCCCTATAGTATCTAGGCCTGGGAACCAAAACTCGGCTCCAAATTAAAAGCAAATCCACAATGCCAAGAACCGGGTACCCGTTAAAACAAAGACACATTGGCTCTGTAGTTTGGCCGTCTCTCTCTCTCTCGCACATGCTCCACACAGCAGCACACTAGTCACTATTCTCTCTTGTATGGTTTTCTCCAACACGCGATAAACATTCTCATATGTTGTTTTTACTGACCGTCATATAATCTATGAAGTAAACAAGCCGGCCTGTGTCTCTTCACACGGCATGCTCTACTCACACTTCAGTCCCAGGACTGTGAGATGTATTATTTTACATTTGTGAGCAGTGACGCAATCGGGCAACTAGCTGATTGCCGTTTATTAGACCATGTCATGTCATTTTGGCAGGTTTCATCGTTAGATACAATAGGAGAGACCAGGAGCAATTTTTAACATCTCAAATTGCACCAATCAGAACAAAAATTGGAAAATGGGCAGATTATTATTGAATCATATTATTTAGTAATAATATAATAGCAGCCAAATTATACATTATGAGATACAGAATTTACAGTTTTCATAAACCTTATGAAGTGCACTGTGAATATGAAGGAATATGAATTTTATTTAAAAAAAAAAAAACAGTTTTTTGTGAAATAAGCATGTGACCTGTTGTGACCCACAAAAAGAATTAGAAAGAAAAATCGTTATGAACCTGAATCCATAAATAGAATTGAAACCACCCATCGTTAAAATCCAAACAAACCCTAATAGTACTCCACCAGTTAAAAGTGTGGAAAATGCTGTTTCAAGCTTTCTGTCCCATGAAACTCTCTTCTCCCTGGCTATAGTCCATTACTTCTTGTGCGGATGACGATGTAGTTTGAGACACCGAGTCATTACCAGCAGACCTGAATCGTTTAAGTATTCAGACGTCTTATATTTTCCATTTCAGTACAATAAGTACCCCACTTCTTGGCTACAGCTCCTAGAGCAGGTGGGGACAAAAAAAATCACTGGCCCGAGGCTGATGAGGAGCTTACCTGTGTCATGGGTGCATGCAACACTGTCCCCCCATCAGACAGATCCCTCTGTTTGTGTTTTTACTGCACTCGCGAGATGTGGCGGCCGGCCGGTAGAACAGGTCTTTATTGAACTAGAGTTGCACGGCAGATTTGTTCCTTAGATCCTGTGACCATCTCTCTGTACGAGCCGGGTGAGCTGTGACCCCAGCAAGTGGTCCCACAGGCTAGAGTGAGTGCTACAGGACTGGAAGCAGATGGCTCTCCTGATGCCACACTGACTCACAGATTGACTTTAATTGCCAAGGCTGATCATTAGCCCAATGGGTGTGTGGCGGACGGGGCACTCCATGAGTCGCGGGCCTTAAAATAGGGCCTGCTGACGAGGAGCGTCGTGACCTCACACACTTGACCGACCATGCACAATGCGTCTTTCTCTCACACACACAGGCATAAAACTGACACAATCAAAGACTTTTCGAGGCTGCGTATGAAGGCGAAGGAGGTGGAGGGAATTTACCGGGGGCCTCTCTGCTTTCCTGTCTGCCTCTCTGACTCACTGTCTCCACAGCAATGCTGACTGCACACACACATTTGCACATGCAGACTCTGTGAGCTCCCCAGGCCATTCCCTGTGACAGTAGTGAGTGTGCTGGTCTGACGTCAGCGGATAGCACTGTATGTCACGCCCTGTCTGCTTCTGTGTGTGCGGTTATAGAGTTAGACTCAGTTCTGCGCTCCATTAACAGCCCTAAAATCTGTTTTTTGTGCATTTGGGTTAGGGTTAGGGTTAACACTATAGGCTACCAATGTGCTATATAACCTTCCTCAAGGGAAGCAAAGAAGCAAAGCTATGCTTCAGCCATTTTGGACTGAAAGCGACTACCGGACACCAGTAAAACATCTGCCTAAAATGTGCCGTGCAAAATCAAAACAAAAGGATTTCTCTTCTATTTTCATAATTGTGATGTTTCTACCGAAATGGCCCATGTTGAATAATAAAATTGTGATAAATATGCATGGTGTTATAACTATTTACTTACTTACATACTTACTTACTTTAATTATATGTTAAAGTTTTTGCCTGACTGGTTCCCAGAGGAGCATAAAGTTAGAAAAATCCAGCACAGAAATTTTGAGAGCAATCTCAGTCTGTTTAATGTCAAGGACCTCCAACGTAGACGTACAACAGACCACAGTCCATGGATGCATAAGAGGTTGTGCCTACTGCTTTTGCCCTGTGTGTTAGTAAATAGCCTACAACTACATTAAATTCAGTTTATGTCATGCTACTAGCACTGCTAGCTACTGGCCGATAGCCGGTTGTTTGAGAACAGAGATATTAATAAATCCACCGCGGTACAGGCTTACAGCGTACAGCCCATGGGTGTATTATAAGATAATAAAAGGGATGGATCACAGCCATTATATCCATTATTACAGCTAGCAGGAAGCTGACAGAACGAGATATGTCATATGAGCGTGCAGGACAGCGCAGTCCTGTGGGTCTAATGCTTGTTTATTATACCAGGGAAAACAACTCTGGATTCGGTTATTAGTTGTTACAATTTTTAGGACATTAGGATTTAAATGAGGGATATTTAAGTGTTCATACTGGGAAGTTGATTTACTTCTAAAACAAAATTATCCTCTGATTTAAAGTCTATTTTTACATCCATGTCAGTGGACTCATTGGCATTTTCAGTCCAAAATGGTGGCCATCAGAGTTTTACCTCTTTGCTTCTATACTCTTTCTCATGGCTTTATGGGACCAGTGGCTTTGTTTATTTATGTTTGGAGGTTATGTTTTTGTTTATCCATGTAGCTGCACTGTGTACTAGTCTGTCTCACAAGTACGGTCACGTGCACGTACACGTGTGCCTCCTCGGGTGAGCACCTGTCTCTACTGCACTCTGACACAGGCAACGGTGAAAGGCTGGCTATTTTCCCGAAAGTGGAAGAGAAGGCTCACCTCATTTGCCCAGGTCTTAACTCACCCTAGGACAGCAGACACATCCTCACACACTGAATTCAGCAGGCAAACAGTCTACTGCTGAGACCTACTGTCTAGGTTCCCGTGGTGGGGAAGATGAGCTGCTGCAAGAGGCAGAGTGGCAACGCTAAAGCTCATTATGTCTCGACTGTTGAGCCGCAGGTCTAGAAATGAAACTTGAGCCGCCCTGCCTCGTACATGGCTGCCACCTTTGGACGCTGCTGGAGACCAGCAGGAGGACAGAAAAAGGAGGAAGTGGACAGAGGATTACAATATGTGTGCGACATAGGGGGGCATACATTAAGTGATGGGGTCTGGGGTCCTTCCCCAGGAAAATCTGAGCGTCAGACACTTCATTTCCTGCATTCTGGTGATTTTTTTTTCTGCATCACTTTATAGTGAAAATGTCTTTATTTATGTAAAGGAAAACAACATTCAGGCGCCAGGTGACAATTCAAAATATAATGGAATATAATGCAGTAAGGCTCTCAGGCATTCTTTATTGCTTTCTAATATTTATTCTCCTGTAGATCATTTATTCTCATTTAATGTTATCCCTGCTGAGTCGACACACGAGGGCATGATTTACTCTTTCCTCCTCTTATGTGTCTTTTGTTTGTTTGTCATTCTTCAAATGTGCATGTGACACCTATTCATGTCATTCATTTTAATCAATTTATAAACCCCTAGACATAAATTGATCAAATGTGTTTCAGAAAGATTTCTGCTCATGTTCCAACTCTCTGCACATTGAAAACATGTCCCACACATCTGAGTTCTCTGTGATTTGTAGAATAAAGTCGTAATACTTAAAAAAAATCTACCTGCCCTATAGTGTGCTGTGCATTATGCTACAGCTCTGCTGATATAGTAGTAGCCCCCTCAGAGACTTCTCTGGATGAGACCATGTATAGGGAAGCAACTGTTCTTAGTCAGAGGTGGAAAACCGAACTGAGCATAAATCTCACAATTGTGTGACTTATTGTCCACACAATTGTTAATTTATAGCCAATAAGCAAAGGAGCACAGAGACAGTAGCACAGAGCTACCAGTCCAAAGACAAACCTTTCATAAGTCAAAATAAAAGTAGGCTACAGTAGCCATGTGGAAATGCTAAAACATGCACATATGACTCAAAGTAACTGATTCTGTCATGATTTTTTTTCTGGAAATCTCATATTATTATTGTTTACAGTGTTTTCACAGTTTTAACAGTGGCCTTTCCACCTTTTGGTTTATTTTTAACCATAGAGTGTTGCAAGGATAACATATTTATATAGGCCAACCAGGAAGTTACCCTGGGTTCCCTCGACAAAAAGCTAATGGGATTTTCCCATGGGTTTGTGTATTATTGCAGAGAATAAGCTCTGTGGCAAGTAAACGTTCATGATACTTACATGTTTTGTTCAGCAAGATAATCTTCACAATTGAACATCACTTTGACTATGATTTTTAAAGCGTATACACTGTCACCAGAAGTAAAAGGCTGCTGTTAGGCTATAATCGGTTGCATGAATGCGAGTCTACACAAGGAGGCTGTGGTGAGTCGGCATGATGATGTTTAGTAACCTCATTTAGCCACTTGTTAGCAAGCGCCTTTTTAAGAGATAATAATAAAGGCTAATAATTTATGAATATTTGTGGATGTATTTTATGTTGTAGATCAAAACGTTAAAATCCCTTCAGACCTCAATTCAGGTATCTAACTAAACTTCCAGACGAGGGTACTGGAAATGCTAAAATGCTCATTTCTATGTTTTTTGGACCCTATTTGTCCAAGCAGAGCCTCAACATCACTTCTTCTGTCTGTTTTATGGCAGATTGCAACCATTGCTCTTGAGGTTACGTACTGCCCCCTACTGTTCTGGAGATATTGATGTGCGTTCTAGTAAATCTGAGTAAATTTAATTGTGATTATTTTTGGCTGATTATTGCATTCAGGATATGATTTGCAATATTAGAGGGAATGATCATTTTTACATCATTGTCATTTTCATTGAAAAACATAAAAATATTCATGGTGTGATTTTTGCAGGGATCTTTACTAAACCAAGATGTTTTTTCAGTTCCATAGAATATGATGTGTATGTTTGGACGTCTCTGCAGCACCACAATTTTAATTTAAATGGTGTTTTGACTCATTTCACCTTTAGCAAATATTGCACCTCCTGCAAATTTGAAAATTGCGGTAAGCTATATTGCGATTTGTGCAACTGTGCAGCCCTAAGACAAATGTTCTAAATATTGTGGGGGATGTGTCCCCAGCGTCCCCCCAAACCTACGCCTATGTGTCTTTGAGACCATGCTCAGTGTCTGCTGCCTGTTGTTTTGATCCCACCCACTGTTCAAGACCTCCAGGCCCTGCTAGTTGGCTAGTTGCTCGATGTCTACCCCCCTCCTCTCCCTCTATCCCTCCATCCCTCCCCCCTGCTGACTGTGCTAATAGCCCTCCAGTTGCTCTCATCCACTCTTTCCCCAGTGCACGGACACATGCATATGCATATGAACATGTATACATTTATTCATAATCATAGCCCTCTGCATACCTCCGCTCTATGTGGAAACATTGTTCACGGCTCCAGTAAGCAAGTGGAAGGCAGTGCTATTTTTGGGTCACGCCACATGTTACCCTACTTGCCCCTGGTATCTGGAGCAGTGGTAGGTTGTGTAACTGTAGCGCACGGAGCCGGCTCAAATATAACCAAGTCTGTGAGTGCTTTAACTTGGCTATAAAATCATGTTCATGAAATAGCGTCTGCAAAGCTGCTTCTTATCATTACCAATATCAGTTTATTTTCACTCTACATTTGTCATTCCCACAAAAGCAAGATCGCGCCGATCAGCACAAATCCACAAACACATATTTAACTTGAATGGTGAAATGACACTTAATGCACTCCCTTTCATTTGAGAAAAACCTGAAATTACTCCCCTTCATCATTCGTCTGTTCCCTCCACTGCCACCCTCAGGACCGGGAGATGGGCATTAAAATGCATAAAAAATTAAGGATGTTTACTTGGACACTAATGAGAGGAGGCTTAAGTATTCGAGTTTAATTAGTATGATTGGCTCCACGGGGACCACACAGGCAGGGCCATAACAACTGATTCACTCAGAGCTCACAGGACCTTTTCATACTCTCTGAGTGTCAGAACTGATGTCAGGGGAGATTGGACTGCAGAGACATGTTGCCTTCACTGATCCCAGGTTTTGGAAAGGAGCACTGCAGTTAAATGCACTGAAGCAGACCATTACATAAGCACCACTGCAAGGTCAGACATCTGTGTCCTCCCTGTCTGTCTCTCTCTATTTGAGTCACCATCACGCACTGCCTTGAATATTCGGGTTGTGAACCAAGACCCTGTCCCATTTGCAAACCAGTGTTTCCAGAACTGAATAGATTTAAATGTCTTTGCCTTATCTATTCTGGCAGATTCCCCCTCTCTTTTTGAAATGCATTTTTATTGTTTTTCGCTTTCCATTTCTTTTTCTTTAACTTCTTGTGTGTGTGTGTGTGTGTGTGTGTGTGTGTGTGTGTGTGTGTGTGAGTGAGTGACTAAGAGGTAAGCTTGTGTGGAGGCAGAATGTGTTTAGATCAGTTCAGCGACACAGGAGGCGTTTTCTTTATACTGAAGTGCACGGGAAGGTGCACAACGAAGAGGTCGAAAGTGCGGCTGCACTTCAATAAAGAGCCTAGTTTGTCCTCTTTGATGCTATGCTGCCATGCACTTCAGCTACAAAGGAATGGCGCTCTTGTCACTGAGAATTGAAGCAAAAGACACTGAGCTCTTCCTGAGCTCTCTATGCCACATCACAACATCACAGTCACTCACACACAGTGCACGGCTGTGTGATGTGTGTGTAGAGTTTGTAGTGGCGGAGGCTGAACTTATTTCCCAGTTGAGGGTATTGTGAACAACATTATAATAAAACCTATTAAGTATTTCTATTAATACAAATTTACAACAGATTCATCTAGAGCTGGTCGTTAATATAGCCAGTGTATTTATGCAGTATATAAATCTGCAATTCATTATGCCAGTTTTGACAGACAACATTGTGAGTATGGAAGTTGCTCTTCAGCTGAAGGGCTCTGGGTCGAGCCCCCTCTCCAGCACGATTCTGCCCTGCTGGAGTGTCCTTGAGCAAATCACTCAGACTCCCTACTAGCTCCAGCGATGCTGGTCTGTAGCTCGACCTCACCTCACCTGTGATCTCCCTGTGGAGAAATACACTGGAGTCACTTTATACTGCGTTTTCCATCTGCTGTGTTTTGGCTTTACTATAGACTGTCACTGCTCTCCTTAGCTCACGTTTTTGTGGCGTATGAATTCAGCATGTACTTTAATGGTCACAGGGGATCCAGCCTGATCGCACCAAAAGGTGTTTGAATGGCACGATAATGTGCTTTTGGCGTTTCTTATGTACACCATGGGGGCTGTACTGACAGCAATGTAAATGCATCTACATAAATATGCTAGGCTCAGAGCTAGTGACGTAGAATAAAAAGTGAGTGGATGGGTCTAACAAACACAGGACTTTCAAGCAGGAGACCAGTGTTTTATTTTGTAAATTAAGTTTGTAACATTTGTGATGTGTTTTCAGTACTTTTGTTACGTTGTTTCCATACATATTTTGCTTAGTTTACCAATTCTTTTTTATGGCCATTCATGATGTTTTTCCTAAACCTAAGTAAGTGATTTTGTTGCCCCCTGCTGGTACTGCACGTGTAACATTCACGCCCGGCGACGCAAAACGTGACAATGATGCACTGTTCTCTGGTGGACAGGCGGGTCTATTACATGCTTTGGCGTGATATCAGTTTGATGGATCAGATGATGTGACTCGATTTGTCAGACTAATTTTAGTTAGGGCTGTCAGTCAACTCAAATGTTGAAGTGTGATTAATGGCATGATTGTTCATAGTTAATCACGATTAATCGCTAATTAATCGCGAGTAGGCAAATATGTTTGCAATGTGCAGATGTGTGTATATATTAATCATTGGAAATGTATTAACAACACAAAACAATGACAAATATTGTCTAGAAACCCTCACAGGTACTGCATTTAGCATAAAAAAATGCTCAAATCATAACATGGCAAACTGCAGCCCAACAGGCAACAACAGCTGTCAGTGTGTTGACTTGACTATGACTTGCCCCAAACTGTATGTGATTATCATAAAGTGGGCATGTCTGTAAAGGGGAGACTGGTGGGTACCCAGAGAACCCATTTACATTCACATATCTTGAGGTCAGAGGTCAAGGGACCCCTTAGAAAATGGCCACGCCATTTTTTTTCCTCGCCAAAATTTAGCAAAAGTTTAGAGCGTTATTTAGGCTCCTTTGCGACAAGCTAGTATGCCAAGTTGCATTAATGAAATTAGTGCCGTTAAAATCAATTTGTGTTAACGCATTGTTATTACATTAACTTTGACAGCCCTAATAAAAAGTGAGAAAGACTGGTTATGGTGGGAGCAGAGGCGGACGGTCCAGCAAACACGAAACTTTCAACCAGGAGACCAGACCAGTGTTTTGTTACGTTAGTGATGTTTGTTACATGTTTTTTAGTGACTTTTGTGACGTGTTTCTAATAATATGTTAAGTTGTATCTTTTTTCCTTTCATACTCATTTAAAGGCCAACCGTTACTGTACTCCTGAACTTGACTAAGAGGTTTTGTTGCCTAAACCTAAGTGAATGTTTTTGTTGCACACTGCTAGTACTGCACCTTAATACGTACATGTAATATTCGTTCCTTGGCGAGGCAAAATGTGACACTGACCAGATTATGGTTACTATTACATGCTTTGGCGTGATACCAGGTTGATGAATCAGATGATGTGATGCAGTATGTCAGACTACTTTTAGTACATGATTATATATGATTTTGTAAAGGGACAGAGCAGTTGGTGGCTTTTTGTTCTTTGTGCTTCAGAAAGGTTTAATTTTTACCAAACACATCTCCTTCTTGGCCTCATTGTGTTGTTCAAAGGTATAGGATACGTGTGCAATTACTACCATAAAGCCGGGCTTAGCTGAGCTCCAAGCTCACTCCACTTCTGTAATTGACTTTTTCTCTCCCCCAAATCAGAAGTCTTAATGGCAAAGGATCAGTGTGCCAAATGGTTTTATTACATACAGAAACCATTACCGTCGGCACAAAAGAACCACAGCTTATACTCAAAGGGGACACACACAGGAACAAATACATACACACCGGCCCTCACATATACACATACAGTAGTGACGTGATGTGATTATATCAGGGAGTAACAGAAAATTGACCATTCTTATCATACTGTAGAGGTTAGAGGTCTTGGAGTTGTAGAGCCAAAATGTTAGAGCACTACCAACAGTATTACTACATACTGTACATACACCTGAGGTATGTTTCAAGGCAAAAGCTCTCAATATCATACCCTGGCTCATAGTTTTACTTGCATCAAGTGCTGTGGTCAACTGTTGTGGAAAAAAATGTAAAATGCAGTTGAGTAGTTGACACAGGCAGCTATTGTGCTAAATAACATGTCAACCCATTTCTCTTAATGGGCAATTACAATTATTTATTGATATGATGGACATATTTCTGGCTTTACTTTTCTGTTATGTATATACTAATTTATTTTATTTGTATTAATACTGTTTTTAAATCTATGCTTCTTGTCTTTTATTGCACTATCCACTTGCTGCTGTAATGTGTGAATTTCCCCACTGTGGGACTAATAAAGGAATATCTTATCTTATCTTAATACAGGAATATGATGTTGAGGTGTTTCTGAATCTGGCCTCAGTATTGTTCAGTATTCTTTTCAAACCTGCTGTATTTATATGCCTTTAATGGCATGTAACTCCACTGCTAAAAATGATTTTCACTGTCATAAACTTTGATGTTTCAGTGATATTTTCATTGTCTTAAGTAGTATTCAATTATTGTAATGTTCTATTGTCATTGTATCACAAAACTACAGTCTTTCTTAGTATTATATTTGTACAAATACCCAGATTAAAGTTGTATTCCAGCGATTTATCTTTGCATTTCCATGATGTTAAGGGAAATACAAGAGACTGTTTTAAAAAGCACTGGGCAAAATGGATGCATCAGAGGCAGAGATATCTTGACTTTTAGTCTTTATTATGAGTCAAGCTCCAAAAACACCAGATCCTACAATTCCCATAATGCAACCTGTCTTTCATTTCACTTGTAAATGCCTTTCAAACTGCATTCCTCAGTTTCCTGTTAAAAATCCGTCGCCTCCAAGCTCAAGCCAAGATAATCCTGATAACATCATCGGTCCATATGAGTAAATGGAACCTATAAAGTCAGCGGAGTGCCCCTTTAAGAGTGTTGTTAAGTTAAAGGGCCAGTGTGTAGCATTGGCAGAAGTGGAGTATAATAATGATAAGTATGTTTAGTGTATAATCACCTGAATATAAGAACCACTGTGTTTTCGTTACGTTAGAATGAGCCGTTATTATCTACATAGGGAGCAGGTCCTCTTCATGGAGCCGGCCACCGTGTTTCTACAGTAGCCCAGAGTGGACAAACCAAACCATGGCTCTAGAGAGGGACAGTTTCATTTTCATTTCGACCACCGTAATTCGACACACTTAGAACAAGGGAGAAGTTTCAGTTGGTGCAACCTCCCCGCTAAATGTTGCCAGATCCTACACAATGCACCTGTAAGTGAAGCAAACTGAGCGCCACAGTATTCAGTGTCTACAGCTAGAGGGGGTTTTAGACTTAGTTTGTCATTTTACAGTGTAATTATATTTTAGATCCCTGTTTAATTTTTCCATCTTCATTTATAGCCGGTCTGTTTCAGACATACCGCTTGGCATCCTGTTCACCGTGTGACCTTTGTGGCACGTGCACAGAATCCCAACACTGAAAGAAACCAGACGTACACATGGCAAGATTAATTTGAATGATTGACAAGCAACCCAGCTCTGTTAATCAAGTTATGCTTACTCTGATTAGGACCTTAATGCGAGTAAGATAACCCGGTTAAGGTGTTTACATCAGAGTTGCAATAATATGCGTATTGCATTAGTGTGGTTATAATTGAATTATTGGTGTGCATGTAAATGCTCTTTCTCTCTCTCTGGCTCGCTCCCAGACACCGGCTCTGTATTTTATATGTGTGGGTGTAGTGGGGGGATCTTTCTGTGGGTACTGTAGGTCTGTGTTGATCAGAGGAGAGGTGAGACATGAGCATGTGTGCAGCAGTTCATATGAAAGCCACCTGGCTCTCTCCAGCTCTGTGATTTATGCCTTTGATAACAACAACCCCGAGATGCTTTCAACAACAACAAAGTAGCGCTGAAGGATGACAACAATGGGACACTTGTCAGTCTGGAGATGAAAAGATGTCTTGCTAGGTGCCTGTCCTTTCTGTAACTTTGATATATATATATATATATATACAGTATGTATTTTTTTTTTCTTTTGTTTTGTTTATTTGTCTCCTTGTGTTTCTCTACATCTTATCAAAGGTTATTGATGAGGCAGAAATGTGAAGTGGAGTTAGTTTTCCATCTCTGACAGAATGCCTCCCTCCTCCTGCGAGACGGCGGCAGTGAGCTTCGCTGCCTCCACTATGACTTATCAACAGACTTATTTCCGCTGGCTTGTCCCTTACTGTCACACAGCGACAGGAAAAAAAAAAAGCATGTACCTCCCGTAGGATCTCTTTTTTTTTTGTTGTTTTTCACATTACATTGATTTGAACACTGACACATATATGAGTGATTCAGCACTCACGATGTAAATGCAAAATAGAAAAATCTGAAGATTTTTTTTTTTTTTAAGGCAAACAGACAGAAGTGTTTTATGAATCTTCTGTTTGGTTTCCATTTATCTGTTTACAATGAGATTTGCCCTGTTTTAATGGGAAACCAGATAAATGAAATGAAATTATCAATCTGTCATTAAATACATTTTGGTTGTGGCAGTTTCATTTCAAAATTATACATTTTTAAAAGCAGAGCAGACACAGTAACAAAATGTACCTGCTCAGCTATTGTTCTTACTGTCATTTTTAAATTTGAGCATTTACTCATTTCCCTTGTGGCAACTGTATTAGATACTTTGCAAATCACATGTAACATCGCACGTGCTGATATGATGCATCACTGCGACTAGTGTAATTCCACCAGGCCTGCTATTGTACCAAATACAATACAACCTATCAATTTAACAATCTGAGAGGGATCATTCTTTCAATAAATACTGCTTTTATAGCGTGTCTAGCCTTTTATTTTTTTACTGTTACTTCACTTTACATAATAGTGAAATCAAAAGTTAATGCAAAGGATTTAGTAGGATTTAGGTGTTGAGTACCACTCAACAACTAGTAGAATAGACAAATATAAAAGAATATCACTGAATGGTAGGTAGGTGGTAGAGTATAGTTTAATCTCATTTACTGAAATATTTTTCATGTCCAAAATGCCTCACAGAGATCCATGAGAATGAATTAGACACCTGTGTGTTGACCTTATTTCTCGCTCAATCTCTCATTGTCTTTGTCTCTTCTTCTCTTTGTCTTCTTCTTCTACTGATGTAGCTGCTGTCCTTCTCTGTTCATCTGTCTCACTCATCTCTGCTCTTTACTGTTCATCTGTCTCACTCCTCCCATCTCCCCCCAAAACCAGCTAGCTTCAGGCTAAAAAAGCTTGTTCACAAGCCCAAAACTAAGCTACTGTGTTAACCAGTGTAGCACAAAAACTCCAATGCTAATGCATGTGTAGGACTGTTCTTCTGTCCTTTGTTTTTTAAATTTTATTGCTAGTTTAGTATAACGATAAGCTAAAATCAAATGCTGCACAATATTCACACTTTCTAAATATTTGGGTCACCAAATAAATTTTGTCTTCATCTTTTAACATTTATATCTGCAGGATACTTTTTAGCCACATGAGGGAGCCTGAATGTATATTTTTCTGTAGTTGATAAATATGAAAGGCTAGCGTGTTTGTTTTACTGATGAGAGGAAAAAAGAGCTTGTTAAATCCGCCCCAAAACTATTTAACATGTTAATGTTTTCAAAAACACATGCATAAAACAAGATTGTGGTTCACTAAAAGTCTATCTCTTTGAATTGACTGGTTTACCTGATGCAGAAAAGACAGTAAAAAAAGTTTTCACGCTTTCATTTGATAGATCTTATAAATATTATTATTATTATTAAGAGAATGCTATGAATTAGGTCGCAATGGTTTATTATTTTTAAAAAGTGGCTTCCCAAAAAAAAAAAAAGTTTTGGAAACACTGCTTTACACCATTTGAGATCTCCACTCACAATGTAAGCATTGAGCTACATGTATGCCCCTGTTAGCGTTCAGTTTCAGAGAGATATTAAAATGTGGGCATAGGCTACTTCATCCATAGGGCTGCCGCAGAGCATCAGCTGTCCCTGGGCTCCTCCTGTGCATTACAGACTTGACAGTTCTTCTTATAGCAGAAATGAGTGGAGTGCTCTGTGACTGATGGCGCTCCTTTGTCAATGACGAGGGGGAGCTGCTGCTGGCAGTTTGGGGCCAAAGAACAGTACAGATTACATTAACATCAGTCAAGCTGTTGTCAGACTGCTGGGACATAAATAGGACCTTATTGATGCATAATGCAGCAACTTTTCATTGTGACGTTTTCTGAGTAATAGGATCAGAAAGTGGCTAGAAAGGCAGTATGCCAAAGAAGAGGACTACAGAAATAGTGCAACAGGAGAAAAATGTTAAGGATTTTAGAAGTTTATTAGCAAAAGTTAAGATCATACAACAAAATTCACCTTCCTCCTGACACACAGAGCAATGCAGGCAATGTCGGGCCCAGCGTGGGTATCTCAGGGCATGGTGGCTGACTTTTTGTAATTCTGTTGTTATGCAACTGCACAGCAGCTTAGAAACACGGTGACATTAGGTGGAATAAATCAGCAGTGGTCATGGTGGGAGGCTAGAATTAATTTGACCAATCACATCACCTCATTTTCTCTACTTTAAAAGCAGTGTGATATTCTGCAAAGTGCTTTGACAGTTGTGTAATAGAGAAAACAAAGGTTTTTGACCTGGGCCTGTGCCGGCGGTCGGTGCAAAGCAAAACTCCCAGGGAAAACCTTGACACAAAAATTGCACTGTGCCGTTTGATCACCGTGACACTGCCCCTACTGCGCCTCTCCTCCTACTTCAGCACAGTCAAGTTCACAGAGACTCTCAAAATACAGGTGCAGGTAGAAAAGAGCCGGAGTGCATCCGAGAAAAATGCTACTTTACAGGCATAACGCCAGCCAGTGTGGGCTATGCACTGTCATGAAAATACAGCCGTTATGTGCTCTGAATGCACACTGTGCTCCTTCAACACAGAACTGACAAGACCATGAACTGAGCATGATGTGCTGTTTAGCTGAGTTTATTTTAGGTAGGGGATGATATGGAGACACATGGGGTAACAGCTGCATCAGTATCTGAATGTGGGTCAATATTTGCAAACAGCAGAGTTGGATGGATAGAAAAATAATCAATGAAAACCATAATTTATAAAAGGTAAATTGATAGTTAAATATTACATAGACAGATGGACCAGAAATTATTAACCACCGACAAATTATTAACTTGCGATTTAAATATTGTTTATAAATGCTCTACAAGTTTAATAACGTTTTAATAACGTTTAAGTTTTTAAGTATTACAATCCTAAGTTGCAACTTTATAATAGCATCAAAATAATATTTATAGGTGGTGGTTTACAAACCAGTTATCAACCAAGTGTCACAAATTTCTATCTATGATATGATATGATTATAGATATTTTACCAACAATTTCTTCAAGGTTTATGAATACTATCTTAATCATTAACAGATACTGTATAGCATTACTAATAATTAGTAAACATTATTAATTAGAATTTCATTATTTGACTGTAAAATAACTATGGATTAAGTCATTCATAAATGATGATTTTTATAAAGTGTTGCAGAAAAATACAAGTTAATGTCAAAGTTGTAAGGACATAAAATGTCTGCAGAAATTTGCAACTATTCTTGATGTGAATATAAATTTCTTTTGTGTTGAGAAAGTGTATTTGCTTGGAGAGAGGGTGAGATTCTTGACAGTCCTCGTCTTTCTTTAGGTCTAATCTTTCTTCTTTTCCATGTGCACTCCTGAAGAAGGCTGAATTTCTGTGCCGCAGGCTTTAGGAGCGAAAAGCTGAGGACAGTTCCCCGGAGTCCGGACACCAAGGCCCCCGGGCCTCCACAGCTCATAAACAGATGTGTCCTTGTCCCCAGCCAAGCGCAGCCACTCAAGTGGCAAAGCAGGGGCCCAATAATTGTGAAGAATTGAAAGCTAAATATTGGCTTTATCTCCTCAGTAATAAAAGGGCCATGAAATTGATTTAATGCTGCAGCGCTTCTCTTGGGTGGCTTCTTACAGCGTGAGCACAAAACAATGAGCAGCAGCCATCTATTAATTAACCCACCTAATCCTGCAAAGTTAATCTCTCACCACAACTTTGCCCGCAACTAACTTCCAAGCCAGTGGGTCTATTGGGGGTGTCATGACAATGGCAGAGAGGGGAAGATAGATTCAGCACTTAGGAAAGGAGAGAGAGGGAAAAAGAGGTGCTGCATGAAATGCTGTTCCGCACAGCAACCTTGGGGACACTGTAAGTGGAAATGCAGGGGTGCATGGCCATCATTAGCATAGTATCAGAGTTGATTTGTGTTTTTGTGAAAAGAGGCGGAGAATATCATTTGAGCCGCAGGAATCAGTTCCTGGTGTGGTGCGGCAGCTGTAGCATAAATGCGGCTGATTTTAGTTGTCATCTTTTTTGTATTCATTTCCCCTATCGCCATGCCGCCTCGGCCCATTATTCTCTCCTGAGCTGTTAGATAGTCAGGGGGGAAGGTGCCATTTCTGTCTCTTCTTCACCTGCCTGCCAGTCGCAACACGATGGCACCTCACACCCAACACACACACACTCATGGTCGTATTGTGTCGACAGAGTGGTGAATTACCTCCTTCTCAGGCGGCTGATGAAAAGCTATGTGTTTTTCTCTTTGGCTGCGGCTCATCTGACCCTGCCCTGTCACCCCCCCCCCCCCCCTCCCCTCCCTCCCTCCCTCTCATCAGTCTTTTGTGTGAGCCCCTCTTGGTGGAATAGCACTACAAGGCTGACTCAGAAAATAGGTCACCCGCTGGTGCTCCTCTCACCTCCACAGCATTCAAAAAAATAATCCTCTAAGGTGTCCTGTGCCATTTTGTTACGTCTAAACCACAGTCTCCAGAATATGGCCATAAACAGAGGAGAAAACGCACATGAAAAAAAAGATATCAAGACAGATTCCAGTTGAGGGAATGTGAAGATTTTTTTTTTTTTTTTTTTTTAGCTAGTGAGGAAAGTATTTCCTGTGGAGATAATTTTAGGAGGCTGATTAGGCATATAGGCGGTGTTGAGCCCAGAGTGAGGAATCTCATCACCGCCGCTAATGACATGCCATTCCTGCGCCGAGAGAGGAGCCCGGGCCCTGGGCATGCACTAGCCTCTGTCAGCCACCTCCAGCTACCGTGTGTTCATTAAGGCCAACAGTGTAATTACAATTCACAGATACTGAGTTGGTTTAATTACAGACTGATTATTAGGCTGATATTTGTTGGAATAATCAGACCCCAGAGAAGTGGATTTGTATTTGCATGGAGTTCAGGCCTTTCATTTATTAGTGTATCATAAACTGACAATTTGGACAGACTTGTGAATGCTTTTAAAGCCTAAAGGTGGCATATTATGCTCAATTTCAGGTTCATATTTATATTTTGGGTTTCAAGTAGAACATGTTGCTGTTCATAAAACACAATTTTTCTCATACTGTCTGAATATATCTGTATTCATCCCGTCTGAAATGTCCCTTTAAGAACCTGAAAAAGTCCAGGGCTCTGACTGGCTTACAAAAAAAATATGGTGCACCTTTGCAAAGGTAGTCCTCAAGCTGTGGGTGGAGATACTCAGTTGAGGGGAAGGGGTTATATTTTAATGAGTAGGGCCATCGTAGTCAACTAACACTCATTCACTCACTCACTCATCATATTCAAATGCTTTGTTTTTTGTATGTAACAATGTATAAATCCCAAAATAGCCCATTGAAGAAGTAATAATCCAACAACATTATTCATATTACACATTAATTATTATTAGTTATTCTCAGACAGATATCTGTTAGCTGACAGATCAGAGCTGCATGTGTGTACAGTTGTGCAGCAGCATCACTGTCCTGAAGATTCAAAGCCAAAACACTGGTATTCAGTGCGGCCCTACCCGATACCCAACATGTATGTGCACAAGCACTAAAAAGGGATTTTTTTTCTTTATATGTTGCCTTTAAAGCTTCACAAATCTCACTGCTGGAGTACAATAAATATTTACCACGGAGGAAACACGCAAAAGAGACTTGTTCAGTCTTCACATAAGCTAATAGACTGAAGTCTCCTCTGAATGATAAATCATCCAACAGATGTCTCCATTTGATTGTGGGACATATTTCTCTACTGTATATCTTCCACCTGAATAGCTCGACAAAAAAAATGTGAAATACTTTGCCTCTCTTCCATTACAGTGGATGATTCAGATTCCATAGAAACCCACAGTAATTGGGAGCACACTCCCGTACAAAATGCAGGGACGGTCCCTAGAGGTAGGGCTATTATGCCCATGTCTGTGCAGCTCAGAAGTGGCTGTAATCTTTCATCCAAAGCATGTGACATAAACACCCCCCAGAGCCAAACACTTTCACTAATGTAATCAGGGGGAATTGCAAAAGTCAGTTTACTCACAGTTTTATAGATGAATATGAATTTGCACCTTTTCAGCCAGACAGAAATATATGAAAGGAAAATTAAGAGGATATGACTGTAATGTACAAACTATATAATAAATATTCCAATACTGTCACTCTAATATAAGTTACTCTTTATTAAGTTTTAAAGAGGCTCATTTTCAGGTGTATACTTGTATTTTTGGTCTCTACTAGAACATGTTTACATACTTTAATGTTCAAAAAACACTTATTTTTCCCATACCGGCTGTGCTGCTGCACCTCCTTTCATCCTCGGTCTAAAACGCTCTGATCGAGCTCTGTTTAGACTGGACTTTGGGCTTTGTAACTTTACAGACATTTAACATACACAAAAACACTATATAACACACTAAAGGAAAAGGAAAAAGCAGAAAAACATAATAGGTCCGCTTTAAATGATAAATTAATGTTTTTGTTTGATTTAGTGTTATATCTGCTTCATGATGATCATACATGGAAGCTGCACAAGCTATTCTTATTTGACTGTGATATTCAGGGAATTGCTCATGGCTATGCTTCTGTTTCTGTGAATGGATCAGTGGGTCTGCAGGGTTTTGAATATCACAGTGGGTTCAGTAAGAGTCTGCTGATAGATGTCGCCCTGACATGAGCCCCCGTCTTTGACAGCTATAGTTTCATCCCGTAGCTCAGCGGCGGTATCAACATTTCTCCTGTAGCTCTGGGACGTACTCATCCATGTGCAGGAAGTGATGCATGTTTGTGTATATGTGTGTGTGTGTGTGTATGTGCCTGCAGGCTTCCCAGCGACAGCATACGGACCGGTGGCGGCAGCGGCGGTAGCAGCAGCGCGTGGCTCAGGTAGGGGGGCCCGTGGAAGAGGCGGCTACTTGGCGTACCCACAGAGCACAGGGCCAGGTAAACGCTCTGTCCATGTTCTGTGTGGCTGCTGCTCTCTCCAACTTCTCCTGCTCTGCTTCTCCCCATAGACATAGTCCCCAGAGCCACCACACACACACACACACACACACACACACACTCGCACACACACTCGCCAGTTTGAGTTCAGACCGACAGCATCATACTCACACACACAGTACATATTTTATCCAAGCTCTATATATATACACCACCCTTACAAACATATTTGTGAGTGAACTAGTAGGGAAAACTCACTAATATACAGTAACTGTACCTCCACAAATTGAGTAATTGAGTAGCGCCTACATGAAAAAGCCAAGAAAATTAGTTCAACCATATTATATACAGCATATATGAAATACATCAAACCTGATTAAATAATTTAAGAGAACTGCTGTGAAAACAGGACATTTATAACATCCTCACTAACTGTTTTGTCTGTTGCATAAAATCTACATTCAATAGTTAGCATTAACACAATTCACATTACAACTAATATAATGTCAACATTAAATTATTTATGTTTAATAACCACGACATGAAGCAGTTTTTGTTAGCATCAAACAATCTCAATTTCCTGTACATTTAAACATGGAAACTAGATCAGATCACAGATAAACAACTTCTGAGAGATTGGTGGGAAAAACTGTTGTTTCCTCCATAAAAATGACAATTTGACCTTGCAATGTATTTAGGATCAGCTGCCAAATTATATCAACTCAATTACATTTTTGTTAAGCCATTTAGTAAGAAAACAAAACTTGCTTAAAAACCTTCACAGCACCAACACACCTCATTTTGGAGCGTAATTAGCTGAGCTTTACCGACACTACACAGTACTGACACGTACCGAGTGTCCCAAGACAGTTACCAGTAATTACAGTTTACAAAATAAAAATCCTCTGAAAAGACACTCGTGACAGTTTTAAAAAGCAA
Source organism: Pterois miles (assembly GCA_947000775.1). Taxonomy (NCBI): domain Eukaryota; kingdom Metazoa; phylum Chordata; class Actinopteri; order Perciformes; family Scorpaenidae; genus Pterois; species Pterois miles. Next base: position 16,168,732 of record CAMQGK010000052.1, read on the forward strand.
CTCAATGTCTAATTTATAAAACACAGTCCATTAAACCATAAACTTCACACCATTAATATAATCTCCTAACCTGGCATTCAAGTCGTGTCGGCCCAACAGCCACATTTGATTATCTAAGTCGGTGTTTTAACTCTCTCAAAGAGTCTTTGAAAGACTTCAGAAGGGTATTACTATCTGCTGCTCCCTATAAGACACACAGATAGACCAAGATTAGTATCTAACTATGCACTGTCACATTTGTCTATGAAAGCACAAATATAAATTCAAGAGACGTTAGGTGATTGAATTCAGATGATGCTTCATTTCCTTCGGCTTGCTGGAGTAAAATATATTATCTTATTTTGAAAAATAGTCAGCTGCAACAGTGTCAGCGAAGAGCAAATAGTTTTGTGTGAAATCATCATGTAAACAACAAACTACTTAATAATTTATTAATCAGCCCTGTTAGAACTTTTTAATGGGTGCCATTAACACACATTGGTCTGTATCCAGCTGTGGCACACTGTGCATGTAGACTCAAAGTGAGCAGCTCTGCATTAACCCAGTCTTTGTTTATCTGTTGGTTATTCTGACATACAGGAGGTGTACAAAATAAAAGAGGTACCATTTAATATGATTAAATAGAGTCAGAGAGGGAGTGACTCAGCTCTATAGTCGGTCTGTGTGAAGCAATAATACATTCAAATCTGCAATCACATGTAATCTATATCACACAAATATTTGAATGACATCTGCAAAAATCTAAATAAATAAGAAGACAATATACAAAAGCACATTAAGTATGTTTCCAAGTTTTCCAAGTTGTTTTTCTCAACTACCCAAGAATAACACCATAAAATAACCTTTCCTTTCTTCGACTAATCATTCCACACTCACTGCACCTGAAATAAAAAAAAAATAATAATGTGCTTTAACTAAAAATAAGACAATAACAGCCTGAGTCTTGGCTTGGGAGCTAATGGCCTCAAACAAATGGCTGCTAATTCAAGCTACTAAATTAAAACAACACATGCAACGGTAGTTTATACCCACAAGTCCATGGGATGTTAGCTGAAGCAGGAGCATGGGTAGGAGGGAGAACAGACGACGAACTGATGGATAAAAGCTGCGAGTAGATTTCAAGATGGACGCTGCGATAGTCCGACACGATGCTCTGGGTGGCGGCAACAGTGCAGGATGAGGCTGTAGCAGGTGGTGCCCTCTCTGCCCAATGAATACAAACGCCCTTCAGTCACTTCAATCAATCAGTCATTAAAAAGGTATGGTTACATTATGTTTAGATTATGAATAAGATACAATAATCTAGAGCTAGGAAATACATTTACACTTTGTCTAGATATTTGACTGCCAGAAGTATATTTTCTAAGGCAGTTGATATGTCTGATATGCCACTATCATCATCCACGGTACAGTAAACTAATCTAGTTTCTAGTGAGATGTCAGCAGTAGCACTGTCATCAAACAGTCATGTCTCCTAAATTACATTCCCGTACAACTAAATTCTTTTCTCAGTTACTTTTGGAGGGAAATTTATTTTGTTGTGGATAAAATTTGTCTTTGATGTGTCACAAATACATTTGTAAATGTAGTCCACATAGCAAGCGACTCAGTATGAGTACATCAAGCAATCGTTAATGAAAATGATATGGAGTAATGGTCGGACTTTCCCCCAGGAGACCGCTGTTAGTGTCTCGCATCCCATTTTAAGCCAAACCATAATGTTTTGTTTTTACTATACCTAACCAAGTAGTTGTTCACTGTCAAATCATGATGTTTTTAAACCTAACCCAGTTGCCGTTGTAGTGTGTTGCCTAAACCTAAGAAAGTAGTGTTAGGGTGGGTTTTTTAGTTTGTTTCTATTTAAAACATTAACCATTTGTTTGAAACTATTTGAAAATGAGTTTAGTTGTAGGGGAACCAGTGTTCTGTGAAAAAAAACTGTGGCGAAATATGGTCGTCAACAACCTTTTTTTCTACGACTAAGGCGAGACGTTATTTAACAGTGATGATATCAAACATACAATATCGTTGACGAGAAAAGACAAGACTAAAATGTAGTTTAAAAACTTCTCTTGCTTCTCTTGCTCTCTCTGTCACTCTCTCTGTGTCAAACACACTCAGCGCTCCGTCCGTCTCCGTCCTCCTCGTCTCACGCCTGAGGTGTCCTGACAGTTGTGCTACTGTAAGTTAGCGGTTTGCAGGTCGAGTCAGGTTCGGATGGTTGAGTAACACATATTTTCACATGTTGGGGAGGCGGACCAGTGGGTGCAACTGAGCCCCGCATCACTAATGAGCACAGTCAGGAGGACTCGACCTAACTGAAAAGCTGCGTTCTTCATCATTCAACCATTTTTTCACTGTTTTTCATGTGAAATAATTTGGACTAAAATGACAGAAATGTTCAATATAATCTGATGACTAAACAGGACTAAGATTGAATACAAAAAATGAGATAACATTTCATTTGACAGGTCCACATATTTCATGATAATTAGGTGATGATTAACAAGTAACCTATTGGAAATTTCTTTAGACCTACTGCCAAATTACCCGAATATGTACCTCAAAATTAATTGAAAATTATAATTTTTTTTAAACATTATTTAATAATTATTCCACCATTTCCGAATAGCTGGTAATTTATTTAATACATTTCCAGGAAAAGAATACAAAATTAATTGATATGCTTTATTTACATGTCTGCTAATAAATAGATAATAATTAGCAAATAACTTCTTTGAAATTTTTGTAAAAACTCCCTGAATCATTACATGAACTACCAGGTTACATTTGTGTAGACGATAAGGCACAAAGGTGAGATTTGTGCCTGATCAGAAGTGTCGTTTTTAGTTTTGGTTTTCCACCTCCAATGAAAAACAGCCGCTTCTCAAACCTAAGCCCTATTTTAACCATTTTATGCTATTTTATCATATGATTATAAAATAATGCTTACAATGAAGTAATATTTGATAGATTTTGAGGTAAATATTGGGGTAATTTGGCAGTAATTCCAAAGAAATGTCAAGTAGGTTACTTGCTAATTATCACCTCAGTACCAGGAAATTTGCAGACCTGTAAAGTGTCACCAAAAATAGCTGACAAATATGAGAGAGAAAACCTTTTGACTAAAATCAAATGACTATTTGACAACTAAAACTGGACTAAAATGTTTTGAGCTGTCGTCGACTAAAGCTGGATTAAAACTGCGAAGGACAAAAGTGACTAACACTAATAAGCATTTAGTCGAAATCTAAAATAGCTGCCAAAATGAACACTGGTGGGAACGTAATTTTGTAGGAGACAGGGTTGGGTCAAAGCACCCTAAACCTCGGAGAATTTACTAATGATTGTTTGTCATGTAGTTGCTGCACCCATTAAATCTTAGGCTGCACTGGTATGCTACAGTATATGAGTAAATACACATGTTTAAAAGTTCAAATACAAACATAAATCAGTGCCTTAACATCAGCTCCCAGCACACACACTCCATTAAAGCATAATTACAGATACATTCACATACAGACCAATATCTGCCAAGAGATTAGTTCCAAAAAACAGGAAGCAACTTTCTCTCGGTCTCAAACACAGCATCGATTGACTTGTTGGCTTCATTTAGACACACTGCTTTCACCACCCTTGCAACTGTAGATCATTCAATAGCTGTCAATAATAGCTCCCCTGGCTGAACACACAGCCTCCAGGATTTATAGGGAAGAGTTTCTTTCTTAATCAGACATACTATTTGTTGGCTGTTTTAATTGTAACTTGGATGCTGTCTGGTTTGTGCAGTCACTCAGATATAAAGTCAGCAGACAGTTGCTAATGTCTAATGCGCCGTGATACCTTAAGATGCACACGCTTGAACACACAGACAGCAACAGTACAAGCGTCTGTAGTGCACAGTATGCATACTACCTCCACATGCACACACATATGCAGACAAACAAATTCCCCCCACTTGTCCTCATTTGCGCTAAATTCAAATCAACACGGGGAACACTGGAGGCCAATCAGATGCTCTTTCTTTCATTTGATTTTGCATTTTGTAAAACAAACAATTCACCCCAACAATTGCAATGAACATCTCTAAGAAGCAGGAATGTTGATTTGGGGTTAGCAGCAGCCAGGAAGCAAGAGACGTGATGGCAACCATTATGTACAGTTTAATTCTGACAGCTGCAAATGGAAAGGAGACAAGTAAATGACTGTGAACAGGAGGGAGGGGAGTGGAGGAGGGTTAGAGTGGTAAACAGTGACATCATGGGTCTGTTTTAGAGTACTTAAACAGCCATGAGGCAGCAAAACATCACTCAGTGAAACCTCTATGCTTCCTCAGTATATGGCAGAATCTGTCTGCAAATAATTATCAACAATAACAGCAAGGAAATCTGGAATATGAATGTGGTAAAATATCTGTAGGTTGAAATCAGCTGTATCCTTGTTATATTGTCACAGTTTATTATTATTTATTATTATTACTGTTCTATTCTCGATAGAGAAAAGCTTCACCAATGCATCTTGATATAACAAGTGCGGTCCTTCGTACTGTGGTTTGTGGCTTTTTGACAAAATGATTTATTGATGATTTATCAAGTGTTTGAGATGATGCTAATGCCATCTACTACATGGATTAATACATTCACTGGTCTCTTCTCTCTATACCGACACAGACAGAACAGAGGACACAGACTGTTTAGGCTTGACCTTCCTCTCTGTGTATTGTCCAGGGATTTCGCTGCCTCTCCGTTCTATCTTGCAATGTAATTTGCAGCACAATCAAGCAAAAATCAACTCAGGAGTAACAATACTAATGGTTATATGGTATTTTTCTCTAATGTTAGTGCAGTTTTTTCTTGTTAAAAAGCCTTATGTATGATTTACAGAAAGTGTGGATTCTTTGTGCTTTGACTCCACCTACAGTTCCCATAGAGGAGCAACATTATATAGTCTGTGACCCAGTAGGTGGGGGAGGTGGGGTCTCACTTAACGTGGCATTCAAACCCACAGACATTAAATGTAATCCTTTCTTAAATTCCTTAAATATATCCGTAATAAAACTATTATCATTATTATTATTTAGATAAACATTTGTTTACCAGAAACCTGTTTTTGTGCAGGTATCGCATTTCTGGGGCTGTGAGGCTTGTTTGTTTGGCTGTAAGGCTTATTTGTCAGCAATACACACAGAGAGTGTTGTGAACATGGAAGACATTTTCGATCCCTGACAGAGGGCACTTTCACCTACTCCCAAAGCTCAGCAGACAAAATGACAGCATGCTGACTTCCCTCTATGACAGGCCACTGCTGATGACAAGGTGTATTTTGGACTTTTCACTTTATAGCTCCTCTTGTGTACCACAACAAGAAAAGTTACTGAAGATGGAGACTTTGCGCCATCTTACAAACTAAGATGACTGTATATATCCTACAGAAGATCCTTTTGTTCATTTTTAAAGTTGCTAAATCTTTTGCAGTCAAGTACAGATAATAGCAGATTTACATTTAAATACTATAAAAGCTCATAATGACTTTTCTTACTAATAAAGACAATAGTTTCCTTTCTGTAAAAACATGCAGGTTAAAGTTACAGTAGACAAGTTGAATCAAATAGATCTGATCACCAAATAGCTCAACAGATTTTAACATTTGTCCTGCTTCCCCTGTCAGGGGTTCATATCGCAATAATGACCAGCTCACTGTACATTATCCCGCTTATTACACGGCCACTTACTAAAGAAGTCGACAATTTGCCACGAAATATTGATTTGAAAATGATTTTATTGATTTAAGAAATATTGTATTGCTTCCACACAAAAAATAGTCATCTTGCTGTGTGCAGAGATCAGAACTGCATCCTATATAACAGACTGTAGAGCGGCGTGATTGATCAATCAGAATCGACTTTTCAGCAAAGCTATGTAAGAGCTTGCGTACCGGTGGCATTACTTTGGTGCAGTTAATTTGCACGTCATTAAAAAAGTTAAAACGTTTTTGTCAAGAGTACTTAAAAGAACGATACGAAAAAGCAGCATTTTTCAGAACAAGGTTGATTTTTCTAAGCTTTCACACTTTAAATAAAGGCATCAACCAATCACATTATACAGACCAGGCTGACTTGTGTCTGTATTTATGAAATAACAGCATGGAGGCTCTGCAGTCCGAACCAGAACGGGAAACTTTATTACTCCTTTTAACCTTGACAAAGACAGCGCAGACCAGGTCCACTCCATCCTTTCTTACCTTTCACAATAAAATCCCAAGCTATAGGCGAGTATGTTGCATTTTCATGTCATTTATTTGTATGGATATAGAAGAAGACAATAAAACCATCCAAGAGGTAAACACTTATTTCCAACATGGTCATAGAAAGCAGGACAGACATAATACAGAATCCCTACAATAGTAAGCATAATAAGCAACAAAACCATCTTACAGATGAAAAACAACAGGAAAGAATTTCAAAACTTTGTCCTAATATTTTTTTTTAAAACATATGGTCATACTTTATATTAGAGTTTATATTATCTCAGTTCCTCATTCACACGGTTAAACACATGTCATGCTCCCGGTGTGTAAAGGCCTTAATAATGCTATGTAATGTATTGAGTGCCGAGCTCCTCCTCAGACCGTAAACCGTAATTTCTCATTTTAAGGCAGGAAAAGTACCAGTTATCACAGTTGAACACTGAGTCATAGACAGGCTAAGCAACACGTTTTATTTAGTAAAAGTTGAATCTGAGATGGTGTCAGTCCAGATGCTCTTTGAAGAGATGGGTCTTCGGTCTGTATTTAAGGTGTTGCTGCCCTGATCTCTACCAGGCGCATGTTGCACCACTAAAGAGCAAAGAACAAGGACTTGTCTTGATGTGTGTTTGTGAGGAAGTTTGAGAGACTGTGGCTCCGGGCGACAAGTAGATCAGAGAGATACAGAGTTTACCATCGCCTGGAGGTAGAGAGGTGCTGGCCTATACAGGCTTTATAAGCCAGTAGCATGGGTTTGAACCTCATTTGAACTACTACAGGGTGCCACTGGAGGATGCAAAGGGCAGTCACTTTATATCAGTTGGAGGGGCTGAACATCTGCATAGTGGAGCAGCAAGGAGGAAATTGCTAATTTGGAGATGACTAATGCATGCACCAGCACCTGGGCTGCATTTTGGACAAGTATAATCCACCTAGGTTGGTGATATGAAGGATGAACCTGCATAAATGTGCCACTGCTGACGCTTTAAATGAATGTCAAGTAGTTCAAACATGAAGTTATTCTAATATTAGGCATTATAGTTTATTGTAGGATCCTCATTAGCTGTGCCCTAAAGCACAGCTAGTCTTCCTGAGGTCCACTGGGGACATTTACGTCAACAACAACAGCATTATATCACTCATTTTTTAAAAGAAGCTAGTTTTCATTCTGTTTTCTACATTTTAAAGGATCTGAACTCTCCTGTGCTATAGGATTGTCAGATAAAAACAGAGGAAAATGCAAGTGATGCAGATGGTTCTGACAGTCCGGGGAACTTCACAGGTCCCAGCCTACTCTGGTTGAGTGTTTTCCTGAGTCCCTCTGAGCTTTCTGCGAAGCTCAAATGTCAGTCTCAGATCAACCTGCAGCGTACACAAAGCTCCTATTCAGCTGCTTTTAGAGGTCTGGCTACTTGCTATGTTCAGTATGTCTGACTTGACTCAGGTGTTCAAAACTGAAATAGAGTTGGCTGCAGTCAGAAATTGGACTGCAATATAGATCGTAGCGGCCTGTTTTTGTTTTTGTTTTTTTGGGGGGGGGACTGAGGATGGTCTTTTTAAAAAAGCCCATTCCTTCCCTCAGTTAGTTGTTGCTCTTCTTTGTGCTTTTACTCATCTCACTTTTTCTCCTACCTCTTTTTTTCCTTCACCAGTGAAAAGAAGGAAACTTGTGTGACAGACATATTTCCAAATTAAGATCATTATCAGTTTCCTCTGTGATCTTCAGCAGTGCCTTAGAGGAGACCAGGACTGGCTGTGTGTACTGGTCTTAATCAATCTGGCTCTTTGTGTGAGCTCAGGTCCATTTTGTCCCAGATGCTAATCTGCAGAGCTCAGCTCTGAGGCCAGAGGCGCTTTACATGTATTTGGTACAAAACAACATGAGCAGGCACGCCAAGCCCATGCTGCTTGGGGTTTTTTTTTGTCTAAGGCCCAGGGAAAGATGTGACACATCGGGGAGGGCAAAGTGTCCCTTTGCGCCTCCGCCACGAAGCGGTGTCTCTCTCACAGCTGTGGGTAGCAGATGCACCGAGGTTACAGGCACAGGCCTTTAGGGACATCGCCACTCTGCCCTCCAGGGGCTGCATACGTAACACTCTCCGAAGAAAACTTACTCAAGGCTTAATGGGAGTGAGGTATTTTGTAGTCAGTCCTGTATATTCAGGTATGAAATACAGTATGTGTTGTAGCTCTCCTAATCAGCACAGGATTTTCAGTTTCATGTGCATTATATATTTATTTTGAAGTGAGATTATTACATATTAGTTATTTGTAATTACATGCAGATTGCAAAGTAAATTTGCATAGTTTGCTGCATAGTTTGCTGCACAGCTACTTCATACATGACAGCATTTTGTTCAGTTTCCTAGAGATTAGTATTACCAATTGAAATTTTGTAAGATGTAAGAAGATCATTAACACACAATAGGCCTCATGCAAGAACCACTCGTACGAGCAGATTTGTTTTTAAGTGCGAGTACGAGTTTATGATTGATTGATTTAGGAGAACTTTCTCCAGTTTTCTCATATTTTTAATTTTCTCAGGCACAAACATAATTTACAGATTGTTCGTAGGAGTCACGTGTAATTAGTCTGCAGTTACCAAAGGTTTTCACCGGTGGATTGTAAATATTTCTTTACTTTCAAGCAATCTTGAGTTTGATGAAATCCTATAAAAATTAACTTCATAATTATGTTGACATTTTACTGTTTGAGTGTGTAATTCAAATTATAATATAATTCTAAATGTATTCATATAGCCTAATGATATTCTAATGATGATGATAAAGTGAATTTCCCCCTGTGGGACCAATAAAGGAATATCTTATCTTATCTTATATCATGATTAACTTAAATTGGCCATTAATGCTATTGTATAACACTATAATATCAAGATCTCAAACTGCAAAATAACTTAAATCCCACACTAATTGAAGGTTAACTTGTCTCTGTGTATAATAGGGTCAACACAGAGTGTAACCAGGCGCGTCATGGCTGACTTCTTTTGGATGCGCGTCAGGCCCTTAAGAGAGCGTGGCTTTAGTCAATGTGCTGATATATTGGCAGAGACAGATGAATGGGGCAGGACTTGTTGCCTTATATGGCATCACTGGGGCGTTAATTATACTAATTCACAGTTCTTATGAACGCATGGGTGGCATTCATCAAGTTTACACAGGCCGTTTACACAGTTATCTGCTGAATCTGACGTGACGTTCATACAAGCCCAGGGTACGTAAAAAAGTCAAACTGGGCATACACCCGACGATTTTAACCCGTCTCTGGTCACAATTTTGAGCTGCATGACTCATTTTAGACTCAGATTGAATTTCAGCTTTGTCGGGTGTTGTTTGCTGTGCACCGTACTGGGGGACAAAGGACAAATATACTTCTTCCGACCCGGCGATCAGACAGTCAAATGAATTTCTGAAGTCAGAAATTTTGGTTGGCCAAAAACTGCAACTGTAAACTGCAGCTACCTCCAATTCTCTCTGCAAAATAGACAAGCTCTACTGTCCACGTCTCCCAAGCCACCTGCGAGTCCATATTTTTTTTTTTTTTTTTTTTTTTTTTTTTTTTTAGATATTTCAGGAGACAGGATGGCACAGATGATCAAGGCAGCACGTTTCTGCCTTGTTGTCACTGTGACCCATACAGACCTCTGCTGGCGAGCAAACAAGCTTTCCTAATCTTTATTGGCAAATGTGAACAGCCAGAACAGTCCGCAGGAGCCAGCAGTTTTGGCTTTACATCGCGAACGATATACTGAAACAGTAGGAGTAGGAATTACACAACATTTCTAAATTTGTACAGTGTATGTCCATCTTTCAAAAACGTGAGGACAAGAATACAAAAATATTATTGCATGAGGCTTAATGTCTGAGTGAGCGCTGCTATAATGCCTTTTCCAGTTAATTCCTATTGTCCTTCCCTCTGTATCTACAGTAAATGGCCGTTAGATGAAGCCAGTATCACTCTCAGATTTCAGTCACAGTGAGTCTTAGATTTCTGCAGACCACATGAGCCTGAGCAGACATGTTTGAAAAAATGTGTTCAGCCAAAAGGCCAGGGCTGTCAGCTCTGAGGCTGCTCACGGTAGGATAATCTGTGCCGACTGTCGATAACTGAGTGCCCTTTCTCAGTCCCAACTAGACCAGATCCCACACAGGTTCAGATCTGCACTGAAATCATTTAGTGTGCATTGATTTACTACAGTGTTACACATTGTTTTATGATCCAGTGTTCACATTTCCTCTGTAACTTTCCACAATCATTCCTCAACCAAGGCTGAAGGTAAATATAAACCAGTAGCTCTGTTGAGTTTGTCCATTACTGGAAAGAACAGCAAGAAAAGGGAAAAGCAGGCATAAAAATGAAAAGTGAAAAAAACAGAGGCTTGAGTATGGGTGAGTAAATGCAAGAAGAAATCATCTGTTAAAATTAATTAGCCAGGCTTCTCTGAACACAAAATGACAAGACATTAAATATGTATTATTTATGAAATGTCTGTGCTCTCTGAAAAAGGATGTCTAGTGCTGTTAATTACTCAGCCATTCATTCAGAAAAGCTTGTTTCAAATGGAAAGTGAAAGCAAGGCTAGACAGCAAAAGAGCTGTTAGTTTCTTTCACGCTATTTTTAAATGACATTGGTGAAAATGGAAAAGCTAATTATGGTAGCTCTGAAATTCAAAGCTAATTTGAGAAGCAGCATGTCAGGTTTATTGACATCTTCTGTAGAGTGATGTGGTTTGATGGCCACCGAGGAATCTCACTGGTGCCGCGAGGGAAAGGGAGGAGCGACTGCATGAAAGATTATTCCTTGCAGAAATGAAAATAACTTATGTTAATAGATTTTTAGAACCCCATATTCCCACTATTCCCTGAAGAAATAACAGGTATATTTATGTACAGCAGTGCCTGAAATGAGCCGGTATTCACCAGAACTTCTGATTTTTGTCCACGTGATTACCCTTACTTCTTATTGCGTACCGCCACCTCCAGGTGAGTCTAGGTATGCACCGTCTGAAAAGTCCTTAACTGTGTTTACAAGTACTAAGTGTGAATAAAAACTTTAGGTCGCAGTTACACCCGTGAGACGCAGCTGAGTGGGAAGCCTGCACAGAGCTATTGCAGACCGCTACATAGATATTTCTGCTGATGTTGCTGATGTGACTGCACCGCCAGTAGCTAGCTGCAGTGCAAATGACTCTGAGGCTGTCGGGACTAGTTGCAGACAGCACTAAAACCAAGCCTCCCCTATCAGCTGCCAACTACCATGGTGGCAGTGACACTTGGCACCATGGGCACAGTGCATTTGACCTGATCCTTCAACTATAAGTTTTATGTGGCAATCACCTGCTTCTATCCAATTTTAAAGGAAAAAGGTATGACAACAAAGCACTGAAGGCTTGCATGGATTCCAGCCTGAGCCAATGTTGTTCTGTCCTGCTACTATATACTGTATATACAGTATATCATTGTTGCATGGGGTAAATGTTGATTTACCAGAAGTTATAGGAAGAGATTTGAATAAGAAGTTTTCAGTTATGCTGAATTTATGCTGACTTGACACACTGTACTGACATTTGCTGTAACTGCATCACTGGAGATAAATAAAGGCAGTCTTGATTTTATATTTGTATACAATTTGATTTGTATAAATAGCTGTACGAAAAGTTTTTATTAACCAAATACATTTATGGATAAACTGGAAATGTATGTTGTATGTAATGAAATGTAGGGCTGTACCAAATAGTTAAAGATAAAGAAATCTATCTATCTATCTATCTATCTATCTATATACAATGACAAGCCCCAACATGGCATGTACCACGGCCAAAATGAAGAAGTGGCTCATATCAAGAAGACCTACCAATGGCTGGAAAATGCTGGACTGATAGACAGCACAGAGGCATTAATCATGGCAGCACAAGAACAGGCCCCAAGTACAAGAGCCATAGAGGCCAGAATCTACCAGAGTAGATCAGACCCAAGGTGTAGACTGTGCAAAGATGCCCCAGAGACAGCCCAGCACATAGTAGCAGGGTGTAAGATGCTAGCTGGATCAGCGTATATGGAGAAGCACAACCAAGTGGCTGGAATAGTGTACAGGAACATCTGTAACCAGTATGGACTAGAAGTACCCAAATCCCAATGGGCCACAGTAGGAGGCTGAGAACAACAGGGCCAAGGTTCTGTAGGACTTCTGCTTCCAGACTGACAAACAGCTCCTGGCTAACCAACCAGACATAGTGGCAGTGGACAAAGAGCAGAAGAGGGTGGTGGTGATAGATGTGGCAATACCAGCAGCTGGAACAGATGTGGAAGGGTAAGGCTAGCGTGGTCCCCGTGGTAGTGGAGGCACTCGGTAGCCCCCAAACTGGGAGAGTGGCTCCAGCAGATCCTAGGAACAACATCTGAAGCCTCAGTCCAGAAGAGCACACACACACACACACACATATATATATATATGAAAAGACTTTTGGTACAGCTCAAAGTAAAATTTTACCAAGATATGTGTTTGAATATAAATATATCCAAGACCTATACCATCATCATGTCATGAAACCACTTAATTACGGTACTGGCACCTTTTTTTGGGCCAATTCGGGCACTGATGTACAGTATATTCAAGAGTTGATATATAGATGAAAAGTAAAAGCTTTTTTAACTAATGAGTTTGCAAACATTACTGATTTCAGCAAAAATAAAACGGCGACAAAAAATATTACAAATACAGCTTTTGTTGCTGTTTTAGTCCAAGTCCCTGTCTTAAGAGACCTGTTTATCACTTTTAGGGTAATAGCAGGTTCCAGCGGTTTTTAATTATGCCGGAGAGGTTAAAATGTGGATCACAGATTGTGCCTTTAAAGGTGTGTATGCTTTAGTTAATATGTCGCGTTTCTGTGGGACTTAAAATGAGGATAATCACGAACTTGGTGCAGAACGCTGGTGAAGTTATGAAAATATTTTTCACAGTCTGAAGTCCCGACAGGCCGGGGAGCATGACGCTATATTTTATCATCAACGTGATTAGTTTTATTTTCCAACTAGTGAGAAAAAGCGCAGCAGTACTTTCAAGGTTTGTGATTCCTCCTTAAAGGCAGTCACCTGTTAAAGTGGGAACGAGAGCAGGGCATTTATCCACTTAAAGAGAGCCACCCCGATGATGTCAGTAACAGATGACTGCAAGACACTCCCCTCTCCATCGCCTCGCAGCCAGCTTTGGTCACTGAGGGCAGAAGGGAAAGAAGGTGGGGGTAGGGGAGATAATTACCAGTATAAATGAAGCCCTGCGAACGATTCGCACTGCTAGGTCCCCTGATCTAGTCTCCAAGGCAACCTCAGCACGCTCATTTGTTTTGTAGATGAGTAATTACATCCAATTAGTGGCCAGTGGAAAAAAAAAGGAGTCCAAGAAAGGCCCATTGTTCTGGATAGATTGTGTGAATATTAATGGTGGGAAGGTCTGAGGCACAGTGATATGATCGGTGATACTGATGCAGCTGTGGGCACACTGTGCCCAGTCTCATCCTGCATAACAGATCAGATCGCCTCTGATGAAAATATATGGCTTTGAGAATGTGTGCCCACATGTTTGTGGATGAGTCACACTCTCATCCAGCTGCTTCCATCCAGCAGACAAAGCCAGTTTCTTACTTGAGCCTGATGCACCTGCAGACAATGCAACGGCATGCTGTGTCTGAACATTTTGCAGATTTCATTACCTGGCTAAATATTATTTACAGTCGAGGAAGATCTCTTGATTTCAGCTCAGTAGAGGAAGTACTCACTGCCACTGCTGCCCGATGTGTGGTAGTTGATTGATTTAAAGGAAGAGTGTGTAACAATTCAGGGGATCCATCGACAGAAAGAAAGAATCATTGTGGTTTTGTTACCTTAGAATGAGCCATTTATATCCACATAAAGAGTCTGCCATGTTTCTACAGCAGCCCGGAACGGACAAACCAAGCTCCGTTAACTTTTGCCGCTTCGGCGAGTCGATAAGGTTATTCGCTCCCGTCGCCATTGCTCTCTCTCTCTTGCTTCACTACTCACTTCGCACGTACACACTCTACTCTTATGACAACTGGCTCAAGAGATGGCCATTCACGTTTTTGTGTTGGCCACCGTAGCAATCTTACATGCAATCTGCAACTTCACCACTAGATGTTGCCAGATCCTACACACTGTTCATTTAAATGGTACACAATATTAGCTTGATGTATATTATCCTTGGGAATTAGTTATTGCTGTGAATGACAATGAAATTGGAAATTTGTATGCATTCAGTCCAATTCATCCCCAGATTGGTCGCCAATTTAATAATTTTGAAATCTGGCCAAGTGTCTGCAAGATTGGTTGTCAGAAATTTTCTCGGCTGTTCTTGCAGTTCTGATTCCCCATATTGCTGCTTTCAAAAAATCCTTTTCAAACTGTACTTGTAGCTTGTTTTAATATTAGCCATGTAGTATTTTTCATATTGCTGCAGTCTGCTGAGATATAAAGCTGAACTTTGCTGCAGAACTGACCTTCTTGTCTGCATCTTCCAGACATCTGCAGTTTCTTTTTTTCATGTTTTCTTCTTGCTTTCTGTCCATAATATATTTGCACAAAGTGAGGCTGCCTTTCTCTCTTTTTGCAAACATTGCTGAGGACATAGTCCTCTATAAATAAACTTTATTGGAATTGTCAGAGGACATTGGAGGTGCTGTCAGTTGATCCGTATACAGTGTGAGCATAGAAGTCGCGGTTTCCAGCTGAGCAGAAAGACCAATTAAAACCTGAAGTGTGAGTTAACACAACATACAGGATTAAAGAAAACAAAGTGTCTGCCCAGCTTAATGTGGTTCAGTTACTTACAATTAGAACGTTATCTCAAATTAAAATTACCTCCCTGTCCAATTTTGAAGCAACACACTGCAATAATTTGCTGCAAACAGTTTTGATTTAATACCCCTAATACCTATATTTAGTGTGGGCTTTGTCTAAGTCATAATGATAATAGCAAATATAATAACAAACATTATTATTATTATCTGTCAACACATTTTTTTCTTTTCATGAGTGAAAAAATTCTTTAAATCCAATGTCACCTTTCTATGATGACGACATGGTTCATGGTTAGTTGAATGCTTCAGTATATGAAAGCAACTTTTACAGATGTGTTCATTAATGAAGTGAAAGTATTATCAAATGGAGAGTAAAGCCTGTTTGGTTCCAGTATCTGTGCTCTTCTAAACTGATGACATATTTGAAATTTATGAATTCCCAATAACACAGTTTGTGCTATTGTCAAATGTTTTTTTCCCCTGTTATAATTATTCCATTGATCCAGTTTTCCTCATTAGCAAGGCCAATCAATGTTCTGTGACATTTGTCTAAGTGAAGTAAATGGAATGATTGGTTCTTGAGCTTTGTTCAATGTGTCAGGCATTATGTGACGTACGTGGGAAGCCTGCCGTATTCGGAGCCTATAATTTGATGAGTGGGCAGACAGCCCACAAGTGGTGAGATCAGAGTGCTAAAAAGCATTGGCGGAGAGAAACATGGCTGGTGCTCACATTCCATTTGGCAGAAGTGGACCGTCTCACTCTGAATGGGTGGAGGTGAAGTGGCTTTGAATGGCTATTCGCTCCAGGACCCAAATAAAAAAACAAAAAAAAGCAAACACACAGCAGGGGAAACCCAGCATGGAAAAGCCAGTGTCACCAATCTCAGTCCCTCCTGAGTAGATTAACTCTGTTATCAAAGAGGTGTGAGAAGGAGCGGTTTCTTTTAATTGCACTCTTTATATGAGCAGCTTGTCTCAGATTAAGAGGACAAGCAATAAATGCCAGCACGACTTATTGCTGAAAGACATTTTCTAAACTGTTGATAATCCACCATCTGTGTCAAAGAGAGAATCATTGGAAGAGGCCAATCTGAGACGTGCTTAGGATGCTTAGTGCACTTCAGAATGCCTATCATCAATAAACATGAATGTCTGTATCTCATTCACATACAACAAAAAACCTTATCTTTCGCTTTTGGTCAAAAAATGCTTTAAATTAATTATTGATCGGTGTTTCTTTTCATTCAGATGACAAAAGCTTCCTTCAGGTGTGTCGACGAAGAATTGTCGGTTTGAAATGAGAAATGTATTGACCTGTGTTTTAACGATTCTTCAGTTTTATCTCACCTCCAAAACATGAAGGACGCAGGTCAATTATGCAATAGCCAGAATATTAAAGCTGTGGCCTTACTGTTTATTTATTGTTATAGGTCCATTTGATCCAAGTCAAGGTATTTAGAGTAACTGAGGAGGTTTTTATTGTATGCTTTCAGGGAGAGATAGTATGTATCCATAATTGTACAGCTAATGTATGGCCCTGTTCAGACCTGGTATTAACATGCGTCCTGAGTGATCAGATCACGAGTGGACAGTTTTAAGTACGTCTGTTCAAACCTGGCGTTAGAGCGTGTCTCCACATTAGTCATGAGTGACCACTTGTGATCCAATCTCACTTCCCCGCTCTATATGGAAATGAATACGTAGTAAACACATGGCTAATACAGTAGACGTGACGTAATACTACATGAATGTCAGCAGTAATATCCTACATATTTGTGAATTGGTACATTATTAGCATTAAATATACAGTTCTAAGTTATATATTATAGGTTATAAGGCAAGCTAGTCTCAGCTCCGCACAAAGCGCTGGAAACAAAAACACAGACACATCTCTGACAGTATAATAATAATGCACTTTGGGTGTTTAGTCTGATAATCTGTAGATGTTATAGCCTATAGGTAAGATATATTTTAATAAAGTACAGTTGTATCGACAGAATACAGCCGAGCACAGACGCCGTTTCCATGTTGCAAGGCAAACATGCGCTCGCTTTTTCCTGTCTATTCACAAGAAGCGCAGCGGGACGCCAGTTGAGCAGGAAGTCCTTCATGTGGTCCAGGACACATTCGTGTACCGCACTGCTAAAAGAATGTGGTCATGTGTGTCCCAGACCACCTCAGAATGTGGTCTGAGCGGTCGGATTCAATCCTCAATGCGTCTTGAGTACTTAGAGTTGTCCACTTGTAATCAGACCACTGAGGACGTGTTAATACCAGGTCTGAACAGGTTCTATGTGATACAGCTGAGCATATCAGACATATGCCAAGGGGGCCTGGCCACATGGTAGGAGCTGCAGGGGAGGGAGGGCACGGGGGGCAGACAAAACTCAAGGATGTATTTAAAAAAATGGTGTCACACACCACCAAGCTATGCTTAACAATCTGGACATTGACTTTGACAATGAAAAAAGTTGTTTTCCACAATGATGGAGTCCCCTCCCCCTCCCCCTCCCCACCCTATACTGTATCTCCCAGGCCTCCCCGATTATGGGTTTTACTCTACGCCCAGTGACCAGAGGGGGGGCCCTGCTCCTTTGCTGACTATGGCTCCCTGGGGCCCCAAGCGGCTCAGATGCTGCACAGTGAGCATGCCACCTCCGCCTGCAACTCCCCCTCCAGCACCTACACAGCCCGGATCAATTTAAGAACCCAGGTTTGTATATGCGCATCTATGTCATCCACTTTTTGGACTTTTCAGTTTTGATTCATGACATTATTCCATGCAGATGATCTGATCTTTATTATTATTATTATTATTATTATTATTATTATTATTATTTATACATTTTCTCTTGCTTTTGTTAAGGAAACAAAAAATCCCCCCTCCCCTTCAAAAAAAAACAAACAAACACGTCTTGCTGATAAAGTAGAATTGCATGTTCTTCCTCCTTTTTTTTCAAATTTTAATGTAGATTTTTCTGTTTCTTTGTGAAGTTATGTTCCAGTCCCTGCTTGCACATAAGGGGCAGACGCATACAGAATGTAATCCTTCATTTGCATGCGAACAAAATAACTTCTGATGATGTCGGGAGAGTACACTGGCCTCTCTTAACAGAGCTCAAGTTTTGAACAGCAAAGGAACGAGTCAAGTGTGGGAGCGAGGGTCATTTTTTTAGCCGAGCTCTTTAAGTATTTTGAGCGTAAGAGTGATTGCTTGTGTTATTAGTGTGTGAAAGTCTGACTAGGACATCAGTAGAAAGTCAACATCTTTGCATAATGCAGCCATTACTCCACAACACAAGCACATTTTCATCTTGTGTGCTTTTTGTGATGTTCGCTCATCTACTTTCAAGAATAAAATAAACTGTGCATTGACATTTCAATACCAGCATGCATGCATAAAAAATATTAGAAATCCATGCTATTTCTTTGAGAGCAGACCAAAGTCTTCAGAATTGGTTATGCTTTATAATAATCATTTATAAATGGTAACTTAGTTAAAATTGACCTATTTAGTAATGTTATTTTAGCAGTTTGTTGTTGCATACATAACAGTTTATATTCTATAAAAAGTATGAAATTATTTGTATTTGTTTATACCTTTGGATGGCTGTTGTAAAGTTACAATTGATGATTAATAATTTATTGTTAAATAGATAATTTGCACTTTGTAAAGCATCTATAAACATTATTTAGATAGATAGTTAAGACTTTGTTAGTGGTTAATAATTTGTTTATGGCCCATCTAGATATGTAAGATAATGTTTTTTCATGATTTCTTAAAGGTTTATGAATCATTTGGTAATTATTATTAAATACTTATGGTAGTATATAATGTAATGTATATATGTAATATATATTAATAGTAATATAGTATATAAACACATATAAACTGTTAATAGATAGTGTGCTAATGCAATCAGAATGTAATTGTAATTTATGTTATACAAACTAGTGATAAAATAACAAAATAATAAAATAAATTAATGTAATTTTTTAAAAAATAATAAAATTCTAAAATAAATTACAGCATTACTAATTATTAGTAAATATTATTAATTCTAATTTCATTGACTGTTAACAGGAAAGTTTAATTCACTAGCAATTTAACATTTATAAATGATGGTTGTTATGAAGTGTTATCCAACCTTTTTTTTTTTTAATACTACAGTATTTGTTTTTATTCTCATGATTATAGGATTATGTTTGCACTGACATGACGTACCACCAGCGTTTTTTCATCTGGTTGAAAGTGAAGGAAGTCTAGTTAAGTGGAGCACCTTCCTGTGATGTGGGAGATGTGCCTTGCTGTGGGTGACAGCGTTGACCTACCCACAGCGTCTCAGGAGACTCACGTGGCCACGCTGAGTCTGAGTGCTGCTGTAGCCTTCAGTCTTGTCTACTTCCACTTCGCAATAATAGCAGAAATATGGAAAACAAAAGGGGCTGTCCTCTCACCCTTTTGGGCCAATAAAGTAAAGAGTGTGTAAGTGTGGGGCCAACTCTTCCCCCTAATGGTTAAAGTGTTGGCCAGCTGCCCCAGGCAGATGGTGGCATTTCCTACAGACTGTCTCTCTGTATGAACTTTAGTGCAGAAAACAGTAAAAGAAAAAAAAAAAACACAGACAGGTTGTATAGAAACAACTTGCCAGATATGATTTTCTGAAGGGTTTCTTGTAGTCCTGCTGTTTTGGTATCATTGTCACATCACTAGAGCAAGTGTGATAGCACTACAGACGCTTTCCCTTCCTATACATCTGTTAAGCAGTGTGAAGTTCATACTCAGCTGCGTGGCAGAGGCTACTAGTACATCACTGCATGTGCAACACACCATAGTTATAGCTGACGTAAGAGTAGAAAGGGAACAAATCAGCTCCGTTTTTAGCAGCAGCTACTGTAAGTCCCTCTGTTGGACTCTGTGGGTTGTTTTTGTTTGAATTTTGCTTGGTTGGCAAAGCACAGGGTTTTTTCTCATTCAAATCCTGAGTGAGTCAACAGAATTTATGTGCTTGTGTCTGTGAAATAGACTTTACATTTGTGGCCAACCTTGACCCAAATGATATGAAAAGATAAGGAGAACAGTTTTCAGGAAGTATAATTGATTTTTGTGTACATTTGTCGCCTTATGATGATGATGATTACCGTAGGTCATAGATTACCCGTTTTTCATTTATCACATCATTACTGTGCAAATGATATGGCGAGCCGCCGTGCTCCTCAGTCCACAGGTGGAGATTGTGCCACACAGATTGCTAGGCTGAAAGGGAGGATAGGATACGTGCAGTTCGAAGGCAAATCTCCCTAATAAATGCTGTTCTTTTGCACAATGCCTCCATCTGTACTAGTGAATTAAAATGAAGCAAATGTAACTTGGAAGACACAGACAGGCAACGTAGCGCACAAAGCTCTGTATAGAGTTAGACATCAGACATTCATTCATTCAGATCTTCCATTTTTTTCTTTCAAAGTACTTCACACACAGAAGTCCCTCCAAGCATCAAATCATTTTCCCTCCAGTCTTTTCAGTCAGATGTATCTGTGCCACTAGTACCAGAAGCTGAAGCATAACAATGACTCAGCACCATCATTCCTTACAAAGAAAAACATCCAAATAAATAGGAACACACGACGGCCATTGTAGGTAAAATATATATATGTGTGAATTGCTTAGCCGAGAAAAAGCTACGTTTTTTTTTCTAATAAATTAGCCAATATGATTGCAGAGAATATCCAAGTTTTTGTTAAAAATGTACGACTTTATAATGTCAAAAATTTGCAAGCATTTTCTCGGAAATTTGTCACTAATCTCAAAGAATTTTCAAGGAATATTACAGCCCCTCCCCGAGCTCTGTAATTATTATATTTTTTACCTACAGTGGCCCTAATACGCCGTCGTACAGACTAGTGTGTGTTCCATCAGACTTAATTCTGAACCACAATCTGACCCACGCTGCATTTGAGATTGTTTTGCTCCCAAAGTCAAACGTAGAACCAGTGCAGCCCTTACATTTTAAATGAAAAAATCTGTTTCACATGGAGAGGGTGAGCCACACTCTTAATAAAAATCACCAGTCATAGAAAATGAGGATTGCCATTTCAACTGAAAAAGTCCTTAATTATATAATAAGCCAGCCTGGGGGCTGTGCAGCCGAGATAAGAGCACTAGCTGCTCACTGTTTAAAGTCCTCACAGTTAAACAGCGGTGTCAACTCCACTAGATGGCTTCATTTTTCTAGAGTGCTTTACACTGATATGTGTTCAGGTGCTTGTGATGGACCTAACCTGTCTAATACAGCTTTAATAGATGGAGCAGTGATATGTTGAACATGGTGACAATGATACAGTCTGTATCCTTTGTGCGTCAACACATTGGACGTACAGCAGTTAAACTCTATAGTTCTTAACTTGTTCTACAAAGGCTTCCTCTCAGGCATCGTAGGGCTCATGAGCTCATACTGTATACACAAGATCGAGCATTTTTCTGTGGTCAAAGGATTTTTCTTTTTAATTTATATTTTTTTTTTCAGTCTGTCTTTGAATGAAGGTGAGACGGAGGGTTATGTGCAGCTGACAGCACAGGAGATTGCTGTTAAGAGATCACTGCATTTTTCTTTCTCCCTGACTGTTTTTTGGCCTTTAGTAGGCATCTGGATTTTCAAAAGACGTTTTATTAGTCTGAGTTGCTCTTACTCACGGGGCAAAGGTGGTAAGTCATGTACAGTATTTCTTTTTTATCCCCCCTGAGTTTGGACCTGCACATGAAGTCAGGTCAAGCTTTTTATATTTCCCCCTTATGCCTCCTTCTCTTGTCTCGCATACCTCTTTTGCTTTATGTCACCAGCACAGTGAAAAGCTGAAGCACACAGCTGAAATTATGGAGGATATTTTTAGCACATTCTTGCCGGTATCTATGAATCATGTAGGAAAGCATAAAGTAGCACAAATGTCTGGGTTCAACATGCTTGAGTGAAAATCCGTAACATAATAATCCTGTGTTACTCTGCTTATTCGACAGCTAATGATGTTTTACAAGTACTCCTTCACATTATGCATGGCCACATTGACACTGCAACCTTACTAGTTTACTAGCATGGTGGAAGTATTCCTAGCAGTGTGCTTGTTTTGTGTTGTGCATGATTCTACAAAATGAATGTTACTCCTATGCATAATACACACAGCATGTAGATTATATTCAGAATATCATACTGGATTCACCCTCAATTTAAAAGCATGTTAAATCCTGCACCATTTCGTCAGTTAATATCAAATGAAATTGATGAAAGTGTAATATGAGCTATAAGCAAGTCCTTTGAGACCAACATGAATCCAGTAATGTGTTCTTTTGATTGAATTTTTTCCTTTTGAGTCAAGTAAGAATTGTACCGATCTGCCTTTGGGTGATTTCTGAGCTGCTCTGCTCCCACTGCTGTGTTTGTATGCAGGCACCAACCCGTCAAGGCCCGGAGGTTTCCCCGGCGCTAACAGTCCAGGGCCTGTGGCCGACCTGTACGGACCTAGCAGCCAGGATTCAGCTGTGGGCAACTACATCAGTGCTGCTAGCCCTCAGCCCGGCTCCGGGTTTGGCCCCAGCATCACAGTGAGTACTCGGACACCGGACGCCACGTCATGTCTGACCGCACGCTGCCTGTGACTGTGATAACACACAACACCGTTTATCATAAAGAGTAGAGCTTACTAATTATAGGACTTAACACTCCTCTTAAATCAAAGTAGCCACCACCTGCCTCTTAGCAAACATCCTAAATCTAGATAAGTACAAAGCAAATGTTCAGTGGTGTCTAAGCGTTTGGATTATTTCTCTGCAGACACTGTCACTGAGTTCAGAGGTCCCACAAGCATTTTGTGCATCAGGGCAAACCCTGTCTTAGCTCTCAAAGTTATCTGTGTCAAATGCAAATGTTTATTCCCCTTAGCTGTTGCACAAAATCACCTCACTCCAGACTCTGTGTCACCTTCCCAGAACAAATTCCCTTTATTTTTAGAAACCCATCTGTCCCAGAGCTTGAGTTTGCTCCGTCACTAGGACAATGCTTCCAGCAGGCTGCGTCTCTCCCAGTGTCCTTGTCCAGGTGTAGTGTAGCTCAGCCAGGTGCTGCTGCACTTTTTTTTCTCTCTTGCTGATCAGTTAGCTGCCAACTGCAGAGTCAACTCATGAGCGTACCAGCCGGGCTGGTCGATGTGTTTTCAGACTGACTATGTGAATGTACTCTGTCATGTCCCGTGTGTCTCGGTTAAGTTGATGTGCAACAACCAGTTAATGCTCCAGACTCTATAATCAGAAAGAAGCCACTCCAAAATGCTTGCAAGGCCCCAGTGACAATGAAGACACCGCCTGGCAAGATAGTGACGCTTAATAAAAATCAGTGAATATAATTTACTAAATAGATTTATTGGAGAGATCATCTTAAAGCCAATAAAAATGTAAGTTCGACCAAGCTGAAATAAAAAAGGTACATGATTTAGCATTTATACGCTACATATAAAATTAAATAAGTGGTTTACAACACATTATAACGTACACAGCAATAAGGATATTATGGAGTGTTTATTAAAGGGACCGTGTGTGTGGGGTTATGAGGTACTTCGTCCGTGTGTTACCGACAGTAGATGACGATCCAGTTCAGAGACGAGTAACCGCACAGAAGCAGAACAATACACTGCTCGCTTGGGCAACCATTGAAAAAAAAACTAATTTTACCTCAGAGAACAAGGGGGATGGGACTGACTCTGTCGGAAAGGACTGTCCGACTTTAAGGTAAAGCAGTGAAAATATATAACGTAAATTTGAACTGATATTGATTTTTTTTTAGGTGGGCCTAAGGTGACTTTAGGTGACTAAAGTATGTTTTTGCTGCCAGCCCCGTCCACAGCAGTACATGACTTTGCTCCCGTGCTGTAACTCTTGTCTGCTGCGGTCGTGCCAACCGTCATCTACTGTAGGTAATACAAAACACCCAGACTATTCCTCTAATATACAATACTGTATTACTCAATAATCCATAAGTACAACATAATCTGTTTATGTTATAAATGTTGTAGTATTGCTAAATTCTCCGTCTATGAACAAAGACATTCATATGTTGGTCTTACTTTGCTTGTAGCTCAGAGATTCTTTGTTATTTTCTGGACCTTGTTGTCAACGAAGCGACAAGGTTCAAACTCCCCAGAAGGAGATGTCTCAGTCAGCGGTTTGTTTACTTTGCTTGTGTATCAGTCTACCCCAGACCTTGCTGAATAATAATTAATCTAAAATGTTATCGTCTGAATTTTATGGCCCCTAGAAAGGTGCAGCGGGGCCGAGCTCTTCGACTCGCCGGCAGCCTTGTTGGGGCATGTTTGTACTGTTTTACATGACTGAACTGAGTGACACAGGATAGGTTATGAAAATAACACCTGCTTTTCTGAAAGAAGCTAATTAATGCACGGCTTAAGCGAGGTGGAATAACAACAAGCCCATTAGTACTGTGAGCAAGCACCGCAAGACTACAGGGTGAACACACTCTTTCCAAACTTTATAGTCCAAATAATTATTTTGAATTTTCTCCTACAGTAACCAGAAAGTACAAGAAAGATTCATTTGGGGCCTTTGTGGCATTCTTTGTGATTATTATTCTGTTTTTTAAGTCGAGTCTAAGGCCTGTTTATCATTTCATCTGCTCGAGGTTTTTTATGGTTGTGCTTTTGTGGTAAATTATGACTTGCTTTGTGTTTTTGTGCATCTCTTTTGTGAGAAATGGCACAGGAGATGTATCCGTTTGTGCCTACATTGAATCAGTGGGAGCAAATGTGAAAATATGTCATGAGAAGATAAAATAGCTCATTTTAATTTTAATAAATATGTGTAATTGATTTATGATATCCAAACAAAAACAGAGCTTAACAAAAAAATGCATTTCATTGGCTTTTCGCTTCCTAAGCAAAGCCCCTCTTATTAATTGTTTTAGGTCCGCTGGCTATCCGCGATAATCTGTTGGTCTCAGCGTAGGAAGCAAAATATTTGTTATGAAAGACCAGGCTGGCTCATTTTCAAGGCAGATTTACCAGCAGATAGTTTACAGATGGAAATGAGGTGATTTGTTTCCATTATTTTCCATTTGCTGCAACAGTTTGCAACCACGCTGAGTTAGATAATGTGAAAAACAAGTCTTTGAATGCAACAAATACTATCAGTTCTGAATAGAAACATTTCCATCATAGTCACCATAAAACTGTGTAAAAAAAAAAAAAAGGCTGATTTATGAAACAGATTAGTGTTGAATATACTGTATTTTACCCATTTAACTCAGTCAGGTTTTGTGATTCCCTCACTGAATGTCAAATAAGTGCCTATGATACCACGTAGTAAATCGCCTCTTCAGAATCACCCAGTGAATCAAACCAAGTGCAATAAAGCAGAGAGGTGATGCAGCAGCCCTGTGACTCTGCTGTCGCCGAGATGATCTCTCTATTCAGCACATTAAAATGGGAAATGATTGAGAACTAAAATGTGCTTCATAATTCATTGTTTTCACTGAGGCTGCTGTTGAACTGAATACTTGTAAGATCATCATATGTCACAACCTCACGGATGACTTCAGAGTCGCTGATTTGTCGCTCGGTCTCGCGCTCCAGTGATTTTATTAATCCCTTTAGCCAATATCAAAACAGCCACTGTGAAGACGCAGTAATGAACTTAACTGTTTTTTTATATGCAAGACAATTAGAGCGCAATTAGTTGATTGAAGTGATAAAGACAGATAATCACTGTTCAAAGTGCTTCTCTTTTCAATCCAAGGATTTCTGCAGACCTGTCAGCAGCAAAATAACTGAGCTGCGTAATGAAGACCATCCAATACACAAAAACACACCGATCTTACTGAGGGGTGTTTATGATCCTCTGATCTGCATGCTGTCAGATTAAAGCAGCTGTGTGTTGACATGAATGAGTGTGTGTGTGCGCGCGAGTGTGCATGTGTGCACGTGTGTGTGCGTGAGTGTGCATGTGTCTGCACGTGTGCGTGTGTGTGCGTTTTATTTTCTCCTTCACGTGTTTTTGTTTACACTATTTTTCACTGAACTTATTGTAACCTGACATAAAATGAAGGGTAGCACTTTCTATGACGCCCATATCTATAAGACATTATAAACATACTCATAATGATCAGCTTATATATAATCAGCTTATAGCACAGTATGATTAAAGTACTCAGATATTCATAATACTTTATAACATTAGTCATAATGCAAAGCATTTTATTAATAATTATAAGGTCAAGTGTCATAATACTTAATCATTTTTTCAGATCTTTTTTATTGCTTGTGCTCTGACATTGTTTTTCAAAATTCATTATGTATTAAGTGTAAGACGTTATATTATTATTATTAATTATTATTATTATTATTAATTAATTATAATCACTGTTACACTGCTTTATAATGTGATTAATAACAATATTTTAATTAATTAATAATAATAATAAGTATAAGTGACTTTAAATAGTCATTGCTGTGAAAAAATATTAAATCTATGCAAGAACAACACACAAAACAGTGTAAAATTA
Organism: Pterois miles; assembly: GCA_947000775.1. Taxonomy (NCBI): domain Eukaryota; kingdom Metazoa; phylum Chordata; class Actinopteri; order Perciformes; family Scorpaenidae; genus Pterois; species Pterois miles. Next base: position 16,195,369 of record CAMQGK010000052.1, read on the forward strand.
CATCACATTTACACACTGATTGCATTGCATTATGCACAGTGCACACTGTTATGTTTTTACAGTGATTATAGTGCATTATAGTCACTGTTACACTGCTTTCTAATGTGAAGAAGTTACTCTAAGTGCTCATTGTTTGCTTTAAGTAAAGTTAACATTAATTTTACGTTCTATGTGTTCTTGCATGGAGTTAATGATGTATTTTAATTTTAAGGTAAGGCATTTACAGTGACTTAAAATCACATTATAATGCATTATAATCACTGTAAATTATGTGATGTTGTGTGTTTAGGTCTTGCATATGTTTGTTTTTTTCCACTTAAAGCAAACAATGACCACTTAAAGTAACTTATAATTGCATTATAATGCATCATAACAGCAGTTATGATGCATTATAAAAAAGATTATAATCTTTTGCTTACTATGGGAATTCTAATAAACTATGATACTTGCAAAAAATGTCAGTGAGTGACCAACAATTATGACGTATTATGTCATTATGAAATTCTTTATAATGTGTTAATTAATGTTAAAATATTTGAGTGCTTATAACTATAATGATACAGTGGTATAAGCAGACTATAAATATGTTTATAATGCGTTATAGACAGCATTATAGAAAGTACTACCTGATGAAGTTACTGAATTGTTTAACACAGTATGAGATCATTTACTTTATATAGCATTTCTAACTCTTAACATGTGTTCCCAGTAATGATCCTACTTCCTGTAGTCATTTTGCAGCGTGTACTGTTTCTCCATTACAAGAACATGCAGTGAACATGTATAATATACTGTGTATCTCCTGCTCTGCTGCTGAACATGATCAAACTGAATCAAAACGTTCACATTCATGATATGATACTCACTTTTTCTCTCCTTGAAATGCATACTGACAACAGCACTAACTGTACACTTTTAGGGCCCGTTGATTGCGACAGCTTTTACAAATGGATACCATTGAACAGGTGGCCGGTTGCCATCTCATCAGAGGTATTGCATTTTATTTACTGTGCATTTCTCTCTCCTAATACATGTTCATCACATCAGTCTTTGTTTATTCGCCTTCCCTCAAAGTGACAGACAGCTGGTAGCAAAGTGTGAGTGTGACGGGAGGTTTACGTCTTCATAAATCAGGAGTCTGTAGAAAAGATTGTCGTTGATTTAAACAAATTCAATCATGATCGCTTGTTTGTGCGACTTGCTGTCGGAAAAGTTTACAACTTCAGTCACACACACACGCTACTAGTTTTTCTTTCTCTTTTCGTATTAACATTTTGTTTCCATCCTAAAAAAGTCTTACACGTATTTTCCGAGGTCAGAACACTTCTTCACTGCTATGCCGAAAATCAATCCAAAACTTTTTACTAACAAGTGGCCTTGAATCATTAAATATCAATCTAAGCACTCAATGTCTATGAGGAACCGAATATTTCAGTTTCATCATGTTTGTTTTGTCACTGTAATCCATCTTTATTGCTAACGTTGTCCGTCATAGCTTTTCGTCTGCTTCCAGCTATTTTTTTGTAGATTGTGGTGTGTCCTGAACTCATTTGTGCGTGTTTAAATGATTGTTTGATGGGTTATTTCCCACTTAGACTGTAGATAGTAGTGGCACATGTGTGAACACGATTAGGTTAACAAGTGGTGTAACTAAGAAGCATAGACTTTTTGAAATAGTCAATATGAGTTAAACAGGGTGTTCTTTACTGTGTACTTGTGTCTCACCTGCAGCAACTCTTGACCTGTTGCTCTTCATGATAACTGTCGTCACATTATGTTTCATGTTATTGTGCGTCATTAGTTTATTTGGAAGTCATATAGAGTGCTACAGGAATGAGTCCTAAAACCCAGAAATGAGTTAGCATTTTAGCACTTGCGGTTCCCTTGTCTGGAAGTCAGTGGGGTTTTTGAACGGGTTTATAGTCAGATGTCTGAAATGAGGTCTGTGGTTAATACAAGCTGAAGAGATTTTAGCGTTTTGTTCTACAATATAAAATACATAAGTCAATATCCCACTTGTGGATTTTGAAGGCTTTATGTGTCTTTAAAAAGCCAGTTGCTAACAAGTGGCTAAATGAGATTAAAAAACGTCATCATGCCAACTTGTCCAGCCTGGTGTAGTTCATCTATAGCCTAACGTTAGCTTTTTACTTCTGCCGATTGCATTTACACTTCAAAATTCATAAAAGTGGGGTTCATTTGATTATCTTGCTGAGCAAAATGTCTCAGAGCTGCCTCAGAGCTATTTTCTGCATTAATCCAAAACCCAATGAAAAAATCCCATTGGCTTTTTTTCCCCTTAATCTTTATTAAACAGATTCAATAAGAACAAACCAAATACCGGTAGATACATCATTAATAAACTGCATATTAATCAAAACCACAGTTCACTTGAGTGAAAAAAACAACAGAACAAAGCAGAAAATAAGTAAATTAATTGAATTAAATAAGATTAAAAAACAATAATAATAAATAACTTAAATTCACATTAAGGGGGTTAATCGGTATATAACTCAAGTAAATCAGAGAGTCTTAAGGGACTTGTACTTTTCAGTATTTTTAAGGAGTGAAAGAAAATCTGGCGGTCATTTTTAAAAGTCACAAAGGTCGGAGCAACTTTTAAGACTCTACATTTGTGCACATAAAATTTATCCACAATCAAAATATTATCACATAGAAATTCAACATCTTTGTATTTTACAAAAACACCAATCTTAGTCATATATTATTACATTCTTTGCCAGTATTCATGTATTCTGTCCCAAAAAGGTCTGACAATAGTACCCTATCAAAAAAGATGTTTGTGAGATTCAATATCTACTTGCCAAAATTGATTAAATATAACCCTCAGAAATTCTCTGCATGGGTAAATAGCATTTATTGTTTTAAAATGAACTTCCTTTATTTTAGGTAGCAGAGGGAATGGTAATATCTAGTCTTAATTTTGATCGTATCCGTCCCAGAAAATCATTGTAGTAATAATAATAATAGTAATAATAGTACTGTTCTTTTAACAGGGAGAGGAAAACATTCATTTTAATGAAGATCTCAAAACCTTGTTATTACACTAATTATCTATAAACTTGTGACCATCAATAAACAGCATCCCGTTGGCTTTTAGTCAAGGAAACCAGGGCGATGCTAACTTCCTTGTTGCCCTACAAAAATATGTCATCCCTGGAGCGCTCTATAAATGACCACAGATTTCTGTCAGTGGATATTACTGTGAATCCTACAGTGTTTACCATTTCTAATCCTGTTGCCATCCTTTTTTCCCCTTATCACCCAGCAGAGTATATCTGGTGGCCCAGGAAAGACAGGACGAAGTTTCTAATTGGCTTTGTGTGCAGGTGATGCTATCCAACTTCAAGCACTACAGCGTCACCCAACGCAAAAAAGAACAAAAGTCGGAACCACATGAAGAAGAAAAGAAAAACGTTAGTCATCTCAGAAAAATAACAACTGCTGTACTATAATCCAAACCTCCTATAACTTTACAACCTGGTTTGGTATGATGTTTCACGTCGATTTCATTCACCGATTTCCCTTCCTCTGTTAGCTTTTGTTTTTTGATTAGTTTTTAGAGTCATTTTAGTTTTAACCTTTTAATTTTTGTGTCATTTTATTTGATCTTATAGTATATTTGTGTAAATGGATTTTTTTTGTTTTGTTTTGTTTGAAGTACGGGGGTCATAGCCAAGAATATCTGCAAGTCATGTCTTCATCTTTGTAGTGTAACGGAGACTGGATGTCCCATTCAGTCTTTCTGAGAAAAAAAAAAAAAAGAAGCTCAGCGTGGAGAGACTCGGAGAAAAAAAAATACAATTTTAAGGAAAATTTAAAGAGGGTATCTAAGTAATAAATCTTAGTAGCTGTTTTATTTCTTGTGATGTCTCATTGTTAACCATAATTACCTATTTTTGGGCAATACAAAGAGGACTCCAATATTTTTATGGTCCTTTTTTATAAGTGTTGTTTTTGTTGTTTAGAAATATATATATATGCTATAACAAATTTCATATAACTACATTGTGAATTCAAACTTGAGAAAAAGAAATGTAGCTGTACATATTATTCCAGTCACTGCATATAACCAACTCAGTGAGAGAATAGCATATTTTTGTGATGGTGTGTCAAAAGAACATGTTATAGCGTGTGAATAGAAGAAAAAGCTGTAAACAGTTATTATTATTCTACTTTTTTTTCTGCTGGAAGACGGTATAAACGACCCCGGAGACAAACAGAACACATTTGCTCTGTAAATACCGAAGCTGAATAATTTTACAAGTGTCATACCAGCAAAATTTACAAACGGTGAGTTAACACAGTTTTAAGAGATAAAAAAAAAAAAGAGCCTGATTGGTATCTTTTGTCTAACTGTTAAGATATCAGTATCATTTCAAAGAGAGAGAGATAGAGAAAAAGATGATTTAATCCAAAGCACACTGTACTTAGATGTGAAGATTAGAACTTGAACCAGGCATTTCACAGTACTCTGTGCATCCTGACACTTTTATACTCCTGAGAGGAACTTAGTTGTTCGTTATTGTTTGTTTCATCCTGCTTGTTCCTGATTTTATTTTTCTGGAACACAAATATCTGGGCTCTGTGCTATGAGAGCCTTCTTATGTAACGCTTGTTCTCCGAAATCAGTTCGTTTTTGAATGAATTAGGAAAGTAAACATTTTGATACCATACCTCAGCCTCGGTGAGCTCTATCGTGGGAATCATTGGCAGGTTTTTAATTTATTCTAGTGGCAAAATAAATGGAAACACTGAAAAGGTAATAAAGCGAGTAATCATTGCACTGTGAGTAGTAAAGTACAGGCCATTTTTCCTATTTGCACATGTATATGTCGGCTTTTTTAAAAAAAAAAAATAAAAAAACGGCCCTGTGCTTTGGGATAGCATGAAGGATTTTGGGGTTAACGTGTTCTCGACTAGACAGACGCTTCAGAGTTTTGAGGAGAGTTAAAGGTGCTATTGATAACATTGATAACAGCCACTAGATGTCATCTTTACTTCACAACAAGTGGTTGCCAAGCACTTACCGTCAATCTCAGCCATTTATCCGTTTATTTCCAGAGATACCATCGTCGTTTTACTATTGGCTCACAAGCTTTGTTAGAAGTAGGAACCAAGTGTCAGATATGTTCCACAGAGATAAACAAAACATTTTGGACCTGCTAACGTTTTTAAAAATATTAATTTACAATCATAATGTTTTTTATGCTTTTATTCAGCCTTACTAAAGGCTCTGTGGTTGTATTATTTGTCTACACAAAATGTTATCAATAAGGCCTTTAACAGCTTGGGAAGTAGGAACTGATATGTTGCAGTGGATCTCTTTATATATTAGACCCATGTCTCATTGGTGAAGATATTTATACAGGGTTAAAAGATGACACTGAATTATTCACTCTGTCGCTGCACCAGGTTTTACACAGTATGTGTGGTTAATGATTTTACTCATGACAAACATTTAATAATAATAAGAAGAAGAAGAATAATGTGCTCCTGTCCAGTTTTTAAAGTCATTATTGGAATGAATGGTGTGTTTTTCTGAAATACTTTACCTGCTGCAGGTGTATTTGCTGTTTTCATTTTACCCACTTCCTGTCTCTTTTATTTCAAAACAACCAGGTAAAGAAATATGCTGGATACTTCTAAAGTAAATGATATGGAGGTGTGATCAAGTAATAATTTAAAGAGTTAAAAAAAAAAATAAACCCTTGTAATGTTCAAATGTAAAAGAAAATAAGAAATACAAAACTATAAAAAAAGAAAGATGCTTCTTTGCTGATTTCAAGTTTAATCAGAGTTTTATTGATACTTTGTGGTTTATATATTAATAATTGTAATATACTATTAAAATGTACTGTGCATCCATTGCTTTCTCTCTTTCCATTCCCCATCCTCAGAGATCCTACTTCTTTTGTTAATCATCCATGTATTTCATTAGTGTGTAAAAGAAATCACAGTTAACTTGTAAACAGAGTGCTGTCTTTGATACCAGTGTAGTGGTCTTTGTTGTTCTCCCTTGCTCTACCTCCTCTCCTTTCTCTCACATCTCCCCCTTTCCCTCTCGCGCTCTTTTTCTATCTCCTGTAAGTACAACGTAGATGTTATATAGGACTCATTAATATAATACTCGTAGTGAATTAGTGGATTTAGGACCAGTCAAGATAGACCTTTCTCTAAATGATCATGTTATTCTGATATTTGCAGACATTTATTTTGATAGAGGTTCATTGTAATTTATTCCCTGTATGTTTTATTTTTTGGTTTTCGTTTTTTTGCCACTCTCACATGGTTCCAGCTAACCAAAGCTCTCATGGATGAACAATAGAGAAACTGTAAGATGGAATTGTACACAAGGCATTATTTGGATCCCCACCCTTGAATGTTTTAAAAGGGGTGTGCCATACTACCTTAAATGCTAACGCTAGATATGCAAAACTCTTGTTTTTTGATTACTTTTTAAGAGGGACACAAGCTATAATCATGGACAAAGATTTTATGTAAAAAAAAAAAAAAAAAAAAGTATTTCATATTTTTTTAAGAAACATACCAATGATTACAACACTAGTCATAGTATCAGCCATAAATAACCTGTTATATCTTTTAATGTTTTCTATCCCAGATGCCTCTGGCAAGGTTGTTTTTAGATAATACTGTTTTTAATCTTTATTTATCTCAAAACTTCCATTAAGAAGTCTGATAATTGTAATCTTAGATTCTGGGAACTAGTTTTTGTTTTAATCCATAATCCATGTTGTTTACACATATTGACATTATAGAGGCATTACTGTAAAAATGAAAAAGACTGCAAAAGACTCTATTAAACAGAAGATGTCTGGCTCCAGAGGAATATTATCAGCTGTTAAAGGACAGGGTGTGAACCAGCGCTGATTAATAGATGATCAAATTTGTGTCCTGACTTTGGACCAATGCCCTAAAGCTGTGATTCATTGCTGAGCTAAATTATATTAAAACGTGAATTTAAATGCTCAAAGTTTCCTCTAAATACCATCTCAAAGGATGTCCAGAACTCAGACCTGATAGATTTACACAAGCAGCTGTGTATTCAAGCAAAAACAAAGCTATTATAAAGCCTCAAGCTGTGTGCATACTCCGTTTTATTTATTTCAGTATAATTCCAATTAAACATAATTCAGGTTTTATAACTGTTATTTCATTTATTTCACCTCATGGGGTCTTCAAATTGAGTACTATTACATTATCAGATAACATTAGTGTCTCATCCAGTATAGACTGTCAAATTACATACAGTATGTGCAGTAATGGCAGCTCTGATAGTGACGCTAATAGACAAATTATGCCAGTGGATCCAGGAAGTATAATGGATATTGTGTTATTTAAGAGAAACGATCCCAAAAGACAATGTCCACATACTGAGCAAGTCAAATAATATTGAATATTATCGTAAAAGTAATTTATGACATTGGACAACACAGGAAAAGTATAGTATTTGAAAAACAATTTATTCAAAAAAAGTGACATGTCCCAAGTATTAATGCTTAGTTTGCCTTATTTACATATTTTAGTGTCAAAAATAACTCAATGGTGGAAAGAAAACTATTATAATAGGAATCTTCATTTAAATGCACCAACTTATGTGCACTAGTTAAGTTAGACAGGGTAAAAGAAAGTGTTCCTCCTGGTCATTTACAGCATTTGTTTATCTGAATATTTTATCAAATAATAAACTATAATTCAAGCCACCTACAAACCGATACAAGGAGCTCATTAGGAGCTGACTCCAATTTTGCTGCCGTTTCATCTGAAACACAAATAACAGTGCAACAAGTAAGAAATATGTTATTTTGTGTTTCTCACTGTTGCAGCACCTGCTGGCTGTAATTTTTTTAAATTTTTTTAAATGGCTCATTTTCCCCCTCACGCATAATAAAAATGGCCTCTTCTTCTATTGTTTTGTGATCCTGTAGCTTGGACTTTAAGGTAGCATGGCTCTGTTGCTGTAATTTCATTTTATCTCAAAACTGACAGCAGTTTACAGCTGATGAATGTTACACATCTTAGTAGACTAGCTTATCCATTTTTGGGGAGAGGGGACGGGGTCTTGGTTTAAGAAAAAAAAAAGAATCAAAAAAGAAAAAAGTCAACCTTGGAAGGTGTTGACATTTGTAGTGTACTACCGTATCCATTTAAACTTGAATCTTGAGGCAAGTGCTAGGCAATGGCCAAACAATTTTATCCCATCCGCTGTGGGAAAGTCTCCACCCTGAAACCGCGCACATTTGTGAGATTTCTGTCATCTTGGGTCAGTTTTATGGATAAGAAACAACCGTCTCCCTAAAGCTGGGGCTTCAGGCAACGACTGTTTTCGGCTATTTCCAAATAATTAGACTGACTTTGAAAGCTCATTAAACGTTCTTGAGCATTTATACCCAAAAGAGGCTTATTCATAGTGGTGCTAATGGTTTTAAAACCAGACAATGTGCCCTTATCTCTGAGAGATACTGGTCACAGTGACCACAAAGTTATCCTCCCAGTCCACAAAGTGACTCTCACTAACTACCACCATTTCTAGCGTCTAGTGTTCATTACAAAGGTCAGTTCACAAATTTGGACTGAACTTTCCAAGGTGACAGAAATAGCTCAAGTTCAACTGTACCGTCGTCGTTTCAGGGTGAATTTCCCCTTCAGTCCGAACCATTGCCATCTCACCCATGCTCATTGATAAATATATACATACAATTGCAATATATATGTGTATAGATGAATATATATTTGCAATTTTCACCAACTTGTCTGAACAATACTAGACTGGAGACCTCAGCTGTATACAAAATATTCCTCACACAGCTACATTATAGTCATTATTAGCTTATGTTCACCAACACGAGAGTTCACACCTGGCGTGTTGTCGCGTTTGGAGGCAGACCGCATGGCCTAGAGGGGAGCCTGGGAGCTCTCCAGACCGCATGGACGGCAGTGCGAGGCTCTGCCGTGCTTCCATGTTTCTGCGGGCTGAGCACAGAGCTCTCTCCACTGCTGTCTGCCCATTCCTAACACTTGCCCCTTTTTTTTTATGTTAACCAACTTTTTATGGCGAGAGACAGACAGACTTGACTGACATCTGAAAGCATCTTTCAGGTTATCATATGGCTTGCTTAAGCCCTGTTGTAAAATATACTAAAAAAATAATAATGATAATGATGATAATAATAATATTAATATTAATAATAATAATGGATGGGGGTCTCTCACATATCAAAATGTGGAAAGTCTAATTTTATATTTGTATTTTCAAATAATAATATTGACAAAAAAATGTCTGTGAAAGGTTTCCATCCTCTACTGTGGTCCAGAAATTGATGTGTCTGTCTGGAAAATAAATAAAATAAACTGAATTGTTATATGACTTCTTTTCACTGTTTCATTGCATTTTTATTTTTTGCAATATATTTCATGGAAAAACCTGATCTCAACATTTCAGTAACTCGTGTAATTATGTGGTGAACCATCACAACAAAGAGAGACATTCACTTCCCATACTGTATAGCATCTCTCATGGGTACTTGGCTGTGAAGGACAAGACTGTTGTGTTTATTACAGACAACAGTTGTTTTCTTTTTTCATTCCACATTTTCACTCGACCACACACTCGGCGTATCGGCGCCGATGATCCTTCCGGGTCACTCATCAAGTCAGCGGGATTAATAGAGTCGGAGCGCTAAGGTGCATTTAGGGGAAAACGGTGAACAAACAAGTGCAGGCGTGTAATTCTGCTGCCCCTCAGTGGTCTCTCCCAGCACATGGGAAGATGCAGCGCTTTCAGTAAAAGCATCCAACAGAGCTTTATTTTTCATCAACAGTATCACACGGAGATCATCAATATTAGCTGAGGCTCAGCAGCTAAACAGCTGAGGGTGTGTAAACAAGGCTGCTGCGTGACAGGCCTTTAGAGCCATAACAATAGTAGAGACGCACACATGAAGTGTTACCTTTTCATGTGATTGTCACAGTGCGTTTAGTCCTGCTTTCACTTTACAACATTACTTTTTCTGCTTCCTAAAGATCAAAATCACGCCGGCTCTTGAAGGCTTGTCTCTGAGGGGATTGTGCCATTTTTCACTATATATTTTGTACTATATATATCTTGTACTGTCAACCATAGACAGCAAAGTATAATAATAATGATGTAATGAATCCCCCCCACCCCATCCTCACCCACACACACACACACACATCACAATGGTTTTAAGACAAAAGTTATGTTTATTTTCATCAATAACTTTGCTTATTGTAATATAAATAAACAGTTGGTCCCTGATATTGTTGGCTTGAAAGTGTTCAGCCAGTTTCACCACAATTTACACTTTTATTAACAAATAAATGCAGCTGGGCAGATGAAAATGAGTGAGGAAGAGATTTACTGGGGTGAAAAATACATTTCGTTCTTAAAAATAAGGAAAGGGTGCCGACTGGCATTTAAAAAATAATAACATTTTTTTAGAGCGCGACCAGCGCCCCTGAGAAGGTGATGGCCTATAAGCGGTCGCCTATATGGCCTCTGCCTTAAGCCAGCCCTTATCCAGCACTTTTGCTGTGATATAGACTATGTTTATTGTTAAACATGATGTTACTGCTGCATTGAAATTCAGGTATCGGGGTTTTTTTATGTGGGTGCTTGTCAGGTGAGACCAACAACACTCCGACAGCTTCATCACTCATTCAGACGAGGTGATCTATAATTCTGACTGAGATCAATACTGTTCCCCAGCTCTTGTTTTTCAGAGCTGAGGCGCTAGAAGTTTAGATCACGCCGCAGTCGTTGTGTTTGTGTAATGAGCAGAATGATAATCCAACTGACAGTCTGGACTATTGTGTCACTTTCACAGAAGCTGCTTTTCATTGTGTTGCTTCTCCTGACAGACCAGGTGTGGAGTCCAGTCATGAGGTATGTAAATATAAAAAAATCCACTTTTTTATGTTAAATTACAATTTTTGAAATTGCTGTCAACTTGATGTAAAAAACACTTGAATTAGAAAATCTGATTTTTTTTATATGTATTTATTTTGTTAAATCCCAAACAATATCGATGTAACATAATAGTAAGAACACTTGAAAAATGTCTGTGGCTTTATGATTTTACCTGTCCAGATTCCTGGTCACTGTAATTAGCCGACAAATTCATCAAACGGCTGATGCTCGCGCTCGTCTGTGTTTTTAAACGCGCAGGCCTAACTGGTTGACCTTTGCAGTCCACCTGCCTTTAATTAAGTGCTAATTAAAAGTGCCATTACGATCAGAGAGCTCGATACTCGTCGGGCCCTTAAACACAAGGATTCAGGTCTTTCGGTGGAGCACTGCAAGACAATCAGACAGTCATTACGGGAGCTAAATGTCAGCTCACTGCAGAGAAGAGAAGCTGTTATTAATCTGTGGAATCAACGTTTGTTTTAAAGGTAAAATGTTTTAAGTAAGGCTATTTCAGCACTATGGCCTATACACTATGAAAATAATAGAATCACCCATATTCATCTATATATGATCCACCCACCCACTCACTCCTCCCTTTCCAAAACTGTGATAATGTGAGCCGCCGAATGCAAAACCGTGGTAACGCTGGTCACCTCACTCAGAGGCCATCCTTACCGTAATCAAAAGCTGTGTAGAGAGGAGGTCGGGGTAGATGGTGGGGGTCAGAAAATACTGGACTTGTGTCCAGGAGACTGGTGTTTTTGCCTCGTGTGAAACCAGAAGTCAGTTTATTTATTTGTCATGTGAATTGCGTAATTAAGAAACACCACTTCTGTAGTTATTTTAGTATTTTAAGCCAAACCCTGTTTTCTTCTTAAACCTAAGTCGTTTTCTTGTCTAAACCTACAAAAGTTGTTTTCTGGGAAGACAGAAGTTTACTCTGAAAAGAATAACTTTTTTGTAAGATATCATACGAACCGTTGTTAGAGGATATATTGGTTTGGTTTGTCCATTCTGGGCTACTGTAGAAACATGGTGGAGCAAGATGGCGGATGAAGAGGACCTGCTCCCCATATAGATATGAAGGGTTCATTCTAAGCTAATGAAACGAAAACACAACAGTTCTTAGTTTCATACACAAATGAAAACATTGTGATGAACATAGTGACTATATATATCCCCCTGAAATGTTACACACTGTTCCTTCAAAGTGACACAATTACATTGCACTATATTTCTACTCAAAATAATTTTACATTTATGTTGCTTGACATTTAACCACGAAAAGTCAGGGTGTCCGCCAACTTTTTACCTGGCAGCATACATACATACAGTCACACACATACACACATTTTGCCAAATATGTGTGCAGCAAGTCACCAGCAGCTCATTTGATGGCCTCAACTCATACAGTACTGGAGGCTCTGTGTAAATTTCCCATGGGCCAGTGCTAACAGGCTGAATGTGACAGCTCCTGGCAAACACAAACAAGCCACCATGCAGTGCAGGAATGCCACTACGAGGAGGATGCTGCGCAGTAACAACGCTCCGGCCCGCGGATGAAGTGGTACTGGTCTGCTGCCACCTCCGTGCATGTCAACCTGCAAAAGCAGAGGAGAGAGATAAAGAAAACCTGGCTTTCCATGCATATTCATGCAGCGATGTGGTGCTGCAGGACAACCCCCCCCCGCCATCCCCATCCACTAGCCTGAGACGACACCTCAGGGCCCCTCAGCATTTATTAACGGTAATTAAGAGCTAGTATGAGATGCTGGCATGTTTAATTGCCAATTACAGGTAGGTTAGATATAGATGGAAATGACAGGTATTTATACAGTACATCAGTCTCAATAACCAAGCCGTGTTTATACCTTGAAAATGAATGAAAGGTTGGGAAACATCCAGGATCCTCGCAGACGCCTGGCATTGTAGGAATTCAAGTGCAATAATGAGCAATGCTCAATGGATATGCACTTAATTTTACGTGCATCACTAAATTATCTCCCCACACAGCCATGTAATGGTTGCTCCTCTTTTGAAGCGGAAAATTTTTTTGACAGAGCTGTGTAATAGAGTCAATAGTTGATGGGAAGACTGCTGTGGATGGGGGGAGACGAGGCACTCAGGTGGCTGTTTCCTCCCAGACTCCAGGCCTAATGTAGCCTTTGGCATGGAAATTGACGTGACATTGATGGGCACTCTCCCGCCAGCGGAGAGTCGTGCGCCTGCACAGCCTTCCAATTCGCTAATAATTGCTGATTAAAAACTAGTTAAGAGTCCATGAAAACTCAAATGTGCATTAACCAAATGACCTTCTGGGAATGGCAAACAGTCTGCAGCCAAGAAGGCGGACGGCTTCATATGTGGAACTGGTCCCTGGCTTGTTTTTAAGAAGGTGGAGACAAACAGCAGCGTGCTGTGTGAGACTATTTGTGAGTTTTATTGTGTCCTAATCTTCACAGAAATTGTTCTTGAGCTCATATAACCGTTTCATTATGTAAGAAGAGGCTGTCAATCTAACAATCACGCTGAACTAATCCTTAACATGGAAACATAATCCAATAGATAACTACATGAAATTACGCTTTATTCTTTACAGATTATGGCCTATTTATAGATTATAGAACAAATTAATTAGCTCTAGATGGCATTAATGAGTTAAAAATAGGTTATATATGATCAGTATCTACATATTTTAAAACTACTTAATCAAAACTGTCTGAGATAACTGTAATCCCATTACTTTAATGTTTCATTATTACACTAATACAAATTATAGTGATTATGATTTAATGCGAGGTGTAAAGATTAGCAAATTTCCTCTTGAAGGTTTGGCAAAGACAAGTATTGATCATTAACATGTTTTTCCTACTTATTTAATCTTCAGTTTATTCTGTATGTCACACACATGGAAATTAAAGAGGACCTATTATGGTCATTATTGGGTGCATACTTTTATTTTAGGTTTCTACTAGGACATGTTTGCCCACTCTGCTCTGATTGGTCAACCGAATCTAACTTCTCAGACTCTGCTCCAGCTCCGCTCTAACTAGCTTTGTTTGAGGGTGGGCTAAACTAGCCTCTAGGCAGGTATTATAAAAGTGTGTTACTTGGTGACATCACCATGATACAGAACAAAAGGCGGGGCTTTAATCAAGACGTTTCAGGCGGTTCAGGAGTCGGGTTTCTGTGGGGGAGACAAACTCCATTTACAGTGGACTTTGGGCTTTGTCACTTTGCAGACTTTTTACATTCACAATATGTATATGTAACACTAAAGGAAAGGGAAAAATTACAAAAGCATAATACATCCCCTTTAAAATACTTTGCTGAGTCAAATGCAGACCGGTCACTCATAAGAAACATACTGCAGGTTTTTTTTTTTTTTTTTTAATTAAAGTAATTATCGCCTGAATGTTTAGACTTGTGAGCTGTATGTAACCAACTGCATGAGAAGCAGAGGAGGCCATGAGCTAACTGACTCAGAAAATCCACATATTGTGTCCCTCTTTTCTCTCACATTATCCACCAGATGAGGCATTACATGCTGCTTACAAAGGCCATCGGGTTTTGGCCCAGATCACAGAGGATGCAGCTGTCTGCTCATTGTTCATCATCATTGTCTTCATGGATCCAATGGCTACAGAATCAATAGCTGCCTCGGAGCAAACTAGTGAGCAACAGACTGTAGAAGCAGGTAAGAGTGTCAATTATTACTGGAGGACAGAGCAAAAATACAAAGTAAATGCCAACAGGGGGGAAAGGTAATGGTGTTGATGGGATCATTAGCGATGGATTAATGATTACTTGGCTGGGTGCTGCACATTTCTGGCTTATAAAGCTCACTTTACAGCCTGTAGTGTAGTCTTGACTTTGGATAAAAATATACCTCAATGTACAGACAGATTTCAGTACGTTTCCAGTCCTCCCTGTGCAGAGGAATCCCAAAACTATTATGACAGTAATTAGATTAATGAGAGATGAGTGTGTCTGTGTGTGTTTAGGTGGAAATAAAAATGTTTATTGCCAACAGGTTTTACTTTTATTGTAGTAAGAGCATGAGTCACTAACACATTCTGACATAACATGTCAAAATGTTTCCCATTATAAGACATCCCCTATTCACTGACTTCCTTGTCTAAGTATCACAGATCCCCACTAGAGACAAAGGCCTGAAGTTCATTAATTAATCCCAAATCCATACAGACTACAGTATTATTTGCAGTGTTGTTTGAGACGATGAGTTCAACAGCAGCTTTTTCATACAGTTTTTGTAGGCTTTGTGATAAATCTAAAAACTAAGTCAGGGAAATGGCCTCAAAGGGGCCCCAACATTTAGTCTGACACCTCTAATGTTGTGTAAGAGTCATGTCACAGTGCACTTTAATCCAGCTGTGATGTTATATCATCACTTCAGACAATACACAAACAATACTGTGATTAAAGCTGCAGTCAGTAACTTTGA
Source organism: Pterois miles (assembly GCA_947000775.1). Lineage (NCBI taxonomy): Eukaryota > Metazoa > Chordata > Actinopteri > Perciformes > Scorpaenidae > Pterois > Pterois miles. The sequence continues at coordinate 16,210,806 of CAMQGK010000052.1, forward strand.
GCAAATAAATTCCAATAAAAGTTACTTTTATAAAATGGTCACTATATCCTTACAGTAGAGCATGAGACAGTGAAGTAATTTTCACCAGTTGTCCACGTTAGGTCAGATAATACTTTATTATATGCTGATGTAAAGTGTTCCAGCAGTTGAAGGACCTGCACAGGGATAAGCAGCACTTTTTGTAGTCCATCTTCAGGACATTGTAGTTTCACCACGGTGAACACCACGGTTGACTTTTCCTAAGTCTTCATGAATTCTCCCTCACATCTTTCCTTGACCTCATGTCATTTTCTATCTTGGTCAAGAAAAAGTGGTTAGGAAAAGACATTAGGACGTCATTTTTTGACTTTTTGACCTCAGCCATAGACTGTATACAGTATAAGAAGTGGATGTAGTCACTGTGATGTCATCCTTTGGTTTGTGGACCGCCATTTTGAAGCCTTGAGATCTGCATTTTATTATTATTATTGTGGTTGGTATTTGCAACCACAAATGACACGAGACGGTGAACCCAAGTACAACCGAACACTGACTAAGACGTTTTTAGGCGAACAAAAATGTTACAATTAACTTTCATGAACTGAAAACACACTGTGAAAGGGTTAAAGTTGTCATGGACATGCACATGGACAACTTCCAAACCGGACAACGCCATGGTAGTGACCTGTCATTCACAAGGTAGCCACTCTCTAAAGCATACCCTGCTTTATGGTCTATTTGACTCTAAATGGGACCATAATTTACTAAATGAACATCATGCTGTACTGAAGAAGACCTGAAACTAGCGATTGAGACCACAAACTGTTGTTTACAACAGAATGTTTACAATGTTTACTGAGGTGATAAATCAAGTGAGAAGTAACAAGTTTGACAGCTGCCTATCTCTGATTGGTTGTTTTTGTTTGGGTTCGGTGAAATCTTGCAAATATCATTAGGAGCACGAGGAGGAGGCAGAGGAGCATGTTTTTTTCCACAGATTATCTGTCTCGTACTATTCTCAGGATATAATTTTATAAAAATAACTTTTTATCATATTTGCTCAAAGTTACTGACTGCAGTTTTAAATCATTTTACCTTCTTGTAAATTCAGTGCAGACTCTAATGAGAGCTGTAACCTTCCATGCATAAGAGGGAACAAAAGCATTTCCATCGGTTAACACCGCCATACAAAGGTTTTTATCAGGTAAATGCTGATTTGTGTGAAATCTCAAGTCAGTTGACACAATATCTGCTGGTGAAAAACACGCCAGAGATTTCAGATGCAAGGTCATGCTCAAGGTCATTTTCATTATCACATCAGGAAATTTTGATAAGCAGCATAGTAACACAATAATACATCAAGTGCATGATGCATACTTATGAATTAAGTAAAAACAGCATCCGCATAAACAGCTTTATAGTCAAATACATTGCACATCTCCTCAAAGGCTATTTTTTACAGCAAATACATCTAAACTAGCACAAAGAAACAATTGGATTTACTGTAGTTACAGCTTAATGGCAGTTTGAAGGAAAGGTGATACAGTTTATAGGTTTTTAAGAAGATTTTTTTTCCTCTTTTTTATGGATGGTAAGAGCAATACTGTAGGCAACTCCCAGCCATAACAGCATGCTTTTTTGTTTCCCGTGTGTGTGTGTGTGTGTGTGTGTGTGTGTGTGTGTGTGTGTGTGTGTGTGTGTGTGTGTGTGTGTGTGTGTGTGTGTGTGTGTGTGTGTTTAGACAACACATACCCTTATCAATCTCTGCACAATAACAGAAAACAATTTGCTAATGTTTTGAAAATAGCTTTCCCTTCCCCTGCTCCAGCATTGTGAGATGTATGCACAATTTCATAAACACAATCAGTGCGCTGAATGGCGGCACTGATATTCTGAAAAAAAAAAAAAAAATCTCATTATTGTTCCTGAGCTATGGAAAAAGCAGTCAATGGCCCATATCACACAGAATGCCCCCTCCTCCCCCTCCTCCCCCTCCTCCTCCTCCTCCTCTTCCTCCTCCTCCTCTTCCTCCTCCTCCTCAGCAGCCCACCATCACACAAAGCTTAATTCCACCTAGCAGCAAACAATAAGCAGCAGTTTTCTGATGAATATTACTGATGACCCACATGAAATCATCAGCAGGCCCGCTGCACTTTGCCTCATAGTCTTCAGGCGACACTGGCCCTGCAGTTGAGATCATGTGGATGCATCACTGTCCTATCATGCACTTGTTTTATATATATATATATATATATATATTTGAGTTGCACTACCGTTGACTGTGTCATGTCTTATTTCAGTAATCGAAATCTGGATCTCTTTAGCGCAGAGCTAAGAGACAACGTGACCTGTGTCACAGTGCCTGCCTGCCTATATGGATTTCCAGTCTTTTGTAAGTCACTCCATCTTCCCCCTCTCTTTCATGAACAAGTGTCAGGAAGAGTGGCCACAGAGGAGTGCAAGTAAACAGGAAATGAATGATGGGCCTTGTGGGAATACATGCATAGAGGTGGAATATAAGTGAGTGGTGTTTGTGACAAGACAGGCAAGAACCAGAGACATATGTATGTTTGTGAGACCACTGGGCCTAAATATACAGACAACGTCAGTGATGGATGATGACAGTCCAGTGCATAATCAGAGGAGTTCAGTGAGGGCATGGTAAGGGCATACGCAATGGTGTAGTTGTCATTGATGAGGTGGGAGTACTACTTGGTAGATGGATAGTAGGTTACTGAGGAGGAAGTGGGTGTACTCTCCTATATACTCCAATGGCCAGAAAAAAAGGTGTTTCTACCCCGTATACCTCTATACTCTCCACTACACCACTGGACATAAGGTATGTATCAGGCCTCCTCAACACTACTTAGTGTCAGAGAGTTTAAATGTCTGTCCAAAGCTACCAGTGCATCATTTGGGGGTGTTTGTTTCTTTACATGTTAACGCATGATTTTCATTTCCAGAAAGTCACCTGCTACTTATTTCTTTTGGGACATGATCACATTTTGTTTGTAAAATGTCTCTGAAAAACAACACTTTACAAAAAAAAAATATTCAGAAGAATTGGTGTGTAAAAATGCTGATTATTCTATGACAATAATTTATATAGGAGAGATGTCTGTTTCATTTTTTAGCTCTATGAATGTTGAATATGAATGTCGGTCCACTTTGGTCCACACTGAAATAAGGTTTAAATTTTAGTTTTGACTTTTTGATTCCATTTTAGTTTTTTAGTGTTTGATTTTTGTTTAATTTCAGTTTTTCAGAAAGGTTTCGCTTTTGTTTTTACATATGTAGTTTTAGTTTTACAGTATTTTTTATTTGTTTTTGTTAGGGCCAGGTATAAGGTCTCATAAGTATGTAGTTATTCATACAAAATACATTTTGGAGAACTGTGTGGCTATAATGTTTCATGTTTGATACTGGCGCTACTTTAGTGTCTGATGTGAAACATTTGCGGCGTAGCACCGTCTGTTCAATTTCTGTGGTTCACGTCACATCAGGAGAGTTGAAATTCATGCTTTTTCCAGTTGTGATATATTATAGCTAAACATTTTTATTTATTTGTATTCATTTTTTTAACCAGGCGATATCGTTTCAGTTTTGTTTGAGTTTTTCTTAAAGGATGTTGTTTTTATTTACTTTCAGTTTACTAACAATATTTTTCACTGCTTATTTTTTTTGTAGTTTAATATAATAAACCTGGAATGAAATGTTAAATAATAGTTAAATATCTGAACCACTGAATGAGCTGCGGTGAAATTTGCTACAGATATTCCCAAGAGGATACGGTCTAATGACTTTGGTGAACCCCTGACTTCATCCAGCGCCACACTAAGATGGTGAAATTGGCAAATATTACCTGCTAAACATCAGCATGTTAGTACTACCTCTGTGAGGAGACTATTTCCCTGCTAGCATTAGTATTTAGCCCAAAGCATCACTGTACTTATAAGTACAGCCTCACAGAGCTGTTAGCCTGGCTGGTCTAAATTGCTTCACAAAGTCCTTCAGATAGCTACCAGGAGAATGTATTTATCCTCTGAAATCAGTGCAGAGGTTGGCCACAGGGACGCACTTTGGTGCACATCAAACTCACCGCTGGGAAATTGTCTATTACTCTTTATTCCAAAAATTATTATCTATGAGTGTCTATGTAGCGCCCCCATAAAATGTAGGGGGGCTACTGTCCCATTAAAGCATTTTGAGCCCTTGTACCTACGTTCCTGCACAGCACACGGTAAATGTTAATTAACGGCGGTGAAGGTTCAGTGTGTTAAGGCTCCTCTTTGAACCATGATGTTCATCAGATCAGTTGCAAACTCTGGCAAGTACTTCAGTCTGACATTTGATGATGTAAGGTTTATGGTGATCATCACAGATCACTAAATGTCAGGGACCGTCTGGCCACAGCTGATATATTCATCCCAGAAAGCAGGAGATGCACTCAGATGATACATTGGCCCTGGTTTCTGTCCTTGTCAAGAATGAGCAGCATGTAAGGACTCCTCATCAAAATGTGTGAGGGCTTTCAGTAGAGAAATGGTTCTATAAAGCAGCTCTTGACCTGTGCAACTGAGAAATGTCATATATCACTCTTCCTGGGTTGTGACTTATAAAACCAAACCAAAAGCGACAAGGGAATAAAACCACGCTTTATTGAATGATGTCGCACAAATATGAGGCCTGATTAATAGACGCAACCAGCCAGTCAGTTCACATCTGATATTCTGAGCCACATAGAGCAGATCGATTTTAAGAAGCCCCATTCATGCAGAATGCAAATGAAATCCTTCATCCTGTAGATCAAAATCAGATTTGTTTGATGGCACTGATGCAATTTATTTTGTGAAGACATTTGATTTTTAATATTATCTATTATGTTTTCACATACATAATTACTTTTAAATATAAAATGTCTCCTTCAATTATCATTGTTATTATTATTGGATATTTTGTGGGGGGAATCTTCTTAACTGTTTTATGGTGCAAGTTGCTTCAGTTTTCTAAGTACATTTACTTGACTACTGTACTTAAGTGCAATTTTGAAGTACTTGTGTTTTACTTAAGTATTTCCATTTGGTGCTTTATACTAATATTCCATTTATTTTGACAATTGCTATTACTGGATGAAGTACCTGAAAGCCACACTTGAGTAAAAGTGCAGATATCTAACCAGAAAATTACTTTAGTAAAATTTAAAGTCAACTATTAGAAAATTACTTGAGTAAAAGTCTTAAAGTGTGTGATATTTATGGTATGTAAGTATCAACATTTTAATTTTATGATGTTAAATGTACCTTTAAGTATTGAAAATAAAAGTACAAGTAGATGCTCTTAATAAAAAAGCAAGGATTTTGAGATTTATGAAGTTTATTCCTCTTAACATGTACACCATGTTAAAATTTGTGGCTGCACTACACTTGAAGAAAATGAGATCTTCACAACTTAAAGGATTTAAAGAACAAAAACAGTTTCTCCTGCCCTCGTAGTCGTATGTAGCCTGCCGCGTGAACTGACGTGCAGCCTGTCTGGACTTAAGTGGAAATCCAAACTGAACTATGGCTCTGAGAGCACTTTGTTTGCACTTTCCCATCACGTGAGTGATCTAACTTGCAAGCTAGGACCACTGATTCATGCATCGGGGTAAACTTATACATATTATTAGGAAATGTAGTGGAGTAAAAGTGAAAGTTGACAGAAATACTGTCTAAAAAGTACAGACACTCAAAAAATACTTGAGTCATGTAGCAAAGTATTATTACTGGCCCGTATAGCTTGAGAGGCACTGGGCTAAACTACTGTACTTTATAATACTAAAACTTTACTTTAAGTAGTAAAATCTAACTCCACCTCAACCGGCTACAACAGTAAAATACTGCTTACTCATTGATGCATTAGTAACAATCTAATAATGTAATATTTTAACACTCACAGGGGTCATTTTTCTGCAAGTACTTTTGCTTTTTCCGCTTTATATTGTTGCTAACACTGTATGGTTTTGAATGCAGGACTTGATTCATGTACAGTCCTCCTAGGAACATAATTATTATTTGTGCTGAACTGAGATATATTTAAATTGAAATCTGAAATAAACAAAGTTGCTCATCTTGAAATCAGTCAAAGCTAAACTGGTTTAATAGTGGAATAGGGAAATTACTTATATTTTTCAAAACAGTCTGTATCATTGAAACTTGATATTGGTGATGGAGAGGAAGCTCGGGCCTAATTTGGTGGTTTTTCCATTAAAAAGTGTGTTCTCCAGTGATATAGTTTTTTGACTTCTGGTAGGGAAGGACATGTTTTTTCTTTGCTTGTCACCTTTTCTTTTTCTTTGCCAAAAGGGTCACCCTGCACTCATCCTTTTGCAGCAGTCCTGGAGTGAGAAGAAGCACCTCAGATCAAACCTTTTAGTGACCTTCCAGCACATCGGACAATCTCCCCGAGCACCGGTGCACTAACCATCAAGCCCCATGTGGCCTCCGTGAAGTGAGGAGCAATCAAGGTAAAATTGAGGGGGTGGAAAAGTGGTAAAATGTGTATATGTGTGTATTTGTGGTGAAAATATGCCACCTGCAGTGTCAACAGTTTGTAGAGTCACCCAAGTAATCAAACAACTGTAAGATTCACGCAGGGGCAAAAATAAAAATAAAAAAATTCAAAACATTTTCAAAGTGAAGACAGTCCTGAACAGAGTAGGATAAATATTAAACCAATCAGATTATGATTCATTTATATTACACACTGATTAAGAAATATCTACATATCACAGGTCAATGTTAAGACTGAGGTTAAAACTAAATATACTGATTTATGCTGTAATTTATTCATGATTATTACAGAAAGATCTAAGAAAATGTTTCTAAAATTAGAAACTATTTAAAGACTTGGAGTATTTGTGAAACCAGATTAAACCTGGGTTGAGTTATATGCAATCTGCTCATGAAATCAAAAGATGATTAAACAAGCGTATCTGTAGTTCTGTCTTGACTCAATCAATGTGCACTAATCCTTCATCCACAAGGGGACGTCTTTGAGCTACAATCACCACCTCCTCTGCTCACTGACGGCCCAACAGCTCTCCAAGGCCTATTTTACTTTATGTCAAGTTTATTATGACCACATGGCCTCCACAAATGCTGTCCAATATCCAGCAACCTGTGTGAACACAGAGTGACTGTAAACACGTCTATCACGGCGCAGGAACATTTCCTAACATATGCTGTCAAAAGCAAAGAGGACTTCCAAGAAACAGATGTCTACACATCCAAGTAAACCTCCATTTGTGTGTTTATGTGTACATTTTTCCAAAGAAATATATTATTTTTTTAATCAATAAAAAGCAGATCTGGTTTAAGATCATCACTGAGATTTTGCTGTAGGTCAGTTGTTCTAGATTATCATGAACAGCAAAGTAAAATATATGTCCTCCATGAGCCTCAACGAATAATCAGTCTCCCTGCTGTTGGTATCATTTGTCAACATGGCAACACCTCTTTTCATACTTAAGATTTCACTGTTACACATTGATCATAGATTATCATAAATACCAAGGCTGAATAATCGAGGCGGACAACTGTACCAAGGCCCCAGAACGCCTCCAAAAGCACCAGATTTACGTGTCAACTGGTGTGTTCTACTTTATCTATAAATCTATTATATCATATTTCAAATAGCCTTTATGTAGCATGTTTAAAAACAACCATAGTTGACCAAAGTGCTGAGCATGTACATGATAAAATTGATACAATGCAAACAACAATAAGAACATTGCAAAAGAAATACCCATAATGTGCACAGAAGTAAAACAGTAGCAGAACAACAGAAAATAAACTTAATAAAATACCAGCAAGAAGAGGTGAATCTTCACCAGCGACTTCAATGATTTTACAGTCTGAGCAATTTTAATAAGAAGAGTAAACTGCTCCAGAGATTAGGACCAGCAACCACAAAGCCTTGGTCACCTCTGTTTCTGGGTCTAGTTTTGGGGACATCCAGGAGCATCTGATTAGTCAACCTCAGTGCTCTAGCTGGAGTATGAAGGTGCAATCGTTCTGAAAGACAGGGAGGTGCCGGCCCATTTAAAACCTTAAAAACAAGCAATAAAATCTAAAAATCAATCTGGAAATGGGCAGGAAGCCAGTGAAGGGAGGCCATAACTGGTGATATGTGATCACATTTTGTTTTTCCAGTCTGTAGACGAGCAGCTGCATTTTGTACTAACTACAGCCGGTGAACAGACAACTGTCATGAACCCACATACAAAGAATTACAGTAGTCATGTCATAGTGTTAATATATTATAATGACCATTTAGCAGCTGGCTGATGCAATGGAAAGAGATGCCAGGATGGTGGCAAGGTGTACCAAACCATGTGGTGTTTATTGAGAAAATAAATAAATAAAAAAAATAATACAAGCACAGCAGCAACACAGGCAGAGACCTTACCAGCAACAGAAACTGGCACATTTTATACTGTGTCCCTGGTGTACTACACTGGATGCTTCCATTAACATGAGTTCTCAAGTTATTATCACAAGGCTAATTATCGATTTAACAAAATATATTTTCAATGATCTATTCACCACTATTAACCGCTATTTACCCCCAAAACAAACATATACACAACAACTCTTTCTATACATCCGTGTAGTAACCCCGCCCCTCCCAAGTCTCTCCCGGAACGTTGTGTTGGCTTTCGTACACCCGGGGAATTCTTTCGGCCGAACACCGTGGTGCAGGCACATGGCAGAACAGGTAAGCGTTTGCGCAAACAAATGAAACAACGTTCGCTAAACTAATACATTAGCACACACGGTTATACCACGGTACTATAGCACATAGATGTGGAAAAAAACAGAAACTAATTTAAATCAAGACGCCGTTAGTTAAGTTAGCTTCCGATTCGCAGCTGAAGTTAGCATAATAGCTATTGTTGTGGCATTGTTTCCTTTCGTCAGTAAGCGTGAGCAAAGTTAGCATGTTAGCCTGCTAGCATGTGACGTTGAGCTCATGTGGGGAAGTTAAAACTGAGTGTTTTGCTGGAATCAGACTATGAGCGTAAATGCAACAGACGCGCTCCGTTTTGCTCTAGTTAGTGGCTAACAGCGGCAGTAGTGAGTTATTTAGCTAGCTCACGCTATGCTAGCCGTGATGCTACATTAGCGTCCGTGTATTGCAGTCAGTGCACAGTGGGGCGGCGAAATGTGTGATGGGGCTCAGATAATAACATACATTATATTAATTATAACTTAACAGTGAAGTTAGGCAAGCAATAAACCACATTTCGTCAAAATGATCCTGTAACAAATTAAGTGTTGTTTATAATTTGCATAGACTCAGTATTTACTTTAGCAGCTGTTCCACCATCAACTTTTCATTTATCTTTATATGAATTTATTATTATTTAGTGGGTTTTTGTTCAGGAAACCTCTCTCCGTGTACCGTGCTGCAGTACCACTTTCCGCCTTAACCGTTGCTAATGCGCCAACAGGGGCGCTGTTTTACAAAAAAAAGGCTTTAATAAACGCTGATTAATAAGTGATACCAGAATCAGATCAATACATTATTGATCTCCTGCGGAAATTACAGTTGTTCCATATTAGAATGAAAATATAAATAAACACAGAAGGATATAGATGAAATGTAAATGTGTACATTATCAAAAACAAATATAAAAATAATGCAAATATAAAGTCAACTATCAATGAACTCACAAATGGGATATTTTTACTGCATACAATGCATGCATCATTTTTTTTTTAAATTACTACACTTTAACAATTTAACATTCTTAATTACCTTGTTCTGTCATCTATTATTCCCCATGTTTTAGTTTTTTGTAGAGGTATCAGTTCAGTATCAGTATCGACATATTTAGGCAGAGTTTTGTATCTTGAGTGCGATCACGCCTGTTCTTAGAGCTGTCCACTTATGATTGGACCACCAAGGATGCATGTTAATGACTACCTCGTGGTGGGTACCAGATTGTCTGTCTTAAAGCAGGGAGCCACCATGTACGATGGACCAGAATCAGGGCCTCTATGCGCAGAGGGTTTTTTTATGCGTTTTCTCAAGAATGACAAGTATGGGCTGTGTTGTTAGACTTATATTTTCTTATTTTCTGCAACACATAGACACCAATCATAAACTCATCAGATGTGTTTATTGTATCTGAATATAGCACAACTAAATAAATGTATTGTTGGAATTAATTTTTCCATGTCCTTTTTTCTGTAGGTATAACATTCAGCAACACTGATGGTTTCTCGAGTCTGGTGATCTGTCCAGGGTGTAACCCACCTTCACCCAATGTCAGCTGGGATCGGCTCCAGCAACCCCCCACCGCAACCCTGAATTGGATGAGCGGTTACAGATAATGGATGGATGATGGTTTCTCTAGGAAGGTAAGTTACCTACTGTAAGAAATTACTTACTCTTAAAATATTGCAATATATTGCCTGCCAAGCCTTTTTTGACACAATAAACTTACAATAATTACTAGTAAGATTAATCGGATTATATTCACAAGAAGTACAAGACATTTAATGTGTGGTGTAACAAGTATGCATGGATCCTTATGAGACTCATTCGGCACAAGCTTGTGTCAGAAAAAAAAAATCATCAGTGTAGGTAAGAACCAGCGCTCTCCAATAGGTGGCAGTAATGCAACATTTATGGATGCCAACTGCTGTTAAACAAAACAAGGCAAGTTTATTTATATAGCACATTTCAGCAACAAGGAAATTAAAAGTGCTTTACAGTATAAAAGGACCTTTGAATACAATGTAAAAACCATCATTCAATATCAAGACCAGAGAAAATTAAAACAGAGTAAGACAGGCATAAAATACAACAATAAAAGTTGCAGTGCAAGAAAAAAAGCCATGGCAAACAGAATAGTCTTCACCCATGATTTAAAAGAAGTAAGAGTTGCAGCAGACCTGCTGTTTTCTGCTGCTGATGTTTCAGATGCATGAACCATAGAGAAGACTTCCACACACCTAGATCTATGAAGTATCTCACTAGATACTTTAATACTAAGCTTTCGGTCTATCAGACCTTCATCAGAGCATACATTCTCTGCATATGCTCTGATGAAGGTCTGATAGACCGAAAGCTTAGTATTAAAGTCTAAGTGTGCAGAAATCTTTTCTATTATCTTTTGGACTCATTTATTTTCATTTATTTATTTAGTTTCCAGCACCTTCGCTAGGATTTAGACAGCTGGAGTGGTTGTTTATCCTGCAGATACATGGAGCATAAAACCTGAATGCTGCCTTTCCAGGTTTCTAATTTTGACTCTGGGGACAGAAAACAGACCTATCCCAGGTGGCTTGAGGTCTGGATGGTTCATAATGTTGTACAAGATAAGACATACATTTTGTCCCTAAACATAAGCGCAGTTTGTGTTGGTTCAAGGGGCTCACTGAACCCCCTAGAAATGTATCTTATTTTTATAATAAAGCAGAACTAGTGATTTATTGTAATGATGAATAATATTGACCTTGTTGTGTCTTCTTGACAGAATAAGAAACCAACAAGATAAGAAGATTCATAGTCTTTTATTTACTTGTACCCTAATAACATTGGACGCTCTCTGTCCACACAGTGTTAAATATGCACTTTATGTTACGCCATGTAAACAAACCACGTACAATGTCACAGATGCTGCCTGGTAGTAACGTTACTACCAGTAAAATGTTTCAGCAGGTAGATCAGCTGTTCCAGTAGACCATTTGTGTATATTTGAGCACATGGATGTAATTTCTGCTGTGCAGTGATTTAAGGGATTGATTTGCTTGTGTTCAAGTTAAAGTCACAAGTCACAAATGGCTTCACACGCCCACACATATGCAAAGGAAATATTGTTCCCATATGAAATATTTTGATATGTTGAGTTTTATTAAGAAAACTGGAAGGGGGCTGATATTATGACAATCATTCCATAACTATTACTAATACAATTCATGTTCCTTCTAGATCACAGACCACAATGCTGCATCCAACAACACAGTACTGCACATGAGTGTCTTTCTCTCTTTGGATGGCCTTGTACAAGTGAGTAATGCTGCTTTCAATGTATTTAGAATCAGGTTTAGTATCCCGTATCCCTTAAAGGTGGAGTCTGTGATTCTAATTCAATACACTTTTTTTTGTCAAACTTTAACTTTAAATGGGAAACAAAGTGTCTCGGACCAAGCTACTGGGCTGAACCGAGTGTTATTCAAAGCTTCTATTGAGGTTTTTGAATGAAGGCTGTAATGTCCATTATGTGCGAACCTTCCTTTGTGTGTGTGTGTGTGTGTGTGTGTGTGTGTGTGTGTGTGTGTGTGTGTGTGTGTGTGTGTGTGTGTGTGTGTGTGGGGTGGGTGGCAGGAAGTTGAAAAACAAACAGGTATTTGACAGCAGTGAAAATGTTGTTTTTGAAAAGGTAAACGCTACCAAATATTAATTGAAGCGGGATATTTTATTAGATAAAAATGTGTATTTTGGAAATGATTAAACCTACGTTTAAATTTTTTCAATAAATTTTGACTTTTACACTGCGGACTGAGACAGGCACACACAGCGATTGCGCATTAATATGTATGTATGTATGTTTTTTGAATAATTAATGTAGGCTACAGAACAAGCTTATAAATTATGCATATATAAAGACGTGAAGGAACACAGACACAACACTGACCATGTGGTCACTTTTCATGTCAACACACACAAAGCTGATTTCTTTTTTTGCGTAGTCTTGGCCTCGGACAGACGGCTTCTCACGGCCGTTTTGATTTAGTTCAGAAGACTGAACCTGGCCTCTGCTGCCACACTGGAGACTAGAATCACCAGCTCTCTGAACATGGGGTCTCCTGATCCTGAACTGGGGGTTTTGGAGCGTGTCTGTGACCGCTACGGGTCACAGAGCAGTGACGGTGCAGCAGGACAGTGGCACAAGAAGTTGTTTTATGAAGAGACATCCAGTAACCATGGATGCATGAACCAAAATAAAGATGCGTATAGAAAAGCCCACATTTTATCAGCTCACTGTCCATTGTATTGACCCATGTACTGTATATTGACGTAACGGTGAGGAAATTTCCGACCAGTTAATAAACTCGTTACCGATTATACCTGACATTTTACAAGATGACGGTCAGTATATGTAGCATGCTTACTTTGCTCTTTAATGTCAGGTGGCTGTGTCTGGCCTCTCCAGTCCAGCACACCGGCTGTGACTGCTCTGTCCTCTGCATGGCAATTGCCTCAATAATGTCACGGTTTCCTTATAGCGTTGGGTTTAAATCTGAAGTATTGCTGAATTGGACCTTTTGCTTTCCGCTTTGCATCATCCTGTCTGTCAGTTCTCTGTCTTGTGTGGGTGAGAGAAATATGACACCTGCTACTCTGAGCTGAGTTCGTATGAAGCAGATGCATTCACTGTCAGTTGTAGCGTCCATCATCCGACTATCTACTGATAACACGGTGCTGATAGGCCAAAATTAACTAACTGGGTTATATTTCTGTAGAAAAAATAAATATAACAGCAAAACGATGGTGGGGGCAGTGGGTACGTAACGTAATCATTGTGTGCCCGACCACCGAGTTACTCCAAGTACCGCGACAAGCCTATCTCTGACATAATACCTTGCCTGCAGGTTTTGAAGCTGTGTATGTACTGCTTCATAGCCCTTCTTGGGATAAATTAAGTTGTGTGGATCTGAATCTGACAATCTGTGTGCCTATACCAACCATCTTGTTCATAGCAATTCTTCAGATTTCAACTGAGGTTGCAAAATGTTAAACTGAGGGTTAAATGCATGCTGTTGCACCCTTGTAGAACTGGGCCTGTTTTGCAGCAGCATCTTCATAGAAACATTTAGCCAGTAACAATATGCAACAGTTAGACCACCAAAAGAAAAAAAAAAAGTATACACACAGTACAGGATTATGACTGCCAGCACCACTGCAGACGGATCAGGATTTTCTCCTGGTGAAGCGAGGGCTTGCAGGATTTTTCCAAAATTCATGTTTTTGTTTAACCAAATATCCTGCTTTACCCTTTCAAAAACATTTTCACTGTGGGGAAAAAAAACCTGTTTGCTTTCCACCTCACTGCCACACACACGAAGGAGGGCTCACGCCTAACGGACATTACAGAGTTACAGATAAAAACAGCAATAGAAGCTTAGAATACAAAAAATAACACTTGGTTCAGCCCTAGTGGCTCAGTCCAAGCGTCTTTGTTTCCCATTTACAGAGCCAGGGCTGTGAATGAGCACCAGACAAGGAGATATTCACTGTTTGAAACAAAAAAGTGTTTTGGATTAGAGTCAGAGAACGACTGTGTTTGGTTTTGGTTTTTAATGCCATAATCTTGAGATGATAAATTAAAATTCACATTGTTTCTTCTCATTATTATTATTATTATATTATAGAATGTGTGGGTCAAATCATCTGACGGTTAATACATTTAGCTCAGATCGAGCTGACAGCGTCTATGGTGATGGACTTGGTGAAATTAGCAATGACTACATCCGGTTTTCATTATAAGGTGTTGACGAGGGTACATACAAAATACATGTATAGAAATAAGATTAACTAGATTATATTAACAAAAACTCTAAAACATATTTCCTTTCTGTTATGAATTAAAAAGAAAATACCACAGAATTGTGAGGGGAAATATCTTTATTGTTTGATTTTTGGTAGTTTTTCATTTCACTACATATGCAGTCAGAGATGACCTGAAGTCCTATATATCAGCCATGTCAGAAATTATGAAGCTGTGTGTCTTTAAAGCACCTCAAGTATTCAGAAATGTTTCATGGTAGAAATTTGAACTTTAAGTGTGGACGATTTCTGTATTGATACATTAAAAGTGCTTCACTCTGTGTATGTATGAAGTATGCCTGCACAATACAAGGAAAACTTGCGATGTGCAATAGCATTGATCAATGTTGCGATGATGATATGACTTGCGATAAATAAACAAATATTGAAGTGTGCATATTAGCTATACGCATGCATGGTTGTCTTTAATTAGAATTGAATATGTTGAATGCAACTAGGCTAAATGTTTCTAGAGCAGCAACAGTAATGTTTACAACAGCAAAGTCTCAAAATGAACTCTATAATATCTCACTGGAAACAAAGAATAAAAATATGAGGATATTCCTGTCAGTATCAGTCCTTCCTCCTGTCCACTGCTGATGTGAATCACTGCTTCAGGTAACACCAGGTCCAGCAGAGAGAGAGGGCTGCTTTGTCTCAGTCAGCTCATCAGTTTACAAGAATTTTAATATACGTGGTAAATTGAACTAAACGGTTACACTACATACAGAGAGCTTTAGTTTTAGCTTGTGTAGCCGATCGTTACGTTGCGTCTATACTTTATGACAATATCGCGGAGACTCCGTAGTCTGCACCACGATGGTCTCCAACCTGGTCAACAGCAGCACATCACCACTTCATTCCTTCTCTTCTGCCCTTCACAATAAAATCCCCCGGACACAAACACTGGAACAGCGAAGAGGAAACTGTTCGCTATTAGCTGAGCTCGTGTAAACATAGCGGCAGTGGATGAGAGACTGCAGACAGTTATGCTTTTTGAACAGGTGTGTTGATAAAGTGATGGCTTTGCGCTTGCAAAGGTTTTGTTGCGCTTCACCGCACCTCCACAGCCTGACAGAGCAGGGAGAATAATACTAACGTTACTGTCCTTAGCCCGAGGGCCCATTTAATACCGGGTTTCTTTAACCACCCCTACATAAAATTAATTTTCTTTGTCATTATGTGTCAGGCAGTCTTATTTATCCCACATGTTCGTGTCAAAATGACATTGAAAATGTGATTTATCGGTCAGCACTAGTATGTAGCCAGAGATGTATCAGTCAGGAATTACTCATTTTTACCAGCAACACAAAAATCAGAGTAAAGATATTTCCCTCTCCATTTTGTGGTATTTTATGTTTTGTAGTTCTTCTGAATATAATCCATTCAATCTTCATGTTATGTGTTTTGTATGTACCCTTGTTTACACTTTATTTTGAAAAGTGGATGTAGTCACACGTAGCCTTCCGCAAACTTCACTAAGTTCTTCCCTGTCAGCTCGAACTGGACTGTTTGAATGTGTTTACTGTCTGCTGATTTGACCCAAACATTACGTAATGAGAGTCTTTTATAACAATGTGATCATCTTATCTCAAAATAACTTAATTATAAAATTAATTGCAAGCGTGGCCGTTCTTTGGATTCTGCTCTAAAAAGCCGTCCACACCATGAACATTAAATATAAATTGTTCACTCCACAACTATAACATAACAGCGAACAATATTGTTAGGATCACTTTCAGAGTGATTGATATTGATTGGCTGTCAGCGTTTCTATCGTTCATCAATTCTTCGACACAGCTGGAGTGTTCATCAGTATGGATGGCAGCACTGACTAAAACATTCAATGAACCTCCTGTATGAGGCAACGATCCAGTATCTGAGTATAGCTGTTGTGTTTCAGGGTAAGAGGTGACCAGCTGAAAATATCAACATTGCCCAGATGATGTTCACTGTGAGAGGCACAGGATGTGGAAGACTTAGAAGCAGAAAGAGTGTCCACAACCAGAGGTTAAGTATTGCTTTTGCAATAATTATCTTATTAACTCAAGATCCAGTATATCTTATTGGTGGTGTGGCCTTCATTGTGACATTTACTCCAGTTGAACTGCTGTTTGGCTAGATCAGGGGTTCCCAAACTTTTCCATGTCAAGGCCCCCAAATATTCAAAAAAGACATAGCAAATAAGAGTCTGATATGTTGTATGTTATAAACAGTATTTACTTATAATGCTAAATAGATGAACACACGTTTATTATGACATTATTCAGCCTGGATCCCTCGATATCTCAGATCATTTTCATCTCATCTGTACTCAGTACACCTTCCTCCTGAGGCTTAGGGCTGATTAGTTTTCTGCTGGCTGGAGCGATCATCAGGACCTGAGGGTTCCCCGAACCAGCTGTGGGAGCTCAGGATGCTGCAGCACGACATCTGAGGAAAATGTGTCAGTTGAGTAATCATGGCAATGATATACATTACAATGATATACATACAAGGGTCTATATGAATGAGAAAGGTGATCAATGGCAAGGCTTAGATATTCAATAGTGTGCATATGTATGCATACATCCAACTCAACCATCTTTCCCATTTTCAAAAAACATTCAAATTGCATTCTTCTGTATGCATATATGTATGCATATATGTATGCATATATGTACAAGCACAACGTAGATCCCTTAGCTGCTTTTCATGTAAGCACCAACATCCTGTTCATTCTGGCAACAATTGAATCGAAGGCAACTGGACTTAGATTTGTCTCTGAAGACGTTTCGCCCCTTATCCAAGTGGCTTCATCAGTTTGAACGCTACAGTCTGACTAGTCAGACTAGTAACAGACTAGAGACAAATCTAAGTCCAGTTGCCTTCGATTCAATTGTTGCCAGAATGAATATGACCTGGATGAATGAGAACATCCACAGACCAACATCCTGGCAGTCATTCCTCCTCTGGCTAACTGGAATACTTCCAGACCTCATAGGTAAGAAAGGATCAGCCTGTTGGCATAAGTCATTCAACAAATGTAACTAGCATCACCTTTACAGTTTTGTCCCTAACTCCGTATAGTATATGGATTATGTCCCCTAGTGTGTACTGAAAGGAAATGCATCTCTTTACAGATAGAATGCCAACCCAGATATGGGAGAGTATTTACTGTATAGCTATAGATATGTTTGTTGTGAGTTACTGTCTGTTTTTTCTATGGAGATACATTTCTCTTTGTTATTCAATTAAATAGAATAGATCTGCAACCACAAAAGAGATTTGAGAGAGACTAGTTTACAATTTTAAAAAAATGTTTTGAGAGCATATTTTCTCAACTTGATTCAAAACTAATATTTGTAAGTAAAAACGTAAGATCATTTTGCTTATAAATCAGTCCGTTTTGCTTGCGAGAGAAGAGTTTCTATTGGTGCATTAGACCTGGCTCCAGCTCGGGGTACACTTCTGTGTTTCAAACACTTCTCCCTTGAGTTACTAAGAGGGAAGTTGATCGTCTACTGCTCTTTGAAATTAAAATGTTTCCCATAAGTAATCAATTACACCAAATAACGTAGGCTACAGCCTGCCGTACATACACGACAACACGAAGAAGTAATAAATTATGATGCCCTGCTGCTGCTAAGCACAATGATTAGCAGCAACACGGTCGTCCCTCTCCACTTGCTAGTCACGGCCTGAGCAGAGTAGCCTACGACGGAGTGAGTGACTTACAGGGAGATTTATACAACATAGGGCTGTGATTTAAACATTGAGTGTTGCACGGTACCCGTGGTGCCAGTTTCCACTGTGTAGTGGGCCAACACTATACTGCTCCAGGCTCCTGTTGTCACTACACACCAACACACATGGAGAATAATTTAACAAATCCCAAAATGTATTTCAAACCAGCCAGCGTTACTGGTCCATACAGGAGTGCTGCGTCAGACGGTCCCACTTAAATGACACTCTGGGAGCAACTGAATGATGCTTTTTTTCTTGCTGATGTTACAAAACACACAAGCTACTACAGCTGTGCAGCGCCACATCTGCTGTGATCTGGCGCACCTGATTGGTACTCAGATCTTAAATATCTAGCTACTTCTATACAAAATACAGATATTATGGTCCCTCAATAATCATGCTTTACTTTATCTTTGTGACAGAATGGATAACCAACCTGAAAGATTACAAGTCCAGGTAAGATATACAGTATTATACATGGACATGTGTGTGTATATACTACATAGTGTTGTCATTGTGGTGGGAATAGCAGTATTGTATAGCTTGTGCAGGACCAGAATCAACTGTTCTACCTATGCAACAGCAGCCTCTGTACAGAGTCGGGGACAGACTGACTTCTGTAATCAGCAGAGATCCTATCGATCTGTTATCATTTGTCTGTGTTGAGGTGGGGTCGCCCCACTCCATTCAACAGCCACATCATCAAACGTAACATGAAAGACAAACGTAAAATGAAAGTAACATAGCAAAAAAGAGATGGTGGTATCACCTACACATACAAGCACTTTTGAGTATTAGACTGATGTCTAGAGTTAAGGCACATAATGTAATGTTATTGTACAAAGCATATAAGAGCTTAACAGTTGATTCTGGTCCTGCACAAGCTGTAAAATACTGCTATTCCCACCCCAATGACAACACTATATAGTATATACACACACATGTCCATGTATAATACTGTATATCTTACCTGGACTTGTAATCTTTCAGGTTGGTTATCCATTCTGTCATGAAGATAAAGTAAAGCATGATTATTGAGGGGCCATAATATCTGTATTTCGTATAGAAGTAGTTAGATATTTAAGATCTGAGTACCAATCAGGTGCGCCAGATCACAGCAGATGTGGCGCTGCACAGCTGTAGCAGCTTGTGTGTTTTATGACATCAGCCAGAAAAAAGCATCATTCAGTTTCTTAGGCCTATTTCGTAGGCTACTCTGCTCAGGCCGTGACTAGCAAGTGGAGAGGGACGACCGTGTTGCTGCTAATCATCATGCTAGCAGCAGCAGGGCATTACAATTCATGACCTCTTCTTCGTGTTTTCGTGAAGGTACGGCAGGCTGTAGCCTACGTTATTTAGCGTAATTCATTACTTATGGGAAACAATTTCTAAGAGCAGTAGACGATCAACTTCCCTCAAGGGAGAAGTGTGTGTAACGTGGAAGTGTAGCCTGAGCTGGAGCCAGGTCTAACGCACCAATAGAAACTCTTCTCTCATCATCAGCGTAGGCCCGGATCATTAAGTGCAGCTGAGTTTGCAAGCAAAACGGACCAATTTATAAGCAAAATGATCATACGTTTTTACTTACAAACATTAGTTTTGATTGCAGGTGAGGAGATATGCTCTCAAATCTCTTTTTTTGGTTGCAAATCTATTCTATTTGATTTAATAATAAAGAGACAAATGTATCTCCATAGAAAAAACAGACAGTAACTCATAAAAATATATATCTATAGCTAAATACTAAATGCTCTCCCATATCTGCGTTGGCATTCTATCTGTAAAGAGATGCATTTCCTTTTATTGAACATATTAAGCATATTTCTTCATTCATACAATGTTTTAAGTTAAAACTTTGGCAGCATATTAGCGAACACTGGTAGCATGCTCAGAGTGCATGCATAGTAGTTCATGTCTTAAATTAGTTCACAAATTTACTAAATATGCCATTGAAATTTTCACTTAGAAAAGACATGTATTAATAGAGCTGTAGCAGTGAGCTTACCATACTGACGTCTATGTGCACTGCGCTCTGATGGTATATTGAGTCAGCTTGATGATTAAACTGCAATTCTGGATGGACGAGGAAAAAAAAAGATGTCAGGCAGCTTGAATTATTTAATTTCCGACAGTGTAAAAGCACATTTTTGAAAGATGACTTTAAAGAAATATCTGTTAAGTTATTATCTATCACATGAAGGAAGGAACACAATGGTGAGCCTATGGCCCACTGACTATTACGAACAGTGTCTGGAGCATCATTACCAGACAGATGCTATATGAAGTTACTGCTAATGCAAACTAAACATTTCCTACTGCTGCTTCTCTTAAATATTTAATTGGCTTTTATTATGAAGTGGTCACAGCAAATACAACCTGCTTGTCACTGAGGTTGACACTGACCACTATCAAAAATGTCTACAAAACAAGACAACGGTCAATTTGGTAATTTGACAGTAGATCATTAGTAGTAGATTGCAGGGAGACACAGTGAGCCCTTCGATGAAGAGCTGGTGGATTAAAGGTTTAAAATATGCTCTTGTGTACGTTAACAGTACCAGTGTTCAGTGCTCTCCAGATTACATCTATACTTCTAAGTTGAGGACCCAAGTCACAAAGAACACCCCCATCTATCAGGGATGCATAAATACCAATACTTGTACCAGATATTTGGTCAATGTCAGTTTATTTTTGACACAAATAAAGATGTTTGATGTCTTAACTTAAAGAAATGTCGTCATTATTGTCCAGTGACCCCAAATTCTGAGTTTATGCTATAAAGTCAAATTAAAGGATAGTGTTAGGGTTTTTTTGGGGGGGGAGATAAAAACACTAATCTTTACATTTCTCAACTAATTTCAGTCAGTTGTTTTTATATTCAGAGATTTATGATCTATGATGTGGAGTAAAACAAAAGTTTTGTCTTCAGTTATTTGGCGTATTTCCCTTTGTTAGTCCTTGTGGAGACATCCCTATATAATATTAGACATGAAGACCTATACGATACCATTAGCTTTGGTGAAGGATGAGCTAACGATAAAACGCTAGCTAGCTCTTATCTGATCAACTATGGAAGCAAAATTCTTAGGGGAAAATGTCATGAGATTACAACGATTAATAATTACCTATTGAACCGTTACGTTACTGAACTGCTTTTCACCAATAATTATTTTATACTCATATGGACAGAAATGTGTCACTAGAAAGTGAATCTGAATTGCTCAACTTGAATAGCATTAAAAAACTGAATCTTAATAGTATAACTTGAAACTGAATTTATTAGTTTGTACATGAGTTCCAGTAAAGTTGAAACTTAATGTAATATTCTGAAATTTATTTGTTACTCTGAAACGATTTGATCCTGAAAATTCTCTATTCTTCACATCCACTTCTCACATTTTGAATTCAGTTTTTGTGATTCAGTTTCAGCTTGAGACGCACATCCAGGTGTTGAGGAAGAGCAATGAAGTGCAGATTGACAGAACTATCTGTCTGTGAAGCCTGCATTTTATTTTGATTATTGATTAAAGCTTGAATCAAAAGTAGCAAAAACGAAAGGCCGTCTCTGAAATATGACCACTAGAGTAGTTTAGAAAACTGCGATACAAGACACTGACGTCGATGAATTTACTGGTTATCAGACCACAAAGCGGTCACTCCTCACTGCTGGAGACTTCACCGTGAGGAGAGCAGACGGCAGCTCCGAAGACAGACCTTCAGTTAATGTTAGCAGCTGTAGCAACTAGAATTCAGCCAGCGCCGAGGTCTGATCCCAGACTCCCCTCCGGATCAGCGTTCTCTGTGTTGCAGAGGTTAAACTCAGGCTGCTGTGAACCCTGGTGCTGGGTTTGAACTGGCTGAATTAGATTTTCTAGAGCTGCTTACAGAAGGTCTGTCTCCAGTGGTGGGGAGTGAGGTAATGTCTGACAGACAGAGGGACCAGTGTTTTACCTCATTAATCTTTCTCTCATAAACAAGAATTCATAAAATTCAGTGCCTCGTATCGCTATATTAAAACTACTTTAGCTGTCATGTTTTAGAGAGATGGACCTTCCTTTCTGCTGCTTTGGATTTAGGATTTAATCAATAACCAAATTATAAATACATGCCAGAGTTCTGTGAATTTTTACCTCAACAACTGGATCTGACTCAGAAAAACTTAGATTGAATTGAATGAAGTACAAAGTTGAATTTTTAGTGAGGATCAAATACAGAGCAACTGAATTAAATTTCATATTACATTCAGTCTCAGGTTTATTGGAATTCAGTTCCAAACAAAAAAATTAAATTTCAAATTGTGCTATTAAGATGCAGTTTCTAAATGCAATTATTTAAGTTGAGCAATTCATATTCAAATATACACCGATCAGCCATAACATTAACAACATTATGACCACAGTCAAGTGAACTCCATAACATTGATAATCTCCTTACAGTGTCACCTGGCCGTGGGTGGGATATATTAGGCAGCAAGGGAACATTTTGCCCTTGAGGTTGATGTGTTGAAAGCAGAAAAAATGGAGAAGCGTAAGGATGTGAGCTACCAAATTGTGATGGCTAGAAGACTGGGTCAGAGAAGCTCCAAAACTGCAGCTCTTGTGGGATGCCCCCGGTCTGCAGTGGTCAGGACCTACCAAAGTGGTCCAAGGAAGGAAAACCGGTGAACCGGCGACAGGGTCATGGGCAGCCAAGTGAGTGAAGGCTGGCAGGCTTAATAGAAAGGTGTCAGAACACACAGTGCATCGCAGTTTGCGGCTGTGTAGCCGCAGACCGGTCAGGGTGCCCATGCTAACTAATGTTATGGCTGATCGGTGGAAATGATTCACATTTAGTTTCTAGCGATACATATTTCTACTCCACATGGATCATAACCACTTACATATAAAAACAACTACTTGAAATTGAAGTTGTAGACATTATAGTGCTTTTTATCCACAAAAACAGTAGCTCCCCATTCACTTGTATTTATTTAGAGGCCTTGGCAACATGGCAGCGACAGACAATCCAAAGGCCAATGAGGCGTCTCTGCATATATACTGTAGAGCTATGTTTGAGATAAGCTTATATTTTAAGTTTATGAATTGGATTCCCTATTGGCAGTTAAAAGTGGTTTCAGTACGTCCCAACAAAAACCTGAATTTACTCACCTTCACCTCCATCTCGGGGTCAAAGAGTGGTTGTGGTCTCCTTAGATCAGTGAGATCATAAAGTTTCAGACCTCCACATAGCTGGGAGAGAAGAACAGCAGCACAAACATATAGAAGAAAAACAAATATATTGACAAGTTGTCATTATAGTTAAATAAATCAATCAAAATATTTGGATATTGAAAAATCAGTCTAGTAAAATCATGATAGACAATGTTGAAATTGAAAATGTTGAAATAGAAAAAAATAAAATAAAAAAAGAGTTAAGACCACAAACTTGCTAGAAACCACGTAAATCATGTACGAAAAGCACATCAAAATGCAATGCAATATTGTACAAAACACTTCCTCAGTCTAAATTCATAACATAATTGTACTGTAATGAAATACATACAAATCAATAACTAATACATTTTTGCACCATAAGAACTGTAAACAGAGCTGATTATGATGATTAGATGAGTACAAACTAAGAGGAATCTGCATGTTTATAAAAACAAAGATTAGAACAGTCAAAAGGTAGGCATTCACCGATACCAGATAAGATAAGATATAAGATAAGATAGAACTTTATTCATCCCGAAGGAAATTCTTGTGCCAGAGATGCTCAAAATTTACAAAAAGTACAAAACACAACACAAAATAACACAACACAAGTGTATAGAGAAAAAAGTTAAAAAATTAAGAACTAAAAATTGAGAAGTACTACTAGGAAGAAAAAAGTACTATTCTCATCAACAGTGCCTAGATGAGTATCAGTGTTGTACATTGTGGAGAGAATAACTATACTGTACATGATGCGTAAAAATTTTTGCACATGTTCAACATGATAAAAACAGAAAAGTAAGAAGCATAGTATATAATAGGTATTGTATAACTATACCCAAGTATATTGCCCTGAAGTAAGTATATTGCACATGATAAATAACTGAAAATAACGCCCATTACATCAGTAATGTCGTGTTAATTGAACAGTATTACCACAGATGTAGTATTGCACATGACAATACAAAATGATGACAGTGTGTTGTGAACCTCGGTGGTCTCAGTCTGCGGCTGAAGGTGCTCTGGTAGGACTCCAGAGTGGCATGCAGGGGATGAGGGGTGTTGTCTCTGATACTGAGTAGCTTCCTCAGCATCCTCTTCTCCGACACCTCCGCCAAAGACTCTAGTTCCACTCCCAGGACAGAACCCGCCTTCCTGATGAGCTTGTTGAGTCTGTTGGCGTCAGCTGTCTTCACCCTGCTGCCCCAGCACACTACAGCGTAGAAGATGACGCTGGCCACCACCGAGTGATAGAACGTCTGCAGCATGGTTCTGCAGACATTAAAGATATCGGTGACAATGGGGCTGATCTATTAAAATCAATTTTATGTATATATACTCTATACTTTATATACTGGAATTTTAATTCCTGTTTAAGCTCTGACAATTGTTGCTGCATTAAAAAAGTTTACATTTCAATTATAATTACTTTTAATTTTTAAGATTGTTGTTGTAGGATTCATTATTTGAATAAGAAATACCAATTCACTAACTGTATATCAATGAATGGATGTTGGGAAAACAATATTTAAGTTAAGCCTGACACACAGTGAGGCATACAGATTATTAATCAGACACTGGTATCAGATCGGTACTCGGTATGAGATACCTGAAGCCCAAGCATCACTATTGCTATCACTGTCAGGACTGAAAAAGTTGGATTAGTGCATCTGTAGTCAAAGGAGTTCATTTATAGAAGAGTTTTGAAAATTACATGAAAATGTATAATACACTTAGACTTTAAAAATACATTTGAAATAGGGCTGTCAAAGTTAACATGATGATGCATTAATACAACTTGCAGGCTCAGTTTTACAGCTAGAGTGAAGATACTGGCATCATATGAAAATAGAAACCCTGAGGAATCCACTAATACCAACAATGTCATGTCGAGAAGGAGGTTAAATAACGCTCCAAACGTGCTAAATTTTTGTGAGGAAAATGGTCATGTCCATTTTCAAATGGGTCGCTTGACCTCTGACCTCAAGATGTGTGAATGAAAATGGGTTCTATGGGTATCAATGAGTCTCCTCTTTACAGACATGCTCACTTTATGATAATCACATGCAGTTTGGGGCAAATACCACACAGGCCATTTACCCAGTCTAAAATGGTTTCTGCATACAGGAGTCCCTAAACAGTTGTGGAACTGCATAGATTGGCTATCACTGTAAAGCTGAGACATTAATGTGTGATGTTAGTCCCCATAGTGGCCATTTCATTGTAGCGGGCTCTTGGATAATCGGAGCCTCAAACTAGAGACCTCGGGCATTCAGAGGATGGATGACTTTAATGGACACTCTAGGTAGATTGACAATAAGGGGTTTCTGAGTAGTTTCCAGAGCACACGTGATCACCATCCAGTCACCAAGAAAAATCACAAAAATCTCCAAATGTCAAAAGTTTTTCATTCCAAACTCACAATGCTGCTTTTTCTATGGTATTCCTCAAGGTCTTGGTGTCTTCATGTGATATTTTGGAGGGATTATTGATCATTTTTATCAGTTCTCAGGTGGTAAAAAAAATATTAAATCTAGTACCAAAACCCCAAAATTGCAAAAAAGACGAGTGAGCATGAGAATGGCCATCATACTGTGTACTGCTATTATAACATTCTAACGGTGACCTGGGGACAGTGAACGCAGCATTGTGGCTGCTACAGTAGCTCTCCTGATGGGGAAAACTGAAAACTACACCAGGCTGCTACAGTATGATCACACAGACCTCTACAAGCAGCAGACCGGTCGGTTGTAAGTTAACATTCTGCATTTTGTATGAAGGAGACGTCTGGTTACGAGGGTACATAAGTCTCTTTCTTCGTCAAAAGTAGCATCATGTTTCAAACACAGTGCCGTGCAAACACTGTTGTTTTACATTAATTAGTACACTATGTGACGAGCTGAGATACATTAGAAATATTGTTAAATTAGTGTCGGTCCAATCTATTCATAGGCTTACTTCTATTATTATAGGCCTTGCAACTGATGGAAAATCATCTTCCATCTGTCTCTGTGTGCAGATTTGTGGTGATGCTTTCTGTTTGCTGAGCTGTCATTATAAAGCAACGCTTAACTGAGAATTAAAAAATAATGAAGTTGATTTGGTGAATATACCCTGTGATTAGCCTGGACCGACGCTATTTTAGCAGTACGTAATTCTAATGTATTTCAGCTCGTCACATAGTTTAGTAATGTTACACAACCACATTTGCACTGCCGTGTGTTTCAAGGATAAAACACAAGACAGTACTTCTGCTAAAAAATAAAAGACTATGATGTACCCTTGTAACCAGACGTCTCCTTCATACAAAAGGCAGAATACTGAATTACAACTGACCAGTCTGATGTGTGTAGAGGTCTGTAGGCTTATACTGTAGCAGCCTGGTGTAGTTTTCAAGCGATTTGATGAAGGTGAAATCTTCAAGGAGAGATCAACATGCACATTCTCAAAAATGTTTGTGTTGCTAGAGTAGATCACCTCAAACGTGCTTCTACGGTCCAAAAAAATTACTCGCTCTGGCACTTTTCTCTGCTTTATTGGTCAATGTGTGTGTCAAAGAGGACCGTCACCAGGACAGTAAAGTTACATTAATATACTGGGAATATGACCTCTTTAACACAAACAGGTAAACACAGTGAACGACTGTGCACTGTGGTGCAGCACTTCTCACAAGGATTTATCAACATAGGTGTCGCGCTGCCTTCAGATGCTGCGGGGATTTCATGAACATGAAGGAGTTTTCATACAGTAACCTAAAAAGCATCTGTGGAAAGCAGACTCATTTAAGCCCTCTGACATTCCTGCTTTAACCACAGTGTTAAATTGCGATAAATTGCGATAAATTAGATATCTATTTTAAGCATTAAGCCATTGTTGCAGCACATTTGCTCGGCACTGATTTAATGTACATACATGATCCATACTGCAGAGTTGCGCTGGGAGCAAGTGGGAACAGAAGAAGAAAAGTACTGCGAGGAAATGCAAAAAGTAGACGTCAAAAAAAAAAAAAAAAATCCCAGCTGTCTCTCTTAAGCGGCTCTGTACTTTTTTCCTTTCTCTACATTTTATTTGTTGTATATGTAATTTTTATATTATTTTTAATAACTGCTACTTTTATAATGAAAAAGAACATGTGTGCTTTATATTACAACTGAACTTTTGAACTGTCTCTATAAAGTATTTGGGTTAAGTTAGGATGTAGATGTAGCCTAAACTGTGCTAAACTAACCGGATGTTTGTTTTTAGCGCAGGGAACTCTGGCAATAGTGCGCATGCGTCGGCGTTCTGTTTTTCCGGCACAAAGCTCTGTTATAAATTGACATTTTATGCATTTTATCAAGTTTATACATAATTTAATGTTGCATTTTCTTTATTTAGTTCTCTTTTTTGTCGTTTTCACCCCTGTTTTAACCAGCTGAAACATTAGTTCATAAGGTTAGCAACCAGGGGTGGAGGTGCGTTTGGATCAGGAGCTAAAATTTTCCCCATTGATTTTGTATACATAAAGAGAGAAAGTCTGGTCTTCCCGATCTGACTTATCATTTTATGATTGGATTGAGAGTGTGGATTATTGGAGAGAGAGGATTGGAGGAGGTGTTTTGGGGGTGAGAAGGAGAGTGGTTTGGGGGGGGAAGTGTCTTACTATTTTGAAAGGGTGTGGTCTTTTGGGAAAAAGTTATGAAAAAAAAGAGTTAAAGGGTTTTTTTGTGGGCATTTGAGGAAAGCGTGCATATCCAAACAGATTGGACCAGATACTCTAGTTAGGACCAGTTTGTTGAGATGTGGTGATATATCATTGGAGGGGGTGAAGGGGTGTGTGGGGGGAAATTTCATTTTTCTTGTTGGTGGGTGGTGGGCGGGGGGGAGGGGGGGGGGGGGTAGGTGGGTGTGGTGTGGGGTGTGTTGAGGGGTTGGGGGGATCAGGTATTTTTTTTTTATGAAAATTAGAAAAGAGTAAGATGAAGTATAAAAGTTGTTGTCTGTTTGTGTGTGTTTTTTTTAGGGCTTGGGGGGGGGTGGGGGGGTGGGTTGGGGGGGGGGGTGGGAGGTGGAGTAGAGGATGTTGTGTGTGGGGTTGGGGGTGGTGGTGTGGTGAGGTGGAAATGGGTGGGGTAAGGGTGAAATGTTTGTTGGGGTGGTGTTTGAGTTTTTTTAGAGAAGGTGGGGGTTAATAGTGTGGTGGTTGGGAGGAGATGGAGGGGGGTTGGGTTGGAGGTGTGGGAAAAGTTTAGGTGTGGGGTGTTAGTTGTAAAGAAGTTGTGAGGGTTGTTGGGGTGTGTATAGAATGTTGGGGTTTTGAAAAAGGGGAGTTGTTGTTTTTAGCGCTAAAAGGGGTATGGGGAGTTGGAGGTGGAGTTAGTGTGGGGTGTGTGAGTTTGGAAAGGGGGGTAGGGGGTTAGTTTGTAAGGTCGAGGGTCTTGTGGTGGTGGTGGTGTTGTGGTTTTGTGTTGAGTTGATGGGGTGTTTTGTAGTGGTTATGTGGGAGAAAGGGGGAAAAAAAGGTTGGGGTTGAAGGTGAAGGGATAGAGGGGAGAGTGGTTTTGAGGAAGGGTGTGAGGAGGTTGAAGGTTTGGTGTGAAGGTGGGAGGTTTTGAGTTGGGTGATGGATGGGGGAGAAAAGGAAAAGAGTTTGAAAGGTATTGGAAAATGAGGGGATAGGTTGATGATGAGATTGTAATGGTTAGTGGGCGGTAGAGGTAAGGAGAAAAGGGGGGTAAAGCAATAGGTTGGAGAGGGTGTTAGGGAGAGAGGTTGTGTGGTGGGAAGAGATGGAGAATTGAGGATGTGTGTGGTGAGTTGTAAAAAAAAAGGGGTGGAATTGGGGGTGGTGTTGAGGTGCACAGTGGTTCTCTAATTGATTGGAGTGGTTAAAGGTTCAGTGGAGGGGGAAGGCAGGTTTCTGTCTTTGGTTTTGATTTGGCGAATGTTGGTTTGTTGTGGGGGGTAGGGGGTTGGGCGGTGGGTTGGTGTGTTTTTTTGGGGAGAGTTAGGGGGGAAGAGGGGGTTGAGTGTTAGGAGAGAGGTAAGTGGGGGAGTGAGGGAGGAGGAATGGTGGAGGTGGAGGAGGATATAAAGGGTGTCTTTTTGGGTTTTGTGGGTTTGTAAAAGGTTTGAAGGGTGGATGGGGTGAAGGTAGAAAAGAGGCGTGGGATTGTGGAGGAATGGAGAAAT
Organism: Pterois miles; assembly: GCA_947000775.1. Taxonomy (NCBI): domain Eukaryota; kingdom Metazoa; phylum Chordata; class Actinopteri; order Perciformes; family Scorpaenidae; genus Pterois; species Pterois miles. The sequence continues at coordinate 16,240,475 of CAMQGK010000052.1, forward strand.
GGTCTAAAGAGGGGGTTGAGTTGTTTGTATTGGGGTTGGTGTTGGGGTTGGGGGGTAAAGAAATGGAAATTGGTGGGGTGTTTGGGGTTGGAAATGAGAATAGAGGGTGTAAGTGGGACTGAGAAATTTAGGGAATATTTGTGGGAGTGAATGTATATAATGGGTGTGGGGGTGGAGTGGGTGGCGGGGTTGTGTAATTTTGGGAGGAATATGGGGGCAGTAAGTGAGGTGGGGGGTAGGGGGGAGTGGTGGAAAAGGAGAAATGGTGTGTGTGGGGGTGGGTGCGCTTTGGGGGGTAAGGAGGGTGGGGGGGTGGGGGTGGGTGCGAGAAGGTGGTGTGGGTGTGGTGATTGTGTGCTTTTCTGCGGAGAGGACTAAAAATGGTGGGGGGGTGGGGGCCCGAGGAGGTGGGAGGAATGGGGGGAATAGAGAGGTATTGTGGGGGGGTGTGTATTGTAAAGGTGTGTGGGTGAGGACTACCAGGGTGCCTTGTCAGTCAGCCATTGGAGTCCTTGCCATTGATTTCACCTGCTTGGCCTGAAAGGGGAGGGAGAAGTGTGGGCAGGAAAAGAAGGGGGGAAAGGTTGGTGGTGGTGGTGGTGTGAGGGGGGGGGAAATTTGGGTGGGGATTTTGGGTGGGGGGAAGGGGGGGGGAGTTTAAGGTGTGTTGTTGGGTCCCGAGAAGAAAGGATGGAGCGTGGTGGGCGTAATGGTGGTTTCTTTTGTGGTGGGGTGGTGGGGGGGAGATGGGTGGTGGGTTGGGGGTGGGGTGGGGGAGGGGGGGGGGGGGGGTGGGGTTTTGAGGGGGGTGGGGGGGTGTGTTGTGGTGAGGGTGGGTGGGGTGTGAGAGGGGTGTGGGGGGTGGTGGTGGGGGGGATGGGGGGGGGGTGGTAGGTGGGGAGAGGGAGGGGTAAGGGGAGAGGGGTAAGGGGGGGGGGTGGGGGGGGGGGTGGGGTGGGTGGAAAAGAAAAGGTGGTGGTAAGGGTGCGCTGGGGGGTTCGGTGTGGTTTGTCGTGGGGGGCGGATTAAGTGGGGGTGAGTGTGGGGAAGATGTGTAGTGTGTTGGTGGGTGGTTGTGTGGGTGTAATAGGAAGTAATAAAAGGTTGTGTTTGTGCAGGCCCTTTTCTTGCTGCTGGCCCCTTCAAAAGAGTGGAGGTGGACATAGGTTGTCTGTGATTTTGGTCTGAATAGGTAATTATGAGGTTTGAACTGTGATGAGTGGCTAGGCTGTGCTGGCCCTCTGTCTTACTCTGTTCCTTCTTCCCTTGGTTTCTTAATATATTTTGTTCAGATTGATGTGGTTCACCACTGAATGTGGAGAGAGGAAAAGTGATGGTAATTGATGTAATTGTTGAAATGAAATTTTCTTTTAAATTGTTTTATAATTGTTTTCTCTCTTTTAATAGTGTGATTGGGTTCTCCTCCCTTCCCGATTGCTAAAGGAATTTGGGTGCTTTGAAAGTAGGTTATTTTATGATATTTAAGTGTTTTATGTGCAATACCTGGAATATTGGCTTGGCAACTAATGCACTTTTGTGTCTTTTTTTAAGGACCAGGCCAGCCACTGTTTCTACTATTTGTATTTTTGTTTATGGATTTTTAGGCTGAGGCAATTAATGTTTTAAAACCTTAGTAGTGGATGTTGCTGGCTGAGTTAATATTTATTCGTTTTCCAGCAGTTCCACTTTGTGAAGGGCCGGGCCTGCACCAACACAGCGCTCTCCCTGTGGTGGGACTGCACGGGTGACACTCTGTCTGTAGTGGTGTGTAGGTTTGTCGTGACACTGCTGCATATCTTTCTTATTTTATCTTATTTATTGCGATAAACTTTTAGTGTATATTTTAATGTGTATTGTGGTGGTAGCGCTGTCTCCCTCTTCTGTCTCCCACAGCTTGATGGTTGCTTTGTGGAGTTGACCCGCCCTTATTATAATGAGAACTGTTGTATTTTAACTTTAGCTTTTCAGAACTGTAAATTGCCTCATGCCCATATTTTTATGAAGATTTTACTGTATTTAATAAAGCCAGCTTAACTTGTGCATAAGTTCGCCTCTGGTAAATTGTTCCTGTTCGGGGGAAGTTAAGCGGTCACAACTGGCACTCGAGATTTAGGGTTAAAGGGTTCCTCCTGCCCTTACCAGGAGGTGGCGTTGTCAGATTGTTAGAGGTAAAACGTAGTACCAGGTACTACATATACATAATTTAATGTTGCATTTCTTTATTTAGCTCTTTGTCGTTTTCACCTCCATGTTTTAACCAACTGAAACATTTTAGCAACCGGACGTTTGGATCAGGAGTAAATCGACTGAATATAAGACATCCACGTCAGCCGTATTTGGTCCCGTACCGGTAAGTTTCACTGCTTGGAGGATCTAGACCAAAACCTGCTCTACATAACGACGTGGACTCCCGGTTGAGTCCTCACGTTGAGGTTTCTGTGAATTAACTCTAAACCTACGTTAGCTGGGCTTCAACACACTTCACCTCTGCTGCCTCCATCTTCTCTGTTTCCCCAGCTGTCGATTGACTCCAACATGCCACCACTCACCTCTCCTCCTCCTCCTCCGAGCAGCTGGCGGACACACCTCCACCCTCCCGACCTGTGGCCACGTCCTTCAGCCGCAACCCTCCCCTGCTCCTGATGGTGAAGACATACACAACCAGTGCATTAGCCCTTTGCTTACCAGGTGCGAAAACTCTCTCCGTCTATGTTCAGCAAACACCAATATGTCCATAACATTAACACAAACACCAAACGGCCAATTAAGTTTAAGTGCAGAATTTTTTTTACCGTCAACGAACTCAAAAGCGGTGAAAGTCCGTCTTCATGTCGCGTCTTCAGGCCGCGGCGTCGGCTCCTCTCTCTGCACACATGGCTGCGGTCCGTCCGTCACACAACTTGTCTTTTATCGACAGCTGTAATCCTCTTTTGGGAAGCTCTTTCCCTCTCAATCAGACACGGTATCCACCCGAGCCTCCATGGCATACGTGGACTTTCAGCAAACATTTTCCACGCCGCTCCTCTACAGCAGCTCCCTGCACACCGGCCACTGATTGCTCTCCTTCTTCGGCTCCAGTGAGCTGTTCACCTCCTGGTTGCACCACTAGCTCCCCCTACAGCCCGCAGAAATATGACAACTCAGCGCCTCCCCATCACCGCAGCTATAAACTCCTCAACCAAAGTCTACACCCAAGTCCATACCAACCTTAGACTGCTTTTATATTTGTGTAACAAGAGAAAGGAAAATGTGATCACCTGAGACCAATCCATGCAAGATAATAAAATCATTAAAATGTAATAAACTAAAATTAATAGCTATAACTGTAATAGTAATTAAAAACTACATTAATAAAATAGCAATAAAATAGAAAACAATTCTACTAATCAAATACAATAAAATAAGTGATGAATAAAATAGAATAAATCATACAACTCAAACAGTAAAATAGTGATTAACAAAATAGAACACAATAATGCAAATTAAATACAATAAAATAGAACAAAACTATACAAATGAAGTGCAATAAAATAAGTGATTAATAAAATAAAACCGTACAATTAAAAAATAAATAGTGATTAATAAAATAATAAAATACAATAACTTCTTACAACTTAAATACAATAAAATGAGTATAAAATAATCACCTTATATGGCTTGATTTTGTGCTTTTAATGGAGACATGGTTAGATAAAAGCTGCAGCACATCAGTTCTCACTGAAACAAGATGGCAACGGCCAAAATTGACAAAGTCGAGGCTTCAAAACTGTAGTCCATAAACCAGACTTCTTATGGTGCCTTCAAATGAGCTTGTGTTTATGAGATGGGAAGTCGTGAATGCGATATGCGTGCCGTTCAAGTGGTTAAGTCGTGAAGAATACCATTACTGTCGGAGTCTAGAAGCCACAGAAGCTAACAATTTAGCAAGCAAGCTAGTGGGTAACGCAATGAAAGAAATGCAAAGGCATGATGACAGAGGAGGATTATGAGGTTGTTGGGATAATCAACATTTTCCTCAGACATATTATAAAATTATCAAGAAAAACAATATATGACTAAAATTACAATATATTAAGTTGTTATGCACTGAGAAATGAACTCCCATGGGCTCCACATTTCACATGTCAACAAGCACATCACAAGTCGTGAACTAGGAGCTTTCAGACACTTTACATTTACGAGGTCGTGAATACGACATAAGGGGGGCGTTCATATGGTCTCAGCTCGTAAACACAGTACCACCCCATTTGAAGGCACCGTTACATACAGTCTATGGAATGAAGCTGACTGAAGAGCGAAGGACAACCGCAGTCACGGCTGCAGCTAATGCAAAACGCAATGCATAATGTTCTAAGATGGACCTCAGACATGGAGGAGCAGCTTGTTGATTTGTAGCAGCAAAGTGTCCATGTACGAGTACCGTTGCTATAAAAAATATGCTCAAACTGCAGCACAACAGGCATCAGCTGTCAGTGTGCTGTCTTGACTGACTTGCCCCAAACTGCATGTGATTATCATAAAATGGGCATGTCTGTGAAGGGGAGACTCGTGGGTACCCAGAGAACCCATTTTCATTCATATATCTTGAAGTCAGAGGTCAAGGGACCCTTTGAAAATGGCCATGACAGTTTTATTCAAGTTTGGAGAGTTATTTAGCCTCCTTGGCAACAAGCTAGTGGTTGGTACCAATGGATTCCTTAGGCTTTCTAGTTTCATAAGATGCCAGTAACTTCACTCCACATAAAAATCGCAAGCTGTGTTAGTGCCTTAAAAAATAGTGGCGTTAAAACAAATAAGTGTTAACATTATTATCACATTACCTTTGACAGCCCTAACTTTAACAGTTTGTAATATGTGAACAGAATCAGAGAGGCCACCGTTAACAGGAGGCAGGTTTTCGATCTCAGGACATCAGACACAAAACACAATTCTTCATGAAAATTTGACATTTTAATGGAAACTAAAATTGTGAACACTGGAAGTTGTTTTTTTTTTTTTTTATATATCGACTCTATTACATTGTTTGGAATTTGAGGGTTATTATCATGCTTTAAAAAAATAAACAAAAGAACATTGTAATGTGACACTTCTGTTAATTTCCAAACAAAAATTAAATAATCCGACTGCTCACTTAAAAACGTAAATGTCAACCTGTAAGACATTTGAGAAAGAAATGCTGTTGCCTCATACTTTAGGGGGGCAAGAGATGTAAAAGTGATAAGAGGAGGAGCAGACGAAAAAAAAAAAAATGCATCGACAAGCACAACAGCCATTTGAGATGACACACAGAAACAAAACAAAAAGATGACTTGGCGCAACACATCGCCTCTTTTCATGACTGAATCTTGTAAAGACATGTTGCCCTTTTTTTTTTTTTTTTTTTTTTTTTTACTTCATTCATCATGTGTGGAATCATAAAACACTGTACCTCTTAGGTGTCATTGGAAAAAAAAAAAGCCCCCTAAATTAAAAACATTTCCACAAGAGGCAGTTTAAAGGAGGGACAGTTTTTAAGTAGAGCACAAACACACACCAATGTCCAGCATTTCCCATTACAGACGATTGATTACTGGATGAAGAAGCAGCACTTTCGGTATTTGTCTCATCTTTTGAAGGTTGCTCCTCTCTCGCACCGCATAACAACGCGCTCAAAGTGACATTCAGCTGCTACAGTAGTGACTTCTCTTCACTAAAAACTCCTCCAAACCCAGCATGATATCAGGAAATCTGGTTGTGACATCTTCAACAACAACGTCCCCTGGCCTGTGCGCTTGCCATTCACTAGCTGAATATCTGAGTAGTGTACCTTTGGCGAAAGCAGATTTCAGAGTTGTTGAACTGCATGTTAATACCTCACTCCCCCGCACGACATGATCAACATCACTACAAATAAAAACTATATTAAGAACAACTCTGGGATGTGTTTCGATGCTCATCGCTCCATCACAACTATTTGAAGAAATGAGTTAAAGTAAATTGTAGAAAATCAGCATTGAAATATATTAAAATTGGTGCTATTGGGGGGAATAGGTCTACATCAGTAACTAAACCAACTAAAACTCACGAAAAGAGACATCTTGATTTTCTGTATCATTTATTCCTTTTAGTCTCATCCTACTTGTGCATCTATGGATAAATTAGGTTATAACTCAAAAATAAAAACCTTTTTAAAACATGTTAAAAACATTATTTTGTTAAATCAGTTCAAATCAATTATGTGCTACTTCAGACATTAACTTGACAATGGGCTGGCATGAGTATACGCCAGCAAGCGGTTTGTCGTCCGTCCCATTCAAACTGATTTTGGCTTTAGGTCACACAATTCTGAACACAAGCCATGACAATTTCAATAAACTACAAAACGCATAAATTGCTCATTGCTTTCAGCTGCATCCATGTCGCTTAAAAGAAGAAATTAGGATTAAGCTGTAAGAACTTAAACAGCATTGCAAATGTTACAAAAAAAAAGAAGAAAAAAAAAAAATGGCACGGATATATGCTGGAAGCAGATTTTAAACAATCAAAATTGCTGTAAAAGTCATATTTTTTTCCACACAGGCACCTGAACATGAAACAACAAGGGTCGGGGTTTGAAATATACCAGGAACTTGCATATAATAGGAAGAACTCGCTATGCACACACCCACAAAAACAACGAGGCCAAACTCGTCACTCACAACCTGGAAGCCTGCATCAGCGTCCTTGAGGTGATTGCACATCCTGAGGGGGTGGAGATAGAAACTCCACATGATCAGGCTTTACTTTCTCAACAGTCAGTCACTCGACCCCCCCTGCCCAACACTGATTAACCGTATACTCAGCTTCAAGAACCTGTTTTTGGTTTGCAGGCTACAATGCTAAATAATAGTTCTATCTTTATAAATGCATATTCAACATAGCCTTTTTGCTGTATTAAGTGCTTTAAAAAAAAAAAAAAAAAAAAAAAGAGGAGCCTTGGGGTGGGAGGATGGGAGATTCTCTGATTTCCCTGTATAGGACCATCCTCTCAAAAAGCAAGACGAAAAGAATATTTAAAGAAAAATAAAAAGCTAAGACTACAATAACACCACATACTACTCATTGTTGATCACCCTGTTTTACATTTAGAAGCCTATAGATTAATCACAATCTGCAGATAATGCTGTCAGCCTGAACAATTTGGCATTTACCATATGGGAACCTGATTATGTCACTTTTGTCGATGGATTATGGGCAATCAGAAGAAATTAATTTGTGTAACATTATGCCAGATTAAATGTCAATCTCCACAAGCACAGAAAAGCATAAGTCTAAATGCTAATGCGCAACATCTCCTCAAATGCCCTTGTTTCCTCACACACCAGAGCCAACACACTGTTCTTATTGGGAGGTGATACGCTCGTCCATCACAGGCTGTGTGATGGAAGCCAAAAAACACAAAGCATTTTAAATACCAGAGAGCTGACTGAGATTAGACGTGGAAGTTAAATGTCAAGACAACTGGCTGCAGTTATGACTTTCCCTCTCGATACGAGCTGCAGCGCTGCCTAATCAGGACACAGTGGAAAGAAATGTACTTGAAAGCTCATACCCAGATCGTAGCTACCCAATAGAAACACCACTGATGTTCAGCAAAAATAAAATCAAGAGGTGCTTCACTATGATCACGTGAGGGGAAAAAATTAACCATCAAAGATTGCAAGATTACAGTCTAGTACACACAGAAAACAGCGCATGGATGCAATGTGCTTTCTTTTCCTTCTTCTTCTTTTTTTTTTTTTTTTTTTTTTTTAAAGGGGAAATAGGAAAACATATTGTTAAGAGCCCAAAATTACAATGACAGCACCTTGCATGCCATGACAGTTTTCCTCAAAAGTATTTGGTGTTTTGTCACATCACACGAGACTCTATATAATAGGACTCCAATTCAACATTTCCAATTTGAGAACATTACATGACAGGGGCCATTCGGCAAAAAAACAATATTTAACATAGTCATGGCTTTATCAACACTACCTGAGTTACATTTAATAATTCTGTATTTATCAACTTATTTTTTCTGAAAAGTAACAGCCCAGAGCCATTCTTTCAAGGAGTATTTCTCGTCAGTACATATAGATCTCTCTAGTAATTAAAAGATAAAAGCAATTAGTTTACATAAAGTGCTATTAATCCACACATTAACCAAATCATATCTTCTAGTGAAAAGAAACCCGGACAGTTCCTTCGTTATGTTGAATAAAACCAATCCTGATTTGGAGATGGTGATGAAAAGTGATGTCACAGCTGGCCAGTTAGCAAATTTGGGCTCCCTAGACTTAATTAGATCTTTCAGCACGAGCTCTTTAGCAAAAGAAAAAAAAAAAAAAAAAAAAAAAAAAAACACACTTAAGGAGTTGTGCAACATACTGAAAACGCACCTTAAACATTTTTGAACAAACCACACCAGCATCTTGGGTGATGATTTTGTAGCTCCGTATAACCCATTTTCACACATTGTATGGATCACTCGGTGTTATTGCACACTGGTTTGCAAATGTAAAATGTTATCGACAGTAAAAACATAATAGTACAACTCATCTTCACATTTCAACACAGTTTGACAAAGTGGCTAGTCGGGGGAACCTTGATTAGTATTGCGATTGTTGTTGTGTTACTGTTATCTTTGTATGGCGATGAACAGTGACCGCTGACTCATTCATTTCCACCAGTAAACATGCAAGAAATACAATGCCATAAAAACAGAAACGTAAAGACCAAATGCTGAGTCAGAAAAACAAAACAAAAAAAAGTCAGTCGTAAAATGCAACATGTGTTCCTTTGACAAGAGGAATTGAACTGTTTTTACATAGAAAAAAATGCAGGCAAAATAATCTGTATGGACATCCTGAGTCTTGCTGCTGAACAAAGAGTACAAAACGCAGAAGACCTTATTGATAGCAATGCTTCTTACTTAATTCGTCAGTTAATTCCTCAACTCAATTCATATATCAGAATGTATATATGAATCTGAAGTTAAGAACAGTCTGCGCTAACCTCATAACAATCTGCATGAAATGTATGAAACACTTTAAGATGAAATGATTTTGCCTTTGACAGGCCTGATTTTAAAATCTTTAGCACACCTGTAATGAACGATGAAATGAAGGGGCGAAGATTTCCTTCAAATTGGGCACTTCTGTACCTGTGCTCTGGGGGTCATACTGCAGTGCAGATAACACTCATGTTACGGCAGACAATACGGTATAAAAGAAAAAGCAAGCGTTTTAATTTCTGGGCTCTGATTTCCCCTTAAAAAAGGACTTAAGACAAGGTTCTCCCTTCCTGGATGGGGCCTCACCTACGAGCTTCCACTTAACTTACAGTTTAACTCCAAAGATCTTAATTCCGTAACTTCAAGGCATTCTTTGCAAAAGTGTGTTCTCCTTTGCTCCTCAATGAATTCAAGCTTGCACACAGATGTGTATGTATAACGTCTAACATATCTACAATGAACTCATCTGAATGCGTGAAGAAAGAAAATGACTGAGGCATCCCATAGTCAGACTGACGGCTGCCGCAGTTCAACAGGATAAAGGCTTAGGGAGGTGCAATCCATGACACCTTCCTTTGTTGAACTCCCAAACATCATCCTTAAAAGAGCCACGAGACAAACAACTATCACCGCTCCAAAGTTCCACTTCCTGTGTTGAGAGGCACCGATCAACTCCGTTAACGTCCCTCCAGAGTGTGTGTTTGTCTGATGCCCCCAAGAAGTCTGTTATTCCACCGGAGATTCCAAGGAAAATCTGTCATGCTAAACTATCAATGTTTTCACAGTTGTCACTTTATCTGTCCCAACAGGATTTATGATTCCCAAGGAAGATAACCGCAGCACCCAGAAGAGAAGAAGGTAAGTACTGTAGACCATCTACCTCACTGATCAGGTCCATCCTTGGTCTCATCATAAACCACTACTCTTTTTGGATCTACAGCAGAGGGGGAGAATAAAGGCAATGGGTTAGGTTATTCAACACAATATCAGTCTCAAAGATGTTAGGAAATGTGGCTAAATTCCCTAAAGAACATAAGCAGCAGATAATCCTGATTTAAGTCTAAATTTTACAATAGTTTATTTAAGCAAAGTTCTTTAAAGCTACTTTACTTAACATTTGAGAACCTTTGTTAAATGAAAGACATTGAAAAATATGTTTCTGTTTCTCCAAGTTAAGTATCAAAAGTACCATTTAGGTATTGGCAAAGAAATCAAACTATCAGCACCAGTATCTAAACATACGCTCTAGTAATAGGTGGTTGAATATTAAGCAACCAGCCTCAAATATCACTGAACTCGTGTCTCTGTTGACATCAACAGAATAACTGCTGCATTTCACTTGCCAGCTGGCATGATCGCAGTACCAGAGGACCATAAACCAGCAGAACATCACAGTAATTTTAACAGCGTCTCTGTATGTGATTACCTTGAGCTGCTTATGTTTCTGGTGTTTAGTAATAAAACAAATGTGGCCTTTTGTCTTTCAAGGGTCAACTGTTATGTGATGTTAGTCCATGATATACTGTCCTCGAGAGGCTTGCTGAAGGCATTAAACTAGTGCAAAATTGTATTTGTGTAGAGTGATATATTGCAAGGAGTTAAACACTTAACTGTACTGAAAGTCATTTCAGAAATCAACATACACGCTAATGATTTGATTGTAACCACACAAAAAAAAGAAACACAATGTCATACGCACATAGTTACCAGGCTATCTTACGCATATGAATGTCGTATTGTAAGTATAACTCCATTAACAGATATTGACAAAATGCCAATCTTTATACTCATGTCAACAGCTTAGTCCAGATCCTCTGTGTTTTGATGTTGACTATGTGACGCAAAAGCAGCAGAGCCAATGCAGTTTTGAAAAAATATATAAATATATATTTTTAAATGTCACAAACACTGCAAGTAATAGAGCTCATAATAAGGTACTCTGTAAATTAAAAGCTAAGTCCTTTTGTTTGTCTAAATTTACATTGTGTTTAAATCCGAACCAAAACACCAATGCACTTGGTTCTGTACATTTATGAATCTAAATAACATTATGAATGTTGACATGAATGTTGACATTGAATGTTTCATGAATCAAACTGTTTATTCTGCTTCTGCTTTTATAATATGTTAGAACATTTCTAGATCTAAACATTTCTAAAAACAGAGTTTAGGAAGAAGTGAGACCAACAAGTTTAGTTTACCTTGTTTTTGCAAGTTGAAAATGAATTCCATTTCTGTTGAGGGAAAACAAAATTCACATTATTTCAGCATTAATCAGTCATGAAGAAAATTTTCAGAAAATGCAATACTGATCACTCCAAAAGACATATTTAAAAAATATTTAAGTTATTGTTTCATACACTAGGAACATCAAATCTCATGAGACTTGACAGTGTTTAAAATTATAATCCTTAAGATTTTTGTTGAAAAAAAAAAAAATTAGAAGAGTCTGCCATTCCTGCACTGGATTCAAATTACCCTCACCAAGGTTTGACAGGAAACTATGCAGAATGTATTCCAGTGTTACAGTTGCAATTTTATCTCAGAAATATCAGCCTCGCTGTTTAATTTTCACTCTCCCCCAGTAAAATCAGAGCTGTATTAAGTTACTGCTAATCCAAACTGAAAAGTTCAGTATGCTTCACATTAAAAGCATTCAACTGTGAAAACATGGGCGGCTTTTACTGTGAAGCAGTCACAAAAGACGCAGTGCATTTGCCACAGAAAAAAAAAGTTTTTTTGAAAAAAGTGACCAACCAGTGTTACTTGAGCATGAAATCAGATTGAAGTTACAATTATTATTGACGAACTTCTTCACTAAATGCAAGTTTGGTGGCACTGTTAACACAGTTAAATCTTAAAGGATTACAATTTAAATGGCTCTACAAGTTAATTTGACAGAGTAGATAGTCATAGTTACCTTTAGTGTGATAAGTGACAGCAGCTTTAATATCAAAGGACCCCCAGCTACACCTTCTGCCAATGTCTTTAGAGTGGGCCTGTTGTTTAGATGACCCAAACAACACAGTGGTTAGCTGGCCCTGTGCAGGCTTAGCACCATTGTCTTTACCGGGGGCCGACACAGCAGAACCTGCACCCTTGGCCTCAACTTTTGTCTTTTCCAGTCCACATGGCTGCAGCTTGTTCTCCTCTTCACTCACCACACAAGCAGGAGAACAAGCATTGGACACACTGCAAGGGGCACAAGTCCTTTTCTCGGGGTCTGGAACCAAAGTGCCAGGCTCCAAGAATGATGGGCTAATATCAAAGCAGGGCTGGGCAGCCTTGGCTGCGACAGCGTGACACTCGCTTTGAGGTGTGACCACAGTAGTCTTGTCCTCTGCAGGCACCTGGCCACCTCCTCCTTCTGACCCCAAGTTGGGCTCATTGATGAAGGAAAGCCCCCACTGATTCTGGAAGATATCTCCCAAGGCTTTCTGATTTGTCTGAGCAGCCGGTGGGTCAAGGTGACGAGCACTAGGGAGCACAGGTTGCATATTTAAAGGGTAAATTAAAAGAGTACACTTTCTAAGGTCATATGCTTCTCCATCTACAGGACTGGTTGAAGAGCTACAGTTACTTTCCAAAGGAGATGCTACATTCTCGCCACTTGGGATAGATGGGGCTGGTGGAATACTACTAGCAGCAGGAGCAAAGAAGGTACCCACTGACGGGCAGCCGTTTCCGTTTCCAGAAACAGGGCCATTAGTAAAGCTAGCTGAGGTGATAGTTTTCATAGCAGACATAGGGACCTGTGACAGTCTAACAGGAGGAGGCAGTGCCTCTCCTCCACCTTGAGCTACTTTGTTGAGGTTCTCTTTTACTTTACTTGCATAACTGATCTTGGGAACAATTTTTGCACTGCTATTGTCCACAGGAAATACTGGAGGGGGCTTGAACAAAGTCCATGAGTCCTCTTTTGAAGCTGAGGAAAGCTTGGCTTTGTGCCTTTCGTCAGTCTTCTTACCAAAGGTGCCAACTATTTTGCCATCAGAGTTTTTCCTCTGAGATTCACCCATTGAAGCCTCTGACGCAACAGCCCGTCGAGCTGCTGACTGAGCTTCCACTTTATGGGTGGCTCTAAAGCCATCAAGTCTAGAAGTCCCTCTCTTCTCAGTTGTGTCAATATTAAAAGCCCCATGCTCATGTGTAGTGTTGCCCTGCTGCATGTCTTTTTCCTTTTCTCTTATCACATTATCAGTGTTCTTGGTGTTGTTACATCTGGCCTTGCGTTTCTTCGGAGTAGTATATCCACCTTCGGAGCCACTGCCATCATTGTCCTTGCTAGAATAGCCGTTTGTAATTAAGCCACAGTTTACCATGCCATTTTGAAGCAACACAGAGTCTTTCTTATCCATAGGCTGGCCCTCATGATGATTCAAATCCAGGGCCTTTTCCTTGTCATTTTTAAGGTCCATATTCTTCTTATGGTCCAATCCTTTGCTGCTCACTTTTGGAACAGTCGTGTACTGCTTTTGCGTTGACTTCTGCTTCACATTTGTATTACTTGTGTGTCTGTTACCATTGCTGTTGGGGGGATGCGACATACCAACAGTATCAGACAGATGTGGATTCTTCTCCCCCTCCTCCTCACTGATGTTTACTTTTTTATTGCCTGAAAGGGGAAACAAAATTAGTTTGTACTGAAATGATACAACATCTCAACCATTCTTTCCACTAGCTTGCAGAAAACTGCCCCAACTGGTAGACGATTTACAAAAAAAGTGTCAATTCATTTGACCTTTCCCACTTATGGAAATATATGTTATGCACAGATTTTTCATGTACAAATATCAAATGTTTGGTATTTTGATCAATAGAAGACCCTAAGATTATTATACCCCTTTGCCTGTAGTATCCACAGAAATTTAAACTGCTGTGTAAACCACAAATATGCATCATAATTTTGATAACCTGTTTATTGTGTTCATAGTTAACTTCACAAAATCCCCTAATTTCCCTCCGGGGATTAATAAAGGTTCATCTTATCTTATCTTATCCAAAATCATCACAACAATCAATGTTGTTAAGAAAGCTATGTTGTCCAGCAACATTTATCCCATGTAGTGAGACGTACGATAGTGTCGCCTGAATATGTATCTCGTAGCACTTTCCAAGATGAGCCTGGTACTGTCTGTATTTGACAAGTTATGGACATGCAATATACCTCACAACTGTCAACTGCATAGTGGACTGATAGCCATTAACTTTCTTGATATTATCTGATCTGACATCGAAGACCAGGTGCTCCAAGATGTAAAAGGGGGGCTCACAGCAGCATACATATGACACACATTTGGAGTGGCAGTGAACCACAAATAGGGCTATGCATTGCACAGAGGCATGGGCACGGTTGTGTAAACGTCGGGCTTCAGATGCAATGGTGCTGCCCCTCATGTCTGTGGGCACAGCACGCACAAGCTTCTGCATACAGCCTCGCTTCACTTACACAGAGGCATGTTCTCGCTTATTTACATTAGCATAACAGCCAGCAAACGTAAGGTCGATGGTTACAGACCGTGTCTGTTTAGGTGCAGCACGCCGTTTCTTTATAAACGGGTCATAATCGAGTTGCTGCGTGGCCTCACGTTGACTGGACAACATGCAACAGGCCTGTGAGAGATGGCTAGCGTTAGCTAATGTCAACTAGCCATCGACTCGTTGGGTATTAACACGCCCTGGGCATCAATAATAGTTGATTGTGGCATAAGATAACCGCCAGACACCCGCAGCACAAGTAGGCAAAGGACGATAACGACATGCCAGTGCTGTAAAGTACCGTAGTCGCACAGAAATGATTTACTAGCCGGGTAACTATAGCATTAGCTCGCAGTGATATTCTAACATGGCCGACAGGAAATGGCAGCTCCGAACATTCCAGTGGAGCCGGCTCGCTTTCCAAAACTGGACACATGCATGCTGAAATGAATGATAGAGATTTGACTACTGTAGAAAGCGAATCGTCGTGCACATACAACGGTTAATGCGTTCAGAGCACACGGTGACATGGTGGGATTTTCTGGAGTGATTTAGTTGTATTTGTAGAAGAAAAATGGGTGGCGAAACCAGCGCACAAGGTCAATCCCCGATATGTCAAACCACCACCAGCGACAACTGTCACGCAACGTCAGCTAGCCAACTAGCTAACATTAGCTAACTTAATGGTTGCTTTCTGGTCCGACGGTGGCCAACTATCGGCCTAATCTGTTAGCTACTCACCCGCTGTAACGTCCCTTGTACTGTTCAAAACAACGACATATCGTTTGAATTTACAGCTCGCTAACAGGCTAAGCTCTCAATCACGACGGAGTTAACATTAGTTAGCAAATGCTAGTCGGCTCGTTGACATTAGCTGACTAAGGCTAGCCAGCGTTAGCTCACTTTTCCGGATGGCCCAACCTGTTTTCTTCGTCTGCGTTTCCTGATGCTGGCGCTGGAAGTGGCTCTGATCATTTTTTAGACAAGTTGTATGTTGAATAGAGTGTCTGTCCTCTCCGTGGTGGTGATATTGCCTTTCTTGTGCCCGATCTTTGGGCTGTTCCTCCATTGAAGTGTAGAATGTCGGACTTGTTCACCCAGTATGTTAGCTCACAGGGTCCAATCACTACCAGTGTAAAACGGAAGCTATTTGAAGCCTCTGTAAACGTCAGCAGTAAACGTCTAAAAATGGCCCTGTTTCGGGTGGTCACCGCCACTACAGCCCGTGTCTAGTGTTTGTGCTGAGTTATGCAGGGGGGTATTTGCAGGACGTTTCAGGTCTCGGCAGATGTTTCACACTAAAATAACGGACAAGGGATATTTAAAAGAAATCTTTCCAGGGTGGGCAATAACGGGGTGGGGTTCGTGTGTGAACTAAAATCATATGACCGGAGGCGCTGCCACGTCTCCAGCCAGAGGACACTTTAGTGGAGGGTCCCGGGGAGACCAGCCCCACTCCCACGACGGAAAACCAACTTATTGCAAATTCAGTATCTCGATCCTGAAACATTCCTAATTAATTTTAAGTATTTTACCACACCGAAAAGAAAAAAATAGGATGCGCCTATTACTTTTTCGGACTATTTTAAGACATACTATGAGTTTTTAAAGGCACTAAAGTCGATTACCGTAACATTTTTCAGTCCCAGTACCGACAGTAATATCTCGGCTTTATACCGATACCGAGTACCGATCCAATACCAGTCATTAGTTAATAAGACGTATGTCTCACTGTGGGGGGGTGATTGGTTTCATTTTTGGTGTATGTCTCGACACTTAACTATGTAAGACAAAATGACCCTCCAGACCCTTTCATTTTTTTCACATTTTATTTTGCAGCCTTATGCTAAAATCATTTAAACTGTTTTTCCCCTCATCGATCTACACTCAATACACCATAATGACAACGAGGAATACTATACTGTGACGTTTTCATCCCTTTCAATACGCTATAATATGATGTTTTGCGACATACTAATTACATGATTTTTGTCAGTATACTATACTGATTGGATGAATGATTCAGACTTATTTTGATATACCATATTACTTTTTTAAAACATACTATACCATGACGTTTTGTCAACAATCTAAACTATGACTTAAAAAATTGACACTATACTATGTTTTGTCGACATATACTATGACTTAAAAATTTCAACATACTATATATATATATATATATATATATATATATATATATATATATATGACTTTTTTTCGACAGACTATACTATGATTTTTAAAAAAATTTCAATATACTATACTACAATTTTATCAACATGTGTCTTTTATTTCTTTCAACGTACAATACTATGACTTACAACATACTATACTGTGGATTTTTTAAAGTTTTTCAACCATTTTCTATTTCTTCGACATACTATACTATGACTTTTTTCAACATATTGTACAATGGCTTTTTTTCAACATACGCTATAATTTTTTTATTTTTTCAACGTATTATACTAAAATATTTTTTATTTGTTCAACATACTATTCTATGACTTTAAAACATTTTACATGCTATACTATGGCTCTTTATTTTTTCAACATACGATGCCATGACTGGGCTGCACGGTGGTGCAGTGGTTAGCGCTGCTGCAAGAGGGTCGCAGGTTCGACTCCAGCTTGGGACTCTTCTGTGTGGAGTTTGCATGTTCTCCCTGTGTAAGCGTGGGTTTTCTCCGGGTACTCCGGCTTCCTCCCACAGTCCAAAGAGATGCTGTTTAGGTTAATTGATGACTCTAAATTGCCCGTAGGTGTGAATGGTTGTCTGTCTCTATGTGCCCTGCGATGGACTGGTGATCTGTCCAGGGTGAACCCCGCCTTCGCCCAATGACGCTGGGATTGGCTCCCGCGACCCCTAACAGGATAAGCGGTTGACAATGGAGGGATGGATATACCATGACTTTTTTTAAATTTTTTGGAGATACTATACTATGACCCTTTTCATTTTCTTGATATGAAATTGTTTTGAATTAAATTTTCAACATACTATGCTATGACTTCAAATTTTTTTCAACATGCCATTGTGTGACTTTTTTTTGGGAGATCTATACTAAGTCTTTTTAGGGCAAAAAATTTTTACATACTATGCTATGACATACTTCCGACAGACTATACTATGACTTTTTATTTGTTCGACATACTATACAATGACTTTATTCAACATACTATACCATGATTTTTTATTTTTTAGACATTCTATACTATGACATTTTTGACATTATACTATGACTTTTTAAAAATGTTTTTGATATATAATAATGTGGCTTTTTTTTCCAACAGTCTATACTGTGATTTTTGTTAAATTTTTGCAACATACTATATTTAGATTTTTTTTTTCAGGAAACTATACAATGGCTTTTTTGACACATTATACTATGTCTTTTTTATTTTTTTGCCATAAAATGTATGATTTGTTTGACTTTGATTTGTATGACTTTTTTGATTTTTTAGACATACTATAGTATGACTTTTAAAAAAATTTCAACATACTATACTGTGACTTTTTTTCAACATACTGTACAATGGCTTTTTTCCAACATATACTATAATTTTTTTTTATTTTTTCAACATACTATACTAAAATATTTTTTATTTGTTCGACATACTATTCTATGACTTTTAAAAATATTTTACAAGCTATACTATGGTTTTTTTCCTACATATTATACTATGACTTTTTTTTTCCCAACAAATGACTTTTTTTTTTTTGACACACTACACCATGACTTTTTTATTTTTTGGAGATACTATACTATGACCTTTTTATTTTCTTGATATACTATACTGTGACTTTTTTTGACATACTATAATATGACTTTTTTCGACATACTATATTATAACTTTTTCATTTTTTTCCCACATACTATACCACTTTTTTTCAATATACTATTTTATGCCATTTTATTGACATATTATACTATTACTTTTTTTATTTGTACAACATAGTAAGCCATGACTTTTTGTTTTGTACTGTACTTTGAGGTTTTTTTTTATATACTATACTATGATTTTTTTAAATAAAATTTCAATATACCAACTATGGCTTTTTTATACATATTACACAATGACTTTTTACATTTTTTTGACATATAATATATGACTGTTTTTATTTGTTCAACATACTATACCGTGACTTAAAAAAAAAAACATACTGTTCTATGACTTTTTTATTTATTGAAGATACTATGCTGTGGAATTTTTTATTTTTTTTGACAAACTATACTGTGACTTCTTTTTGACATACTATACTATGGCCTTTTTCAATGTATTACCCAATGACTTTTTAGTTTTGACATAGTATACTATGACATTTTTTTGAAATACTAGTACCTTTTTCAACATACCATACGACGAAATTTTTTATTTTTTGACATACTATACTACAACTATTTTTCGACATACTATAATATGACTTTTTTATTATTCAACATACTATACTATAACTTTTTATTTTTTTCGAGATACTATCATTTCTTTAGTTATTGATATAATAAACTATTATTTTAAAAAAAACTTTCAACATGCTATACTATGGAATTTTTAATTTTTTCAACACACAATACTATGACTTTTTCGACATACCATAGGATGACTTTTTTTGACATACTATAATGACTTTATTCAACATACGACTATGACATTTTTCATCTTCAACATACTATACGATGAATTTTTTGACATACTAAAATATGACGTTTTTCAACATACAATACTGACTTTTTTGACATACTATAATATGACTGTTTTCAACATACTGTCCTATGACTTTTAGTGTTCGACATACTATACTATGACATTTTCTCAACATACATACAACATATAATATGACTTCTTATTTTTCCACATAGTATACTATGACTTAAAAAAACTTTAAACATATTATACTATGAAATTTTTATGCATACTATGCTATGACCTTTTAATAAGATTTCGACATACGATACTATGGCTTTTTTCTACATTCATACAACATATTATACATATTATACAAACATACAAAATCTATAATTTTTTCACATTGTATAATATAACTTTTAAAACTTTAAACATTATACTATGACATTATTTATTTTTTTGACATACTATACTATGACCTTTTAATAAAATTTCAACATGCTATACTATGACTTTTTTTTGACATTTTTTTCATGCTATCCTATGACTTTTTATTATTTGACTTACTATACTATAACTTTTGAGTACAATTTTGACATAGTATACTATGACTTTTAAAAATAAAACTTTCAACATGCTACAATATGACATTTAATAAAAATACTTTCAACATGCTATACTATGATATTGTTTATGTTTGACATATTGTACTTTAGACTTTCATTTTTTGCAGATACTATAGTATGACAACAAGTAACAAACTATACTATGACTTTTTTCGACATACCATACGATGACATTTTTTTTCGACATTCTACAATGTTACTTTTTAATTTTTTTAACATACTAGACCGTGACTGAAAAAAAAATCAACACTGTTCAATGACTTTTTCTTAGTTTTTGGCAAACTATCCTGTGACTTCTTTTTGACATACTACACTATGGCTTTTTTCAATGTATTATCCTATCACTATTTAGTTTTTGACATAGTATAGTATGACTAAAAAAAAATTTCCAACATACTATACTATGACATTTTTTTATTTTTTCAAGATACTATACTATGACTTTTTATTAGTCGACATACTATATTAGGACTTTTTATTTTTCGACATACTATACAATGAATTTTTAATAAAATTTTGACATATGGCATATGGCTTTTTTCTAAAAATTACACTGTTATGTTTATTTTTTGTAGATACTATACTACTATACTATACCATGACTTTTTCCAAATATTTTTTCGACAGACTTAACTATGGCTTTTTAAAATATTTTTTGACATACTATACTGTGGATTTTTTTTTTTTTTACATTTTTTTAATGACATGACTTTTTTGTAGATACAATACCATGACATTTTCATATTTTATGACATAATAAAAAAATACTGTTTTAAGATATGCTACACTATGACATTTTTTTTCAACAGACTACACTGCAACTTTTTTTTGACACACTATACGATGACGTCTTTCATTTAAAATAATAGTTTATTTTTTTAAAGTCATAGTATGGTCTGTCGAAACAGTAAAAAAGTCACAGAATAGTATTCCAAAAAAAAGTAATATGATATGTCATTGTATATTATGTGATAAAGATGTTATAGTATAACATGTCAAAAAAATTTTAAAAGTCATGACAAAATAAAAAAGGTCATATGTATGTCAAATTTTTTTTCCTGAAAAAAGTTTTTAAAAAATGTCATATTATCGGATGTTGAAAAAAGTTATTGTATAGAATGTTGAAAAAGTCTGAAAAAAACAATACTATAGCATGTCAAAAAAATTGATAAAAACGTCATAGTATAGTATGTTGAAAAAAGTCATATTGTTATATCCCAAAAAAATTGATAAAAACGTCATAGTATAGTATGTCGAAAAAGTCATACTTTAGTACGTCAAAAAATTGATAAAAACATCATAATATAGTATGGCGAAAAAAGTCATGCTATAATAAGTCAAATAATTGCAAAAAATGTCATAGTATAGTATGTCAAAAAAAGTCATGCTATAGTATTTTAAAAATTGATTAAAAACGTCATAGTATAGTATGTCGAAAAAAGTCATACTGTTATATCCCAAAAAAATGATAAAAACGTCATGGTATATATAGTATGTTGAAAAAAGTCATACTATGGTATGTCAAAGAAATTGATAAAAAGTCATACTATAGTATGTCAAATAAATTTATAAAACCATCATAGTACAGTATGGCGAAAAAAGTCAAACTGTTATATTCCAAAAAATTGATAAAAACGTCATGGTATATATAGTATGTCGAAAAAAGTCATACTATAGTAAGTCAAAAAAATGATAAAAACGTCATAGCATAGTATGTTGGAAAATTTCATGAAAAGTAAGTCATCGTATCGAATCTTGAAAAATTTCATGTTAACAATGATATTATAGTATGTTGGGGCGGCAGTAGCTCAGTCTGTAGGGAGTTGGCTTGGGAACCGGAGGGTCACCGGTTCAAGTCCCGACATGGACCAAGAACTGAGTGTGAACTGGTAGCTGGAGAGGTGCCAGTTTACCTCTTGGGCACTGCCGAGGTGCCCCTGAGCAAGGCACCAAACCCCCAACTGCTCGGGGCGCTTGTCAGGAGCAGCCCCATCACTCTGACATCTCTCCATTGTTGCATGTTTGTGCATGTGTGTGTTCGGGTCTGCATGTACCGTGTATAAGTTAACAACAGAGTGAAAAAATTGAATTTCCCCTCGTGGGACTAATAAAGGAATATCTTCTTCTTCTTCTTCTTAAATGGTATCATGATAAAAAAAATTCAAATTCTATTATGTTGAAAAATTTCATGAAAAAAAGTCAGACTATAGTATGTCAAAAAATTTCATGAAAAGTAGGTCATCGTATCGAATGTTAAAAAATTTCATGTTAACAATCATATTATAGTATGTTAAATAGTAATTTGATAAAATAAGTCAAATTCTATTATGCTGAAAAATTTCATGAAAAAGTCATACTATAGTATGTCGAAAAATTTAATTAAAAGTAGATCATCCCATCAAATCTTGACAAATTTCATGTTAACAATCATATTATAGTATGTTAAACAGTATAATGATAAAAAGTCAAATTCTATTTTGTTGAAAAATTTCATGAAAAGTAGGTCATCGTATGGAATCTTGAAAAATTTCACGTTAATCATATTTTTTTTTTTGTCTGCATTTATTCTCATGGATTAACACCACAGTAGGTGGTGTCAGCCTTTTATGAGATTGATGCATATTTTGCAGTAAGATATCTTAATATTTTATGCATGTGTGACCATCACCGGCCCTCTCTGGAAACTAAGCTGTCATTCTTTATTAGATTTACCTAACCTGTGCCAGAGAGGGCAGTGCTGCACCGCAGTGAACTGAGGGGGAAACAAATGATAGACCGGACGAGGCTAGATGAAGTGGGGAGAGTACGGACAGGCAGGCAGTGCTATTAGAATGCAAGAGTGTAAGCTGCTGTGTTATTCCTGACAACCAACACCTCACAAAACAAAACAAGGAATCGGACCATGTTGAACACCAGAATTGTGGAAGTTCTGATAGAGTAGACTAGGCTGCCAGAGGACGCAAGTGCGGGAAGAATGTGTAGAGGGCCTGAGTTTAGTGTGAAGGGTGAGGAGAAATTCAGCATATTCTGGCGGGTCTCACTAGATCTCAACAGTGGGACTCGACAGGAGCTGGTAAGCCCTGAACAAACATGCATGTGTGGTGGACACCGAAGCCCTGAGCGGCTAAAGTGGCCTAGCAAGGCCCGGACGGCCAAGCGCCCCCCGCCCCACAAAGCGGGAGAACCCGGAGGCCCCCCAGAAGATCCACCAGGGCCACAGAGAGACCCGCCAACCCAAGGGCCGAGACGGGACGGCAACCGACACCCCTAGGGTGCCCAGGACAAACCCAGAGGGCACGGGGCACAAGGGCCCCCCTGCCACCCAACACCCGGCCCCAACCACACCACCCCCACCCCCCCGCACACACCCCACCCAACCCCCCCACCCCCGAGGAGGCAGGGGGCCCCCCCGCAACCCGGGAAGCCGGATACAGGGACTGAGCACCCCGCACAGGAGGGGAAACCAGCACTAATCAAGCCATCACAGGGTGTCAGCCGGAGGAGCCTGAGGCCAGGCCCAGGCCCAGAAAGCAAAAGCAAACGGAGCAGAGAGAGGAGATGCAGCGGCGGGAAGGACGGCGCCCAGCTTATCCACCAGCTCACCACCCCAGGGAGTGCAGCGAGCCCACGGCCCGCACGCCCAGAGGAGCGCCCCATCCCCCAACTACAGGCGAGCCACTACAAATAGCTAGCCAGTGCCACATCCACAGCCCCCCACCCTATCCCCCCACTGCCTATCCACGGAACCCTGGCTGTTGTGATCCTATACATGCCTACAAGAAATTATATACAGTGAGGTGTGGGATGTGTGAAGTGCAAGTAAGAGGCAGGATGGTGCGGGTCCAGCCCAAGGGACAGGAGCTGGCAGAGAAGTAGAAAAGTCACGGGCCATGTTGTGCGGGGCCCCTAGAACCAAGAGGCATGGGACCAGAGGGGAGCCATGAAAACCAACGGGTCCCGAGAGCACCAAGACCCCCAGGAGCTGCAGCGCCGGATGGACGCCCCAGCAGCCACCACAGATGCAACGCCGTCCAGCCAGACGCACCCCGACCTAGAGGGGAGAAAAGGACGCCGTTAACAATCATATTATAGTATGTTAAATAGTATTATGATAAAAATAAGTCAAATTCTATTATGTTGAAAAATTTCATGAAAGGAAATCATACTATAGTATGTCGAAAATTTTCATGAAAAGTAGGTCATCGTATCGAATCTTGAAAAATTACATGTTAACAATCATATTGTAGTATGTTAGACAGTATTATGATAAAAAAAAAGTCAATTTCTATTTTGTTGAAAAATTTCCTGAAAAAAGTCATAGTATAGTATGTCCAAATTTTTCGATGAAAACTTCAATTTTTTTTTTTGTTGAAAAAAATCGTGAAAAAAATCATTAAAATGGTCGTATTATAGCATGTAGAATAATTCTATGGTGAACAAAAGTCATTTCGTGAAATGTTGGAAAATCAAAAAAAAACAAAAAACGCCATAGTATAGTATGTCGAAATTTTTTTCGATGAAAACGTCAAATTTTTTTAATATTGGAAAAAATCATGAAAACGGTCGTATTATAGCATGTAGAATGATTCTATGGTGAACAAAAGTCATTTCCTCAAATATTGGACAATTTTACAAAAAAAACGCCGTAGTATAGTATGTCGAAAATTTTTCGATGAAAACGTCAAATTTTTTTGATGTTGAAAAAAATCATGAAAACGGTCGTATTATAGCATGTAGAACGATTCCATGGTGAACAAAAGTAATTTCGTGAAATGTTGGAAAATTTTACAAAAAACCCCCTAGTTTATGTCGATTTTTAATGAAAACGTAAATTTTTTGATATTGAAAAAAATCATGAAAACGGCTTATTATAACACGTAGAATGATTCCATGTTGAACAAAACTCATTTCGTGAAATGTTGGAAAATTTTACAAAAAAAAAAAAAACGGCATAGTATAGTATGTCGAAATTTTTCGATGAAAACGTCAAATTTTTTTTGATGTCGGAAAAAATCATGAAAACAGTCATATTATACAATGTAGAATGATTCTAAGGTGAACAAAGGTCATTTCGTGAAATATTGGAAAATTTAACAAAAAAAAAAAAAAAAAAACCCCATAGTATTGTATGTCGAAAATTTTTCGATGAAAACGTCAAATTTTTTTGATGTTGGAAAAAATCATGAAAACGGTCGTATTATAGCATGTAGAACGATTCCATGGTGAACAAAAGTAATTTCGTGAAATGTTGGAAAATTAAAAAAAAAAAAAAACGCCATAGTATAGTATGCCGAAAATTTTTCAATGAAAAGGTCAAATTTTTTTGATGTTCAAAAAAATCATTAAAATGGTCATATTATAGCACGTAGAATGATTCTATGGTGAAGAAAAGTCATTTTGTGAAATATTGGAAAATTTTACAAAAAAAAAACGCCATAGTATAGTATGTCGAAATTTTTTGATGAAAACGTCAAATTTTTTTGATGTTGGAAAAAATCATGAAAACGGTCATATTATAGCATGTAGAATGATTCTATGGTGAACAAAAGTCATTTCTTGAAATGTTGGAAAATTAAAAAAAGAAAAAAATGCCATAGTATAGTATGTCGAAAATTTTTTCGATGAAAATGTCAAATTTTTTTTATGTTGACAAAAATCGTGAAGAAAATCATTAAAATGGTCCTATTATAGAATGTAGAATGATTCTATGGTGAACAACAGTCATTTCGTGAAATGTTTGAAAATTTTACAAAAAAAAACGCCATAGTATAGTATGTCGAAAATTTTTTCGATGAACACGTCAAATTTTTTTGATATTGGAAAAAAATCATGAAAACGGTCGTATTATAGCACGTAGAATGATTCTACGGTGATAAAAAGTCATTTCGTGAAATGTTGGAAAATTTTACAAAAAAAAAAACCGCCATAGTATAGTATGTCGAAAATTTTTTCGATGAAAACGTCAAATTTTTTTGATGTTGGAAAAAAATCATGAAAACGGCCGTATTATAGCACATAGAATGATTCTATGGTGATACAAAAGTCATTTCTTGAAATACTGGAAAATTTTCCAAAAAAAAAAACGCCATAGTATAGTACGTCGAAATTTTTCGATGAAAACGTCAAATTTTTTTGATGTTGGAAAAAATCATGAAAACGGCCGTATTATAGCATATAGAATGATTCTATGGTGAACAAAAGTCATTTCTTTAAATGTTGGAAAATTAAAAAAAAAAAAAACGCCATAGTATAGTATGCCGAAAATTTTTCAATGAAAACGTTTAATTTTTTTGATGTTCAAAAAAATCATTAAAATGGTCATATTATAGCACGTACAATGATTCTATGGTGAAGAAAAGTCATTTCGTGAAATATTGGAAAATTTTACAAAAAAAAACGCCATAGTATAGTATGTCGAAATTTTTTGATGAAAACGTCAAATTTTTTTGATGTTGAAAAAAATCACGAAAACGGTCATATTATCGCATGTAGAATGATTCTATGGTGAACAAAAGTCATTTTGTGAAATGTTTGAAAATTTTACAAAAAAAAAAAACGCCATAGTATAGTATGTCGAAATTTTTCGATGAAAACGTCAAATTTTTTTTGATGTCGGAAAAAATCATGAAAACAGTCATATTATAGCATGTAGAATGATTCTATGGTGAACAAAGGTCATTTTTTGAAATGTTGGAAAATTTAACAAAAACAAAAAAAACGCCATAGTATAGTATGTCGAAAATTTTTTCGATGAAAACGTCTAATTTTTTTGATGTTCAAAAAAATCATGAAAACGGTCATATTATAGCACGTACAATGATTCTATGGTGAAGAAAAGTCATTTCGTGAAATATTGGAAAATTTTACAAAAAAAAAACGCCATAGTATAGTATGTCGAAATTTTTTGATGAAAACGTCAAATTTTTTTGATGTTGAAAAAAATCATGAAAACGGCCATATTATAGCACGTAGAATGATTCTATGGTGAAAAAAAGTCATTTTGTGAAATATTGGAAAAATTTAAAAAAAAAAAAAACAAAAAAAAAAAAATTAAAAAAATTAGAAAAAAATGTTGGAAAAAAATCATGAAAACGGTCGTATTATAGCCTGGATGTTCTATGGTGACAAAAGTCATTTCGTGAAATATTGGAAAATTTTACAAAAAAAAAAACGCCATAGTATAGTATGTCGAAATTTTTCGATGAAAACGTCAAATTTTTTTTGATGTTGAAAAAAATCATGAAAACGGTCATATTATAGCATGTAGAATGATTCTATGGTGAACAAAGGTCATTTTGTGAAATGTTGGAAAATTTAACAAAAAAAAAAAAAAACGCCATAGTATAGTATGTCGAAAATTTTTTTGATGAAAACGTCAACTTTTTTTGATGTTGGAAAAAAATCATGAAAACGGTCGTATTATAGCACATGGAATGATTCTATGGTGAACAAAAGTCATTTCGTTAAATTTTGGAAAATTTTAACAAAAAAAAAAAAAAACGCCATAGTATAGTATGTCGAAATTTTTTTCGATGAAAACGTCAAGTTTTTTTGATGTTGAAAAAAATCATGAAAACGGTCGTATTATAGCACGTACAATGATTCTATGGTGAAGAAAAGTCATTTCGTGAAATATTGGAAAATTTTACAAAAAAAAAAACGCCATAGTATAATATGTCGAAATTTTTCGATGAAAACGTCAAATTTTTTTGGTGTTGGAAAAAATCATGAAAACGGCCGTATTATAGCACGTAGAATGATTCTATGGTGATAAAAAGTCATTTCGTGAAATATTGGAAAATTTTACAAAAAAAAAACCACCATAGTATAGCATGTTAAAATTTTTCCGATGAAAACGTCAATTTTTTTTTATGTTGGAAAAAAATCATGAAAAAGGTCGTATTATAGCACATGGAATGATTCTATGGTGAACAAAAGTCATTTCGTGAAATATTGGAAAATTTTACAAAAAAAAAACGCCATAGCATAGTATGTCGAAATTTTTTGATTAAAACGTCAAATTTTTTTGATGTTGAAAAAAATCACGAAAACGGTCATATTATAGCATGTAGAATGATTCTATGGTGAACAAAAGTCATTTTGTGAAATGTTTGAAAATTTTACAAAAAAAAAAAACGCCATAGTATAGTATGTCGAAATTTTTTGATGAAAACGTCAAATTTTTTTGATGTTGGAAAAAATCATGAAAACGGTCGTATTATAGCATGTAGAATGATTCTATGGTGAACAAAAGTCATTTCTTGAAATGTTGGAAAATTAAAAAAAAAAAAAAAAACGCCATAGTATAGTATGTCGAAAAATTTTTCGATGAAAATGTCAAATTTTTTTTATGTTGACAAAAATCGTGAAAAAAATCATGAAAACGGTCGTATTATAGCATTCACAATGATTCTATGGTGAACAAAGGTCATTTCATGAAATGTTTGAAAATTTTACAAAAAAAAAAACGCCATAGTATAGTATGTCGAAATTTTTCGATGAAAACGTCAAATTTTTTTGATGTTGAAAAAAATCATTAAAATAGTCATATTATAGCACGTAGAATGATTATATGGTAAACAAAAGTCATTTCGTGAAATGTTTGAAAATTTTACAAAAAAAAACGCCATAGTATAGTATGTCGAAATTTTTCGATGAAAACGTCAAATTTTTTTTGATGTCGGAAAAAATCATGAAAACAGTCATATTATAGCATGTAGAATGATTCTATGGTGAACAAAGGTCATTTTGTGAAATGTTGGAAAATTTAACAAAAACAAAAAAAACGCCATAGTATAGTATGTCGAAAATTTTTTCGATGAAAATGTCAAATTTTTTTTATGTTGAATAAAATCACGAAAACGGTCATATTATAGCATGTAGAATGATTCTATGGTGAACAAAAGTCATTTTGTGAAATGTTTGAAAATTTTACAAAAAAAAAAACGCCATAGTATAGTATGTCGAAATTTTTTGATGAAATTCGTCAAATTTTTTTGATGTTGGAAAAAATCATGAAAACGGTCGTATTATAGCATGTAGAATGATTCTATGGTGAACAAAAGTCATTTCTTGAAATGTTGGAAAATTAAAAAAAAAAAAAAAACGCCATAGTATAGTATGTCGAAAAATTTTTCGATGAAAATGTCAAATTTTTTTTATGTTGACAAAAATCGTGAAAAAAATAATCAAAACGGTCGTATTATAGCATGCTCAATGATTCTATGGTGAACAAAGGTCATTTCATAAAATGTTTGAAAATTTTACAAAAAAAAAACGCCATAGTATAGTATGTCGAAAATTTTCAATGAAAAAGTTAAATTTTTTTGATGTTCAAAAAAATCATTAAAATGGTCATATTATAGCACGTACAATGATTCTATGGTGAAGAAAAGTCATTTCGTGAAATATTGGAAAATTTTACAAAAAAAAAACGCCATAGTATAGTATGTCGAAATTTTTTGATGAAAACGTCAAATTTTTTTGATGTTGAAAAAAATCACGAAAACGGTCATATTATAGCATGTAGAATGATTCTATGGTGAACAAAAGTCATTTTGTGAAATGTTTGAAAATTTTACAAAAAAGAAAAAACGCCATAGTATAGTATGTCGAAATTTTTCGATGAAAACGTCAAATTTTTTTTGATGTCGGAAAAAATCATGAAAACAGTCATATTATAGCATGTAGAATGAATCTATGGTGAACAAAGGTCATTTTGTGAAATGTTGGAAAATTTAACAAAAACAAAAAAAAAGCCATAGTATAGTATGTCGAAATTTTTTGATGAAAATGTCAAATTTTTTTTATGTTGAAAAAAATCACGAAAACGGTCATATTATAGCATGTAGAATGATTCTATGGTGAACAAAAGTCATTTTGTGAAATGTTTGAAAATTTTACAAAAAAAAAAACGCCATAGTATAGTATGCCGAAAATTTTTTCAATGAAAACGTCAAATTTTTTTGATGTTCAAAGAAATCATTAAAATGGTACTATTATAGAATGTAGAATGATTCTATGGTGAACAACAGTCATTTCGTGAAATGTTTGAAAATTTTACAAAAAAAACGCCATAGTTTAGAATGTCGAAAATTTTTTTCGATGAACACGTCAAATTTTTTTGATGTTGGAAAAAATCATGAAAACGGTCATATTATAGCATGTAGAATGATTCTATGGTGAACAAAAGTCATTTTGTGAAATGTTGGAAAATTTTACAAAAAAAAAAAAACGCCATAGTATAGTATGTCGAAAATTTTTTGATGAAAATAAATTTTTTTAAAAAAAAAAAAAGATAAAAAAAAAATAAAAAAAAAAAAAAAAAAAAAAAATTTTCAAGAAATCATTAAAATGTTTTTATTATAAAATATAAATATTTATAAAAATTATTTAAATTTTAAATTTAAAAAAAAAAATATTAATTTAAATTTTTCGATGAACACGTCAAATTTTTTTGATGTTGGAAAAAAATCATGAAAACGGTCGTATTATAGCACATGGAATGATTCTATGGTGAACAAAAGTCATTTCGTGAAATATTGGAAAATTTTCCAAAAAAAAAAAACGCCATAGTATAATATGTCGAAATTTTTCGATGAAAACGTCAAATTTTTTTGATGTTGGAAAAAATCATGAAAACGGCCGTATTATAGCACATAGAATGATTCTATGGTGAACAAAAGTCATTTCTTTAAATGTTGGAAAATTTTCCAAAAAAAAAAACGCCATAGTATAGTACGTCGAAATTTTTCGATGAAAACGTCAAATTTTTTTGGTTTTGGAAAAAATCGATGAAAACGGCCGTATTATAGATGTAGAATGATTCTATGGTGATAAAAAGTCATTTCGGAAATATTGGAAAAATTTAAAAAAAAAAAGCCATAGTAAGACGTCGAAATTTTTTTGATTAAAACGTCAAATTTTTTTGAAAAAAATCATGAAAACGGTCATATTATAGCATGTAGAATGATTCTATGGTGAACAAAAGTCATTTTGTGAAATGTTTGAAAATTTTATAAAAAAAAAAAAACGCCATAGTATAATATGTCGAAATGTTTCAATGAAAATGTAAAATTTTTTTGATGTTGGAAAAAATCATGAAAACGGCCGTATTATAGCACATAGAATGATTCTATGGTGAACAAAAGTCATTTCTTTAAATGTTGGAAAATTTTCCAAAAAAAAAAAACGCCATAGTATAGTACGTCGAAATTTTTCGATGAAAACGTCAAATTTTTTTGGTGTTGGAAAAAATCATGAAAACGGCCGTATTATAGCATGTAGAATGATTCTATGGTGAACAAAAGTCAATTCTTTAAATGTTGGTAAATTAAAAAAAAAAAAAAACGCCATAGTATAGTATGCCGAAAATTTTTCAATGAAAACGTCAAATTTTTTTGATGTTCAAAAAAATCATTAAAATGGTCGTATTATAGCATGTAGAATGATTCTATGGTGAAGAAAAGTCATTTCGTGAAATATTGGAAAATTTTACAAAAAAAAAAACGCCATAGTATAGTATGTCGAAATTTTTTGATTAAAACGTCAAATTTTTTTGATGTTGAAAAAAATCACGAAAACGGTCATATTATAGCATGTAGAATGATTCTATGGTGAACAAAAGTCATTTTGTGAAATGTTTGAAAATTTTACAAAAAAAAAAAAAACGCCATAGTATAATATGTCGAAATTTTTCGATGAAAACGTCAAATTTTTTTGGTGTTGGAAAAAATCATGAAAACAGTTGTATTATAGCACGTACAATGATTCTATGGTGAACAAAAGTCATTTCTTGAAATGTTGGAAAATTAAAAAAAAAAAAAAAACGCCATAGTATAGTATGTCGAAAAATTTTTCGATGAAAATGTCAAATTTTTTTTATGTTGACAAAAATCGTGAAAAAAATCATGAAAACGGTCGTATTATAGCATTCACAATGATTCTATGGTGAACAAAGGTCATTTCATGAAATGTTTGAAAATTTTACAAAAAAAAACCGCCATAGTATAGTATGTCGAAATTTTTCGATGAAAACGTCAAATTTTTTTGATGTTGAAAAAAATCATTAAAATGGTCATATTATAGCACGTAGAATGATTATATGGTAAACAAAAGTCATTTCGTGAAATGTTTGAAAATTTTACAAAAAAAAAACGCCATAGTATAGTATGTCGAAATTTTTCGATGAAAACGTCAAATTTTTTTTGATGTCGGAAAAAATCATGAAAACAGTCATATTATAGCATGTAGAATGATTCTATGGTGAACAAAGGTCATTTTGTGAAATGTTGGAAAATTTAACAAAAACAAAAAAAACGCCATAGTATAGTATGTCGAAAATTTTTTCGATGAAAATGTCAAATTTTTTTTATGTTGAATAAAATCACGAAAACGGTCATATTATAGCATGTAGAATGATTCTATGGTGAACAAAAGTCATTTTATGAAATGTTTGAAAATTTTACAAAAAAAAAACGCCATAGTATACTATGCCGAAAATTTTTTCAATGAACACGTCAAATTTTTTTGATGTTTGAAAAAAATCATGAAAACGGTCGTATTATAGCACATAGAATTATTCTATGGTGAACAAAAGTCATTTCGTGAAATATTGGAAAATTTTACAAAAAAAAACCCACCATAGTATAGCATGTCAAAATTTTTCCAATGAAAACGTCAAATTTTTTTGATGTTGGAAAAAAATCATGAAAACGGTCGTATTATAGCACATGGAATGATTCTATGGTGAACAAAAGTCATTTCGTTAAATGTTGGAAAATTTTCCAAAAAAAAAACCGCCATAGTATAGTATCTCGAAATTTTTTTCAATGAAAACGTCAAGTTTTTTTGATGTTGAAAAAAATCATGAAAACAGTCGTATTATAGCACGTACAATGATTCTATGGTGAAGAAAAGTCATTTTGTGAAATATTGGAAAATTTTACAAAAAAAAAACGCCATAGTATAATATGTCGAAATTTTTCGATGAAAATGTCAAATTTTTTTTATGTTGACAAAAATCGTGAAAAAAATAATCAAAACGGTCGTATTATAGCATGCTCAATGATTCTATGGTGAACAAAGGTCATTTCATAAAATGTTTGAAAATTTTACAAAAAAAAAACGCCATAGTATAGTATGTCGAAAATTTTCAATGAAAAAGTTAAATTTTTTTGATGTTCAAAAAAATCATTAAAATGGTCATATTATAGCACGTACAATGATTCTATGGTGAAGAAAAGTCATTTCGTGAAATATTGGAAAATTTTACAAAAAAAAAAACGCCATAGTATAGTATGTCGAAATTTTTTGATGAAAACGTCAAATTTTTTGGATGTTGAAAAAAATCACGAAAACGGTCATATTATAGCATGTAGAATGATTCTATGGTGAACAAAAGTCATTTTGTGAAATGTTTGAAAATTTTACAAAAAAAGAAAAAACGCCATAGTATAGTATGTCGAAATTTTTCGATGAAAACGTCAAATTTTTTTTGATGTCGGAAAAAATCATGAAAACAGTCATATTATAGCATGTAGAATGAATCTATGGTGAACAAAGGTCATTTTGTGAAATGTTGGAAAATTTAACAAAAACAAAAAAAACGCCATAGTATAGTATGTCGAAATTTTTTGATGAAAATGTCAAATTTTTTTTATGTTGAAAAAAATCACGAAAACGGTCATATTATAGCATGTAGAATGATTCTATGGTGAACAAAAGTCATATTGTGAAATGTTTGAAAATTTTACAAAAAAAAAAACGCCATAGTATAGTATGCCGAAAATTTTTTCAATGAAAACGTCAAATTTTTTTGATGTTCAAAGAAATCATTAAAATGGTACTATTATAGAATGTAGAATGATTCTATGGTGAACAACAGTCATTTCGTGAAATGTTTGAAAATTTTACAAAAAAAACGCCATAGTTTAGTATGTCGAAATTTTTTTCGATGAACACGTCAAATTTTTTTGATGTTGGAAAAAATCATGAAAACGGTCGTATTATAGCATGTAGAATGATTCTATGGTGAACAACAGTCATTTCGTGAAATGTTTGAAAATAAAAAAACAAAAAAAACGCCATAGTATAGTATGTCGAAAATTTTTTCGATGAAAATGTCAAATTTTTTTTATGTTGAAAAAAATCACGAAAACGGTCATATTATAGCATGTAGAATGATTCTATGGTGAACAAAAGTCATTTTGTGAAATGTTTGAAAATTTTACAAAAAAAAAAACGCCATAGTATAGTATGCCGAAAATTTTTTCAATGAAAACGTCAAATTTTTTTTGATGTTCAAAGAAATCATTAAAATGGTCCTATTATAGAATGTAGAATGATTCTATGGGGAACAACAGTCATTTCGTGAAATGTTTGAAAATTTTACAAAAAAAACGCCATAGTTTAGTATGTCGAAAATTTTTTCGATGAACACGTCAAATTTTTTTGATGTTGGAAAAAATCATGAAAACGGTCGTATTATAGCATGTAGAATGATTCTATGGTGAACAACATTCATTTCGTGAAATGTTTGAAAATTTTACAAAAAAAAACGCCATAGTATAGTATGTCGAAAATTTTTTCGATGAACACGTCAAATTTTTTTTGATGTTGGAAAAAAATCATGAAAACGGTCGTATTATAGCACATGGAATGATTCTATGGTGAACAAAAGTCATTTCGTGAAATATTGGAAAATTTTAACAAAAAAAAAAACGCCATAGTATAATATGTCGAAATTTTTCGATGAAAACGTCAAATTTTTTTGATGTTGGAAAAAATCATGAAAACGGCCGTATTATAGCACATAGAATGATTCTATGGTGAACAAAAGTCATTTCTTTAAATGTTGGAAAATTTTCCAAAAAAAAAAAACGCCATAGTATAGTACGTCGAAATTTTTCGATGAAAACGTCAAATTTTTTTGGTGTTGGAAAAAATCATGAAAACGGCCGTATTATAGCATGTAGAATGATTCTATGGTGATAAAAAGTCATTTCGTGAAATATTGGAAAATTTTACAAAAAAAAAAAACGCCATAGTATAGTATGTCGAAATTTTTTGATTAAAACGTCAAATTTTTTTGATGTTGAAAAAAATCATGAAAGCGGTCATATTATAGCATGTAGAATGATTCTATGGTGAACAAAAGTCATTTTGTGAAATGTTTGAAAATTTTATAAAAAAAAAAAAACGCCATAGTATAATATGTCGAAATGTTTCAATGAAAATGTAAAATTTTTTTGATGTTGGAAAAAATCATGAAAACGGCCGTATTATAGCACATAGAATGATTCTATGGTGAACAAAAGTCAAATCTTTAAATGTTGGTAAATTAAAAAAAAAAAAACGCCATAGTATAGTATGCCGAAAATTTTTCGATGAAAACGTCAAATTTTTTTGATGTTCAAATAAATCATTAAAACGGTCGTATTATAGCATGTAGAATGATTCTATGGTGAACAAAAGTCATTTCTTGAAATGTTGGAAAATTAAAAAAAAAAAAAAAACGCCATAGTATAGTATGTCGAAAATTTTTTCGATGAAAATGTCAAATTTTTTTTATGTTGACAAAAATCGTGAAAAAAATCATGAAAACGGTCGTATTATAGCATGCTCAATGATTCTATGGTGAACAAAGGTCATTTCATGAAATGTTTGAAAATTTTACAAAAAAAAAAAACGCCATAGTATAGTATGTCAAAATTTTTCAATGAAAACGTTAAATTTTTTTGATGTTCAAAAAAATCATTAAAATGGTCATATTATAGCACGTACAATGATTCTATGGTGAAGAAAAGTCATTTCGTGAAATATTGGAAAATTTTACAAAAAAAAAAACGCCATAGTATAGTATGTCGAAATTTTTTGATGAAAACGTCAAATTTTTTGGATGTTGAAAAAAATCACGAAAACGGTCATATTATAGCATGTAGAATGATTCTATGGTGAACAAAAGTCATTTTGTGAAATGTTTGAAAATTTTACAAAAAAAAAAAACGCCATAGTATAGTATGTCGAAATTTTTTCGATGAAAATGTCAAATTTTTTTTATGTTGAAAAAAATCACGAAAACGGTCATATTATAGCATGTAGAATGATTCTATGGTGAACAAAAGTCATTTTGTGAAATGTTTGAAAATTTTACAAAAAAGAAAACGCCATAGTATAGTATGCCGAAAGTTTTTTCAATGAAAACGTCAAATTTTTTTGATGTTCAAAGAAATCATTAAAATGGTCCTATTATAGAATGTAGAATGATTCTATGGGGAACAACAGTCATTTCGTGAAATGTTTGAAAATTTTACAAAAAAAAACGCCATAGTTTAGTATGTCGAAAATTTTTTCGATAAACACGTCAAATTTTTTTTTGATGTTGGAAAAAATCATGAAAACGGTCGTATTATAGCATGTAGAATGATTCTATGGTGAACAACATTCATTTCGTGAAATGTTTGAAAATTTTACAAAAAAAACGCCATAGTATAGTATGTCGAAAATTTTTTCGATGAACACGTCAAATTTTTTTGATGTTGGAAAAAAATCATGAAAACGGTCGTATTATAGCACATGGAATGATTCTATGGTGAACAAAAGTCATTTCGTGAAATATTGGAAAATTTTACAAAAAAAAAAACGCCATAGTATAATATGACGAAATTTTTCGATGAAAACGTCAAATTTTTTTGATGTTGGAAAAAATCATGAAAACGGCCGTATTATAGCACATAGAATGATTCTATGGTGAACAAAAGTCATTTCTTGAAATGTTGGAAAATTTTACAAAAAAAAAACGCCATAGTATAGTATGTCGAAATTTTTCGATGAAAACGTCAAATTTTTTTGGTGTTGGAAAAAATCATGAAAACGGCCGTATTATAGCATGTAGAATGATTCTATGGTGAACAAAAGTCATTTTGTGAAATATTTGAAAATTTTACAAAAAAAAAAAAACGCCATAGTATGATATGTCGAAATTTTTCGATGAAAACGTCAAATTTTTTTGGTGTTGGAAAAAATCATGAAAACAGTTGTATTATAGCACGTACAATGATTCTATGGTGAACAAAAGTCATTTCTTGAAATGTTGGAAAATTAAAAAAAAAAAAAAAACGCCATAGTATAGTATGTCGAAAAATTTTTCGATGAAAATGTATAATTTTTTTTATGTTGACAAAAATCGTGAAAAAAATCATGAAAACGGTCGTATTATAGCACGTACAATGATTCTATGGTGAAGAAAAGTCATTTTGTGAAATATTGGAAAATTTTACAAAAAAAAAACGCCATAGTATAATATGTCGAAATTTTTCGATGAAAACGTCAAATTTTTTTGATGTTGGAAAAAATCATGAAAACGGCCGTATTATAGCACATAGAATGATTCTATGGTGAACAAAAGTCATTTCTTTAAATGTTGGAAAATTTTCCAAAAAAAAAAACGCCATAGTATAGTACGTCGAAATTTTTCGATGAAAACGTCAAATTTTTTTGATGTTGGAAAAAATCATGAAAACGGCCGTATTATAGCACGTAGAATGATTCTATGGTGAACAAAAGTCATTTCTTTAAATGTTGGAAAATTTTCCAAAAAAAAAAAACCGCCATAGTATAGTATGTCGAAATTTTTTTCAATGAAAACGTCAAGTTTTTTTGATGTTGAAAAAAATCATGAAAACGGTCGTATTATAGCACGTACAATGATTCTATGGTGATAAAAAGTCATTTCGTGAAATATTGGAAAATTTTACAAAAAAAAAACGCCATAGTATAGTATGTCGAAATTTTTTGATGAAAACGTCAAATTTTTTGGATGTTGAAAAAAATCACGAAAACGGTCATATTATAGCATGTAGAATGATTCTATGGTGAACAAAAGTCATTTTGTGAAATGTTTGAAAATTTTACAAAAAAAAAAAACGCCATAGTATAGTATGTCGAAATTTTTTGATGAAAACGTCAAATTTTTTTGATGTTGGAAAAAATCATGAAAACGGTCGTATTATAGCATGTAGAATGATTCTATGGTGAACAAAAGTCATTTCTTGAAATGTTGGAAAATAAAAAAAAAAAAAAAAAAAACGCCATAGTATAGTATGTCGAAAAATTTTTCGATGAAAATGTCAAATTTTTTTTATGTTGACAAAAATCGTGAAAAAAATCATGAAAACGGTCGTATTATAGCATGCTCAATGATTCTATGGTGAACAAAGGTCATTTCATGAATTGTTTGAAAATTTTACAAAAAAAAAAACGCCATAGTATAGTATGTCGAAAATTTTCAATGAAAAAGTTAAATTTTTTTGATGTTCAAAAAAATCATTAAAATGGTCATATTATAGCACGTACAATGATTCTATGGTGAAGAAAAGTCATTTTGTGAAATGTTTGAAAATTTTACAAAAAAAAAAAAAAACGCCATAGTATAGTATGTCGAAATTTTTCGATGAAAACGTCAAATTTTTTTTGATGTCGGAAAAAATCATGAAAACAGTCATATTATAGCATGTAGAATGATTCTATGGTGAACAAAGGTCATTTTGTGAAATGTTGGAAAATTTAACAAAAACAAAAAAAAAAGCCATAGTATAGTATGTCGAAAATTTTTTCGATGAAAATGTCAAATTTTTTTTATGTTGAAAAAAATCACGAAAACGGTCATATTATAGCATGTAGAATGATTCTATGGTGAACAAAAGTCATTTTGTGAAATGTTTGAAAATTTTACAAAAAAAAAAAAACGCCATAGTATAGTATGCCGAAAATTTTTTCAATGAAAACGTCAAATTTTTTTGATGTTCAAAGAAATCATTAAAATGGTCCTATTATAGAATGTAGAATGATTCTATGGGGAACAACAGTCATTTTGTGAAATGTTGGAAAATTTTACAAAAAAAACGCCATAGTTTAGTATGTCGAAAATTTTTTCGATGAACACGTCAACTTTTTTTGATGTTGGAAAAAAATCATGAAAACGGTCGTATTATAGCACATGGAATGATTCTATGGTGAACAAAAGTCATTTCGTTAAATTTTGGAAAATTTTCCAAAAAAAAAAAAAACGCCATAGTATAGTATGTCGAAATTTTTTTCAATGAAAACGTCAAGTTTTTTTGATGTTGAAAAAAATCATGAAAACGGTCGTATTATAGCACGTACAATGATTCTATGGTGATAAAAAGTCATTTCGTGAAATATTGGAAAATTTTACAAAAAAAAAACGCCATAGTATAGTATGTCGAAATTTTTTGATGAAAACGTCAAATTTTTTGGATGTTGAAAAAAATCACGAAAACGGTCATATTATAGCATGTAGAATGATTCTATGGTGAACAAAAGTCATTTTGTGAAATGTTTGAAAATTTTACAAAAAAAAAAAACGCCATAGTATAGTATGTCGAAATTTTTTGATGAAAACGTCAAATTTTTTTGATGTTGGAAAAAATCATGAAAACGGTCGTATTATAGCATGTAGAATGATTCTATGGTGAACAAAAGTCATTTCTTGAAATGTTGGAAAATTAAAAAAAAAAAAACGCCATAGTATAGTATGTCGAAAATTTTTCGATGAAAATGTCAAATTTTTTTTATGTTGACAAAAATCGTGAAAAAAATCATGAAAACGGTCGTATTATAGCATGCTCAATGATTCTATTGTGAACATAGGTCATTTCATGAAATGTTTGAAAATTTTACAAAAAAAAAACGCCATAGTATAGTATGTCGAAAATTTTCAATGAAAAAGTTAAATTTTTTTGATGTTCAAAAAAATCATTAAAATGGTCATATTATAGCACGTACAATGATTCTATGGTGAAGAAAAGTCATTTTGTGAAATGTTTGAAAATTTTACAAAAAAAAAAAAAACGCCATAGTATAGTATGTCGAAATTTTTCGATGAAAACGTCAAATTTTTTTTGATGTCGGAAAAAATCATGAAAACAGTCATATTATAGCATGTAGAATGATTCTATGGTGAACAAAGGTCATTTTGTGAAATGTTGGAAAATTTAACAAAAAAAAAAAAAAAAGCCATAGTATAGTATGTCGAAAATTTTTTCGATGAAAATGTCAAATTTTTTTTATGTTGAAAAAAATCACGAAAACGGTCATATTATAGCATGTAGAATGATTCTATGGTGAACAAAAGTCATTTTGTGAAATGTTTGAAAATTTTACAAAAAAAAAACCGCCATAGTATAGTATGCCGAAAATTTTTTCAATGAAAACGTCAAATTTTTTTGATGTTCAAAGAAATCATTAAAATGGTACTATTATAGAATGTAGAATGATTCTATGGTGAACAACAGTCATTTCGTGAAATGTTTGAAAATTTTACAAAAAAAACGCCATAGTTTAGTATGTCGAAATTTTTTTCGATGAACACGTCAAATTTTTTTGATGTTGGAAAAAATCATGAAAACGGTCGTATTATAGCATGTAGAATGATTCTATGGTGAACAACAGTCATTTCGTGAAATGTTGGAAAATAAAAAAAAAAAAAAAAAAACGCCATAGTATAGTATGTCGAAAAATTTTTCGATGAAAATGTCAAATTTTTTTTATGTTGACAAAAATCGTGAAAAAAATCATGAAAACGGTCGTATTATAGCATGCTCAATGATTCTATGGTGAACAAAGGTCATTTCATGAAATTTTGAAAATTTTACAAAAAAAAAAACGCCATAGTATAGTATGTCGAAAATTTTCAATGAAAACGTCAAATTTTTTTGATGTTCAAAAAAATCATTAAAATGGTCATATTATAGCACGTACAATGATTCTATGGTGAAGAAAAGTCATTTCGTGAAATATTGGAAAATTTTACAAAAAAAAAAACCGCCATAGTATAGTATGTCGAAATTTTTTGATGAAAACGTCAAATTTTTTTGATGTTGAAAAAAATCACGAAAACGGTCGTATTATAGCACATGGAATGATTCTATGGTGAACAAAAGTCATTTCGTTAAATTTTGGAAAATTTTACAAAAAAAAAAACGCCATAGTATAGTGTGTCGAAATTTTTTTCAATGAAAACGTCAAGTTTTTTTGATGTTGAAAAAAATCATGAAAACGGTCGTATTATAGCACGTACAATGATTCTATGGTGATAAAAAGTCATTTCGTGAAATATTGGAAAATTTTACAAAAAAAAAAAACGCCATAGTATAGTATGTCGAAATTTTTTGATTAAAACGTCAAATTTTTTTGATGTTGAAAAAAATCACGAAAACGGTCATATTATAGCATGTAGAATGATTCTATGGTGAACAAAAGTCATTTTGTGAAATGTTTGAAAATTTTACAAAAAAAAAAAACGCCATAGTATGATATGTCGAAATTTTTTTCGATGAAAACGTCAAATTTTTTTGGTGTTGGAAAAAATCATGAAAACAGTTGTATTATAGCACGTACAATGATTCTATGGTGAACAAAAGTCATTTCTTGAAATGTTGGAAAATTAAAAAAAAAAAAAAACGCCATAGTATAGTATGTCGAAAAATTTTTCGATGAAAATGTATAATTTTTTTTATGTTGACAAAAATCGTGAAAAAAATCATGAAAACGGTCGTATTATAGCACGTACAATGATTCTATGGTGAAGAAAAGTCATTTTGTGAAATATTGGAAAATTTTACAAAAAAAAAAAACGCCATAGTATAATATGTCGAAATTTTTCGATGAAAACGTCAAATTTTTTTGATGTTGGAAAAAATCATGAAAACGGCCGTATTATAGCACATAGAATGATTCTATGGTGAACAAAAGTCATTTCTTTAAATGTTGGAAAATTTTCCAAAAAAAAAAACGCCATAGTATAGTACGTCGAAATTTTTCGATGAAAACGTCAAATTTTTTTGATGTTGGAAAAAATCATGAAAACGGCCGTATTATAGCACGTAGAATGATTCTATGGTGAACAAAAGTCATTTCTTTAAATGTTGGAAAATTTTCCAAAAAAAAAAACCGCCATAGTATAGTATGTCGAAATTTTTTTCAATGAAAACGTCAAGTTTTTTTGATGTTGAAAAAAATCATGAAAACGGTCGTATTATAGCACGTACAATGATTCTATGGTGATAAAAAGTCATTTCGTGAAATATTGGAAAATTTTACAAAAAAAAAAACGCCATAGTATAGTATGTCGAAATTTTTTGATGAAAACGTCAAATTTTTTGGATGTTGAAAAAAATCACGAAAACGGTCATATTATAGCATGTAGAATGATTCTATGGTGAACAAAAGTCATTTTGTGAAATGTTTGAAAATTTTACAAAAAAAAAAAACGCCATAGTATAGTATGTCGAAATTTTTTGATGAAAACGTCAAATTTTTTTGATGTTGGAAAAAATCATGAAAACGGTCGTATTATAGCATGTAGAATGATTCTATGGTGAACAAAAGTCATTTCTTGAAATGTTGGAAAATTAAAAAAAAAAAAAAAAACGCCATAGTATAGTATGTCGAAAAATTTTTCGATGAAAATGTCAAATTTTTTTTATGTTGACAAAAATCGTGAAAAAAATCATGAAAACGGTCGTATTATAGCATGCTCAATGATTCTATGGTGAACAAAGGTCATTTCATGAATTGTTTGAAAATTTTACAAAAAAAAAAACGCCATAGTATAGTATGTCGAAAATTTTCAATGAAAAAGTTAAATTTTTTTGATGTTCAAAAAAATCATTAAAATGGTCATATTATAGCACGTACAATGATTCTATGGTGAAGAAAAGTCATTTTGTGAAATGTTTGAAAATTTTACAAAAAAAAAAAAAACGCCATAGTATAGTATGTCGAAATTTTTCGATGAAAACGTCAAATTTTTTTTGATGTCGGAAAAAATCATGAAAACAGTCATATTATAGCATGTAGAATGATTCTATGGTGAACAAAGGTCATTTTGTGAAATGTTGGAAAATTTAACAAAAACAAAAAAAAAAGCCATAGTATAGTATGTCGAAAATTTTTTCGATGAAAATGTCAAATTTTTTTTATGTTGAAAAAAATCACGAAAACGGTCATATTATAGCATGTAGAATGATTCTATGGTGAACAAAAGTCATTTTGTGAAATGTTTGAAAATTTTACAAAAAAAAAAACGCCATAGTATAGTATGCCGAAAATTTTTTCAATGAAAACGTCAAATTTTTTTGATGTTCAAAGAAATCATTAAAATGGTCCTATTATAGAATGTAGAATGATTCTATGGGGAACAACAGTCATTTTGTGAAATGTTGGAAAATTTTACAAAAAAAACGCCATAGTTTAGTATGTCGAAAATTTTTTCGATGAACACGTCAACTTTTTTTGATGTTGGAAAAAAATCATGAAAACGGTCGTATTATAGCACATGGAATGATTCTATGGTGAACAAAAGTCATTTCGTTAAATTTTGGAAAATTTTCCAAAAAAAAAAAACGCCATAGTATAGTATGTCGAAATTTTTTTCAATGAAAACGTCAAGTTTTTTTGATGTTGAAAAAAATCATGAAAACGGTCGTATTATAGCACGTACAATGATTCTATGGTGATAAAAAGTCATTTCGTGAAATATTGGAAAATTTTACAAAAAAAAAACGCCATAGTATAGTATGTCGAAATTTTTTGATGAAAACGTCAAATTTTTTGGATGTTGAAAAAAATCACGAAAACGGTCATATTATAGCATGTAGA
Organism: Pterois miles; assembly: GCA_947000775.1. Taxonomy (NCBI): domain Eukaryota; kingdom Metazoa; phylum Chordata; class Actinopteri; order Perciformes; family Scorpaenidae; genus Pterois; species Pterois miles. The sequence goes on from CAMQGK010000052.1 coordinate 16,283,900, forward strand.
ATGATTCTATGGTGAACAAAAGTCATTTTGTGAAATGTTTGAAAATTTTACAAAAAAAAAAAACGCCATAGTATAGTATGTCGAAATTTTTTGATGAAAACGTCAAATTTTTTTGATGTTGGAAAAAATCATGAAAACGGTCGTATTATAGCATGTAGAATGATTCTATGGTGAACAAAAGTCATTTCTTGAAATGTTGGAAAATTAAAAAAAAAAAAAAAACGCCATAGTATAGTATGTCGAAAAATTTTTCGATGAAAATGTCAAATTTTTTTTATGTTGACAAAAATCGTGAAAAAAATCATGAAAACGGTCGTATTATAGCATGCTCAATGATTCTATGGTGAACAAAGGTCATTTCATGAAATGTTTGAAAATTTTACAAAAAAAAAAACGCCATAGTATAGTATGTCGAAAATTTTCAATGAAAAAGTTAAATTTTTTTGATGTTCAAAAAAATCATTAAAATGGTCATATTATAGCACGTACAATGATTCTATGGTGAAGAAAAGTCATTTTGTGAAATGTTTGAAAATTTTACAAAAAAAAAAAAAACGCCATAGTATAGTATGTCGAAATTTTTCGATGAAAACGTCAAATTTTTTTTGATGTCGGAAAAAATCATGAAAACAGTCATATTATAGCATGTAGAATGATTCTATGGTGAACAAAGGTCATTTTGTGAAATGTTGGAAAATTTAACAAAAACAAAAAAAAACGCCATAGTATAGTATGTCGAAAATTTTTTCGATGAAAATGTCAAATTTTTTTTATGTTGAAAAAAATCACGAAAACGGTCATATTATAGCATGTAGAATGATTCTATGGTGAACAAAAGTCATTTTGTGAAATGTTTGAAAATTTTAAAAAAAAAAAAAACGCCATAGTATAGTATGCCGAAAATTTTTTCAATGAAAACGTCAAATTTTTTTGATGTTCAAAGAAATCATTAAAATGGTACTATTATAGAATGTAGAATGATTCTATGGTGAACAACAGTCATTTCGTGAAATGTTTGAAAATTTTACAAAAAAAACGCCATAGTTTAGTATGTCGAAATTTTTTTCGATGAACACGTCAAATTTTTTTGATGTTGGAAAAAATCATGAAAACGGTCGTATTATAGCATGTAGAATGATTCTATGGTGAACAACAGTCATTTCGTGAAATGTTGGAAAATATAAAAAAAAAAAAAAAACGCCATAGTATAGTATGTCGAAAAATTTTTCGATGAAAATGTCAAATTTTTTTTATGTTGACAAAAATCGTGAAAAAAATCATGAAAACGGTCGTATTATAGCATGCTCAATGATTCTATGGTGAACAAAGGTCATTTCATGAAATTTTGAAAATTTTACAAAAAAAAAAACGCCATAGTATAGTATGTCGAAAATTTTCAATGAAAACGTCAAATTTTTTTGATGTTCAAAAAAATCATTAAAATGGTCATATTATAGCACGTACAATGATTCTATGGTGAAGAAAAGTCATTTCGTGAAATATTGGAAAATTTTACAAAAAAAAAAACCGCCATAGTATAGTATGTCGAAATTTTTTGATGAAAACGTCAAATTTTTTTGATGTTGAAAAAAATCACGAAAACGGTCGTATTATAGCACATGGAATGATTCTATGGTGAACAAAAGTCATTTCGTTAAATTTTGGAAAATTTTACAAAAAAAAAAAAACGCCATAGTATAGTATGTCGAAATTTTTTTCAATGAAAACGTCAAGTTTTTTTGATGTTGAAAAAAATCATGAAAACGGTCGTATTATAGCACGTACAATGATTCTATGGTGATAAAAAGTCATTTCGTGAAATATTGGAAAATTTTACAAAAAAAAAAACGCCATAGTATAGTATGTCGAAATTTTTTGATGAAAACGTCAAATTTTTTTGATGTTGAAAAAAATCACGAAAACGGTCATATTATAGCATGTAGAATGATTCTATGGTGAACAAAAGTCATTTTGTGAAATGTTTGAAAATTTTACAAAAAAAAAAAACGCCATAGTATAGTATGTCGAAATTTTTTGATGAAAACGTCAAATTTTTTTTGGTGTTGGAAAAAATCATGAAAACAGTCGTATTATAGCACGTACAATGATTCTATGGTGAACAAAAGTCATTTCTTGAAATGTTGGAAAATTAAAAAAAAAAAAAAAAAAACGCCATAGTATAGTATGTCGAAAAATTTTTCGATGAAAATGTATAATTTTTTTTATGTTGACAAAAATCGTGAAAAAAATCATGAAAACGGTCGTATTATAGCACGTACAATGATTCTATGGTGAAGAAAAGTCATTTTGTGAAATATTGGAAAATTTTACAAAAAAAAAACGCCATAGTATAATATGTCGAAATTTTTCGATGAAAACGTCAAATTTTTTTGATGTTGGAAAAAATCATGAAAACGGCCGTATTATAGCACATAGAATGATTCTATGGTGAACAAAAGTCATTTCTTTAAATGTTGGAAAATTTTCCAAAAAAAAAAAACGCCATAGTATAGTACGTCGAAATTTTTCGATGAAAACGTCAAATTTTTTTGATGTTGGAAAAAATCATGAAAACGGCCGTATTATAGCACGTAGAATGATTCTATGGTGAACAAAAGTCATTTCTTTAAATGTTGGAAAATTTTCCAAAAAAAAAACGCCATAGTATAGTATGTCGAAATTTTTTTCAATGAAAACGTCAAGTTTTTTTGATGTTGAAAAAAATCATGAAAACGGTCGTATTATAGCACGTACAATGATTCTATGGTGATAAAAAGTCATTTCGTGAAATATTGGAAAATTTTACAAAAAAAAAACGCCATAGTATAGTATGTCGAAATTTTTTGATGAAAACGTCAAATTTTTTGGATGTTGAAAAAAATCACGAAAACGGTCATATTATAGCATGTAGAATGATTCTATGGTGAACAAAAGTCATTTTGTGAAATGTTTGAAAATTTTACAAAAAAAAAAAACGCCATAGTATAGTATGTCGAAATTTTTTGATGAAAACGTCAAATTTTTTTGATGTTGGAAAAAATCATGAAAACGGTCGTATTATAGCATGTAGAATGATTCTATGGTGAACAAAAGTCATTTCTTGAAATGTTGGAAAATTAAAAAAAAAAAAAAAACGCCATAGTATAGTATGTCGAAAAATTTTTCGATGAAAATGTCAAATTTTTTTTATGTTGACAAAAATCGTGAAAAAAATCATGAAAACGGTCGTATTATAGCATGCTCAATGATTCTATGGTGAACAAAGGTCATTTCATGAAATGTTTGAAAATTTTACAAAAAAAAAAACGCCATAGTATAGTATGTCGAAAATTTTCAATGAAAAAGTTAAATTTTTTTGATGTTCAAAAAAATCATTAAAATGGTCATATTATAGCACGTACAATGATTCTATGGTGAAGAAAAGTCATTTTGTGAAATGTTTGAAAATTTTACAAAAAAAAAAAAAACGCCATAGTATAGTATGTCGAAATTTTTCGATGAAAACGTCAAATTTTTTTTGATGTCGGAAAAAATCATGAAAACAGTCATATTATAGCATGTAGAATGATTCTATGGTGAACAAAGGTCATTTTGTGAAATGTTGGAAAATTTAACAAAAACAAAAAAAAAAGCCATAGTATAGTATGTCGAAAATTTTTTCGATGAAAATGTCAAATTTTTTTTATGTTGAAAAAAATCACGAAAACGGTCATATTATAGCATGTAGAATGATTCTATGGTGAACAAAAGTCATTTTGTGAAATGTTTGAAAATTTTAAAAAAAAAAAACGCCATAGTATAGTATGCCGAAAATTTTTTCAATGAAAACGTCAAATTTTTTTGATGTTCAAAGAAATCATTAAAATGGTACTATTATAGAATGTAGAATGATTCTATGGTGAACAACAGTCATTTCGTGAAATGTTTGAAAATTTTACAAAAAAAACGCCATAGTTTAGTATGTCGAAATTTTTTTCGATGAACACGTCAAATTTTTTTGATGTTGGAAAAAATCATGAAAACGGTCGTATTATAGCATGTAGAATGATTCTATGGTGAACAACAGTCATTTCGTGAAATGTTGGAAAATTTAACAAAAACAAAAAAAACGCCATAGTATAGTATGTCGAAAATTTTTTCGATGAAAATGTCAAATTTTTTTTATGTTGAAAAAAATCACGAAAACGGTCATATTATAGCATGTAGAATGATTCTATGGTGAACAAAAGTCATTTTGTGAAATGTTTGAAAATTTTACAAAAAAGAAAACGCCATAGTATAGTATGCCGAAAATTTTTTCAATGAAAACGTCAAATTTTTTTGATGTTCAAAGAAATCATGAAAATGGTCCTATTATAGAATGTAGAATGATTCTATGGGGAACAACAGTCATTTTGTGAAATGTTTGAAAATTTTACAAAAAAAACGCCATAGTTTAGTATGTCGAAAATTTTTTCGATGAACACGTCAACTTTTTTTTGATGTTGGAAAAAAATCATGAAAACGGTCGTATTATAGCACATGGAATGATTCTATGGTGAACAAAAGTCATTTCGTGAAATATTGGAAAATTTTCCAAAAAAAAAAAACGCCATAGTATAGTATGTCGAAATTTTTTGATGAAAACGTCAAATTTTTTGGATGTTGAAAAAAATCACGAAAACGGTCATATTATAGCATGTAGAATGATTCTATGGTGAACAAAAGTCATTTTGTGAAATGTTTGAAAATTTTACAAAAAAAAAAAACGCCATAGTATAGTATGTCGAAATTTTTTGATGAAAACGTCAAATTTTTTTGATGTTGGAAAAAATCATGAAAACGGTCGTATTATAGCATGTAGAATGATTCTATGGTGAACAAAAGTCATTTCTTGAAATGTTGGAAAATTAAAAAAAAAAAAAAACGCCATAGTATAGTATGTCGAAAAATTTTTCGATGAAAATGTCAAATTTTTTTTATGTTGACAAAAATCGTGAAAAAAATCATGAAAACGGTCGTATTATAGCATGCTCAATGATTCTATGGTGAACAAAGGTCATTTCATGAAATTTTGAAAATTTTACAAAAAAAAAAAAACGCCATAGTATAGTATGTCGAAAATTTTCAATGAAAACGTCAAATTTTTTTGATGTTCAAAAAAATCATTAAAATGGTCATATTATAGCACGTACAATGATTCTATGGTGAAGAAAAGTCATTTCGTGAAATATTGGAAAATTTTACAAAAAAAAAAACCGCCATAGTATAGTATGTCGAAATTTTTGGATGAAAACGTCAAATTTTTTTGATGTTGAAAAAAATCACGAAAACGGTCGTATTATAGCACGTGGAATGATTCTATGGTGAACAAAAGTCATTTCGTTAAATTTTGGAAAATTTTACAAAAAAAAAAACGCCATAGTATAGTATGTCGAAATTTTTTTCAATGAAAACGTCAAGTTTTTTTGATGTTGAAAAAAATCATGAAAACGGTCGTATTATAGCACGTACAATGATTCTATGGTGATAAAAAGTCATTTCGTGAAATATTGGAAAATTTTACAAAAAAAAAAACGCCATAGTATAGTATGTCGAAATTTTTTGATGAAAACGTCAAATTTTTTTGATGTTGAAAAAAATCACGAAAACGGTCATATTATAGCATGTAGAATGATTCTATGGTGAACAAAAGTCATTTTGTGAAATGTTTGAAAATTTTACAAAAAAAAAAAAAACGCCATAGTATAATATGTCGAAATTTTTCGATGAAAACGTCAAATTTTTTTGGTGTTGGAAAAAATCATGAAAACAGTTGTATTATAGCACGTACAATGATTCTATGGTGAACAAAAGTCATTTCTTGAAATGTTGGAAAATAAAAAAAAAAAAAAAACGCCATAGTATAGTATGTCGAAAAATTTTTCGATGAAAATGTATAATTTTTTTTATGTTGACAAAAATCGTGAAAAAAATCATGAAAACGGTCGTATTATAGCATTCACAATGATTCTATGGTGAACAAAGGTCATTTCATGAAATGTTTGAAAATTTTACAAAAAAAAAACGCCATAGTATAGTATGTCGAAATTTTTCGATGAAAACGTCAAATTTTTTTGATGTTGAAAAAAATCATTAAAATGGTCATATTATAGCACGTAGAATGATTATATGGTAAACAAAAGTCATTTCGTGAAATGTTTGAAAATTTTACAAAAAAAAAACGCCATAGTATAGTATGTCGAAATTTTTCGATGAAAACGTCAAATTTTTTTTGATGTCGGAAAAAAACATGAAAACGGTCATATTATAGCATGTAGAATGATTCTATGGTGAACAAAAGTCATTTTGTGAAATGTTGGAAAATTTAACAAAAAAAAAAACGCCATAGTATAGTATGCCGAAAATTTTTTCAATGAACACGTCAAATTTTTTTGATGTTTGAAAAAAATCATGAAAACGGTCGTATTATAGCACATAGAATTATTCTATGGTGAACAAAAGTCATTTCGTGAAATATTGGAAAATTTTACAAAAAAAAACCCACCATAGTATAGCATGTCAAAATTTTTCCAATGAAAACGTCAAATTTTTTTGATGTTGGAAAAAAATCATGAAAACGGTCGTATTATAGCACATGGAATGATTCTATGGTGAACAAAAGTCATTTCGTTAAATTTTGGAAAATTTTCCAAAAAAAAAAACCGCCATAGTATAGTATGTCGAAATTTTTTTTTTCAATGAAAACGTCAAGTTTTTTTGATGTTGAAAAAAATCATGAAAACGGTCGTATTATAGCACGTACAATGATTCTATGGTGATAAAAAGTCATTTCGTGAAATATTGGAAAATTTTACAAAAAAAAAACGCCATAGTATAGTATGTCGAAATTTTTTGATGAAAACGTCAAATTTTTTTGATGTTGGAAAAAATCATGAAAACGGTCGTATTATAGCATGTAGAATGATTCTATGGTGAACAAAAGTCATTTCTTGAAATGTTGGAAAATTAAAAAAAAAAAAAAAACGCCATAGTATAGTATGTCGAAAAATTTTTAGATGAAAATGTCAAATTTTTTTTATGTTGACAAAAATCGTGAAAAAAATCATGAAAACGGTCGTATTATAGCATGCTCAATGATTCTATGGTGAACAAAGGTCATTTCATGAAATTTTGAAAATTTTACAAAAAAAAAAACGCCATAGTATAGTATGTCGAAAATTCAATGAAAACGTCAAATTTTTTTGATGTTCAAAAAAATCATTAAAATGGTCATATTATAGCACGTACAATGATTCTATGGTGAAGAAAAGTCATTTCGTGAAATATTGGAAAATTTTACAAAAAAAAAACCGCCATAGTATAGTATGTCGAAATTTTTTGATGAAAACGTCAAATTTTTTTGATGTTGAAAAAAATCCCGAAAACGGTCGTATTATAGCACATGGAATGATTCTATGGTGAACAAAAGTCATTTCGTTAAATTTTGGAAAATTTTACAAAAAAAAAACGCCATAGTATAGTATGTCGAAATTTTTTTCAATGAAAACGTCAAGTTTTTTTGATGTTGAAAAAAATCATGAAAACGGTCGTATTATAGCACGTACAATGATTCTATGGTGATAAAAAGTCATTTCGTGAAATATTGGAAAATTTTACAAAAAAAAAAACGCCATAGTATAGTATGTCGAAATTTTTTGATGAAAACGTAAAATTTTTTGGATGTTGAAAAAAATCACGAAAACGGTCATATTATAGCATGTAGAATGATTCTATGGTGAACAAAAGTCATTTTGTGAAATGTTTGAAAATTTTACAAAAAAAAAAAACGCCATAGTATAGTATGTCGAAATTTTTTGATGAAAACGTCAAATTTTTTTGATGTTGGAAAAAATCATGAAAACGGTCGTATTATAGCATGTAGAATGATTCTATGGTGAACAAAAGTCATTTCTTGAAATGTTGGAAAATTAAAAAAAAAAAAAAAAACGCCATAGTATAGTATGTCGAAAAATTTTTCGATGAAAATGTCAAATTTTTTTTATGTTGACAAAAATCGTGAAAAAAATAATCAAAACGGTCGTATTATAGCATGCTCAATGATTCTATGGTGAACAAAGGTCATTTCATGAAATGTTTGAAAATTTTACAAAAAAAAAAACGCCATAGTATAGTATGTCGAAAATTTTCAATGAAAACGTTAAATTTTTTTGATGTTCAAAAAATTCATTAAAATGGTCACATTATAGCACGTACAATGATTCTATGGTGAAGAAAAGTCATTTTGTGAAATGTTTGAAAATTTTACAAAAAAAAAAAAAAACGCCATAGTATAGTATGTCGAAATTTTTTCGATGAAAACGTCAAATTTTTTTTGATGTCGGAAAAAATCATGAAAACGGTCATATTATAGCATGTAGAATGATTCTATGGTGAACAAAGGTCATTTTGTGAAATGTTGGAAAATTTAACAAAAACAAAAAAAAAGCCATAGTATAATATGTCGAAATTTTTCGATGAAAACGTCAAATTTTTTTGGTGTTGGAAAAAATCATGAAAACAGTTGTATTATAGCACGTACAATGATTCTATGGTGAACAAAAGTCATTTCTTGAAATGTTGGAAAATTAAAAAAAAAAAAAAAAAACGCCATAGTATAGTATGTCGAAAAATTTTTCGATGAAAATGTATAATTTTTTTTATGTTGACAAAAATCGTGAAAAAAATCATGAAAACGGTCGTATTATAGCATTCACAATGATTCTATGGTGAACAAAGGTCATTTCATGAAATGTTTGAAAATTTTACAAAAAAAAAACCGCCATAGTATAGTATGTCGAAATTTTTCGATGAAAACGTCAAATTTTTTTGATGTTGAAAAAAATCATTAAAATGGTCATATTATAGCACGTAGAATGATTATATGGTAAACAAAAGTCATTTCGTGAAATGTTTGAAAATTTTACAAAAAAAAAACGCCATAGTATAGTATGTCGAAATTTTTCGATGAAAACGTCAAATTTTTTTTGATGTCGGAAAAAATCATGAAAACAGTCATATTATAGCATGTAGAATGATTCTATGGTGAACAAAGGTCATTTTGTGAAATGTTGGAAAATTTAACAAAAACAAAAAAAACGCCATAGTATAGTATGTCGAAAATTTTTTCGATGAAAATGTCAAATTTTTTTTATGTTGAATAAAATCACGAAAACGGTCATATTATAGCATGTAGAATGATTCTATGGTGAACAAAAGTCATTTTGTGAAATGTTTGAAAATTTTACAAAAAAAAAAACGCCATAGTATAGTATGCCGAAAATTTTTTCAATGAACACGTCAAATTTTTTTGATGTTTGAAAAAAATCATGAAAACGGTCGTATTATAGCACATAGAATTATTCTATGGTGAACAAAAGTCATTTCGTGAAATATTGGAAAATTTTACAAAAAAAAACCCACCATAGTATAGCATGTCAAAATTTTTCCAATGAAAACGTCAAATTTTTTTGATGTTGGAAAAAAATCATGAAAACGGTCGTATTATAGCACATGGAATGATTCTATGGTGAACAAAAGTCATTTCGTTAAATGTTGGAAAATTTTCCAAAAAAAAAAACCGCCATAGTATAGTATGTCGAAATTTTTTTCAATGAAAACGTCAAGTTTTTTTGATGTTGAAAAAAATCATGAAAACAGTCGTATTATAGCACGTACAATGATTCTATGGTGAAGAAAAGTCATTTTGTGAAATATTGGAAAATTTTACAAAAAAAAATGCCATAGTATAATATGTCGAAATTTTTCGATGAAAACGTCAAATTTTTTTGATGTTGGAAAAAATCATGAAAACGGTCGTATTATAGCACATAGAATGACTCTATGGTGAACAAAAGTCATTTCTTTAAATGTTGGAAAATTTTCAAAAAAAAAAAACGCCATAGTATAGTACGTCGAAATTTTTCGATGAAAACGTCAAATTTTTTTGATGTTGGAAAAAATCATGAAAACGGCCGTATTATAGCACGTAGAATGATTCTATGGTGAACAAAAGTCATTTCTTTGAAATGTTGGAAAATTTTACAAAAAAAAAAAACGCCATAGTATAGTATGTCGAAATTTTTTTCAATGAAAACGTCAAGTTTTTTTGATGTTGATGTTGGAAAAAATCATGAAAACGGTCGTATTATAGCATGTAGAATGATTCTATGGTGAACAAAAGTCATTTCTTGAAATGTTGGAAAATTAAAAAAAAAAAAAAAAACGCCATATTATAGTATGTCGAAAAATTTTTCGATGAAAATGTCAAATTTTTTTTATGTTGACAAAAATCGTGAAAAAAATCATGAAAACGGTCGTATTATAGCATGCTCAATGATTCTATGGTGAACAAAGGTCATTTCATGAAATGTTTGAAAATTTTACAAAAAAAAAAACGCCATAGTATAGTATGTCGAAATTTTTCAATGAAAACGTTAAATTTTTTTGATGTTCAAAAAAATCATTAAAATGGTCATATTATAGCACGTACAATGATTCTATGGTGAAGAAAAGTCATTTCGTGAAATATTGGAAAATTTTACAAAAAAAAAAACGCCATAGTATAGTATGTCGAAATTTTTTGATGAAAACGTCAAATTTTTTGGATGTTGAAAAAAATCACAAAAACGGTCATATTATAGCATGTAGAATGATTCTATGGTGAACAAAAGTCATTTTGTGAAATGTTTGAAAATTTTACAAAGAAAAAAAACGCCATAGTATAGTATGTCGAAATTTTTTGATGAAAACGTCAAATTTTTTTGATGTTGGAAAAAATCATGAAAACGGTCGTATTATAGCATGTAGAATGATTCTATGGTGAACAAAAGTCATTTCTTGAAATGTTGGAAAATTAAAAAAAAAGAAAACGCCATAGTATAGTATGTCAAAATTTTTCGATGAAAATGTCAAATTTTTTTTATGTTGACAAAAATCGTGAAAAAAATAATCAAAACGGTCGTATTATAGCATGCTCAATGATTCTATGGTGAAGATAGGTCATTTCATGAAATGTTTGAAAATTTTACAAAAAAAAAAACGCCATAGTATAGTATGTCGAAAATTTTCAATGAAAAAGTTAAATTTTTTTGATGTTCAAAAAATTCATTAAAATGGTCACATTATAGCACGTACAATGATTCTATGGTGAAGAAAAGTCATTTTGTGAAATGTTTGAAAATTTTACAAAAAAAAAAAAAAACGCCATAGTATAGTATGTCGAAATTTTTCGATGAAAACGTCAAATTTTTTTTGATGTCGGAAAAAATCATGAAAACAGTCATATTATAGCATGTAGAATGATTCTATGGTGAACAAAGGTCATTTTGTGAAATGTTGGAAAATTTAACAAAAACAAAAAAAAAGCCATAGTATAGTATGTCGAAAATTTTTTCGATGAAAATGTCAAATTTTTTTTATGTTGAAAAAAATCACGAAAACGGTCATATTATAGCATGTAGAATGATTCTATGGTGAACAAAAGTCATTTTGTGAAATGTTTGAAAATTTTACAAAAAAAAAACGCCATAGTATAGTATGCCGAAAATTTTTTCAATGAAAACGTCAAATTTTTTTGATGTTCAAAGAAATCATTAAAATGGTACTATTATAGAATGTAGAATGATTCTATGGTGAACAACAGTCATTTCGTGAAATGTTTGAAAATTTTACAAAAAAAACGCCATAGTTTAGTATGTCGAAATTTTTTTCGATGAACACGTCAAATTTTTTTGATGTTGGAAAAAATCATGAAAACGGTCGTATTATAGCATGTAGAATGATTCTATGGTGAACAACAGTCATTTCGTGAAATGTTGGAAAATTTAACAAAAACAAAAAAAACGCCATAGTATAGTATGTCGAAAATTTTTTCGATGAAAATGTCAAATTTTTTTTATGTTGAAAAAAATCACGAAAACGGTCATATTATAGCATGTAGAATGATTCTATGGTGAACAAAAGTCATTTTGTGAAATGTTTGAAAATTTTACAAAAAAGAAAACGCCATAGTATAGTATGCCGAAAATTTTTTCAATGAAAACGTCAAATTTTTTTGATGTTCAAAGAAATCATTAAAATGGTCCTATTATAGAATGTAGAATGATTCTATGGGGAACAACAGTCATTTTGTGAAATGTTTGAAAATTTTACAAAAAAAACGCCATAGTTTAGTATGTCGAAAATTTTTTCGATGAACACGTCAACTTTTTTTGATGTTGGAAAAAAATCATGAAAACGGTCGTATTATAGCACATGGAATGATTCTATGGTGAACAAAAGTCATTTCGTTAAATTTTGGAAGATTTTCCAAAAAAAAAAAACGCCATAGTATAGTATGTCGAAATTTTTTTCAATGAAAACGTCAAGTTTTTTTGATGTTGAAAAAAATCATGAAAACGGTCGTATTATAGCACGTACAATGATTCTATGGTGATAAAAAGTCATTTCGTGAAATATTGGAAAATTTTACAAAAAAAAAACGCCATAGTATAGTATGTCGAAATTTTTTGATGAAAACATCAAATTTTTTGGATGTTGAAAAAAATCACGAAAACGGTCATATTATAGCATGTAGAATGATTCTATGGTGAACAAAAGTCATTTTGTGAAATGTTTGAAAATTTTACAAAAAAAAAAAAACGCCATAGTATAGTATGTCGAAATTTTTTGATGAAAACGTCAAATTTTTTTGATGTTGGAAAAAATCATGAAAACGGTCGTATTATAGCATGTAGAATGATTTTATGGTGAACAAAAGTCATTTCTTGAAATGTTGGAAAATTAAAAAAAAAAAAAAACGCCATAGTATAGTATGTCGAAAAATTTTTCGATGAAAATGTCAAATTTTTTTTATGTTGACAAAAATCGTGAAAAAAATCATGAAAACGGTCGTATTATAGCATGCTCAATGATTCTATGGTGAACAAAGGTCATTTCATGAAATGTTTGAAAATTTTACAAAAAAAAAAAAACGCCATAGTATAGTATGTCGAAATTTTTCAATGAAAACGTTAAATTTTTTTGATGTTCAAAAAAATCATTAAAATGGTCATATTATAGCACGTACAATGATTCTATGGTGAAGAAAAGTCATTTCGTGAAATATTGGAAAATTTTACAAAAAAAAAAACGCCATAGTATAGTATGTCGAAATTTTTTGATGAAAACGTCAAATTTTTTGGATGTTGAAAAAAATCACGAAAACGGTCATATTATAGCATGTAGAATGATTCTATGGTGAACAAAAGTCATTTTGTGAAATGTTTGAAAATTTTACAAAGAAAAAAAACGCCATAGTATAGTATGTCGAAATTTTTTGATGAAAACGTCAAATTTTTTTGATGTTGGAAAAAATCATGAAAACGGTCGTATTATAGCATGTAGAATGATTCTATGGTGAACAAAAGTCATTTCTTGAAATGTTGGAAAATTAAAAAAAAAGAAAACGCCATAGTATAGTATGTCAAAATTTTTCGATGAAAACGTCAAATTTTTTTGATGTTCAAAGAAATCATTAAAATGGTACTATTATAGAATGTAGAATGATTCTATGGTGAACAACAGTCATTTCGTGAAATGTTTGAAAATTTTACAAAAAAAACGCCATAGTTTAGTATGTCGAAATTTTTTTCGATGAACACGTCAAATTTTTTTGATGTTGGAAAAAATTATGAAAACGGTCGTATTATAGCATGTAGAATGATTCTATGGTGAACAACAGTCATTTCGTGAAATGTTGGAAAATTTAACAAAAACAAAAAAAACGCCATAGTATAGTATGTCGAAAATTTTTTCGATGAAAATGTCAAATTTTTTTTATGTTGAAAAAAATCACGAAAACGGTCATATTATAGCATGTAGAATGATTCTATGGTGAGCAAAAGTCATTTTGTGAAATGTTTGAAAATTTTACAAAAAAGAAAACGCCATAGTATAGTATGCCGAAAATTTTTTCAATGAAAACGTCAAATTTTTTTGATGTTCAAAGAAATCATTAAAATGGTCCTATTATAGAATGTAGAATGATTCTATGGGGAACAACACTCATTTTGTGAAATGTTTGAAAATTTTACAAAAAAAACGCCATAGTTTAGTATGTCGAAAATTTTTTCGATGAACACGTCAACTTTTTTTGATGTTGGAAAAAAATCATGAAAACTGTCGTATTATAGCACATGGAATGATTCTATGGTGAACAAAAGTAATTTCGTTAAATTTTGGAAAATTTTCCAAAAAAAAAAAACGCCATAGTATAGTATGTCGAAATTTTTTTCAATGAAAACGTCAAGTTTTTTTGATGTTGAAAAAAATCATGAAAACGGTCGTATTATAGCACGTACAATGATTCTATGGTGAAGAAAAGTCATTTCGTGAAATATTGGAAAATTTTACAAAAAAAAAAAAACGCCATAGTATAGTATGTCGAAATTTTTCGATGAAAACGTCAAATTTTTTTGGTGTTGGAAAAAATCATGAAAACGGCCGTATTATAGCACGTAGAATGAATCTATGGTGAACAAAAGTCATTTCTTTAAATGTTGGAAAATTTTCCAAAAAAAAAACCACCATAGTATAGTACTTCGAAATTTTTCGATGAAAACGTCAAATTTTTTTGGTGTTGGAAAAAATCACGAAAACGGTCATATTATAGCATGTAGAATGATTCTATGGTGAACAAAAGTCATTTTGTGAAATGTTTGAAAATTTTACAAAAAAAAAAAACCGCCATAGTATAGTATGTCGAAATTTTTTGATGAAAACGTCAAATTTTTTTGATGTTGGAAAAAATCATGAAAACGGTCGTATTATAGCATGTAGAATGATTCTATGGTGAACAAAAGTCATTTCTTGAAATGTTGGAAAATTAAAAAAAAAAAAAACGCCATAGTATAGTATGTCGAAAAATTTTTCGATGAAAATGTCAAATTTTTTTTATGTTGACAAAAATCGTGAAAAAAATCATGAAAACGGTCGTATTATAGCATGCTCAATGATTCTATGGTGAACAAAGGTCATTTCATGAAATGTTTGAAAATTTTACAAAAAAAAAAACGCCATAGTATAGTATGTCGAAAATTTTCAATGAAAAAGTTAAATTTTTTTGATGTTCAAAAAAAATCATTAAAATGGTCATATTATAGCACATACAATGATTCTATGGTGAAGAAAAGTCATTTCGTGAAATATTGGAAAATTTTACAAAAAAAAAACGCCATAGTATAGTATGTCGAAATTTTTTGATAAAAACGTCAAACTTTTTTGATGTTGAAAAAAATCATGAAAACGGTCATATTATAGCATGTAGAATGATTCTATGGTGAACAAAAGTCATTTTGTGAAATGTTTGAAAATTTTACAAAAAAAAAAAAAAAACGCCATAGTATAGTATGTCGAAATTTTTCGATGAAAACGTCAAATTTTTTTTGATGTCGGAAAAAATCATGAAAACAGTCATATTATAGCATGTAGAATGATTCTATGGTGAACAAAGGTCATTTTGTGAAATGTTGGAAAATTTAACAAAAAAAAAAAAAAGCCATAGTATAGTATGTCGAAAATTTTTTCGATGAAAATGTCAAATTTTTTTTATGTTGATAAAAAATCACGAAAACGGTCATATTATAGCATGTAGAATGATTCTATGGTGAACAAAAGTCATTTTGTGAAATGTTTGAAAATTTTACAAAAAAAAAAAACGCCATAGTATAGTATGCCGAAAATTTTTTCAATGAAAACGTCAAATTTTTTTGATGTTCAAAGAAATCATGAAAATGGTACTATTATAGAATGTAGAATGATTCTATGGTGAACAACAGTCATTTCGTGAAATGTTTGAAAATTTTACAAAAAAAACGCCATAGTTTAGTATGTCGAAATTTTTTTCGATGAACACGTCAAATTTTTTTGATGTTGGAAAAAATCATGAAAACGGTCGTATTATAGCATGTAGAATGATTCTATGGTGAACATAAGTCATTTTGTGAAATGTTTGAAAATTTAAAAAAAAAGAAAACGACATAGTATAGTATGTCGAAAATTTTTTCAATGAAAACGTCAAATTTTTTTGATGTTCAAAGAAATCATTAAAATGGTCCTATTATAGAATGTAGAATGATTCTATGGGGAACAACAGTCATTTCGTGAAATGTTTGAAAATTTTACAAAAAAAAAACGCCATAGTTTAGTATGTCGAAAATTTTTTCGATGAACACGTCAAATTGTTTTGATGTTGGAAAAAAATCATGAAAACGGTCGTATTATAGCACATAGAATGATTCTATGGTGAACAAAAGTCATTTCGTGAAATGTTTGAAAATTTTCCAAAAAAAAAAACGCCATAGTATAGTATGTCGAAATTTTTTTCAATGAAAACGTCAAGTTTTTTTGATGTTGAAAAAAATCATGAAAACGGTCATATTATAGCACGTACAATGATTCTATGGTGATAAAAAGTCATTTCGTGAAATATTGGAAAATTTTACAAAAAAAAAACGCCATAGTATAGTATGTCGAAATTTTTTGATTAAAACGTCAAATTTTTTTGATGTTGAAAAAGATAATTAAAATGGTCATATTATAGCACGTAGAATGATTATATGGTAAACAAAAGTCATTTCGTGAAATGTTTGAAAATTTTACAAAAAAAAAACGCCATAGTATAGTATGTCGAAATTTTTCGATGAAAACATCAAATTTTTTTTGATGTCGGAAAAAATCATGAAAACAGTCATATTATAGCATGTAGAATGATTCTATGGTGAACAAAGGTCATTTTGTGAAATGTTGGAAAATTTAACAAAAAAAAAAAAAATTCCATAGTATAGTATGTCGAAAATTTTTTCGATGAAAATGTCAAATTTTTTTTATGTTGAATAAAATCACGAAAACGGTCATATTATAGCATGTAGAATGATTCTATGGTGAACAAAAGTCATTTTGTGAAATGTTTGAAAATTTTACAAAAAAAAAAAACGCCATAGTATAGTATGCCGAAAATTTTTTCGATGAACACGTCAAATTTTTTTGATGTTTGAAAAAAATCATGAAAACGGTCGTATTATAGCACATAGAATTATTCTATGGTGAACAAAAGTCATTTCGTGAAATATTGGAAAATTTTACAAAAAAAAAACCCACCATAGTATAGCATGTCAAAATTTTTCCAATGAAAACGTCAAATTTTTTTGATGTTGGAAAAAAATCATGAAAACGGTCGTATTATAGCACATGGAATGGTTCTATGGTGAACAACAGTCATTTCGTGAAGTGTTTGAAAATTTTCCAAAAAAGAAACCGCCATAGTATAGTATGTCGAAATTTTTTTCAATGAAAACGTCAAGTTTTTTTGATGTTGAAAAAAATCATGAAAACAGTCGTATTATAGCACGTACAATGATTCTATGGTGAAGAAAAGTCATTTTGTGAAATATTGGAAAATTTTACAAAAAAAAAACGCCATAGTATAATATGTCGAAATTTTTCGATGAAAACGTCAAGTTTTTTTGATGTTGGAAAAAATCATGAAAACGGCCGTATTATAGCACATAGAATGATTCTATGGTGAACAAAAGTCATTTCTTTAAATGTTGGAAAATTTTCCAAAAAAAAAAACGCCATAGTATAGTATGTCGAAATTTTTTTCAATGAAAACGTCAAGTTTTTTTGATGTTGAAAAAAATCATGAAAACGGTCGTATTATAGCACGTACAATGATTCTATGGTGATAAAAAGTCATTTCGTGAAATGTTGGAAAATTTTACAAAAAAAAAACGCCATAGTATAGTATGTCGAAATTTTTTGATGAAAACGTCAAATTTTTTGGATGTTGAAAAAAATCACGAAAACGGTCATATTATAGCATGTAGAATGATTCTATGGTGAACAAAAGTCATTTTGTGAAATGTTGGAAAATTAAAAAAAAAAAAAAAAAAAAACGCCATAGTATAGTATGTCGAAAAATTTTTCGATGAAAATGTCAAATTTTTTTTATGTTGACAAAAATCGTGAAAAAAATCATGAAAACAGTCGTATTATAGCATGCTCAATGATTCTATGGTGAACAAAGGTCATTTCATGAAATGTTTGAAAATTTTACAAAAAAAAAAACGCCATAGTATAGTATGTCGAAAATTTTCAATGAAAAAGTTAAATTTTTTTGATGTTCAAAAAAATCATTAAAATGGTCATATTATAGCACGTACAATGATTCTATGGTGAAGAAAAGTCATTTCTTGAAATATTGGAAAATTTTACAAAAAAAAAACGCCATAGTATAGTATGTCGAAATTTTTTGATGAAAACGTCAAATTTTTTGGATGTTGAAAAAAATCACGAAAACGGTCATATTATAGCATGTAGAATGATTCTATGGTGAACAAAAGTCATTTTGTGAAATGTTTGAAAATTTTACAAAAAAAAAAAAAAACGCCATAGTATAGTATGTCGAAATTTTTCGATGAAAACGTCAAATTTTTTTTGATGTCGGAAAAAATCATGAAAACAGTCATATTATAGCATGTAGAATGATTCTATGGTGAACAAAGGTCATTTTGTGAAATGTTGGAAAATTTAACAAAAACAAAAAAAAAGCCATAGTATAGTATGTCGAAAATTTTTTCGATGAAAATGTCAAATTTTTTTTATGTTGAAAAAAATCACGAAAACGGTCATATTATAGCATGTAGAATGATTCTATGGTGAACAAAAGTCATTTTGTGAAATGTTTGAAAATTTTACAAAAAAAAAACGCCATAGTATAGTATGCCGAAAATTTTTTCAATGAAAACGTCAAATTTTTTTGATGTTCAAAGAAATCATTAAAATGGTCCTATTATAGAATGTAGAATGATTCTATGATTCTATGGTGAACAACAGTCATTTCGTGAAATGTTTGAAAATTTTACAAAAAAAAACGCCATAGTTTAGTATGTCGAAATTTTTTTCGATGAACACGTCAAATTTTTTTGATGTTGGAAAAAATCATGAAAACGGTCGTATTATAGCAGAGAAAAAAAAAAAAAAAAACATGATAGAATGATTCTATGGTGAACAAAAGTCATTTCCTGAAATGTTTGAAAATTTTAAAAAAAAAAAAACAAATTTAAAAAAAAAAAAACGCCATAGTATCGTATGTCGAAATTTTTTTCAATGAAAACGTCAAGTTTTTTTGATGTTGAAAAAAATCATGAAAACGGTCATATTATAGCACGTACAATGATTCTATGGTGATAAAAAGTCATTTCGTGAAATATTGGAAAATTTTCCAAAAAAAAAACGCCATAGTATAGTATGTCGAAATTTTTTGATTAAAACGTCAAATTTTTTTGATGTTGAAAAAAATCACGAAAACGGTCATATTATAGCATGTAGAATGATTCTATGGGGAACAAAAGTCATTTCGTGAAATGTTGGAAAATTTAACAAAAACAAAAAAAACGCCATAGTATAGTATGTCGAAAATTTTTTCGATGAAAATGTCAAATTTTTTTTTATGTTGAAAAAAATCACGAAAACGGTCATATTATAGCATGTAGAATGATTCTATGGTGAACAACAGTCATTTCGTGAAATGTTTGAAAATTTTACAAAAAAAACGCCATAGTATAGTATGTCGAAAATTTTTTCGATGAACACGTCAAATTTTTTTGATGTTGAAAAAAATCATGAAAACGGTCGTATTATAGCACATAGAATTATTCTATGGTGAACAAAAGTCATTTCGTGAAATATTGGAAAATTTTACAAAAAAAAAAACCACCATAGTATAGCATGTCAAAATTTTTCCAATGAAAACGTCAAATTTTTTTGATGTTGGAAAAAAATCATGAAAACGGTCGTATTATAGCACATGGAATGATTCTATGGTGAACAAAAGTCATTTCGTTAAATTTTGGAAAATTTTCCAAAAAAAAAAACGCCATAGTATAGTATGTCGAAATTTTTTTCAATGAAAACGTCAAATTTTTTTGATGTTGAAAAAAATCATGAAAACGGTCGTATTATAGCACATAGAATGATTCTATGGTGATAAAAAGTCATTTCGTGAAATATTGGAAAATTTTACAAAAAAAAAAACGCCATAGTCTAGTATGTCGAAATTTTTCGATTAAAACGTCAAATTTTTTTGATGTTGAAAAAAATCACGAAAACGGTCATATTATAGCATGTAGAATGATTCTATGGTGAACAAAAGTCATTTTGTGAAATGTTTGAAAATTTTACAAAAAAAAAAAACGCCATAGTATAATATGTCGAAATTTTTCAATGAAAATGTAAAATTTTTTTGATGTTCGAAAAAATCATGAAAACGGCGGTATTATAGCACATAGAATGATTCTATGGTGAACAAAAGTCATTTCTTTAAATGTTGGAAAATTTTCCAAAAAAAAAAACACCATAGTATAGTACGTCGAAATTTTTCGATGAAAACGTCAAATTTTTTTGGTGTTGGAAAAAATCACGAAAACGGTCATATTATAGCATGTAGAATGATTCTATGGTGAACAAAAGTCATTTTGTGAAATGTTTGAAAATTTTACAAAAAAAAAAACCGCCATAGTATAGTATGTCGAAATTTTTTGATGAAAACGTCAAATTTTTTTGATGTTGGAAAAAATCATGAAAACGGTCGTATTATAGCATGTAGAATGATTCTATGGTGAACAAAAGTCATTTCTTGAAATGTTGAAAAATTAAAAAAAAAAAAAAAAACGCCATAGTATAGTATGTCGAAAAATTTTTCGATGAAAATGTCAAATTTTTTTTATGTTGACAAAAATCGTGAAAAAAATCATGAAAACGGTCGTATTATAGCATGCTCAATGATTCTCTGGTGAACAAAGGTCATTTCATGAAATGTTTGAAAATTTTACAAAAAAAAAACGCCATAGTATAGTATGTCGAAAATTTTCAATGAAAAAGTTAAATTTTTTTGATGTTCAAAAAAATCATTAAAATGGTCATATTATAGCACGTACAATGATTCTATGGTGAAGAAAAGTCATTTCGTGAAATATTGGAAAATTTTACAAAAAAAAACGCCATAGTATAGTATGTCGAAATTTTTTGATGAAAACGTCAAATTTTTTTGATGTTGAAAAAAATCACGAAAACGGTCATATTATAGCATGTAGAATGATTCTATGGTGAACAAAAGTCATTTTGTGAAATGTTTGAAAATTTTACAAAAAAAAAAAAAAACGCCATAGTATAGTATGTCGAAATTTTTCGATGAAAACGTCAAATTTTTTTTGATGTCGGAAAAAATCATGAAAACAGTCATATTATAGCATGTAGAATGATTCTATGGTGAACAAAGGTCATTTTGTGAAATGTTGGAAAATTTAACAAAAAAAAAAAAAAGCCATAGTATAGTATGTCGAAAATTTTTTCGATGAAAATGTAAAATTTTTTTTATGTTGAAAAAAATCACGAAAACGGTCATATTATAGCATGTAGAATGATTCTATGGTGAACAAAAGTCATTTTGTGAAATGTTTGAAAATTTTACAAAAAAAAAAAACGCCATAGTATAGTATGCCGAAAATTTTTTCAATGAAAACGTCAAATTTTTTTGATGTTCAAAGAAATCATTAAAATGGTACTATTATAGAATGTAGAATGATTCTATGGTGAACAACAGTCATTTCGTGAAATGTTTGAAAATTTTACAAAAAAAACGCCATAGTTTAGTATGTCGAAAATTTTTTCGATGAACACGTCAAATTTTTTTGATGTTGGAAAAAATCATGAAAACGGTCGTATTATAGCATGTAGAATGATTCTATGGTGAACAACAGTCATTTCGTGAAATGTTTGAAAATTTTACAAAAAAACGCCATAGTATAGTATGTCGAAAACTTTTTCGATGAACACGTCAAATTTTTTTGATGTTGAAAAAAATCATTAAAACGGTCGTATTATAGCACATAGAATTATTCTATGGTGAACAAAAGTCATTTCGTGAAATATTGGAAAATTTTACAAAAAAAAAACCACCATAGTATAGCATGTCAAAATTTTTCCAATGAAAACGTCAAATTTTTTTGATGTTGGAAAAAAATCATGAAAACGGTCGTATTATAGCACATGGAATGATTCTATGGTGAACAAAAGTCATTTCGTTAAATTTTGGAAAATTTTCCAAAAAAAAAAACGCCATAGTATAGTATGTCGAAATTTTTTTCAATGAAAACGTCAAGTTTTTTTGATGTTGAAAAAAATCATGAAAACGGTCGTATTATAGCACGTACAATGATTCTATGGTGATAAAAAGTCATTTTGTGAAATATTGGAAAATTTTACAAAAGAAAACTGTAATAGTATAGTATGTCGAAATTTTTTGATTAAAACGTCAAATTTTTTTGATGTTCGAAAAAATCATGAAAACGGCGGTATTATAGCACATAGAATGATTCTATGGTGAACAAAAGTCATTTCTTTAAATGTTGGAAAATTTTCCAAAAAAAAAAAACACCATAGTATAGTACGTCGAAATTTTTCGATGAAAACGTCAAATTTTTTTGGTGTTGGAAAAAATCACGAAAACGGTCATATTATAGCATGTAGAATGATTCTATGGTGAACAAAAGTCATTTTGTGAAATGTTTGAAAATTTTACAAAAAAAAAAACCGCCATAGTATAGTATGTCGAAATTTTTTGATGAAAACGTCAAATTTTTTGATGTTGGAAAAAATCATGAAAACGGTCGTATTATAGCACGTAGAATGATTCTATGGTGAACAAAAGTCATTTCGTGAAATATTGGAAAATTTTACAAAAAAAAAAACGCCATAGTATAATATGTCGAAATTTTTCAATGAAAATGTAAAATTTTTTTGATGTTGGAAAAAATCATGAAAACGGCCGTATTATAGCACATAGAATGATTCTATGGTGAACAAAAGTCATTTCTTTAAATGTTGGAAAATTTTCCAAAAAAAAAAAACGCCATAGTGTAGTACGTCGAAATTTTTTGATGAAAACGTCAAATTTTTTTGATGTTGGAAAAAATCATGAAAACGGCCGTATTATAGCATGTAGAATGATTCTATGGTGAACAAAAGTCAATTCTTTAAATGTTGGTAAATTAAAAAAAAAAAAACGCCATAGTATATTATGCCGAAAATTTTTCAATGTAAACGTCAAATTTTTTTGATGTTCAAAAGAATCATTAAAATGGTCATATTATAGCACGTACAATGATTCTATGGTGAAGAAAAGTCATTTTGTGAAATATTGGAAAATTTTACAAAAAAAAACGCCATAGTATAGTATGTGAAATTTTTTGATGAAAACGTCAAATTTTTTTGATGTTGGAAAAAATCATGAAAACGGTCGAATTATAGCATGTAGAATGATTCTATGGTGAACAAAAGTCATTTCTTGAAATGTTGGAAAATTAAAAAAAAAAAAAAACGCCATAGTATAGTATGTCGAAAAATTTTTCGATGAAAATGTCAAATTTTTTTGATGTTGACAAAAATCGTGAAAAAAATCATGAAAACGGTCGTATTATAGCATGCACAATGATTCTATGGTGAACAAAGGTCATTGCATGAAATGTTTGAAAATTTTACAAAAAAAAAACGCCATAGTATAGTATGTCGAAATTTTTCAATAAAAACGTTAAATTTTTTTTGATGTTCAAAAAAATCATTAAAATGGTCATATTATAGCACGTACAATGATTCTATGGTTTAGAAAAGTCATTTCGTGAAATATTGTAAAACTTTACAAAAAAAAAAACGCCATAGTATAGTATGTCGAAATTTTTCGATGAAAACGTCAAATTTTTTTTGATGTCGGAAAAAATCATGAAAACGTTCTTATTATAGCATGTAGAATGATTCTATGGTGAACAAAAGCCATTTTGTGAAATGTTTGAAAATTTTACAAAAAAAACGCCATAGTATAGTATGTCGAAAATGTTTTCGATGAACACGTCAAATTTTTTTGATGTTGAAAAAAATCATGAAAACGGTCGTATTATAGCACGTAGAATGATTCTATGGTGAACAAAAGTCATTTCGTGAAATATTGGAAAATTTTACAAAAAAAAAAAACCACCATAGTATAGCATGTCAAAATTTTTCCAATGAAAACGTCAAATTTTTTTGATGTTGGAAAAAAATCATGAAAACTGTCGTATTATAGCACATAGAATGATTCTATGGTGAACAAAAGTCATTTCGTTAAATGTTGGAAAATTTTCCAAAAAAAAAAAAATTGCCATAGTATAGTATGTCGAAAATTTTTTCGATGAAAACGTCAAATTTTTTTGATGTTGAAAAAAATCATGAAAACGGTCATATTATAGCACGTAGAATGATTCTATGGTGAACAAAAGTCATTTCGTGAAATGTTTGAAAATTTTAAAAAAAAAACGCCATCGTATAGTATGTAGAAATTTTTCGATGAAAACGTCAAATTTTTTTGATGTTGGAAAAAATCATGAAAACGGTCGTATTATAGCATGTAAAATGATTCTATGGTGAACAAAAGTCATTTCGTGAAATGTTGGAAAATTTAACAAAAACAAAAAACGCCATAGTATAGTAATCGAAAATTTATACGATGAAAATGTCAAAATTTTGATGTTGAAAAAAATTGTGAAAAAAATCATTAAAATGGTTGTATTACAGCATGTAGAATGATTCTATGGTGAACAAAAGTCATTTTGTGAAATGTTGGAACATTTAACAAAAAAAAAAAAACGCCATAGTATAGTATGCCGAAAATTTTTCAATGAAAACGTCAAATTTTTTTGATGTTCAAAAGAAATCATTAAAATGGTCGTATTATAGCATGTAGAATGATTCTATGGTGAACAAAAGTCATTTCTTGAAATGTTGGAAAATTAAAAAAAAAAAAAAGCCATAGTATAGTATGTCGAAAATTTTTCAATGAACACATCAATTTTTTGATGTTGAAAAAAATCATGACGGGTTTTGTTCAAGTTATGGTGAAGAAAAGCAGTTCGTGAAATTTTGGAAAATTTTCAAAAAAAAACGCCATAGTATAGTATGTCGAAATTTTTCGATGAAAACGTTAAATTTTTTTGATGTTCAAAAAAATCTTTAAAATGGTCATATTATAGCATGTACAATGATTCTATGGTGAAGAAAAGTCATTTCGTGAAATATTGGAAAATTTTACAAAAAAAAAACGCCATATGTCGAAATTTTTTGATGAAAACGTCAAATTTTTTTGATGTTGAAAAAAATCACGAAAACGGTCATATTATAGCATGTAGAATGATTCTATGGTGAACAAAAGTCATTTTGTGAAATGTTGGAAAATTTTACAAAAAAAAAAAAAAACGCCATAGTATAGTATGTCGAAAAAATTTTCAATGAAAATGTCAAATTTTTTTTATGTTGACAAAAATCGTGAAAAAAATCATGAAAACGGTTGTATTATAGCATGTAGAATGATTCCATGGTGAACAAAAGTCATTTCGTGAAATGTTGGAAAATTAAAAAAAAAAAAAACGCCATAGTATAGTATGTCGAAATTTTTCGATGAAAACGATGTTCAAAAAAATCATTAAAATGGTCATATTATAGCATGTAGAATGATTTTATGGTAAACAAAAGTCATTTCGTGAAATGTTGGAAAATTTTACAAAAAAAAAAACGGCATAGTATAGTATGTCGAAATTTTTCGATGAAAACGTCAAATTTTTTTTGATGTCGGAAAAAATCATGAAAACAGTCATATTATAGCATGTAGAACGATTCTGTGGTGAACAAAGGTCATTTGGGGAAATGTTGGAAAATTTAACAAAAACAAAAAAAACGCCATAGTATAGTATGTCGAAAATTTTTTCGATGAAAATGTCATTTTTTTTGATGTTGACAAAAATCGTGAAGAAAATCATTAAAATGGTCGTATTACAACATGTAGAATGATTCTATGGTGAACAAAAGTCATTTTGTGAAATGTTTGAAAATTTTACAAAAAAAAAAAAACGCCATAGTATAGTATGTCGAAATTTTTCGATGAAAACGTCAATTTTTTTTGATATTGAAAAAAATCATGAAAACGGTCTTATTATAGCATGTAGAATGATTCCATGGTGAACAAAAGTCATTTCGTGAAATGTTGGAAAATTAAAAAAAAAAAACGCCATAGTATAGTATGCCGAAAATTTTTTCAATGAAAACGTCAAATTTTTTTGATGTTCAAAGAAATCATTAAAATGGTCCTATTATAGCATGTAGAATGATTCTATGGTGAACAACAGTCATTTTGTGAAATGTTTGAAAATTTTACAAAAAAAAGGCCATAGTATAGTACAGGGGTGTCCAAACTTTTGGCAAACAGGGCCAGATTTTGTGAGGTTAATCTATGTGGGGGCCGACCATTCAGCCTGACACTCTTTGAACCATTAACATAAGAGAATAACAGGTGTCTTATTGGAGACCATATCGACCTGTGTATCAGCCCTTCTTTCATTTCAACTGAACATCAAAAATCACCGAACAGCAGTTCAGAGTATTCGACCTTCTTGGAGACCCTGAATGGAGTCCTGTATGGGGCCCCAGTAGGGGACTCCATTGTTCTGCTGGGGGACTTCAACGCACACGTGGGCAACGATGGAGGTACCTGGAGAGGCGTGATTGGGAGGAATGGCCTACCTGATCTTAACCGGAGAGGTCATTTGTTATTGGATATCTGTGCTAGTCATGGATTATCCATAACAAATACCATGTTCGAACATAAGGATGCTCATAAGTGTACTTGGTACCAGAGCACCCTAGGCCGAAGATCGATGATCGATTTTGTGATCGTATCATCTGATCTGAGGCCGCATGTTTTGGACACTCGGGTGAAGAGAGGGGCAGAGCTGTCAACTGATCACCATCTGGTTGGTGAGTTGGATCAGAGGGTGGGGGAAGACTCTGGATAGACCTGGAAAACCCAAACGTGTAGTGCGGGTGAACTGGGAAAGTCTGGAGGAGGCCCCTATCCGAGAGATCTTCAACTCACACCTCCGGCGGAGCTTTTCTAGCATTCCTGTGGAGGCTGGGGGCATTGAACCTGAGTGGGCGATGTTCAAAGCTTCCATTGCTGAAGCTGCGGCGGTGAGCTGTGGCCTGCGGGTCTTAGGTGCCTCAAGGGGCGGTAACCCTCGACCACCGTGGTGGACACCGGTGGTCAGGGAAGCTGTCCAACTGAAGAAGGAGTCCTTCCGGGATATGTTATCTCGGAGGACTCCGGAGGCAGTTGCAAGGTACCGACGGGCCCGTGGGGCGGCAGCCGCTGCCGTAAAGGAGGCAAAGCAGCGGGTGTGGGAGGAGTTCGGAGCAGCGATGGAGAAGGACTTTCGGTCGGCACCAAGGTGCTTCTGGAAAACTGTCCGGCACCTCAGGAGGGGGAAACGGGGAACCATCCAAGCTGTGTACAGTAAGGATGGGACACTGTTGACCTCAACTGAGGAGGTAACCGGGCGGTGGAAGGAGCACTTTGAGGAACTCCTGAACCCGACTGATACGCCCTCTCTTGTAGAGGCAGAGCTGGAAGCTGATGGGGGATCGTCGTCAATTTCCCTAGGGGAAGTCACTGAGGTAGTTAAACAGCTCCGCAGTGGCAAGGCCCCGGGGATTGACGAGATTCGCCCAGAAATGCTGAAGGCTCTGGGTGTGGAGGGGCTGTCGTGGATGACACGCCTCTTCAACATTGCGTGGAAGTCGGGGACAGTGCCTAAAGAGTGGCAGACCGGGGTGGTGGTTCCCCTGTTCAAAAAGGGGGACCAGAGAGTGTGTGCCAATTACAGGGGTATCACACTACTCAGCCTCCCTGGTAAAGTCTACTCTAGGGTGCTGGATAGGAGGGTCCGGCCGATAGTCGAACCTCAGATTGAAGAGGAACAATGCGGATTTCGTCCTGGCCATGGAACAACGGACCAGCTCTTCACTCTCACAAGGATCCTTGAGGGGGCCTGGGAGTATGCCCATCCAGTCTACATGTGTTTTGTAGACTTGGAGAAGGCGTATGATCGGGTCCCCCGGGGTATACTGTGGGAGGTGCTGCGGGAGTATGGGGTGAGGGGGTCACTTCTCAGGGCCATCCAATCCCTGTACTCCCAAAGCGAGAGCTGCGTCCGGGTTCTCGGCAGTAAGTCGGACTCGTTTCCGGTGGGCGTTGGCCTTCGCCAGGGTTGCGCCTTGTCTCCAATCCTGTTCGTGATATTCATGGACAGGATATCGAGGCGTAGTCGGGGGGAGGAGGGTTTGCAGATTGGTGTGCTGAGGATCTCATCGCTGCTTTTTGCAGATGATGTGGTTCTGCTGGCATCATCAGTCTGTGACCTCCAGCGCTCACTGGATCGGTTCGCAGCCGAGTGTGAAGCAGTTGGGATGAGGATCAGCACCTCTAAATCGGAGGCCATGGTTCTCAGCAGGAAACCGATGGATTGTCTACTCCAGGTAGGGAATGAGTCTTTACCCCAAGTGAAGGAGTTCAAGTACCTCGGGGTCTTGTTCACGAGTGAGGGAACAATGGAACGTGAGATTGGCCGGAGAATCGGAGCAGCGGGGGCGGTATTGCAGTCGCTGTACCGCACCGTTGTGACGAAGAGAGAGTTGAGCCGGAAGGCAAAGCTCTCTATCTACCGGTCAATCTTCGTGCCTACTCTCACTTATGGTCATGAGGGCTGGGTCATGACCGAAAGAACTAGATCGCGAGTACAAGCGGCCGAAATGGGTTTTCTCAGGAGGGTGGCTGGCCTCTCCCTTAGAGATAAGGTGAGAAGCTCGGTCATCCGTGAGGGACTCGGAGTAGAGCCGCTGCTTCTTTGCGTTGAAAGGAGCCAGTTGAGGTGGCTCGGGCATCTGGTAAGGATGCCTCCTGGGCGCCTCCCTAGGGAGGTGTTCCAGGCACGACCAGCTGGGAGGAGACCCCGGGGACGACCCAGGACTAGATGGAGAGATTATATCTCCACACTGGCCTGGGAACGCCTTGGGATCCCCCAGTCAGAGCTGGTTAATGTGGCCCGGGAAAGGGAAGTTTGGGGTCCCCTGCTGGATCTGTTGCCCCCGCGACCCGACCCCGGATAAGCGGTTGAAGATGAAGATGAAGATGAACATCAAAAATCAAAAAACAAAAATATATTTGATTTAGAGTCAGATATCAAACACGAAATTTAAGTCAATTTTAGACTTGGATCAAAAATATGAAATGGAAAAATGAGTGCTGGACCAAATTAGATTTTAATATTTAATGTTGCGTATTTGTATATTTGTTTTTTAAGACCCTAATGTTTGTTATCAATAAATATGAAGACAGTTTAGTTTGTTATACAAGAGCCAGTTTGATTGTCAGTTGAAAAACAAGAACTAATGATCCCTGATTTGAAAAGCATATTCATTAAAAAAAAATAATAGAAGTGATTCACCTCAGAAGACTAAACATGTAACTTGTCTGCACTAATTTGAAGGGTGGCTCTGAGATCTGGACTACAGTCAGTAGACCAGGTCTGGCTCTAAAGCAGTGGTTCTGATGCGCAGACGTCACGCAGGTGAGAGTCTCTTAATCTGGTCCTCAGGCGGTTCTTGGACGTCTTCTTCATGTATGTCGAGCCAAACGAGCTCAGCATTTTATGAGCAACTGTTTGAATCTCTGGGAACCTGCCTTCATCCAGCTGGCGGTAAAAGTTGACAAAGGGAGCCGTTGGTGCCGACCGCGACACTCCGCATCACACTGCAGCTCAATGCGGTCCAGCTGGAGGAGGTCTGGAGCGTCGTCGGAGAAAGGAGTCCACGGAGAAAGGAGAGTTAAACAGCCTGATCTCCTTTTCAACAGCTGCAAAATCCCGAAAGCGGCGCTAGAACTCCTCAGCCAGAGATGAGGGGTCTGCTGCATACCTCCTCAATTGCACACCGATATCGTGGCGGGCCGCATATTGTTGATATTATGACAAAGGCTGCGGGCCGGTGGAAATTTGAACACGGGCCGCAATTGGCCCGCGGGCCGGACTTTGGACATGCCTGGTATAGTATGTCGAAAATTTTTTTCAATGAAAACATCAAATTTTTTTGATGTTGAAAAATGTTGAAAAAAAACATTTTTTGATGTTGAAAAATCATAGAATGATTCTATGGTGAACAAAAGTCATTTCGTGAAATGTTGGAAAATCAAAAAACAAAAACGCCATAGTATAGTATGCCAAAAAATTTTCAATGAAAACGTCAAATTTTTTTGATGTTCAAAAAATCATTAAAATGGTCATATTATAGCACGTAGAATGATTCTATGGTGAACAAAAGTCATTTTGTGAAATGTTGGAAAATTTTACAAAAAAAAAAAAAAAACGGCATAGTATAGTATGTCGAAATTTTTCGATGAAAACGTCAAATTTTTTTGATGTTGAAAAATATCATGAAAACGGTCGTATTATAGCATGTAGAATGATTCTATGGTGAACCAAAGTCATTTCTTGAAATGTTGGAAAATTTAAAAAAAAAGAAACGCCAAAGAATAGTATGTCGAAATTTTTCGATTAAAACGTCAAATTTTTTTGATGTTGGAAAAAATCATGAAAACGGTCGTATTATAGCATGTAGAATGATTCTATGGTGAACAAAAGTCATTTCGTGAAATGTTGTAAAATTTTACAAAAAAAAAAAACGCCATAGTATAGTATGTCAAAATTTTTCGATGAAAACGTCAAATTTTTTTGATGTTGAAAAAAATCATGAAAACAATCATATTATAGCATGTACAATGATTCTATGGTGAACAAAAGTCATTTCGTAAAATGTTGGAAAATTTAACAAAAAAAATCGCCATAGTATAGTATGTCGAAATTTTTCAATGAAAACGTCAAATTTTTTGATGTTGAAAAAAATCATGAAAACAGTAGTATTATAGCATGTAGAATGATTCTATGGTGAACAAAAGTCATTTCGTGAAATGTTGGAAAATTTTACAAAAAAAAACGCCATAAGTATAGTATGTTGAAATTTTTCGATGAAAACGTCAAATTTTTTTGATGTTGAAAAAAATCGTGAAAAAAATCATGAACATGGTCGTATTATAACATGTAGAATGAATCTATGGTGAACAAAAGTCATTTCGTGAAATGTTTGATAATTTTACAAAAAAAACCGCCATCGTATAGTATGTTGAAATTTTTCGATGAAAACGTCAAATTTTTTTGATGTTGAAAAAAATCATGAAAACGGTCATATTATAGCATGTAGAATGATTCTATGGTGAACAAAAGTCATTTTGTGAAATGTTGGAAAATTTTACAAAAAAAAGCCAGAGCGTATGTTGAAATTTTTTTGATGTTGAAAAAAATCGTGATGATAATCATGAAAACGGTTGTATTATAGCATGTAGAATGATTCTATGGTGAACAAAAGTCATTTCGTGAAATGTTGGAAAATTTTACAAAAAAACGCCATATGTCGAAAAATTTCATGAAAAGTAGGTCATCGTATCGAATGTTGAAAAATTTCATGTTAACAATCATATTATACTATGTTAAATAGCATTATGTTAAAAAAAGTCAAATTCTATTATGTCGAAAAATTTCATGAAAAAAGTCATAGTATAGTATATAGAAAATTTCATGAATCATCGTCATCGTATCGAATCTTGAAAAATTTCATGTTAACAATCATATTATACTTTCTTAAAGAGAATTATGATAAAAAAAAAAGTCAAATTCTATTACGTTGAAAAATGTCATGAAAGAAAGTCAGAGTATAGTGTGGTGAAAAATTTCATGAAAAGTAGGTCATCGTATCGAATCTTAAAAAAATTCATGCTAACAATCATATTATAGTATGTTAAATAGCTATGATACAAATAAGTCAAATTCTATTACATTGAAAAATTTCATGAAAAAAAGTCATACTATAGTATGTCCAGAAATTTCTTGATAAACAGGTCATACTAATGAATAGAAGAAGAAGAAGAAGAAGAAGATCTACCTTTATTAGTCCCACATTGGGGAAATTCAATTTACACTCTGTTAAACTCGTACATGGTACATGCAGACCTGAAACACACACACATGCATTAATGGAGAGATGTCAGAGTGAGGGGGCTGCTCCTGACAAGCGCCCCGAGCAGTTGGGGGTTTGGTGCCTTGCTCAGGGGCACCTCGGCAGTGCCCAAGAGGTAAACTGGCACCTCTCCAGCTATAGTACTATATAGTACTATAATAATACTATATAGTACTATAATAATATACTATAATACACTAATATGTCAAAAAATTGATAAAAACGTATAATATTTCGAAAAAAAAGTCATACTATAAAAAGTCAAATAATTGCTAAAAAGGTCACAGTGTAGTAAGTTGAAAAAAGTCATTCCATAGTATGTAAAAAATTGATAAAACATCTACTTCAGTATGTCAAAAAAATTGATAAAAACGTTATAGTATAGTATATGAAAAAAGTCATACTATAATAAGTCATAAAAATTGCTAAAAAGGTCATAGTATAGGATTGCGAAAAAAGTCATACTATAATAAGTAAAAAAATGCTAAATATGTCATAGTATAGTATGTCGAAAAAAGTCATACTATAGTATGTCAAAAAATTGATAAAAATATAGTATAGTATGTAAAAAAGTCATACTATAATAAGTTTAAAAAATTGCTAAAAATGTCATAGCATAGTATGTCGAAAAAGTCATGCTATAGTTTGTCAAAAGTATTGATAAAGACGTCAGTATAGTATGTCGAAAAAAAAAATCAAAAAATCATAGTATAGTATGTTGAATAAAAGTCAGTTTAGTATGTCGAAGTGATACTATACTATGTGGAAAAAAATTGATAAAAACATCATAGTATTGTATGTCAAAAAAAAAAAAATGTCATAGCGTAGTATGTCGAAAAAAGTCATAATATAGTATGTCAAAAAAATTGCTAAAAACATCATAGTATAGTATGTAAAAAAGTCATACTATAATAAGTTAAAAAAAATTCTAAAAATGTCATAGTATAGTATGGTGAAAAAGGTCATGCTATAGTATATCAAAAAAATTGATAAAAACGTCATAGTGTAGTATGTCGAAAAAAGTCATACTATAGTATGTCAAAAAAAAATGATAAAAACGTCATAGTATAGTATGTCGAAAAAAGTCAGACAATAATAAGTCAAATAATTGCAAAAAAGGTTATAGTATAGTATGTCGAAAAAAGTCATACCTTAGTATGTCAAAGAAATTGATAAAAAGTATAGTATAGTAGTGAAAAAAATAATATAATTAAAGAAATTGATAAAAACGTCATAGTACAGTATGTCGAAAAAAGTTATAGTATTGTCTGTAAAAAAAAAGGCAAACCATAATAAGTCAAAAAATTGATAAAGGCATCATAGTTTACTGTCGAAAAAAGTCATACTATAGTATGTCAAAAAAAATTGATAAAAACGTCATAGTATACTATATCAAAAAAGTCATGCTATAGTATGCCAAAAAAATTGATTAAAAACATCATAGTATAGTATGTCAAAAAAAAGTCATACTATAATAAGTAAAAAAATGCTAAATAGGTCATTGTGTAGTATGTCGAAAAAGTCATACTATAGTATGTCAAAAAATTGATAAAAATATCATAGTATAGTATGTAAAAAAAGTCATACTATAGTTTGTCAAAAATATTGATAAAGATGTCAGTATAGCATGTTGAAAAAATAAGATAAGATAAGATGAACCTTTATTATTATATAATCCCCGTATGGAAATTCAGTTTTTACACTCTGTTGTTAATTTCACACAGTACACATACATGCATTAATGGAGAAAGTGTCAGAGTGAGGGGGCTGCTCCTGACAAGTGCCCTGAGCAGTTGGGGGTCTAGTGCCTTGCTCAGGGGCACCTCGGCAGTGCCCAAGAGGTAAACTGGCACCTCTCCAGCAACCAGTTGGTCTTAATCCATGTTGGGATTTGAACCGGTGACCCTCCGATTCCTAGACCAAGTCCCTACGGACTGAGCTACTGCCGCTCCAAAGAAAAAGTAAATCCTTCGAGCCGAAATTGCAATAAAGGTCATAGTATGGTATGTTGAAAAAAGTCATGACATAGTATGTTGAAAAAAATCAAAAAATCATAGCATAGTATGTTGAATAAAAGTCAGTTTACTATGTCGAAGAAGTGATACTATACTATGTGAAAATAAATTGATAAAAACGTCATAGTATAGTATGTCAAAAAAATTGATAAAAACATCATAGTACAGTATGTCGAAAAAAAGTCATACTATAGTATGTTGAAAAAAAGTTTCAAAAAATAATGGTATAGTATGTTGACAACATAAAAAAAGGCATTATAAAGTTGTTGGTTTTTTAAGTCATAGATAGTATGTCAAAAAAGTCACGTTATACTATGTCAAACAAGTTTTAACAAAGTCAAAGTCAAAGTATAGTATGTTGAAAAAAGTCATAGTGTAGCATGTGGAAAAAAATTAAAAAGCAGTATAATAGTATGTTGAAAAATTCACAGTATAGTATGTTGAAAAAGTCATAATATAGTATATTGAAAAAATAAAAAGTCATAGTATAGTATGTTGAAAAAGGTGAAACTATAGGATGTCAAAAATATTAAAAAAGATCATCGTATGGTATGTCTAAAAAAGTCACACTATAGTATGTCAAAAAATATGATGAAAAGGTCATAATATAGATAATATAGATATAAATTTAAAAAGCCATAGCATAGTATGTTGAAAAAAAGTCGCAGTATAATATGTTGTTTTTTTTAAGTCATAGGATAGTATGTCAAAAAAAGTTACAGTATACTATGCCAAAAGTCACAAAAAAGTCAGAGGACAGAATGTCAAAAAAGTTACAAAAAAGTCATAGTTTAGTATGTTGAAAAAAGTCATAAGAAAGTCATAGTATAGTGTGTCAAAAAAACACACAAGTCATAGTATATGTCGAAACTTTTTTTAAAAAAAATTATAAAATATGTCATAGTATAGTATGTTGAAAATGGTAATTAAAAGTAATAGTATGGTATGTCAAAAAAGTCATAGCATAGTTTGTTGAAAATAAGTCAATGTATAGTATGTAAAAAGTTTTCAGTCATAATACAGTATGTTAAAAAAATTGATAAAAAGGTCACAGTATACAATCGAATAAAGTTATCGTACAGCATGTTGAAAAAAATTGTCATGTATAGTATATTGAAAAAAATGTCATTGTAAAGTATGTAAAACCTTTTTAAAAAAAGTCATATGATAGTATACTATGATAGTATACTATGTCAAAAAGTCATAACAAAGTAAAAGTATAGTATGTTGGGAAAAAGTCATGAAAAAATCAGTGTAGCATGTCAAAAAAAATTAAAAAGCCATAGCACAGTATGTTGAAAAAAAGTCATTATAGCATGATGAAAATAAGTCATAGTATAGTATGCCAAACTTTTTAAAAAGCATTATGTTATAGTATGTCAAAAAACATCATATTATGTCGAAAAAAAAAGTCAATGTTGAACATTTTTTGGAAAAGTCATATGTCAAAAAAATGACAAAAAGGTAATTAAAAAGTCATAGTACAGTACAGCATGTCAAAAAAAATTTAAAAAGCCAAAACAGACTAAGTTGAAAAAAGATCATAGTAGAGTATGTTGAAAAAAATAAAAAATCATCTTATAGTATGATGAAAAAAGTTATAATGTAGTTTTGCGAAAAAAAAAAATTAAAAAGCCATAGCATATGTTTCCATTAACAAAACTTTACATTTAACTTTACATTAACACTTCATTCAACAGTTAACATTAACTCTTACATTTAACATTTAACTCCACATTAACACTTACATTTAACATTTAACTTAGCATTAACACTTAATTTAACATTTAACATTAACTCTTACATTTAACTCCACATTAACACTTACATTTAACATTTAACTTAGCATTAACACTTAATTTAACATTTAACATTAACTCTTACATTTAACTTGGCATTAACACTTAATTTAACATTTAACATTAACACTTACATTTCCTTCTTCGGTTGCATGAAGCCCTTCAGCTGTCCTTCTCACCTCCAGACAGGTTTCTGGATTTGTGACGGTTCAAGTTGTATCTTTGAAAACAGACACATGTTTGTTACAAACTAAGCTCACCTCCACGAAGAAATGCGTAGCAGTCCATGACTTACTATAGACGTGCTGCTGGGGGGACTGATCCGCCTGTGAGTGGTTTGGGACGGGGAGCAGTCCACCGCAGCACCCGCTGCTCGTTGAGAAGAGCAAGAACGAAACGTGCTTTCAGGTCTCCAAAAGTCTCCAACACCAGAAAAGTCGCTAGATTTGTCGCTAGTCGCTTATTGGAAAAAGAGCCGCTAGAGGGGTTAGAAAACTCACAAAACACAGCCATGAAGGCGCTACGTCGGCCGCACTGCCGCCTCAGCAGGTGACACTACTTCAAACATCACCACGTCACTTTACGGCAACGTCAGGTGAGACAGGAAGAAGCACACTAACAATGCGCGAGCATTTCAAAACAAAAGCTTTTTTACTGTGTTCTTTTTAATGATGTCGTAAAACTGTGTGGTTTGTCTGAGACAGAACCATCACCATGTAATGCCCATGTCTGGTATAGTAAGTTGATTTTTTTTTTTTAAAGTCATAGTATAGTATGTCGGAAAAATAAAAAAGTCATTGCGTAGTATGTTGAAAAAAAAGTATAAAGAAAGTCATACTATAGTGTGTGTAAGTCATTGTATATTATGTCAAAAAGAAGTCATAGTATATCATAGTATATCGTAGTATAGTTTGAAAAAAAAAAATGAAAAAGTCATAGAATAGTATGTTGATAAAGGTCAGTGCAGTAGTGCAGTATTTAAAAAGTCATTGTATAGCATGTCAAAAAAGTCTAAGTCTAAGTCAAAATAGTATAATATGTCAATAAAAAATAAAAAGTCATAGCATAGTATATTGAAAATAAGTCAATAGTATAGTACATCAAAGTCATAGTATAATATGTCAAAAAAATTGATAAGGTCACAGTATACTATATCGAAAAAAGTTATAGTATAGCACGTCGAAAAAAATTCAGTCATAGCATAGTATGCTGACAAAATAAAAAAGTCTTTGTAAAGTATGTCTACATTTTTTTTAAAGTCATAGGATAATATGTCAAAAAAAGTCACAGTATACTACGTTGCAAAAGTCAGCATGCCAAAACAATAAAAAAGTCATAGTATAGTATGTCAAAAAAAGTCATAGTATGTCGAAAATATTTTTTAAAAAGTCATAATATAGTATCTTGAAAGAAATTGATTTTAAAAAAGGTTTAATATGGTATGTTTAAAAAGAGAATTAAAATCTCATAATATAGTGTGTTGAAAAAAATCAGTGTAAATGCATACTAACGGGTTTTTGGCTGGATTAGAACAACTAACTGAGGCTGAGTGATTAGCAATAGGCTAGTTTAGGCTGACACTTAGCAAATTAAAAAAAAATAAATCAAGAGCAATTATAATATCAGATATTGGCTATTTAAATGTTAGTAAGTAATTAATATTTTGTAGAAGAGGGGTGGTTTGTTTTTCAGTTAATATCACAAAGACCACACAGACATACTAATCCTCACCTCAGACTGAGAAAACTCTGTTATAGTGTACTTTATATATCTTTATATATATTTATACTATCCGGCCTTCAGCGTGGCAGAGTCCAACACTGCTCCCATGGAACATAAAAAAGCCAACAGCATCCTCTTGTGGTAACAGATGCAAAGTCTCACATTTTCTATATACAACACTATACAGTACAGTACATGAGATGCAGTAAAAGTAGAGTACTGTTTATTAACTTTGCAGTCAAAACAAAGTTGCTCTATAATTGTAATAAACTTTAAGCCTTTTGTATGGGCTACGTTCCGATTACCAGATTCAAAGATTTATAGTTGTGTGATTGATGAAGATAATGTAAAAAGAATAAATTAAGATGAAGATGTATTTTTTCCAAGATAAAATGTGTGACAGTTTCTTTGTGAAGATAAATGTACTGTATCCCCTTCAACGACTATATAAATCTAACAATACTAGATACTGTACAGGTCTTTGTTATCAAATCTGTTTTTTATCTGTACATTGATGTCTGCAAACTCTTTAACAGTCGAATATCAAGGATGCTCTCATCATCCCCTCACTGCTATTTATTAAAAGAACCCATCTGCGTTTCATCAGACTTGGTGCTGATGTGCTGCCCTGCTTCTCCGATACGCAGTATACTTTATATGCATGTTAGAGCTACAGTACATGGTAAATGAAATATTAATATGACAGCTTCATTTTACAGGATTTATTTTTAGAATTAGACTAGGTTTCTAGGGATGGCCCCAGTCTCCAGGCAGGGGTACACATAAGTGATAATATAGCAATATTTTAAAAACCCATACAGTGTGAGGTACTGAGAAACTCATGGGAACAGTTTAAGAGACAGTTATTGCGGTGGCATTTCGCACTTTTACCACATTAAAGTAGAGTGAAGATTGCGAATAACCCAAACGGAGGTAAGTATCAGTGGGAAAATAAATCTAGTGAAAGCTAGTTCATTGCTGGATAGATGCTTCTGGCCTTATAGTATGAAAATTGCTGATAATAAAGTGTAATCCTTTGGTTTAGATCCTGGTGTAATGTTACATTTGCAGAGGATTTTCTCATATTACATATCAGGGTTAAAATCAACTGATCGTTTAAAAACTGTCACACTATTACGCACTATTTCAAATTAAAGCATTTATTTTTTTTTCTTTAATCGACAAACAAAGAATTTCAGGGATACATTTGCTTGTAAAGAAAAATACACAGAGACAATTTATTCTCGGTGTGTAACATAGTTGGGCTTTGTCAAACATCACTACAACACCCACTGTGGTGGCCTCGGGAGAACTGCTTGATAACAGTTGCACCCTTAATGATATAAATCTCTGGCTAGTATGCAGATTTGAAACTGAAGCCTTTAACAGATGACTGAGGGTGAATAATGAAAAAGATATACTATATTTGGCTATGTGTGCGCCATGCCATTACATACAATATACATCATAGTGACATAAAAATATCTGAAAAATATATCCTTCACTTCTTTAGGCATTAAATATCACATTTAACTCAATTTAAATAAATAAACAGGTTTTTCCCATCTTTATTACAGGCAGGCTTCCCATTGGATGGTTTGAAATGTGAACTGATAAAGTACGTAGGATAAAGTAAAATATTTCTATTCCTGTAAAGCATCAGTGAGAGTTGGTACTGTTTCAAAGAGGCTCTGGACACTGTTGACCAGTAAAATTACAATAAAAATGTGGGCCTGTAAGGATCTGCTACAGTGAAGGTACAGTAAGACATATTTCCCAAAAAAGTGTGTTGATTTACTTAAGATGCCGACTGTACACTGAGGTGTCACGTATAAAGCATCAGTGCTGAGGAAAAAAAGTGCATTTCTTTGGAAGTATTAAAAATTTAAAGAACCCGACGGCCTCTTCCATGTCATGGGATGTCCCGATGGCACTGGACATGCGGTCGCACCGTATCTTGCACGGCCCAGCTGAAGACTCTCAGCCTGTAAATGTTTCAACGAGGAGAGAAGAATTAAAAGGTGTCCAGCGTCTTTACGGTCCTCAGTGGCTGTGTTGTCACAGTGTGGCTAGAAGGTCTTCATGTCGTAGAACTTTATAGGTAAGCCAGTAGAGGACGTTAAACATGAGGAAACTCATGGGGAAAACAGCTCGGGCGATGGTATCAATCCTTTTTGCCCGATCTACAAAGCGCCTGCGGATGTCATAGAAACCTAAACCGGGAGGTAAATCGGCAAAAACCGGTGTATCCATTTCCGGTGCACTTCCTGCCGTCAGTGCAAGTCCAAGACTGTGGAAGAGTAAACCCTGTTGTGCAAGCTCCTCCTCCTAGAAGCACAAGACAGCACAGTATCACCATCTGCTCGCAGTGACAATCACACTGACGCCCGTGGTTGGCTGGTGTTAAACTGAACAAGGCGACGGTACGTACCCTGGCACAAGCAGTGCACTGCTGGGCTGCGTTCCCATGCGGAGCATTGTTGCCTGACATGCTTTTTCCTTTCCCCTTACTGTCACCGCTTCCCTGCTGGTGGGGTAAAAGCAGCAAGTGAAATGAATCATCGAACAGAATGCATTGATTTAACAGTTTGCAACTCCTGTGTGCTGCCTGTGTGTTTCAGATCCTCATCAACAAGCACTGTGCATCTGGCATTAATGTGAAATGAGACAAATTTCAGTAGCGTTGCATAATCCCAACAAATGAGTAAGTATAAGGGATTCAAGCAGATGTTTTGTGTTGTGCTATAAATATTACAAGGTATTAATGAATCCTGCAAGCTGCTGTCACACTGCTTCCCTTAAGAAATATTTCATATTTAAAGGTGGTTGGGGCTACTTTGCCTCCCCTATTTTTCTTCTCCACATGTGAGGCAGCAAGATGTTGAGAACAGTGGAATAAGGTGATGGCTTGAATTAATTACAGGTCAGTGCTGTCTGCATTTCCCGGCTGGAGTGCAACACGCAGCTGAGTTGTGTAGCTCGTGCATAGCTGGGGAGCAGGGAATAGCAGGTGACAGCCGCCCGAGGGGCTGAGTGGGTGGGTTGCACTCACAGCTCTCTGCCTCTGTTGCTCTTTGAGCTTCTTCCTCAGTCTGAAGAACTCCTTGTGCTGCCGTGAAACAAAATTAACGGCCGCGTACTCCAGCAGTGCAGCAAACACGAAAAGAAGACACACCGCCATCCAGATGTCTATAGCTTTCACATAGGACACCTGTGACACCATGGAAATCGAATCAGTGAAATCACTCGGTTAGCATTTGCGTTCATGCCATGTTAGGCGGTGACGTGAAAGACATGGAATTACAAACTCTGTCAGGATACACATATTACAATAAGTATTATTTTACTTAACTAAATATAACAACATTGTGGTATTACTACTTTTGTTTAAGCAAAAGGATCTCTGTACTTCTTCACTACTGCATTTTAACCACATATGTCTATTTCAATTTCCAGGGCATTAACCATCTGAGACCCACAACAGAGCAGTTTTTGTCTTTTCTAGGGGGTACAGGGGGTGTTTAGGGGGAGATAAAAGGTCAATAGCAGATGTCACATAGAAGAGATGTACATCATCTGAAAGCTGGGAAGATGAAGATTAATTTGAGATGCAGCTCAGCTCAATAAATCGGGAAAGTGCATAAGGTTTTAGTACATTATGATTGAAATATACTGTATGATGATCATCCTCATGCTCTATTATGGCTCATAAGTTGTTTCAGCAGTCTTTGTGTTGATATCATTTGTGACACAGATTTGGTGCTAAATTCAACTATTTTTTACCACTCGAGAATTACTAAAAATTATTAATAATCCCTCCAAAATACCACATCAATACACCAAGACCTTGAAGAACACCATAGAAAAAAATCCATGCTGTGATTTGGTATTAAAAACTTGACATTTGGAGATTTCTGCAATAATTGTATGTTTTAGAGATTGGATGGTGAGCACGTCTGTTGTGGAAACTGCTCAGAAACCCCCTTACTGTCTCTACTGGCTTACTGAATGCTCCAGGTCTCTAGTTTGTAGCTGTAAAGTTTCATGAGGCTGTGATTATCCTAGAGGTCACAACAGGTCATTTTATACAGTGAAGACACATTTTAAAAAATGGTCTCACTATAATGAAATGACTACTATGGGGTATAACATCACATATAAATACAGTTGGGCTAATTGCATCCACAAGAGTCTCAGCTTCACAGTGATACCTAATTTATGCAATCCCAAGACTGTTTAGGGACCCCGGTATGCAGAAATATTCAGCTCAAAATATTCACTATTTTAGAATAGGTGAAAATAACACATTTACACTGCATTCAAAAAACATGGTGTTTGCTCAAAACTGCATGTGATTATCATAAAGTGGGCATGTCTGTAAAGGGGAGACTCGTGGGTAACCACAGAACCCATTTTCATTCACATATCTTGAGGTCAGAGGTCAAGGCCCCCTTTGAAAATGGCCATGCCAGATTTTCTTCGTGAAAAATTTTGTGCAAGTTTAAATAGCCTCCTTCCTGGCGAGGTAGTATGACATGCTTGTTACCAGTGGATTCCTTAAGTTTTCCTAGCTTTAAAACTGAGCTATGACCTAAAAATCACAATCTGGGTGAATATGGTACAGTTTTTCCTTACTAAAATTTAGCCAAGTTTTGAAGCGTTATTTAGTCTTCATCCTGACAATTTAGCACGACAAGGCTGCTACCTGCTACAGCCTCTGTATGACACTAAAGTCGGTCGGGATCACGGCCCTTGGGACATTATCACTGTGAGTTATGGGTCTCCTCAAAACAATAGTCCAACTCAACTTGACAAAAGGGACAATGCAAGATGTCTTTATAATTCACAATTCACAAAGTGAAAACAAAACCAGCGTTCCAGTTGCAGCTGGTAACAACGGCTAACTTGCATTTTCTACTGTAAAGCGTAACAAACCAAACTGTCTGACCTTCGGCAGCGAGGCCCTGGAGCCAGAGCTCTGCGTCGTCATGGTGAGCACTGTAGTGATCCCCAGTCCCACTCTGGCTGGAGCCGCATCCATGTTGATCCAGAAGGACACCCAGGACAGGATGACGGTGAGAAGGCTCGGTATGTACATCTGGATCAGGTAGTAGCCCATCTGACGCTCCAGGTAGAATTTGACCTCAATGCAGGTGAATTTACCTAACCACAGGAGGAGATACAGGTGCAAACTGACAGTCTTATTAGAAGTTGATTGACAGCATCTATCGAGGATGTTGCTCGGCGGGTCGTCGTGCGTCATGTACCTGTGTTGTAATGCTTGGTGCAGTAGCCGAGGCCTTTCTCCTCTTTCAGCACAAACTGAGGGAGAGTCAGATCGTCCGCCACCTGCACCGCTCCCACATCCAGCCATTCAAAGATAAGATCGTTCATGGTGTAGCCAACTAGAGGGAAGACAGAGAAAAGCTATACAGTGTGCAATAAGTTCATGGCAAAATCTGCATGAAATGTTTTCAAGCCTGCCTTGAAAGATTGACTCACAGCTTTCGAGCTGCATTGTACACGTCTGGCTGTCCATGGGGAAGTTTTTCAGGTCCATGGGACAGGAAAGGGTAAGGGTCAGCCTGGAAAACAGAGACAGTAACGCCGTAATGGCGCTGGAATGGTGTGTAAGATGAAAAGGTGATACCCTCATCGGCCAACATATGAGTGGAGACCCACCTCGCCTACAGTACTCAAACCCTTCCTGCACATTCACCCGACTTTAAGGGTCACATCAAGCGACAATACCCTCTCTGACACCTGTCCTCCTTTCCATCTCTCTATCCCACCGTGCCCCACATAAACCGAGGACTGACAGGTGCTGACAGACATGTCAGCCTTTATGGAGAAAAACAGCAGCACAAGCAGTAAAAACAGGAGAGTGCTTCATTCCCCTCAATACATAGAGATTAAAAAACAAAACATCTTATTCCTCTAAGTGAGTGAGTCTACATCTTTTTTTTCAGTTTCTCAATTTATGACCCTGTTATTTTGTGAAACAAAAATGCTGATAATTAAAGTTGCTGAGTGATAATTGCTCATTCCAGTTTGATCC
Organism: Pterois miles; assembly: GCA_947000775.1. NCBI lineage: Eukaryota > Metazoa > Chordata > Actinopteri > Perciformes > Scorpaenidae > Pterois > Pterois miles. The sequence continues at coordinate 16,327,534 of CAMQGK010000052.1, forward strand.
CCTTCAGTTTACTTTTAAGGTTCAGTAACCAGAGAACATAATTGCTAATAGAGCTTTAAACATTGCTTCATCTTTCTTGTTTTCTAATCAAAACCATTACGCTACACTTCACCACTGCTTTAGTGCCACATTGCTGACCTGATTCTGTTTTAGCCTGCAGTTATTATTCACAGTGGGTGCTGGACAATACAATGACAACTGAACTGAACTGGAATGAAACAAACACGTTGTTGGACCATACTGTATACTTAAAGACTACAACTCCTAGAGCTAGAAGTTCATATTCAGTCGGCGCCTTGATAAACTATGGTACTGGGCCTGTAATGTCTGATAGAGGTACATCCTGGTGCATTATTCAGCCAGATTAGCAAATTTAAAAAAAAACAGATCACCTGATGCTGTAGAGGACATTTCCATTCTGAAATATCCGAAGCAGTTTGTTGTCTGTTGTGACCTCGTGAAAGTTTGCTCCCTTTTCATTTGCAAAGAACAGGTCCGGTTTCCAAATGGAGTCCAACATGGAGGGGTCCAGGTCCAGAGAGTCATCTGGATACTCCTTATATGCCAGTCGAGGGTCATTCCACTGCTGTCGCAAAAACACATTGAGCCGGTAGTCCTAAAGTTGGGAATTAAGTCATAATTCAAATCAAAATAGTGATCGTTATAAATGACTGAAACAAAATATATAGCCAATGGTACCACAGTAGCTATCACACTGAGATTTTATATTTTATATTTAAGTACAGCAGCCATGAGAGCTCAATGCACTGTGACATACATGCATATTAAAGGTCCAGTGTGTAGGATAGGGCGGTATCTAGCATTGAAGTTGCAGATTGCAACCAACTGAAGCCTCTCCCAGTCGTGTTGGAGAGCTACGGCAGCTGACGGGAAAAAGCAAATATCCCTCTCTAGAGCCAGTTGTGGTAAGAGTAGCGTCGGCCATCTGGAGCAGAGTCAGTGCATAGAGTGTATGTGGGAAGTGAGTGGTGAAGCAAGAGAGAGAGCGGCAGCGACAGGAGTGAGCAACGTTATCGACTCCGGCACACGCAGGAAAAGTTAACAGAGTTTGGTTTGTCCATTCTGGGCTACTGTTGAAACATGGCGGACTCCATGGAGAGGGGACCTGCTCCCTAGATAGGTATAATCAGCTCATTCTCAGCTAATAAAAACACAGTGATTCTTATTATCAAGTGACTGTATGCTAAAAAAACATACTTATTTATATTTTATTCAATTTCTGCCAATAGATCTTCCTAATTATTACACATTGGTCCTTTAAGAAAACATCAACACCAATTTCACAACACGTGATGTGATTTCTGTATTTGCAGCTACAGTACGTGTTAGAGAAGATGTTTTCTTAATTAACTTGTGTTTTGTGTATTTGCATATGTTATGTATGGTGTCATTTTGATAAACCTTGTGAGAGGGCTGACTTCATGTGCACAGGAATAAGCCACAAGCAAAAACCAAATGAACCTGCAGCGTCTCTCAGCACGGTGCATGCACACAAACAGAGCAAAAATAAACACTGACAAACAGACGCACAGTGCACATAACCTGAACGACAGAAAACTCCACTTGCAATTTCGATATTTAAAATTTGATGGCTCTCCCTGAAGGTATTTTAGAAAAAGCATGAGTCTTCCTAAAACCATCCCTAAACACTCTCCGTGGGCAACATAAATAAAGGATTTTCCCTTTTTTGACAGAGACGGAGAGATGAGAAAATCATAGCTGACATGGTGTTTACAGTCATCACTTAGTCATAATCTAATGGCAGTATGTTTGGGCATCATGAAATATGCTCTAATTGGTCTCTGCAGACAGAGGGAGAAGAGCCAGAAACCCTTCAGATGAATAAACACCAAACGATCTGGTGCATCTGATAAATGAGCTCACTTTATATTTTCACTCTACTGCATTTATTTGACAGCTTTGGTTACTAGTTACTTTCCAGATTCATATGTTTGTTGATAGTATTGTTGCAAAATGTAATAAAAAATAAATGATTAAATTAGGCCCATTGTTACCAGCTACAACATTAAAGTGATGTTTGCACATGAACATCTCAGTAATTTAAATGTAATAGTAATGTATAGTAAATTATTCTGAAATGAGCCATTCTGCATAATCACTACTTTTACTTTTGATACATTAAAGGGACAGTGTGTAGGATATGGTGGCACATAGTGGAGTGGTTGCGAATTGCAGCCAACTGAACACCCCTCCAATTACTTGTCCGTTTCCAAGACTACGGTAACGTGAGCCACTGAGGGCATAACCGTGGTAACGCCGTTTACCTCACTCAGAGGCCATCTTTACCATGATAACACTACTTTAGGAGCAACAGAAGTCACATGGCGGCTGGCAGTACCATGGCTTTGCAGTCCGAGGCTTTTTCACAAGCACGTCAGAGAACTACGGTGGCCTTCAGGTAACGTAAAAATGTGAAAATCTCTCTCTAGAGCCAGTGTTTGGTTTGTCCGTTCTGGGCCACTGTGGAAACATTGCGATGTAACATGGTGGACTCTGTGAAGAGGACCTGCCTCCCATGTAGATATGAAGGGCTCATTTTAAACCTGGACCAGACCACGCGCATGAGGAGCACGTGGCGGCTGCATCACCTGTTGTCTTTTATTTCGGCGTCCATGTTAACAAGTTAGCACTGCCACACCGACCAAAAGACGCGCTGCTCGACTGCATCTCTTCTAGCAATTCGAGGTCTCGCCTATTTTTCTTGACATGAGCCACACGTAACGGACAGTGGAAGTGGTTGTTTGATTGTATATTAACATCATATCAGCAACATAACTACAGTTTCAATGTCTGTATCTATAGAAAATGTCACAGACATGAAAAAAAGTAAAGATTCATTTTTAAATCAACACTTCCTGCTTTAATTTCAAAATAAAACCCCTCAAGCTTTATTTTTTTTTTTCCCCTGTAGGCAGAACTCCATTTGTTAACACAAGGCTTTTATTCTGAAATATTTGCAGGACGTTGTTGTAGAACAAGCAGGGACTTGCAGGGCTCCATGAATGAATATAGTACAGGGTTTAGAAGAAATTAAGAAATTAGCACGTTTCTTGACCTTTCTTTGTCTAAAATAAATAGAAATGAAATGGCCATTATGTAAGTCAAACTCAATGTACAAAGAGCAGCAGAAACAGTTGACATGCAGCCGGTGTGAACAAGGGACGCGTGAATCACGCAGCCGTGACGTAACGCAGCCGCCACACGCTGTTCAAGCGGCCGGTCTGGCCCAAGCATAAGCTAATATAAACGCAGTGATTCTTAGTTTCAGGTAATTGTACACTTAAGAAAACATAGCCATGAATATTATATTTCTGCTAATAGATTCCCCAAAATGTTACACACTGTTCCTTTAACAATATTTATGCTTGAAACTGAATTTCCCCACTGTGGGACTAATAAAGGAATATCTTTCTTTCTTTCTTTCTTTCTTTGTACTTTTACTGAAGTAACGTTTTCAATGCAGGACTTTTATTTGTAATTAAGAGTATTTCTACACTGTTATTTTTACCAAGTAGTACTAAGTTATATTGCTACTTTTTTAACAACAGAATAGCAAAATAAAAGATCTGACAACTTCTTTTACCACTGTTGAAACACAATACTTTCTGACTATAACAAACTGTAACACAGAGACAATAATATGAAACTGATACTGAACCAAAATTGAACTATGAAACTGACTACAGATGCCTGATTAATTTTGCACACATCTTTCCTGACAAAATCCTAACAGGACACCTTGAAAACCTTACTTTCCCTTGCTTCTACCGTCGTCAGAAGCATGCTAGTGCTGCAAGCAGCAGTTATGTGAAAGAACAGGTCTACTTCATCTAAAACCTGACAGTGGAAGACCAGTAATACAGAAGCCAAGAGATACAGCACAGTGCACTTGTTGCTGAAATAAAGTGGGAATCTTTGACTTTACTAATGTCTATATCATGACATATTAAGAGTTTGATACATTTAATATAATTATAATGTATATTGGCCTAAAGACCAAAATTGTGGTCACATTTTGTTGCTGAATTGCACCTGAAGGTCACAGCGAAGACAGTAAAGTCCAAGTTTAACACCCAACAATCAGATGACAAACACATGCTCATCTCACCATGGTTGTTTCGGTGATGGATCCGAAGCTGTTGATGAAGATGTTACAGGTGACGTTGACGGGAGGACCTGACAGGAGCAGATTGTCATCACACATTATGATCACACTGGTTTCTTAAATACCACTGGTGATGTTTTCTGAGTTGACTGCATGAAGTATTAAAGCAGGTAAAGAGCAGAGCGTCCCGGCAAAATAACATCTGCCTGCTCCCTTCATAATGTGCAATGCTGCGTCCACATAAATAAGACTTATCCAAAATAACCAGCATGAAATTGTGTTGTCATTTCCAGTACGCTCCCATTAGTGTGGTCCATCTGTCGACCACCGAAACTTTAAATATTTCAGGGACTCATTTCCTTAGAGGCAATAATTTATTGATTCTCCTTTAGTTACATTAGTGTATTTATAGATAATCAGCTGGGATTTACCCAGCATGCACTGACAAGGACGTGGAGCAAGTATGAAATATATATGAAATGCGACCCCAGAGGCTGAGGGGAAGTGTGTCAGAGAGAATCTGCTGGCTTCACTCACAACGAGAGATCAGGATTGGACTAAGATGGGCCTGTGGGGCGAGTGCACATTTCTGACAAAATGTGAAAGAAGATGTCTGCGTAAAAACGTCATAACCTACAGCTGTGGGTCAGCATAAAAACAGTAACACCACATGACAAACAACAAAGCTCCTGTGTGAAAACATCACAGCCTGCAGGTCCTCTTATTTCTGACCCATCTGTGAATGATTTGTGCTGCTTCACTGACTGCTGTTATGCAAATTGCATTTTCCCCACACCTGCCCTGACCGAGGAGGTCCTCCACCCACTGCACGCCACCGTGTGCGATACCTTTGAAGTTTGGTCGGATGCGAGCGTCGTAGCCAGATGTGCGTCCCATCAGTTTGTCCAGAAAGTCAGATGGAGAGGGGGGCTTAGCCGCCCTGCTGGGGAGCTTCATCTCCTTACAGACCACAGACCTGCCAGGTGACACGACAATCAACTCTGGATGTACTGATGTTTTCATTTCATAAAGCCTTTCCTGAATAAAAATAATTTGCACTATAAAGGTGTACAATATCTTATAATTTTAGCTAGAGGAGTGTTTAGTAGGGATGCACTGATCTGACATTTTCTGTCCTGATACTGATAGTGATGTTTTGGGTCTCGGCCAATACCGAGTATCGATCTGATCCCAGTCACTTCTGAGTGGAAGTGACTGGGACCATTTTTTTGGCTTGACAAACATTGCTTTACTAATTTTGTAAAACAAAATATAACAGATAAGTACAGATACATATTGAGTGAATTGTAAATAAAGTCATTTACCAGCAACTCGGTAAAAAGTTTTCAGAATTAACAGGAATAATAATTCAAGTGTGAACCTGATTAATGCAGCAACAAATTGGTCACCACTTACACAGGAATTAAACTTTCAGTACATGATCTATACAGTATATAAACATAGAATCGAATATAATAGATTGGCCCTATTGTCACTATCTGATCCACCAGTATCAGCCCGATATCTGCATCCCTTATTCAGATTAGATGTATTTAACTTTTTAATTATTTAACATCTTTATACTAAGACCCAGATCAAATGATCTGTGAAATTATTATCATCTTACCTTAAATTACGAGCTCAATTTTCCATTTAGTCAATTCTGTAGATCACAAAATACTAAATGCACTGTATGTTGGCATGCCTCTTGGTCAAAGAAGCACAGACATCATCTAATGTCTTTTGTCAGTGTCAAATCCCTTTAAATATAATAATTACACTGTCAAATAAAGATGTTTACAGTCCATTACAGTGGTTAACCAAACAGCAAATTATACAGTTCTCCTACAAATAAGTTCAGGAAGGTTGACATGCTACAATTTAAAATGGTCTCTTACCTGCCTTGCAGAAAAATGACAGATGATGCCCACACCATACACAAGATGTGCAATAGCATCCTCAGTTAGTAGAAACAACAGATGTGAGACCAAATGGAGGGATGAAGAACTGAAAAGGAAAATAAAAAGCACAGATGCAGGAAACTTGTTGTTGCTCCTCCAGCCAGACTCTGTCTGTCTTGTGGACTCAGCGGAGCCTCCCTCCTTCCCTCTCTGCAGGTGTAAAATACAGGAAGCTGCTGCTGTATAATTCAAAATGCCTGTTTGTGAGGATGACTTGAAGCTTTATCTCTTTTTTATAGCCATATGCATGTTCAAGAAATTACTGCGAGAATATTTAAAGAGACAGGAGTATTTCCCAAGCAGAGTGGCCAACGTTGCTCTCCATCCCTGCATCAGAAATATTTACTTTTTTGCTGAAAAATAAAACAGTATATCAGAATAAAAATTATATTATTCAAGTGATTATTAGCCCAAATTCAAAATCTTTTTACCGCTTTCTTCCAGTGCCATAAATAAAGATTATTGTCCTTATGAGAATATTTACAGAAATTTAAATGACACCGATGCCTACCACATTGGCTCTTTTGTTTTTCATATAAGCTGAGTAAAAAAAAAAAGCCATTACCATCAGTATATATAACGCCCTATAGAGTAAATGTGTTTATAGATCTTTATTATTTAAAATCAAGACTGAATTCCCAAAAATTATAAGAAAATTATGTGTAATCAAAGCATCCTACAATACTGCAGACTGAAGACAAATGGTAGAAGAAGCGTTTAAAACAAGATTGTTGTTGCATTTAAAAGATAAGATAGGATGAGGGCATGAAGCTCCAATTAATTCAAGTGTAACACATTCCTTTAAGTGTCAGTACACATCCAGAGGTTATTTATCTTGAGCAGAGCCGTCCAACGTTTCTGGTCTAATTATTTCCTCTTCAAATCGCGCAAATTCAAATACAAATGTGGAAGCTCATGTTTATTCCTCCATACAGAGGGGGAGGCAGCTCAGCCATTTACTCATGTAAAATTAATGTCAAAGAAAGCGATGGGACGTTATGGCTGCACGTGTTTTGCCTCACACTTGAAAGGCCGTTCTGCACTTCGCTCGGGAGCCCGCAGTGTCAAATAGGATAAGAAATGTGTGAGAATACAGAACATGAATGTAATCCTAATAACAAGAAGCCCACAGCAAAAAGAAAAAAAAAACAGCAATGTTTCTGCATGTTTGAACATTTTTACCTCCGGACAGGATAAGTAGGCCAAGCTTCATTTTAATGTTGTTCTTGTCGGAGCGCACATTGGCTCTGCTTAATTAGATCTTACTTCTTCACACTGTAAAATGCACTGTCAGGTGTCCTTTATACAAGCCTGCCTGCAGTCAGTGCTTTTAGCTGAGGTTAGACCTTTCACTTTGCCTCACCCTATTTAAAAAAGGTCCAATCAGTTCACATGTATGACCGATATAAATTTGCCAAGAAGTACACTTTGATTAAAATGCTTCAGGGCAGATGAGCTGGACCACACTGACTTAAACAGCCATCACAGCTCAGAATGCAGGTCAGCTTGTATGTCATCAGTGCTATTATCTAGCAGCAAAATGAAGCTAATAGGATCGCTCCAATTTAAAAATAGCCTTTATTGCAGCTTCTCTCACAACAAGCCTCTCGATCACACAGAGGAAAACAATAATCTATGCTCAGCATTTTCAGCCTGGTGGGGAAAAGCAGGAGAACAATTACATGTTTTTCAAAAACATGGACAAGAAGCATGGTTGACGATGATTTTTCCTGGATAGAAAAAAAACAAACAAAACAAATGCAGCAGATACAAATTCCAAATGTGAAAAATATTTCAGCAACATCATGACACCACTAACACCAATCCTCCTGTTTTGTGTGTATGATCAGTTGTGTCTTAAAGAGTCTGGCAATGGTTGCCAAAGTTCAGTCTTCACATGAAGCGTAACAATGAATGCCGGCCTCCGCCATCTTAGTCGTCATGGATGTTGAACAGTTTGGCCACTTCATTCAGATCTGCGTGTTCCTCTCCATCCTTGATAATCTACAAATGACAAACCATTTACAATAACCAAATCCAGCGATCAACAATGAAGATTGCCTGCTTGCTTATTGAAAGAGGCGGGGACGTGGGTCTTCAGCTACGGGGTATGACGCATGCACAGAGCTACTTGTGCTGTAATAGTGTATTGCTATTGGCTCAGTTTTAGCGAGTAGAGACTGTGCATGTGTTGTACCCCAATAATATGACAACACGTGACATCTCTGTTCAAGCCTTGTTTGTTACAGTCCAGGAGCAGTTTTTCTGTGAGGGAGAGTAACTCCCTTTGGTGTGGACTTTGGGTTTTGTAACTTTGCCTTTAACATGCACCAAAAGTTATATAACACACTGAAGAAAATGGAAAAAGCACTGAAACATCATAGGTCCCCTTTAAATAAAGATTAAACATGACGATTAACACTGGTCTTTGTTGTTATTTGAAAACCGCTAATGAAAAATTGATTCCGGGCAAGTTTCTGACCCCCTTATCCAACTAAATTTCAAATCCTTACTACGACACAGAGCATTCGTACAAAGGGACGTACCTTCCTTGCGATGGGCATCCTGTTGAACACGTTCCATAGGATAATGCCCACCACTACTTTGTCTCTCAGGTAGAAGATGACTCCTTTTCCATACTCGTCTTTGTGCTGCTCTACAGCGGGAGCCGACGTTGACGAGGCCACTGGGCTAGTAGCTGTGTCCTCTGTTTCACTTTCTGAGCGGATCCCAGTTCCTGCAATATATTTTAAGGGTAAGACTAAATTTGAGCCTTGGTCCTCAATGTCTCTGTTTTGTTTTGTTTTTTTTGCTTTATAGGATTAAGATTTCATAAATACCTGACTGCTCTGTAGCAGCTTTCGGTGTATCCTTGGCAGTGGCTTTGGCAAACACTCCTACTGTTGGTAGGCTGCTGTCAACAATCCCAATTGCCTCGTAGCCTACATCAGGACCCAGGTCACTCCTGTGACAAACCATATGAGATTGTTAATCATGTTGAGGGAACAATTTGATTCAAAGCTCTCAGAGCAAGAAACATTATCTCTCCACTGATTTATTTGTGTTGTGCTATAACAATTCGTTTTAGTCTGCATGCAACTGATAAATGAAAAAAACACTTAATTTCAAAAATTTTCCCCACATCCTAATGATATTGTTTTTGGAGTTAAAGAGGACCTAATACACTTATTTTCATGTGCATACTAATATTTTGGCTTCTACTAGAACATGTTTATATGCTTTAATGTTCAAACGCAGTTTGTCACACTATTATGAAACTACAGTATGTTACTTGGTAACATCACCACGTTACAGACGAAAAGGCAGGACTTCAAGCGAGGCTTTATAACACACTGAGGAAATAGGAAAAAGCACAAAGGCATAAGGTCCCATTTAACCTCAGATATTAATCTATATATACTGATTGAATGTGTGTGTGCATGTGAATGCAGAATCTGTAGGCAAAGGGACAAGATTTTGGTATTAGAAGCAAACTCACTGACCAAAATACAATCTCACTGGCTATCAACTGATTTTATTTTTTTAATTTTATTTTATCTATCTACCTATCTGTATTCATACGTAGATATCTCTTTACAGAGATGAGCTGAGACATCTCTCAACTCCATTCTCATGTCTCAAGTCACTAATCAGACTAAACAATGACCAGCACACAGAAGAGGAAGTCTTGGCCCTGATGGGTTCTGAGATTGATCCAATATAGGCTGACTCTGCAGCTAGACATACTGCCTCTTTGTGCAAAGTACTGCGTCAACTGTATTTTCTAGGCAAAACCAAATCTTCTGAAAATTTCAGTTCAAAATAGTTTCCTGAAGTTTATCCTCCAATGTGAAGTGCAGCAGCTTCTACATTTTAAACCTCAGCTGTCAAAACAGCTTCCATAACACTGTGTGTTTGTGTACACAGCTCCTATTCTAGACACACCAACAGGGTTGAGAGGGTGCTTATTAGTTGTGAACATTACGTTACCCCCCCCCCCCCAACCACTGGCTGACGACCTGAAGTAATGTCGGCATTCCCAACCGTATTTACTCTCTCAGAGGCTGTCGCAGGCTCAGTTTTAGAGATGAAGGTGTTGGTATAATAACCTGAACCTGTCAGTGGCCTTTTAGGGGACATAACTGACAGTGAGGAGTTGCCCCGAGTGATTACATAACAGCCTGTTTGTCTGCAACATTATCCTTCAGAACTGGACCACTTTCAAAAATTGATGTAGCCATCGTTTTGACACAAAAACATGAGAAAATAGGGTCCAGGTTGAAACATATTTAAGTTATCCGTTAAATATGAGAGAAGAATGGATTTGATGGCCTTAAAATGAACTAACTGACTGTTTCAACAGAGTTAGTAAATTTATGATGGGCTGAGTAATGCAGCCCTCTGCTGGAAACTCCTATCCTAATGTCCTCTAAAGGCAGCTTAAATATTTCAGGACATAATGGTATTCAAGACTTCAAAGCAATCATGCATGTACATCTGACTTCTAAAAGGATTAAATCTGAGTCATTTGTAGAATTGTACATGCTGCCCCAGCGCCAACTTATTTAAATCTATTCAATGAATGTGGACCTGAGCAATCAACAATTCAGACTGGTTCTCGCTTTCTCCCTTCATTTCCACTTCAACCTGGTTTCACGGCTTGCAGCTACAGCTCTCATTTGCAAAACTGTTTGAATTTGTGACCCATGAAAACCTTGAGGTGGCATCACTAAGCAGGAAATAGGAAGTACCCCTAATACCCACCAGAACATAGACTGATGCCAGTAGGGTTTGTTGGCTCCCGTCATGTTCTCTCCTGCTAGTCTTCCACTCACAACAGCGTGATCGTGGTGCTCCACTCGTCTGCGGCCCAGTCTGATGTCATAGAAACATGCTGCATCTCCTGCCTACACCCAGACAGAAGGGATTGAGGATATGAGGATATCTGTATTACATGTCTACAGAGGTGCATAGTTTCTGGATCACGACTTGAGTTTACCTGAAGTAGGCACTGTAATAACAGATATGACTGAAAGAGGTATACATTTATGAAACCTCGTAAGCCCTAGTAACCTAACCTAGTAAGCTCACCTTCACCTACTGAATAAACCATATTAAACCTCAAAAAACCAGCACAGTAAATTTAGTTTGTTCTTTAATTCACTTAAATGCAGTCAACATTTTAACATTTATATCAATTTAGGAAAAGTGGGTGATAAAAGGAGTTGGCATGTTTAAAGGGATAGTTTGGGTGTTTGAAGTATGAGGTACTCATCCATAGTACATGTATTACCCACAGTGGACAGTCGGAACAGCCCCCAGTCTGGAGAAGCAGACAGGAGTTACTGCACCAGAGCAAAGCAATGTAGTGGGGCGGCAGCAAAACGCATCTTGGCCAGCTAAAAGAAAGGCTCAACTTACAAAAAAATTTAAAAAAGCAGTTAACGTGTACACTATATTTACAATATTTTCACCGCTGGGAAACTGAACTGAAAGTGAAACTTATCTATACAGTTTTGGTCTCCTGGCTTTGACAAGAGCACAGGTAAGTTTCACTTTCAGTTCAATTCAGTTCCTGGCTGGAAAAATTAATAATATAGCGTACATTTAAAATGATATTGATTTCTTTAGGAGAACCTTTGTTTTCGGTGGCTGAAAAATGAGTTGCTGCAGACCCCATCCGCAGCAGTACATTACTTGTGCAGGTACTCCTGTGCTGTCTGGGTGGCTGCCGACCGTCATCTACAGTAGGTAATACACTGACTATGGATAAGTACCTCATACAACTCTACTACGAAACACCTGAAGTTCCCCTTTGAGGTTGACCGATAGGAAGAACAAGGGTAATTTGTATCACTAAAGGACAATGAACTCCATAAAAATAATCCATTTATCACAAGTCTCAGTTTTGAAAGGACATTAGATATATGTAAAACTGGCACATGGAATTTAACAAACAGTAAAATGGCTGCATCAACTAGTGACCAGTATATATATATATGTATATACACTTTAATTTCCAAAGTCAGTCAAAATCACTTAACAAGTCATGATCCTGTTGACTGTTGTTACTGGAACACTTCAACTACATTATGAACATCAACTTACCACCCAAATATTGGATCTAGCTTGCAGCTCTGCATTGACCCGATAGCCACCAAAGTCAGAGTCCACCTCCAGACCTGCTGACTTAGCCAGATCAACATTGGGCTCCAGACCAACCGCTGCAACAATGTGGTCGGTTTTCACCTAGAGGGCGAAGCACAAGTTAATCAGCAATGAATGAGTCATTTCCTGAATCACACTGGACAAAAAACAAAACCTACCAGTCGGCCATCCTTCAGTTGGATTTCTAACTTATCATCTTTGCAGACCACAGATTTCACCAAAGCTTCTGAGATGATTTTCACACCCTCTAGAAAACCAAAGGGAGAATATTTAATAAACTAAGAAATGAGGAGATAAAAAAGCTTTTTCTCAGGGTGTACAATTAGAAATTAAAGCTCAGACATATTAAGAGTACAACATGGGCATTAACCTTTCTTGACTTTTTCTGTTGTCCAGTTGCTCAGATACTCAGGTAACACTTTCCCCATGTTGCCCTTCTCGGGGAACATCTGTATCACCTCCAGGTCACTCTCTGTTGCTGGAGAGAGAAAAAAAAAGAGAAAGACGCTGAGTGATCCAGTAACAGAGCAACAAGTTCATTCTGTTAAACATCAGTATCATGATCTATTCTGTCATTTTCTCATCTTGTCCAGTAGTCTTACATCTCCTGCCGAGGGCACAGGCCAGCTCGCTGCCCAAGAAGCCGCCTCCAATGATTGTGATGGACTTGATGCTTCTGGAGACCTTATCCAATGATTTGAAGTCCTCGATCTGTGGAGGACATTTATATATATTTTTCTATTTATAAGACATATCATGTACTAATTTACTCTGAATTTTGGTGAGCAAAAACTGACATGGCCATTTTCAAAGGGGTCCCTTGACCTCTGACCTCAAGATGTGTGAATTAAATGGGTTCTATGGGTACCCACCAGTCTCCCCTTTACAAACATGCCCACTTTATGATAATCACATGCAGTTTGGCAGCAAAACACATTTAGTTTCACGCATGCAGTACTTCTTTTTTTTTTTGCCTATTCTAAAAATATCTGTATCTAATACCTAAATCTAAAAAATATGTTTTAATATTTCTGCATACTGGGGATCCTAAACGCTGTTGGAATTGCATAAATTGGGTATCACTGTCAAGCTGAGACCCTTGTGGATCTAATGAGCCCAACTGTATTCATATGTGATGATGTTAACCCCATAGTAGCCATTTCATTTTAGTGAGACCATTATTTTTTTTTAAAACTTGACCTCACTCTATAAAATGACCTGTGGTGACCTCTAGAATAATCACGGCCTCGTGAAATTCAGAGGATGGATGGCGTTACTAGGTATACTGATCATAGGGGGTTTCTGCGATCGCCATTCAATCGCTGAAAAATGAGACAAAAATGTGTCTATGAAAAAGAGGAGTGGAGTGGAAAAGGTTAAAACAGCCTTATGAGCGTGTTCACTTGTCTGTGCATCTATGAATGTCTACACATATCTATGGGACTGTAATGAATGAATCCTAAAAAACAGTGTACTAATAAAAGTAAACGTTGCACACACTGCAGACTTTATATCACTGGAGTTACTGAGCAAAGTATCTGTATTTCCAGCTGTTTTGGAAAGCTGATTTTGGCATTAAACTATCCTTTGTATTATTTTCAAGATAAAAATAAGTATTTTGCCCACTACCCTATTCCAGTGTGGTGGAATCAACATTCAGAGAGTATTTCTTGTTATCTAACACTTCCAAATAACTTATTCATGTCATACCTTTGCTTTTACTCCAACAGCCCAAATGTGTCACTGCTGTAAAGGCAAGAAAGTCCAAATGTGAAACTAAGCTATCGCCCCCTTGTGGCTGAACACTGACCTTGCGGAACAACGTTGTTTTCTTCATCACCTCCTCTCCTGCTCTTTCAATGACTAGCAGATTTCTTGGAACACCACCTGAAGTACACAGTCCAAATTAGCTTCCGCCAGGTTTAAACTACACTTGTATACATGGATTTGAAAGTGGCTCACCTGTAGCGATCAAACACTTGTTGTATGAAATCTCAGTATCATCGTCCAGTTTTACTTTGTTTCCTCTCACATCCATGTGAACCACCTAAAATGGATTAAATCATGTATTTGTTGTCAAGAATCTCAAAATGTAAAAAAAAAAAGCACATTTACATCTCCCAATGAAAGTCCTCACTTCTGGTATGTGAATACTACTAAAACTACTACCATGTACTGCACAGTTTATGATATCAGCACACTGCAGTGTCTGACCGTTAAAAGTAATATTAATATAAACCAACCTTTTTGCCAGTGAGAACTGCCACTCCACCATTTTCTGCACCATCTAATTCTTCTGCATTAATGTAGAATGATGGCGGCTGGAAGTAGATACTGGCAAATAAACACAAAAAGACAGCAAGTCACAAACAAATGAGCCAAAAGTAATAGTATTGGTTTTACTTGGTTCTATGATCAACAGCTCTTTCCTGGGGAAAATATTAGAGGTCTACCAATTAATGGGCTGATGCCTGAGCATATTAAGCCAGTGTTGTTGCTGTGGAAAACGTGACGCCGCCGCTTGTGTCAATCAAATCGCCATTCTACCTGCAGACCTCAGTAGATGTAGACCAGTGGGCTAACCTTTGCAAGAGTGTGTGAGAAGAACAACGTCCTAACTGGAAGAAACCGTGTAGACACAAAATGCAGATTGAAGAGACAGACCAGAAGTGTTGTTCAATAAATGTTTAGAGTTAAGATTAAAGTTAAGAATTTTTCTGTATCATTTGTTATTATTAAACTGTTATATTTTATCAGATAGAAGAAAAAACAGCCAAAAAAAAAAAATCGGCATCATATATCAGGCATTGGCTCTCCTGATTCTGTAAAAAAAAAAAAATAATAATAATAAAACCCCATATAAGTCGACCTCTAGAAAATATATCATTAGCAGCACAGGATATTGTGCAAGTTTTGTTGACACCAACAGTGGTTTGATGTGAATATAGTCAGTAAACTTAGTTTAGTGCTGATAGTTGACAGTGAACAGTGATGTCCACTTGAACAGAAAAAGCAGCAACATTAACTAATTTTGTAATGGAAGCGATGAGATGTCACAGTCAAGAAAAGACAGAGTCGCTGCGAGTCAAAGAATTCAAGACAATAAAGTTGAATAAACCAGAAGCACAATGCAAAAAAACTTAAACACACCTCCTTTCCTTTCCATTCCACTGTTTGAAACGCAGCGTTTCCGTCACACTGGGGTCATCAGAGAACCACAGTTCCTTAGAAAGAGGCGGTCTCATGTATGGAGGGTCTGGCTCATCAGTCACAATCAATACCTGGCGGGCAAATACGGTACATTCAGGAAAAAAACACACACACATAACTGGGAAACTCAGGCACAACAAGATGAATGATGGACTGAATGATGACCTTGGCACCCGGGTCTCTGGCTCGAATGGACCGGGCAGCAGCGAAAGAGGCGGTGCCTCCACCAATCAGGAGGTAAGGGGTGTGTGAGGGGAGGTTGAGAGAGGCAGGTGCAGAGTCTCCTGGAGTTGGCATTAGAGTGACAGCAAGCCCGAGCAAGAGAGAGAAAGGCAACAAGCAAAAGCAGGAGAAAGAGAGACAGTCAGTACATGATGCTGGATACTCATCAGCACCCATGACTTACACAAATACACCTGAAAGGAGTAAATGGGAAAAGAATTAAAAATTTTAATGTGAGTGAGATTAACCGTTATCAATACAAGAACCCAAACAATGTGAAAATGACAATACAAAGTCAGGGAGAAAAGCTGTAATGAGGAAAAATGTTAAAAATATAAATAGAAGAAAAGGTGTTTGAAATTAACATTAACATAACAAAATGGGAAAAAGTATCAGTGTGTGCCCGCTTCCCCGCTCCAACCGAGGCTAGACTATGGTCTTACCACTCTCTGCCACAACAGCTGGTTGAGGCTTGGTGGGCTCTGCTGCGGGGCTTTCTGCTGCTGCTGTAGGTTCTATTAGTATGACCGGAGCATCAACCAGTTAAGACAAAAGCAAACCCTCAGATGTGGTAAATGTTCATCACTGGTTCTGATGACTGCTTACCACTCTCCACAACCGGTGCAGGGGGCGGCTCAGTAAGCTCAGCTGGGGACGGCTCAGAGGGGGGTGACGGTTCTGTTAGTATAGTGGCAAAGTTACAGAATAACCTCTCATGTGCACTACGGATAACGTCAAACACATCTTTAACTGAGCTGTAGTATGTATCTACTAGAGAGACTCAGGTCAGGTGGTATAAATGGCACCTGAATATATTTCCAGTAGAGTAAATGATTTAAATCTTTCTTCTTAAATCTTACCCTCAACTATAGGAGCAGCAGCTGGTTCTGCTGCCTCTTCAGGGGCTGCTTCTACCACTGGCTCATCTGCTGTTGAGGAAATCCATAGTATAGGTTTAGATTAAATGCTTTAAGAGACTATTCAAGTGGAAGACCATCAAGATCCATGCACTTCCTCAGATTTACCCTGGGACCATTCTGCAGAGCATGCACATTAACACAATAACAAGTGGAAGCTGCCCAATTTGTGGTTAACTTCCACAGAGAAGCGTGTCTTAACCCCACTGACGTTCACAAGTACCTTTCTGTTCTCTGCTGTAAAGACTTTTTGCATCTTCGGGTGCTTTCACAAGCCACCATTTAGTCCAGTTTAATCAAACTCTGGTGCGGTTCATTTGAGCAGCTGTGAATACAGTAATCATACCCCGATGTTGACCAAAACAACCGACCCGAGAGTGCTTGTGAGATGAGGTCTCGAACTGGTTCCAAGCAAACCAAAACATAGGCTGCCTGTGTGGGCATTTGCTATATGACAGGTTAACATGAGTGAGAGAGGACGGACCTGGACTCCTGCAGAAGTCATGTGTTTGCTTGACCTCTGAGCCGCAGAGAACATACAGAATATGTAAAATAAAGTCCACAATATTAGTGATGTGTATGAAGTCATTACTGGAGGAGAAGGGATTCATGGATGCAGTAGATCAGTGCCGAGTCAAGGTGTAAAAACTGTGACAGCAATATTTCAAAGTTTGCGATTCCCTGCATAAAAGTGGCAGCTCTCAAGACAAAAACGATCAATTCACTCCTTCGTACACACCACTCAGCAACTTTATTTTAACAATTTGGATTAACCAAATGAACAACAGCTTGAGAGAGCACCATTAGACACAGCTTGAGAGACATTTGGAGGGAAATAATAAAATCCACTTCAAAGGGCAGCTTCCAGTTATGAACAATAACCTGACGTTAACAATAAATAAACTTCTGATACCATCCCATGACAAATTTTCAAAAGTTTGACACAGTCACAGAAACTGTCAGTCAGGAGTGGTTCCATTTTATATCACAAATATAGCAAAGCACACCAAGGGGGCCCAATATATTTGTAGAAAATACTGACAACTCCAATGACTGTGTCCCACAAAAATGAAATATTTAAAGCTCAGAATGGAGGAGAGTATGTGTCCAAAGTTGTACTTGAGTGAGATTAACCATTATCATTACAAGAACCCAAGCAATGTGAAAAGACATGAACAGGTAGGGAGAAAAACTGTTACGAGAAAAATGTTAAAGATATAAATAGAAGAAAAGGTGTTTGAACATTAACTAGTATCAGTGTGTGCCCGCTTCCCCGCACCAACCGAGGCTGGACTATGGTCTTACCACTCTCTGCCACAACAGCTGGTTGAGGCTCGGTGGGCTCTGCTGCGGGGCTTTCTGCTGCTGCTGTAGGTTCTGTTAGTATGACCGGAGCATCAACCAGTTAAGACAAAAGCAAACCCTCAGATGTGGTAAATGTTCATCACTGGTTCTGATGACTGCTTACCACTCTCCACAACCGGTGCAGGGGGCGGCTCAGTAAGCTCAGCTGGGGACGGCTCAGAGGGGGGTGACGGTTCTGGTAGTATAGTGGCAAAGTTACAGAATAACCTCTCATGTGCACTACGGATAATATCTGAAATAAATCTTTAACTGAGCTGTAGTATGTATCTACTAGACAGATTCGGGTCAGGTGGTGTAAATGGCACAGGAAGATATTTTCATTAGAGTAAATTATTTTGATCTGAGTATCCTTTCTTCTTAAATCTTACCCTCAACTACAGGAGCAGCAGCTGGTTCTGCTGCGTCTTCGGGAGCTGCTTCTACCACTGGCTCATCTGCTGTTGAGTTGGGTTAAGATTAAATTCATCACAAAATTATTCAAAGGGAAGACCATCAGGATCCATGCAGTTCCTCAGCTTTACCCTGGGAACAGTCTGCAGACCATGCACATTGAAGGATACTGCAGTATTTTTCAACCAGGACCCTATTTTCCCATGTGTATGTGTCTAATGGGGAGAGCACTTTTTGAAAGTAGTCCAGTATTGAGAAAGAACGCTGCAGCCGAAGTAATAATTTGGGGCAACCTGGCACCGTCCACTAATAGTGCTCGTCTTTGCCACTGACAGGCTCAGATTATTATAAGTGTGGCAACATTATGGAAAAGAGCCTACAGAGAAATGAAATGTTTCTCCTTTGTTACTGTGTCATGTGACTTGTTGAAGAGATGATGTTGGACCGTCACAGGACACTATTGCTGACACTTTGGTGTGTCAGAGTACAGAAAGCGTAGCTTACTGTACTCTAAGAGATTTTCGGTGTCATGGCTGAATATCTCAACAATGTCGTACGAGACTTCTCTGAGCAAGACACACAATAACAAACATATCGGATCAAGTAAAAGCTCAGTGAAACGTTCAATTTCTCTGTAGGGCAGCTGCAGTTTTCTCCCTCAATAATGGACCAATTTCAAAAAGTGTTGTCCCTACTTAGAAACAAAAACATGAGAAAATATGGTCTAGGTTGAAAATACCCAAGTTACCCTTTAACATGATAACAAGTGGAAGCTGCCCAGCTAGTGGTTACCTTCTACATAGACGTACTGTACATACTGTATATCATCAAGGAGCCAAGTATGGATTTGTAACCTTTGTACGTGTTGATGAGTGTCACTGCTAATTTTAACTCAATCGTGTCTTATCACACTGATGTTCATAAGTGTCAGCAGTGACCTTTCTGTTTTCTGTTTTAAGACTCTCTGATTAAATGAGAAATTGGTGTGAAGACTTTTAGCATCTCAGCCCTGGAACACACTGCACGCCTGACGAGCGCGTGGCGGCTGCGTTACCTCACGGCTGCGTGATTCACGCGTCTGTTGTTCAGACTGGCTACGTTTCAGCTACATTTCTGCTGATGCTGTTGCTGTTCTTTCTACACAGAAATTGACCCTGATAATGACCATATCATGTCATTACAAATGTCATTTATATTTATTTTAGACAGAAAGGTCAAGAAAAGTGTGCTCATTTGTAAATAATAGTAATAATCCACAATTAAAATCCTGTACTATATTCATTCATAGAGCCCTGCAAGTCAGTGTCCTGCACATATTTCAGAATAAAAGCCTTGTGTTAACAAATGAAGGAGGTGTTATATTTTGATTAAAAAATACATCTCAACTTTTTTTCATGTCTGTGCCATTTTCTACAGATATAGACATCGAAAGCCTAGTTATGTGGCTGATATGATGTCAATACACAGTGAAACGGCCATTTTCACCAAAAACAGGCAAACCTCAAATGTCTAAAAGATACGCAGCTGATACACACGTCAGATGTGCGTCTCACAAGGGCAGTGTGAACGCTCTAACCTGTAAACATGGATGCCGTGATAAAAAACAACAGGTAACGCAGCCGCCACGCGCTCAACAGGCGTGCAGTGTGTTCCCGGGCTTAGAAACAGAAAAAAGCTTGGAGGCAAAAAATCATGATTGACTTCAAAGGGCAGCTTCCAGTTATGAATGAAACTGAATAAAACTATCACATTAACAGTGGAAAAAGAATTGAGCACAACTTTGACGAACTGTCAGAGAGGATGGGTTCCTTTTGATATCACAAATATAACAAAGCTCACCAGGAACCAAGATATTTGTAAAAAAAAAAAATACTGACAACTCCAACAGATATTTACAGTTCAGAATGGAGGTGAGTATGTGAGTGTCCCAAGTTGTACTGAGACTGTAAAAGGTTAATGCAGGTTAGAGGACTGAAAGTACAGTAAATGAACCCCAACATAACACAATGAGCATCACACATACATCACAAAAAAATGTGAATGACAAATAAACACATGCAACATACAGACGATACTCATACAGACGAGACAGTAAAAGTTTAAAACATCCATACGGCCTCGTGTATAAAACATGTCATCACCATAAAACTGTGTCTTTAACATATTAATAATGTGGGACAATTAAGAACAGGGTATAAAGGGGCATGAAAAGACAGATGGGCCATTTCGTGTCAAATCAGATGAGAGGTTTTTGTTTAGATTTTAGATTTTGTTCAAATCTTATGTACACACTGTTTGAGAAAAATAAATCCTGTAACATTTATTCAATGTCAGCTGGGATCGGCTCCAGCCCGCCCTGAATAAGCAGTTACAGATAATGGATGGATGGATTTTTGCAATTTGTTATTTTCGCACCCTAAAAAAAAAAAAAAAAATAATAATAATCGGGAGGCCATTTTTTAGGGTTTAGTATCTTAACATAACTCCGCGAGCCATGAAATTTGGTAGGGCCAGAAAAAAATGGTGTACACAAGCACATGTCATATTTTTTCATTATTGGCAAATGAAAAGGCAGTCCTTAAAGTATACACACATGACGTAATCTATTTCCTGCTAAAAACAGCATTTGATTGATGTTGAGCTAAATATCAATGGCTCTAACATAGGAGATATGAGAAGTATGGCAATTTGTTGTCATTTTAAGATGCAAAATGTCAATGTGGACTCATTCCTAGGACCATGAAGATGTTTGTGAAAGGGGGTCTAGATGTGGCCATCCTGTCTGTAAAGGTCCTTCCTTTTTGTCTTCATGTATAATTGTATTGATTAGTGCCATGATGTGTTTAAATAACATTAATTTTATTGTGAATTATCATTGCAGTTTCTGTCTTCACTGCACAATACAGGTCTATGCACAGGTAGTCGGTTATGCATAATAAGCCTCATGTCTTGTTAAATTTAAAAATAAAGTAAAATAGCATATTGCATATAAATAAGGTCTAAACAAAAATCTCTATCTGATTTGATACAGAATTACAGCTTTTTAGTCCGCTTTGAAGTTTTTGATTCAAACACACCATTTATACAGGAGGCACATGTAACACATGCAAGTAGGAGTATAAAAAGTATGCAGACAACCTGGTGGTGGTTCAGCTGTTTCAGTGGGGGCCACGATCTCAGTATCAGGGGCCGGAGGGGCTGGCTCTTCTGGTGACGGTGCAGCTTCAGGTTCTGGTGACGGTGCTGCTTCAGGTTCTGGTGACGGTGCTGCTTCAGGTTCTGGTGACGGTGCTGCTTCAGCTTCTGGTGATGGTGCTGCTTCAGCTTCTGGCTCAGGGACGGCTGACAGGAAAATAGACAGAATTTTCAAACATTAGCTATGAAATGATCAACTTAGGGCAAAATCTTCTATCACAATACACATCATTTCATATCAAGAACAACATATATCATGATATAACATGTTTTCAGGTAATTAATTAATAAATAAATAGCTTATATGAAATAACCGCATGATAAATCCTATTTTTACATACTCATGTGTGAAGTCAGTACTTGATAAATTAAATGTTTTCTGATTTTAAAGGTATATTGATAACATTTTTATGTAGACCACAGAGCCTTTAGAAATGTGCCTAATAAAAGTATGGCTTTTTCTAAATTAATCATTATGATTCTGAACTAAGCATTTTAAAAGTTTTAGCAGCTCCAGAATGAATGTTTTGTTTATCTCTGTGGAAGATCTCAGATGTTCGGTTCCCACTTCCAACAAGGCTTTTGAGTCAATAGTATAATGACCTTGGTATCTCGTGGTATCTCTTTGTTGTCAGTTAGTGTCAAAAAACAAAACAAAAAAAAAAAAACGGATAAACGTCTGAGATTGATGGTAAGTGTCTGGCAATGACTTGTTGTGAAGTAAATGCATTGAAATGGGGAAGGGAAAATGTGGCATCTAGTGGGTGAATGTTATAAATGTTATCAACAGCACATTTAAGAACTTGAGTGCAAAATGACAGTGACAGCTTTATATTTTTAAGTGAAATTATAAAGAAAAAATTGTCCAGCCCTACTTGGCTGATACTGATATTCTGATCATTTTTTTTCGTGCTTTGTGACATTGAGAGGGTTTATTAATAAACAGGATTTAAAGTAAGACATTTAACCCAATCCAACAATTTGAATGCACTTTGCAAATACTGCTCTTTACATTACAATAAAGAGGAAATTCAACCGTGCACTGCAGAGTCAGCCATTTCCAAGCCTACTCTTAACAAATAACCTTTAGCTATGATTATTTAAAAACAAAAATCCTTCAATCAAAAGAGTGACACAGCAAATACTGTAGAGGCATTGTTGTAGGCAGGCAAAATGCTTGGAGCAGCTTATGAACAGGCTCTTTGCTCTTTGTGGTGAATATATCATGGTTAAGTTTTTACTTAACTTATTAACAGTTATAAGAGTTATAACAGAGATAAATATCTAGTAGAGAGAGAAATCACTCACGCTCTGTCTCGGTGGCTTCCACGGCTGAAAACAAACAAAATAAACAATAAATGAACAAAAAAGGATCATAGTGGAATGCTGCAGCTCTGACTGGAATATCTTTGGACTTGTATGTGGAATTAAGTTAACAGTCCACGTTTTATTATCTCTAAAATCAGTTGATAAAAATTGCTCACCAGGAGGCTCTGACTGGATGGGTTTGGCTGCTTCTTCTATGGCTATTCTATGTGGTCTGGATGAAATTTCTTCAATACGTTCCTGGTATCTTTGGTGGTCCCCCTTGACAGTTCGGTATGCCTGTCAACACAGAAAATTTTTCAGCAATGAATGTCTGTGAACTGACTACAACTGACAAGATTTCCAAACATTGCATGCAGTGTATGTTATGACAGACGAAGTTAACTCACGTATACTCCACCACCAACGCAGGCTGCTCCAACCAGGAGGACATAGAGCTGGTTTTCCCTACCTCCCCCTGCAGGCCCGGTGGACATGTGAGCCGCAGGTACAGAAGCCGGTACTCTGCCATTGTTTAAACCTGAAAATAATTTGACAAACAGCGAAAATTTGGATTGTTCAAAACTGCATCAATTTCAGTCCCACAACTTTGACGGTGTTCACAAAACTAATCCAAACAGTCAGTCTGGTCAAATATACTTGCAGTACATCTCCAAGCCATGTATCGTACACACAACAAATACACTAAAGTTGGACTTATTTTTTGATGAAATATGTCATGTTTTTTGATTAACAATGCATTTTTTCCTGTATGATGGAGTTTGGTAAAAAACTAAAACTGGTACATTTGCCATGATGGATGACACTCTCCAATCTTTGTTTTTCTATCCAACAGTGAGTCGACACACACATACTGCTATTTATCATTTAATAGAAATGTAAAATCATATGCCCTCAATGATGTGTAAAATTTTCACTATGGCATCAATAATGGTATTGAATATCAATATTTTTCAAGGTATTGTAATGAAGTTAGAAATTCCAGTATTGTGACAACACTAGTTGCCGCTATCTGACTGACAATGCCATTAAATCAAATTATATGTTTATTGTTCAGTCAATAACCTCTCAATTGGCTATTTGACTGGACACCAACAACAACAACAAGTTGTGACAAGCATAACACATTACTATTCTATACCGCATGTGAAAACAGCAACACAGCCATTAAAGCGGCTGCCTGCCTAAGAAGCCATTAATGGAGGTGACTGCTACATTGCTAACTGGTGAAAATGTGAAATATGCAGACACATGATTGGAGAATGTGCGATCACAATTTCTATAGTTTAAAGTATCTGTGTAAATGCTGCTGGCTGAATGATATATTCACATGCTGAGAACAAAAACACTTTACTGCAAGATCTTCAATGCATACTGATCTGCAATGTAATATTACATTTCTGAGCATGTCAGCGTGAGCATTTACTTGACACACTTCGAATGCTCAAAAATACTTGTGCTGGTTAAAGTTATTCTTATAAAACGGCAACTATATCCTGACAGTAGTGCATGAGACAGGTAATCTGAAAAAAAATCCTGTTCCTCTGTGTCCTGCGGTGGTCCTAAGAGCATCTGCAAGATTTCAAAAACCAGAAGAAAACAATCAGTCAGAGCCAAGCTGGAGCCAGTTGTCTCTGTGCAGCTGAAATGACCTGTGATCTGTCGGTCTCCTGGCATGGATTAGATGCTTTAAATCCTGAAAACAGAGCTATGATGAGGTGCAGAAGTCTAGCTATCTCGCAGAACACAATATGCTGAAAAGTTGTTATGGATTTTTTGCTCAATGATGCCAAAAATGTTCTGCCTGCTCCAGGTTTAAAATGACATTTAGAAGCAAGGGGTCACAAAAAGTTAATGTCAAAGTCTACTTTTTGTGGCTTGAATCCTCATAATCCCCATAGGTTAGGTTGACCTAACTTATGGTCTACATTGCTCAAAAAAAATTAGGGGAACACTTAATTCACACATCAGATCTTGATGAACAAATTATTCAAGTTGAAAATCTTTTGTGATTTGTTGAGAAGAAAATGACATGACAATGGTCAATGGAAAACAAAATCATCAACCCACTGAGTTGTGGATTCAAAAATCACACTGACAAGAAATCACAGGCTGATCCAACTAGTGTGAATTTCATCAGGGCAACTCATAATGTGACTCAGTAGTGTGTATGGCCCCCGCATGCCTGTGTGCACTCCCGACAACTTCTGGGTATGCTCATGATGAGTT
Organism: Pterois miles; assembly: GCA_947000775.1. Classification (NCBI taxonomy): domain Eukaryota; kingdom Metazoa; phylum Chordata; class Actinopteri; order Perciformes; family Scorpaenidae; genus Pterois; species Pterois miles. The sequence goes on from CAMQGK010000052.1 coordinate 16,352,664, forward strand.
GGTGGATGGTGTCCGAGGGGCATCAGTGAGCTCCTGGACAGTCTGTGGTGGGATGTGGCGGTGTCAGAGGCACCGATACATAATGTCCCATAGGTGCTCAGTTGGATTTAGGTCAGGGGAACATTAGGGCCAGTCAATGGCATCAATGCCTCTGTCATCCAGGAACTTCCTACACACTCTGGCCACAAGAGGCCGGGCATTGTCCTGCACCAGGAGAAACCCAGGGCCCACTACACAAGCGTAAGGTCTGACTATCACTCTGAGGATTTCATCCAGGTATCTAACAGCAGTCAGAGTTGGCTATGATATGGAGGTCTGTGCAACCCTCCAATGATGTGCCTCCCCAGACTGACCCACCGCCAAACCGGTCATGCTGGATTATGTCACAGGCAGCATAACATTCACCATGGCGTCTCCAGACTCTTTCACGCCTGTCACATGTGCTCAGTGTGAACCTGCCAGGAGAGAGCAGTTGTCTTACTGTTGCCTCTCCACTGCACCGGTTGTCACTTTCATTTGCAACAAAGCAGGTGAACGTGATTTACAATAACGTGTGTCTCCTAAATGGACGGATTGATATTCCTGAAGTTTAACTCACTTGGTGTTATGCTGTGATGATTAAGTGTTCATTTAATTTTTTTGAGCAGTGTACTTTCCTCTAATAACTCCCCATTGCTTCCTTTCTTCATCATTGTACATTCAACAAACCTACTGGCATACCAGACAGAAAGACTCCTAGTGAGCATGGTCTACTAACGGCTTACAGACTGTGGCATAACACCTGTAATAACCATGCTACAACCCAGTATCTGTAAACATGTGGCAGTTTGTTTTTCATTCATTAGCGTTGCTTTATAACAAGCTCCATGTGAGAGCTACAACCAGTGGTGTGCACTAAGGTTTAAGCTAACGCTAACTTAGTTATGGAAATGTCATTGACTTCACATGTTGCCATATGCTAATTTGCACAGTTAGCTTAGTAACAGCCAAACGAAGGTCAATATACATAAGCTAAGCTATCAAGCGATATCCCGTCTGGTCGCCATTGCAATATCATGCTGACTTAGCTAACTACAAGCAGTGTGTTTGATCTGAGGCGAGCTAACCAGGAGACACCAAGTTACTGTACCAGCAGTGAGTTAACGTTACTTAACTTACCTGCTCTCCTCACATTCTGCCGGCACACAGTTGAGGAGGCTCTAGCAAGTGGTGCAAGCTTTTTCCATACAGTCCTACATTTCAGCATTGTGACTCCGCTCCGCTGCAACGGCTCCCAGATTAACAGCCCACTAGTCGGACACGAACACTAGCTAGTTAACGTTAATCTAATCGTGGGGCCAGCACACAGCTACCAGCACCGCGCTACACGCCAAGGCCAGGGACAGGTCATACGTTTCAGGGGAGTCATGGGTAATTGTAAAGACTCTTTGACGATCTAAGATGGATCACCACTACAAAGTAGGATAACGGCTATGGAAGAAAGATGGCGTCGCCATCAGTGGCAGTGTTGAACATGAGTTACGTAAAGTCTTAAACGACTTATTTTTGTTGTTATCTTTGTGGTATGACGGATCTTAGCAATTTATATTCCTATAGTCGAGCTACATAGTTAACGCTTATGTTGTTTTCAGAATTAAACGCTGTTAAATGCTGTTACAGCAGCTGTCCTCTGCTCTTTCCTTCTAGACTCTTTGGTAACTGTCGTAATCCGGGTTCTTCTTCTTCTTGACATGAGTACAGATTACATACAGGAAGCATCAGTGAACTGCTGCCCCCCACAGGTTATCTAACATACAGCACTTATAAGACAAAATGTACAGTTATTAATTTTATTTAACTGAGAGGAAACGAAGAAAAAAGAGAAGGCACGTATCAGAGAAGATATAATAATAACACGAGGATGTATGTTTCATGTAAAGCCACAGAAATAAAATAAAATGCATTCTACTTTTATGTGTAAAACACACGACAACACAATAACATCAACAATGATGAGTTTACTAAACATGTCATCCACAACACGAGGTTAAAACAGAACAAGATTTTTTTTCATATATTTGTACAGAGTGTGTTAACATAATGGACTCGTATTTTAACTAAATAAGGACCCTATTAATGTAATGCACTGTAATGTTTTGTAAGGCTAATGTGTTGGTGTAATATAAGTTATATTCATAAACCTTTGGCTTTCACTGAGTCATGATTTAGACCTATGATTATGAAATTTTCCCAGTGATGTACTCGGTAACATCAAAAAATATACAAATTTGTCGCCCTCTGGTGGTTGAAAAAAATGGCGATGCAACTTTTAAAATTTTACATTGACTTATTTTTATTCTGATATTAAATTAAATGATATACTTTAATACAAAATGTACAAACAGCAAGGCACTGTCAAATATCATAACGATTAAAAAAAACTTTAGTGGAACTGCATATATCAAAAACAAAATTGAATGTGCGTAAAATAAAGCAAAACTGGTCAAGGAAAAAGTAATAAAAATAACTGTAAATAAATGAATAAAAATAAAATAAACAAAACAGGGCTTATCTTAAATTAATTTGTACATAAATACAGAGAACAATTTCACATAAACAACAAAGATTTACTTAGCAGCTTGAACTCATTCTTCATACTGGTCAGACAGGGTTTAATTTGGAGGTATCTCCATTTATGTATAAAAGATTTACTTAATGACAGTAAAATATTGACACATTGAGTCTGATTGTGCAATTCTTCTGCAATGGACTTTAAAATGGTCTGTATTTATGCTATCTGTTAAAAAAAATGTCAGTCAAAGTGCAGCTGATAATTCATGATAATAAATCCTATGAATTTGAACAATGAGGTTTTATATTTATAAAACTAAAATGGTGATTATGCAATGTGGGCGATTGGTGGCGTGTAATTGTTTGTACTGGTAAGAGAGGTTAGAAAGTGAACTTTTCTCATAGGATGAAAGATAGTTTTATGATTTTTCGGGATACATTTCATTAGTGTGTAAACTAGCAGTCTGTTGGTTCAGGCTGCCCCCTAGTGGTCTGGAGAGGCTCAAACACTGATCCACTTTAAATGGACAAAAAGAATACTAATCCCCCAAATACAGTCAATTTTACTTCTCCACATACAGGGAAGATCTGTGTTTCTCTTTCAGGAGACACTTTGACAGTTATGTCTGTGGGTTGCAAATGTGTCTTTTTTTAAAATGAAATTATAAAGTTGTTGCATTCAGTTTGTTGCATCTGGTTACATTTAAATGTTGTAATACTGCAAATACTGTGTGTATTCTGACTGTTTACATAACGCAGAAAGTGAGAACTGCTGGTAATAATCCTGCTGATATCACAGCATTGATTTGGATCATTCTGTAAATGATCTGACTGTATCAATGTTGAATGAGTCCGGACCAACTCACCACTGTGGAGAAAATGCAGGGTGAAAAAATGTCATCAGTTGCTGCACTATGACTGAGGTGTTTAATCAATAAAATAAAGGACTTTATACAGTCGACAAACAGTTTTGTATGGCAATATTTTTAAGAATAAGCCTTTAAAAAAAAAAAAAAATTGAATTTCCCCTCGTGGGACTAATAAAGGACTATCTTCTTCTTCTTCTTAAATTAGCTCAGTACAGAATACAGAATCTGCTTTAAAGGTATACGAAAACACCACATTTTATTTTGAAGGTTACTTTGGTGGATAGCGCTGAGAACGACAGGAAAAAGTAGCAAAAGAAAACAGGCTTCACAAAATATGCAGATTGTTTAAAGTTCCTTGTGGAGAGTTTACTGTAGTGCTGATTGTTGATAACCAATCACAAGAGCTGTTATTGTGTTATTGCTGAATGTCAACTGGACAATAAAAAGAGGTCTTGGTGAAATGTGGGAAGTTGTGGTACATGGTGTCACTTTTTCCACAGTGAACCTCATGGTGAGTACGCTAACAAAGGAAAGGCTCTTTTAGAGTAAGGCTGTCAGATGTAATGCAGCCATCTCAATTCAAACAATGTTCATACTACTAATGTCTTATTAGCAGCCACGGGTTACAAGTTGACCTTCCCTTTTCATTGCAAAAGAATCATGGAGGGCTCCAAGAGCTCAAACAGCACCTCTGCTGTTCAAATGAAGTTATTGCAAACCAACCTCCTCAGTCCTCCTTGTGCAGTACCATCAAAAATATGTCCACATAATATTATGAGGTTATTGTTCTTGGAGTGGACCAGGCCTCCTTGTTCCAATTAAGGGACACCTTAATGCAACATATACTGTATATAGTCCCATACGCAACAAACTGCGATGCTCTGTGCTCTGACACCTTTCTATCCAGTACCAGTATAAACTTATTCAGCAGTTTGAGCTACAGTAGCTCTTCTATTGGATCAGACAACATGGGTCAGCCTTGGCTCCCCATGTGCATCAATGAGACTTGGTCGCCCATGACTCTGTTACAAGTTTACTGGTATTCCTTCGCTGGACCACTTTTAGTAGGTCCTGAACACTGCAGACTGGGAACATCCTGCAAGAGCTGCAGTTTTGGAGATGCTCTGACCCAGTCGTCTAGCCGTCACAATTTGGCCTTTGTCAAAGTCGCTCACATCCTTACGCTTGACCATTTTTTTCTGCTTCCAAAACATCGTCAAGGACAAAATGTTCATTTATATATACAGTATAATAGTATTTTAACATGGCATTGCAAGGTCCATAAAAAAATAGTTTTCTGAATTTTGTCTGTAAGAACTAGACTGACCTGCACATAGCCCCAACCTCAATAAATGCATAAATAGAGTATAATATTCCTGCTCTCTGGTTCCAAAATCTTTTGGAAAGCTTTCCCAGAATAAGAGCGGAGGCTCTTAATACCAGATCAACAGTGGGTGTAATGTTTGAGTGTCCACGCACTTTTGGCCACACAGTGTAGCTTCAGATCTATCAGACCTGACTGTCAGCGAATAATCAACTGAAACCTATTTTTGCTGTGTATTTAATTCACCAAGTCTCAATGAAACATTGATCTGTACTCACACCATCAGCGTTTGTTGGTAAAAATTTACAGTTATTCAAACTGCTGATCTGTTAGAAAAATCATTGCTCCAACTTCCTGGTGAGTGAATCAGCTGTACTTTCATATCCTTCAGTGTGGCAACCAGCATTTGGCAGTTTTACATTTTACAGACTGCATGGAGTTCAACTGTAAGGCTTGTTCACACACCACACATGTTGTTTTTCTATTTATCGTGTTCAACTACCCCCCTGACGTGTCATAATAAAGTCATACAGTAGACACAGCATATAGGTATTCTGGAGGTCTGTCAGCAAGACCTGCTGATGTTTTTAAAGGTATTATTAGTATTTACATTGCATTTAGGACCCACTGGGTATTTCACCACTTATGGCAGATGTTCAGAATGAGGTTCAAATTGATAAATATAGTTATTAAATATGGCTGATGCTGGATGCTACTGATAAGTGAATGCTGTGCTCTGTCATTACCTCCCCTGCAGGGTAGCTACCATATGCCCTGTCAGCTCTTTATGTCTTTGATAATAAAAATCTTTGGTCTGTGAGATAGACAAGTATAGCTCTTTTAATATAGCTTATTTCAACAACAACAGTATAAGCAATACACAATTCAGACAATTTGTAAAAGTTTAGAAGTGCATCATTAAAGCTAAGAAGTTTTCCAGTTGGAAGATAAAGAAGGTAAAATGATTATAAAACCAAGAAAACAGACATAAATGTAGATATATAGGCTGGCAATCACTGTCACATCTTCACTGAAATAATACTTTACAATAAAAGATATTCTTTTAGTTGAAATAAAAAAACACCAGAAATGCCAATAAAATGGAAAATTAAAAGTAAAATATGCACTTTTTAAAGTTCCCCTTTTTTTTCCAAAAAGCATTTGCAGTTATTGATTTTCCCTCAGTTTTTGCCACTGTTCTGTATGTAGCCTATGTGTGAGACAATGGGAGAAAATGGATCTGTCTATAATTTGTTCACTTATTTAAGATAAGATAAAATAATCCTTTATTAGTCTCACAGCAGGGAAATTTGTAGTATTACAGCAGCAAAGGGGACAGTGCAAACAACAAGAGGCATCAGTAAAAAACAAAAACAAGATATAATAAATAAGTATGTAAACAATAAAGATATAATATACAAGTAAACAGAAAAAGTTATATATATATATATATATATCCTTATATTAAGAAAGAGTGTGAAAAATGCAAGTATTTTCATGTTTATAGGATGTAGAAAAAGACAGTATTTGCTTGTATTTGCTTTGCTTGTATTACAAAATATTGCAGCTTTGATGAAAAATTATGAAATAATTTTACTTGAATGAGCAAATAGCTAATATAATATAAATAAATACATCAATTATTCATTTTTCCTCCCATTTCATTCATGAAAGAGCTAATCCCAGCGAATGACTCCCGTAGGACCGCCTTCCCGTCAGAAACTACAATCCCACAATGCCTTGCAGCGTTGGCAGCATTTCTTGTCGACGTGGGAAGGGAGGGATTCGGACACAAACAAACGTCCACGGGTTTGTTGTGGGGCTGCGTTAAAGGTAACCGTGACATGTCGGGTGGATTTGCTAGATAACTCCCATGACGTCGGAAACATGTGGCTCAAACCTGACGAGATTCTGCTGAAAAACGCGTTCAAACTCTGGGTCACCGAGGAGGATAACGAGTACTTCATACTGCAAAGGAGACGAGGGTACGGAGAAGGTGGAGGCGGGCTGACAGGTAACGTTTTAGCTGTCATGTTATCACCTCCTCGCGTGTGTGGGACAGCCGCTGCGCTGCTACGCCAGACCACGTTAAAACAAATGTTATTAACGGGTTAACTCGCCATACGTTTGCACGGCTAACGCGCTGTCCGCCGTGTATAGGGCGGTGCTGCTGTACAGCCCACGGAAAAATATCCACATAGCAACAGGTACAAGCGTCAAAATACACGAGTCAGTTCAGATACTGAACAGCTGGTTTTGCATGGAGGTCTCTTTGAGTGTACGTGTCAATGTATTAGCTTATTTGATCTGTTCCTGTTGACAAGTAGGATAGGCTACACTGGGAACAAGCCGGTCTGTGCGCGGTCACACTGATCACTTCCTGCTGGTTTTGTCACATTACTAGCTGTCAAAAGCGGACAAAATTATGCATTTTGTTGAGTACAGCTACAGATTTTACAAGTCCATCTCTGAAGGGTCAGTCAGTTGGTGATGATTTGCTAGAAATACAAGAGAAAACCCTCAAATTTGTAATGTCACTGCAATGTCAGAGACTGCAGCTGCAATAAACGTGTCAGCGACTTTGTGGAAACACTGAGGCTTAGTCGAGTTGTCACACTGGAAGATAGATCATATCATAGCTGTGCTATAACATGAGATGTCATATTTTTAGCAGGGAGAGAAAACCCTGACAGTCTGCAGCTGAGGATTGCTTTCATTATTGATTAACCTGCTGATTATTACCAACAGTCTAGTACCAAAGTTATTAAATGTACAACTCTAGAAAACACTCACAGTTAAGAAGCCAAAACAAATGAATGTTTTTGCATTTTTAATTGATATATTGGTGATATATATGTATTAGGGCTGTACATCGATTCAAATATTTAATTGCATGATTGTCCATAGTAAATCATGATTAACTGCAAATTAATTCGATTTTTTATTTTTACCTGTTCAAAATGTGCCTCAAAGGGAGATTTGTCAAGTATTTAATATTGTAATCAACATAGGAGTGGGCAAATATGCTGCTTTATAAATGTAAGTATATATTCATTATTAGAAATCAATTACAAACAATGACAAATATTGTCCAGAAACCCTCACAGGTACTGCATTCAGCATAAAAATATGCTCAAATCATAACATGGCAAACTGAAGCCCGACAGGCAACAACAGCTGTCAGTGGGCAGAGACGATGATTTGCCCCAAACTGCATGTCATCCATCATCTACAACTGCCTATCCCACTCAGGGTCGCGGGGCGGGCTGGAGCCGATCCCAGCTGACACTGCGTGTAGGCGGGGTACACCCTGGACAGGTCGCCAGTCTATCACAGGGCTGACACATAGAGAGACAACCATTAACGCTCACATTGACACCTACGGGCAATTTAGAGTCAACAATTAACCTGCATTTCTTTGGACTGTGGGAGGAAGCCGGAGAACCTGGAGAACACCCACACTTACACAGGGAGAACATGCAAACTCCTCGTGGGTACCCATAGAACCCATTTTCATTCACATATCTTGAGGTTAGAGGTCAAGGAAGCCCTTTGAAAATGGCCATGCCAGTTTTTCCTCGGCAAAATGTAAGAATTTTTGTGTGTGTGTGTATATATATATATATATATATATATATATATATACACACACACACACACACACACGCTCATACACTCTTAGGTTTTCTAGTTTCATCACAATGCTAATATATTCACTCAACCTTCATTTTCATTTTATTTCACTTACTACATTCATATTTATGTTAGTATTATTTTCTTATTGTTGGCCAAATAACCCCTGAGGGCCAATAACTGAACTTAAATTTTGTACCAGTTTTAGGGAAGAGATGTGCATATTAAAGTAACTAGTTGAACTGCTGGAAACAAAAAGAATAATGTGTAAAAAATAGCATCATTCTCCTTTTAAATCATGCAACATCACATGCACGCTCCGGTCCTCAATGCCAACCGAACCCCAAGTGAGATTGTAATACAGACACGACCTTGTGTAAACCTTGCTGGATGCCATTCTCTACTGATTGGGATCTTCGAAAACTGTTGTCACCTACCAGTATAAAAGTGGTGCCTGTAAGATTACCAATGAGTGTAACCTATAGTTTCTAACCACTGGCCCCAGAGTGACAGCCGTAAGGTAATTAATAGGTAATTAGTGTTAGTGAATGGTGTCCTAGCTGAAGACAAAAGGACCAATGTCCTGTTTGGCTGATTTAATGATAGTGGAGGTAAAATACTACCTGATGGTCCATGATGTGATGCACTTTAAGCCCCCACAAAGCACAAGAGCATTTTATGTCTGAAGTGTCTTTAATGTGTTTAGGTCCATGCTCTACTGTGGGATAATATCCTGCACTGATGAGAACATAAATTCTGTGATTTGTGTGTAATCCTTTAGCTCACCAGCAGAACATGTGGAGAGTTGGTCCACGCTCAGCAGGCAGGCCGGTGTATAATGCTGATGCACTGCATGTGTGTGTGGTTTCACTACGACCTTGTTAATTATTCATGGAGGGCATGTCAGAGAGACGTTATAAAGGTAACAGATTTAGCTAATTTTAGTTGTGCGGCTCTGACGTGGACCTGAGGGATTGTTCATTTCTACACTGTCAGTATAAAGGCACAGTCCGCGATCCAAGGGTAATAAAAGATTGACTGACAGGTCTTTTCATACACAGCTAACATTACACCATAGCCGAATTAGCTCAGTTCATCTTTTCTGATGCTATCAAATGGTCGTTAACACCGTTAAACACAGCTGTGATCAGTTAATAAACGGTGATAGGTCAATGGTCAAAAAAATTATTTTCGCTCTTAGTTTGTTGCGTATCGTAACTCTGATGTTTGTCTTTCTGATTTTCAAAGGCTTCGCATGGCTGAGGATCATGTGGTGGTTATAAATATCGATGTGCTGTGTGTTACAGGCCTCCTTGTGGGAACGCTGGACACTGTGTTGGACTCGACCTCCAAAGTTGCTCCGTACCGCATTCTGCACCACACGCCAGACTCACAAGTGTACTGGTCCATAGCATGTGGTACGTCGCTGTATATTCATCTTATTCTGGCAAACATGTCAGTAGTGCTGCTGTCAAATGATTACGCTTAAAAAAATTCATTAAATGTGATTAATTGTATGAGTCCTATGGTGGAAAATAACTAAGTACACTTATTCAAGTTCTGTACCTAAGTACAATTTTGATGTACTTGTACTTTAGTATTTCCATTTTATGGTACTTTATACTTCAACTCCATTACATCTCAGAGGGAAGTATAGTAGTTTTTACTTCACTGCATTTATTTTACCAACCAATAACTTACCAATAACTTTCATTTTACAAAAATATATATCATCAACTTATTAAATATGATGAATTGTTTTATATATATGTGTGTGTGTGTGTGTGTGTGTGTGTGTGTGTGTACATGTAAAACTTTGAACACATGACTTTTACTTGCAACATAGTCTTTTTACAGTATGGAGTTGTTACTTTAATTAACCACCACTGATTAAGTCACATGTTGAAATTACATAAAAACAGTCACTCTTAATGTACTGAAGTCCAGCAAATTTCAATCAGAACCACAGTGAAGCCAATATTCCCAAATCCAAGGTAATGTTAAAGTTAGAATACAGTAAAAAAACAAACAAAAAATGTCATTTATATTTTAGCTATTAAACAGGCCTTTTTTTTTTCCTTTAGAGTAAAAAAAATGTGTTTAACAATTGAGTTTTTGTAATCTTTGCTCTCATGACGTTGTGTCAGGTGTCACCAAAGAGGAGATTGCTCAGCACTGGGACTGGCTGCAGCAGAACATCATGAGGACACTCTCTGTTTTTGACTCCAGCGAAGACATCACCAGCTTTGTTCAGGGCAAGATTAGAGTAAGAAACGTCTGAAAATCTTTTTTTTCCCACTGGGGACGCCGAGGAGCAGCCCACACAGCTAATATGTCTACATGACATGTTAATCTCTCAGCAGTGCTTCTTAATTCTTGTAATACTTTGCTCTTTAACTGTCAGTTACTGATCCCTGATTATTTAGAGACATTTTTCTGGCCACTTGGCAAATAAGGAAGTGTGGGTTCATCACCAACAGCAACATCTTTCAGATTACACACAATTTTTCAGCAGATATGCAGATATTAATTTGAGCCACTTTGAGGATGATGGTGCATAGTCATACTCCTCTGTATTTAATGTCTTAAAGGGTCTTATCGCTGAGGAAGGCAAGACGTCCCTGGTGCTGGAGGAAGATCCAGAGAAGTTCAGAGAAGCACTTCTGAGGTTTGAGAAGTGGTTTGAGTTGCCACCGAGGGAAAAGCTGGTCACATATTACTCATGTAGCTACTGGAGAGGCAAAGTGCCCTGCCAGGGCTGGCTCTACCTCAGCACAAACTTCCTGTGCTTCTATTCATACCTGCTGGGAGCCGAAGGTAAGCCGATTTCTGTACCATTTATTAGCATGAGCTGTTATTTGCCTTGCCAGTTTTGATGGGTGGTAACAAAGACTGTGGCAGGTACTAAAGGCATTTGACTTTAATGGTCTGAAAGGAACACTCATTGAGTAGTTTTTCATCAGAAAACCGCTCCAGGTAATTATAGGTTCCATAACTGTGAAAAAACCTAGCAGACCTCATAGTGGAGGCAGACTCGAAAAGCCGTGTGGATAATGGATCACACTGAATTTAAGGACACTGAGTGATATTTTGAGGATATTCACCATGACGCTATTAACATTTAAATAAGCAATTCTTGATAATGGTACTATGAAGTATGTTGTTACTGCAATGCATTACATATATAAAATAAAAATAAAACTTTTTTTCTTCCTACTACTACTTAATTGCACAATAATAAGATATTCCTTTATCGAATAATAATTTACTCTTTCATTCAAGATCCCTGTACTTGCTGCTGATGATTTTAAAGGGAAACTACGCCCATTTTCAAAATTCATACATGTTATTCCTATGGTCTAAGACAGTCCAAAAAATATAAGTAAACATGAACAACTCTCGCAAATGCAAAAATTAGAGTGCTAATGTCATAGGGTATAAAGTCTGGTGCTGCTCCATAGACAATGAATGGGAGACTGATTTTATGGACGCACTGGATGGTTTTCTTTTTCTATACCCAAATGAGCTTTATTCTGCTGTAGTGTTCTCAGTTATGACACAGAAAATGTCCTCAGATCGTTCCCCTGGGTGCTCTCAGTGTCATCTACAACATCTCTCCCCGTTCATTGTCTATGGAGCAGCTCTAGTTTTTGGATTCGGGAGAGAGTTGTGATGTTTAATAATACTTTTTGGACTTTTGTAGGCCATTGGAATAACATGTATAAATTTTGAAAATGGTTTGTAGTTCCCCTTTAAATTTCCTTTGTTGTGATGATTCTACAGTGAAGCTGATCATCTCCTGGGATGAGATCTGGAGGCTGGAGAAAACCTCTAACGTCATCCTGACTGAGAGCATCCACGTCTTGGCCCACGGGGAGGACCACTACTTCTCCATGCTGCTGCACCTTAATGAAACATTCGTCATCATGGAGCAGCTGGCTGACTACTCCATCAAACGCCTTTTCGATAAAGAGGCCTTCCAGAGAGAGCCAGCGCTCTCCGACCCTCTGCAAATTACCAAGAGGTAACTGTCTGCCTGTCTGCCGCGCTGCACAGATTTACATGATCCTGTTAGCACCAGCTGCCAACTTGAAGAGCAGCGTAAACATAAAGTTTGACTTGAGTCAAAAAGCATTTGCGTTTGTGTTAACCTGCATGGAGTGGCAGGTAGGTCCTGCACCCGCAGGCACTGAAATAACCTAATACTGCAGTGCCTAAAAGATTGATATGGAAGGTGACAGTCAAGAGCACAAAAACAAGGTTTTCCTGAGACTGTGTGAGACAGTCTGGAAGCCGGCTAAAAGGATGTTCTTGGAAAACTCAAACGTGACGTTCTGTTCATGACAGTGTTTTCTGCTTTACTTCCCCCCCACAGAGGCCTAGAAGCTCATGCAAAGAGCGAGCAGTTCCGGACCTTTTTCAGGCTTCCCAAAGAGGAAAACCTATTAGAGGTGCACGAGAGCTTCCTGTGGGTGCCCTTCAGCCATTTTAACACACTTGGCAAGATCTGTCTGTCCGAGAACTACCTGTGTTTCGCCAGCCAAGATGGAAGCCAATGTCATGTCATCATTCCCATGCGAGAGGTAAAATGAAACTGGATACTCAAATAGCAGCACCCTGCATGCTGATGAATAGCAGAGAGCTTAAACGTGGTCTGCCAACATCGCTTCCTTCCAGGTGGTTAATGTTGAGAAGCCAGACTCCAGCAGCAGGGCTTTAACGGTGTGTGTGCGAGGCAAGAGGGCGCTGCGCTTCTCCGAGGTGCGGGACTACCAGCGACTTGCCAACACCATCCGTAGCAGGTGTGGGATTAGTGCCAGCCCTCAGCACTCTGCGTCATCAGAGGTAACGTGTTTTATCTGTGTCATTGTACACTTCAAAGTTAGCAGTGCTTTCTGACATTGAAAAATTACATGTATTTATGACTTAAGGCCATACGAGGCGAGTGCCAGTCGCTCATCAACCACTTCGAGGACAACCCAGAGGACGTAACACTGATGGTGGGACAGAAAGACAGCAGCAAGGCTGTGAGCACCGAGGCTCTCATGACAGTTTTCCACCCCCAGGATGTTGAAAACCTTGACCCAAAAATGGTAACTAGCAGAGTTTTGTTCAAATGTAAGATAACACTTGTTTTCAGTGAATACTACCACGTTCTCTTACATCAGCATCGACTAGATGTAATTGTAATGCAGCAGAACCTTCTCACACTCTGCAGGACGGGGGTGTCTGCGTGGGTGTCTAACCAATTCAGGGGTGGACATCAATAAAAAAATAAAGCATGCATCTGTTTAGAAATACAAGCAGTTTTAACAGTGTTGCAGAGCATGTACAATAAATAACACCGTGATGTGTGCTGCCTGGGTTGAGGGGGAAAAAAAAACAATACATTACTGTATCGTGATATTTTGCTATATTGTATTGATACACATTTTATAATACAAACCTCTTAACAATCTCACGGCTATTATTCTGTCTTTCAGAGGTTGTAGCAGGCTCAGTCTTAAAGCTATAGTGAAGATACTGGTGTCATATGAAATTATAAAACCTGATCCATTGGTACCAACCATTGTCATGTTAGCTTGTTGGGAAGAACGCTAAATAATGCTCTAAAGTTGTGCGAAATTTTCTTGACGAAAAACTGTCATGGCCATTTTCAAAGGGGTCCTTTGACCTCTGACCTCAAGATATGTGAATGAAAACTCTGAGATGAACAGAGCAAAATCTGTATCTTATTATATAAAACAGATGTTGACAAACATATTGAAAAACGGTAATAAATCACAATATATCACAGTATCTCTCATTGCAAGGTGTTTTGCAATAAGATCGTATTGTGACTTCCTGATAATATCGTATCGTGGGGCCTCTAGTGATTCCTACTTCTATGTGCTACATGTGTGTTTGACAGCTTAAAGAAAAGATGAAGGAACAGTCTTGGAACATCCATTTCTCTGAATACGGACGCGGCACTAGTATGTTCTTCACCAGGAAGACACGAGACTTGATTGTCCGTGGCGTTCCCGAGGCCTTGAGGGGAGAGCTGTGGATGCTTTTTTCAGGTAATTACACAGCACGCATGCTATGTGCAGTCAGTGATGTGCAGTCAGTGATATGCAGTGTCTGTGTTTTGTTAATGAAGTCTTGCAAATACACAAGTGCTCACTCAACATAAATAATTAAGTAAAACAAGGTTGGTGTGGGATCTCTGCAGCTGCAGCATTTGTTTTTGGACTGATGGTGGTTCTGCCTCGTAGGAGCTGTTAACGACATGGCCACTCACCCCGGCTACTACACTGACCTTGTCGAACAGTCGCTGGGCACGAGCACTTTGGCTACAGATGAGATTGAGAGAGACTTGCACCGTTCTCTGCCAGAGCACCCTGCCTTTCAGAGCGACACGGGGATCTCAGCTCTACGCAGAGTCCTCACTGCCTATGCATACAGGAACCCGAAAATTGGCTACTGCCAGGTACTTTGATTTCTTGTCTTCAACAGGCTGAAAAGCTCTTAAGCTTTTTTCACACTACGAGCGACACCGCAACAGTCTACAAATCAATAGAAGCTGGTGAAATGAAGCTGGAAACTGACGCGCAACACAGGAAGCGCTGCAAATAAAGTTGAGCCAGTATTTTTTTTTTTTTTTTTTTTAGCGCTTCAATGAAAAGCATCAACTAATGATATGTTTTTGTTTCACCCTTGTTTTTGCTGTTTTAACGGTGAAAAGTGAGGTGACCACAATGGTACAGACTTCCAACAAATAGTATAATCCTTACAGATTTAAACCCTGTCCTTTACTGTGATGGGTCATTTCATGACATTGAGGAATGCAGCAACTCAAGCAGAGGTGATTTTTAAAAAAAGGCGAAGTACAGTACCCAAAAAAAAAAGGCTGCGGAGCTCACAAAAAGCCATAAGTGATGAAAACTATTAAATATTTTTTAAAATGTACCATTTTGACCCACACACCTTTAAACTAGCCTCACCCTCCAGTTAACCTTATTCATACAACTGAAGTAGTTTGTTTCCTGTTCAGGCCATGAACATCCTCACCTCAGTCCTCCTGCTCTACGCGAAAGAAGAGGAGGCTTTCTGGCTCCTAGTGGCCATCTGCGAGAGGATGTTGCCAGATTATTTTAACCGCCGAATTATTGGTGAGAGGGGAAGCAATGCTCACACCGTTTCTGCTGGTGATAAAATGTGAATCCTCTCAGGAGTGAAGTCACACTCTGAAATGTTCTTTCTCCAGGCGCTCTGGTCGACCAGGCGGTGTTTGAAGATCTGATCCGAGAAAATCTCCCCCAGCTGGTGGAGCACATGACGGATCTGAGTTTCTTCTCCTCCGTGTCCTTGTCCTGGTTCCTCACTCTCTTTATCAGTGTCCTGCCCATAGAGAGCGCCGTGAACGTGGTCGACTGCTTCTTCTACGACGGCATAAAAGCCATTCTGCAGCTCGGCCTGGCCGTGTTGGACTACAACATGGAGGCTCTGATCAGCTGCCACGACGATGCAGAGGCCGTCACCATCCTCAACAAGTCCGCGAGAACGCAAAACACAGCAGGACTCATGTATTTTAAACGTTATCATTGTGTAAAGCTCTCTTTCTCTGATGGTTTATTTCAGATTCTTCGACAGCGTGACAAACAAAGACAGCCCCTTGCCTCCAACAGTGCAGCAAGCCTCAGTGGGCAATAACGACAAAGCATCCCACTTCAATGTGGATATCAGTGAACTGATCCGAGAGGCATACGAGGTACTGCATTTTTTCCGTGCCAGTTTTATTTAGCGATGTCTGTGTTGTGGTTGATTTAACTTCTGTGCCTTGTTTCAGAAATATGGAAATATCCGCTCAGAAGAAGTCGAGAGTTCACGGAAAAGAAACAAACTGCACGTGATCCAGACACTGGAGGATACAACCAAACAAAATGTGGTAAGTGGCCATTGAGTTTGCAGTAGTTAGTGTTAGGGCAGCACAATTAATCAAATATTAATTGCAATCATGGTTTTGGCTTCCCACAGCCTGCATTGGTGACATTTAAAATGACTTCTCCATTCATAGAAAACTCTGCTGCTTATCAAATCAAGCGCTTCCTGCCGCTGTGCACACACCCTACAGCGGCAGCCTGTGAAATACTTTCCTGAATGTTGCAGCTGCAGGCCAGAGTAGAAGAGCAATAACTGAGTGCAGACCGGTGAAATGAAAATTCAAGTGAAGAATCTTATTTTAAATCTCATTCTGATGCAAAGATTTGTATATTAGCAGGAATGTGGCACAACATGGAAGTGAAATGAGCATGACTTAATGTGAAAGTTAAATAAAAATATTTTGTCTCTAAAAACAATGAATAATCATGATCTCAATACTGATCAAAATAATCATGCATTTTGGCCAAATCATGCAGCCCTAGCTAGTGTACTTGCACTGTTACTGTGGTATTAAAGATGAATTAAAATGTATTTTCAGATACGGGTGGTGACCCAGGAAGTCCAATTCAGTGCCTCACATCTCGACGCGCTTTATAACTTGTTCAAAGTGAGTCCAAGTGTCAAAAATGTCAACAGTCATAATTAAAAAAAAAAAAAAAAAATGGGCGCATTACGTTTTTCTTTGTTTTCTATTTTCAGAGGCAGCATTTCCTCTGCTGCTACTGGACAATGAAGAGTCCGACTCTGCTCCATCACGACCCCAGCCTGGCCTACTTGGAGCAGTACCAGCTGGGCTTCCAACAGTTCAGCGTGCTCTTCTCCCTGCTGGAGCCCTGGACTTTCTGCAGCCCCAAGAGCACCCTCTCCCTCTGGGTCTTCCGCCTGATAGACGAGAACCAGGACGGCCTCGTCAACTTTAAAGAGTTCTGCTGTGCCCTTGGTGAGTTTAACTCGCTCTCTGCTCTCCACTAATGCAATCTCAGTATCCCCACTGCTATAATTTATAACTGCTTCTCCCGCAGACACTTTGTACAGCGGATCGTTCACAAATAAGCTGAAATTCCTCTTCAAGCTGCACCTGCCGCCAGGTGAGTGATGAACAGTTGTAGCAGCAAATCTAAGTGACAAATCATGTCACAACTCTAACCCGCTATGTTGTCTCTGTCTCTCTTTTGTAAACTAGAAAATAGATTTGTGTTAATGCACCTTCAGCTCCAAACTCTGACTCATTTTCTCTCACAACATATCTACAGTGTTGATACACTCCTGCTGGTTCAAAGATCAAGCACAGCAAATGTTTTCAGACTGGATCCTTATCGTTATGTAGATCCTACCTGACATGACAGCAGCCGCCAGAAGCAGCCTGATGTGAAACACAAGGTCAGATAGACATCAGTCTTTGCTCTACAGGGCCTGAAAACGTAGGAGTCGTCCAATAGCTCAGCGTTTGTTGAGTGAGGACATTGCCCGGGGGTAGAAACTGTCTGTGAATGTGTGTCTGCATGATGTGGCACCGCACGCTTGAAGGCAGCAGTAAGAATAGTCTGTGTTGGGTGAAAGGACTTTGCCATGGCAACGATGGGTGTGAGGAAATGTGAGGGCATTTTGCAGTGGGCTAGTTTCTCCACAAAGAGGATCTGTGATGAGGACGAAATGCTCAAATTACAACTGACAGCTTAGCAGCAGCCGATCACTGAGTCACCGTTAGCAGTGTGCCAGGCCAGTGAGCGTCTAGCAGCAAGGCTTGTTTTATGTCTCACGGAGAGTGTTGCTTCAGCACCAAGGACAGGTCCCCAGTACTGAACCCTCACAGCCTCCAAACGCTGTCTGATAAGTGGGGCAGCACATCTGTCATATCGTTTTTACCTGGACAGTGATGTTTCTGTGACCAGCAAAGTGTAAGTTGATATTTCAGTAAGGAGTATAATGAAGCTGTTGTTTGCTTCTTGTGTAGAAGTAAACAAGTTCTGTTGGTCTTAAATCAACATATTCAATGTCACCATGGCTGCCTCACAATGGGGCTGCACAATTGATCAAATATTAATTAATTAAAATGCACGTTCTGCTCATAGTAAACTCTGCATCATATCAAATCAAGCGCTTCCTAAATTAAAAGTTACCCACCAGCTGGCGATCAAATGTTTTGGCTTCACTTCTGCAGATAGATATTATCTATACAACCAATGTGTTTACAATTAAGTTGCATACAATACAATACAATTGCATACAAGAGCATACAATTGTCTATCTAGCTCCTATTGTTGCTATTGTTTTCTAAGTGCAATAAAAATATGCTGTCACGAAAATCAATGAATAATCAATGACAAATAATCATGATTATCATTTTGGCCATTATCATGCAGCCCTACATCATAAAACAAACCCCAACAACAACAACACACACTCAGTGTTATGTTTGTGTTTTTTTTTTTTTTTCATGAAGCAAAATTTTAATGACGTCACAGCGCTATGCATTGTGGGTTTTTCCCCTCGAGCAAAGTCGTCAGAGTTACGCACTTATGGAAAGGTTGCAGAAAGGGTGCAGATAGAAAGAAAATAAATCACAGTGACCACAAACGCTTGCTGATTTCACAGCAGGAGGCCCTGGAAGTGGGCCAAACGGTCCATTGATCATTTATAGAGCTGAGAGGCTGTAGGTTTTTCAGCCCAAAATCAAAGTACAGCAGTCGTGTTCACTCAGTGACACCAACTGTGTCATGATTGGTTGTAGGGACAACAAAATGTCTTGTTGCTTTAACTCAGTGGTTCCCAACCTATTTTCCTTAAAGCCCTCCCTACTTGTATCTATAAGTACATCATCATCATCATCATAAAAAATAAAAAAAATTACAAATCCTCAAACAAAATCGTCAATTTGAATAAGCTGATTCAGTGTATTAAATGAATTAGTCTTTTTTTTTTATTAAATCAACTTTAATTAATTTACTATAATAGCATTAGAGCCAAAATAGATGTTTAAATAAATGTAATTTTATGGTGGTTACATTGATGCTAGACTGCCCCGTTATTATGGACTCAAATATGGACTCAAGCAGAATATATTGTTAGATTTCTTTACAATGTAGCAAAAAGAAAATTATGTTTTTAAACGTTTTTATATACAGACTTTTGTATAAATGATCCAGTAAGTGTCTTAGTATAATTTTAGTTATAAATGAGCAAACTGCTATGATCATTGGCACCCCCTGGACCCTTGGTTGGGAACCACTCCCTTGACTTATAGCTACAGACCGGAGTGCTAACAATACTAACATCAGGATTGTACTTACTATCAAGACTTGTTGAGCATGAACATAATAACACATGGCAAATAGTCTATTACATTACGCTTTATCTTGCGTGAAAGTTGAAATTTAGTTCAACGGGGACGGCAGTAGCTCTGTCTGTAAGGACTTGGGTTAGGACGCGGAGGTCACTGGTTCAAGTCCCCCATGGACCAAGACCAACTGGTTGCTGGAGGGGTGCCAGTTTACCTCTTGGGCACTGCCGAGGTGCCCCTGAGCAAGGCACCAAATCCCCAACTGCTCTGGGCGCTTGTCAGGAGCAGCCCCCTCACTCTGACATCTCTCCATTGACATGTATATGTACTGTGTGAACAACAGTGTGTAAAACTGAATTTCCCCACTGTGGGACTAATAAAGGAATATCTTTCTTTCTAAATGTTTTCACAGGAAATCTTTACTCATCTGTGTGCAACGGTGATAATTTGATGCGTCATTGACACAAGGGAAAGGCCAGAGTTTGAAGATAATTATAATTTGGAGATAATCAATACGTTTCACGTGCCCACTAGATTTTAAATAGTATTTTAGATTTTACATGGAAATTTGAGCCCGAGTCTGGCAAGTGAGGAAAGGTCACCACAATCATTAAGGTTCTTTTGGTTTGGATCCCATCACAGACACACAGAGCGACTAACAAGGCAGTCCTCGGGCTTATGCAGCACGAAGCTGTCTGCCAAACATAATGACACCGCTGGCTTGTGAGGGTAATTGTGTAACCCAGCAATGCAAACTGACACGCATGCATGACCATACACACACACAGTCATTGGTGGGGTAGCACATCTAATTCAGTATCAACAGAGATTCAGTCTGTTTCAGGATGGTTAGATGGGGTTGCATCACACTGTATCTAATATACTGATGACTCACCGAATACCCTTATCTGTGTTGTCTTCTTTAATCAAATTTTTTAATCAGATTCTTTAAAGAGGAACTATTATGCTGTTTTGCTTTTCCCCTTTCCTTTAGTGTGTTATATAGTTTTTTGTGCATGTAAAATGTACAAAGCCTAAAGTCCACACCAAAGGGAGTTACTCACTGCAACACTGCTCCTGAACGCCTTGTGTGGAGGGGGTGAAAAGAGGTGTGGCAGCATAGCCGCTATGAGAAAAAGCAAGAGTATGTACCTGAAAATAATAGTAATAATAGGTCCTCTTTAACAAATCTACCTTGCTCATGTGGATTCTGTCACTTCTGTCTTCGTCTTTCCTCACTCACAGTCGGTATCTTCCAGCTTTCACAGGTAGTCCTTTGCACTTAAAGGACCAAAGAATCCAGCAGTTTATTCCACTGACTGAAGACTCCTCTCACTTCAGTAGACTCGCTGGTTAGCCTCTTTACTCTTTCTCTTCCTTCAAATTTCACCTTTTACCCTTTCCTCCTAAATTCTGTCATACTGCTGTCTTGATGTTTGCCTGAGTACCTTGAATGCAATGGTTGTTCTTGAAGCATTTCTCTGTACAGCTTGTTGACATGCTGCTTCTAAATTTTAGCATTTGATCTGCCAGAAGATGGTGTGATAAGGAAAAGCCCTGAAAGAGGTAGTATTTCACCCAAATTCGTCACAAACACGCCATGGCTATAAAAAAAAACTGCAAATGTTTTAGTTTTGTGTGATAGTTTACAGTTTGTGTGTGAAATCGACAGGTAGAGGAAAAGTCGACCTGCAGGCCTACCTGAAACAATGGCAAAATGAAATACTTAAGAAAGAGGAAACCATTAAGGACCTGCCACGAATTAACCAGGTAATTTAATCCATGTCTTTTTTATTAACTGAAGGGTCCATTTTCTTCCAGAAATGACAAAAAAAATAAGACTGAGAGCTGAAGTCGGTAATAAAACCGCCACTATATCCTGACAGTAGTACATCAGACAGATAATCTGTCAGAAAAATCATGTTCCTCTGCCTCCCCCTAGTGCTCCTAATGTCATTTGCAAGATGTCACAGCTGCCAAACCTGAACAACTAATCATAGCCGAGCTGTCTTAAGAGCAGCTGTCAATCACTTTTGACAACCAGGCAGCGCTGATCAAAAATGAATCAAGACTCTGTTACTGCAGTGACTATTCCTCGCCTCAAATGTTTTCAGAAACATATTTTAGTGTACTGCTAAACTGTAAAATGAGAAACACGACTGCCATGTTGAGCCACAACCAATTTTACAGCTAAACAGCACACTACAAGATGTTTCTGAAAACATCTGACGAGAGAAATAAGCATTACAGTAACATAACATTGATTCATATTTTATCAGCGCTGCTGTTTTGTGGTAGCAGTGTTTGAAAGCTGATGTAGGGTCTCCTCTGCTCTGAATGGTTGTTTGTCTGTCTCATGTTCACACTTTCACAATAAAATTACCTATGTGACAAAGTACAACACTTTAGTGTTTTTTTACAACACTATTTTCTATCTCAGACTCAGTTCATCCAGTTCTCCAAGACGCTGTACAACATCTTTCATGGCGATCCAGAGGAGGAGTCTCTGTACCGAGCCGTGGCCCACGTGACCAGCCTCCTCCTGAGGATGGAGGAAGTGGGACGGAGGCTGCAGGAGCCGAGCAGCCCCCCCGAGTCCACAAAGCCTGCCAGCACCACCGCTGCTGCTGCTGCACAGGAGGAAGAGGAGCAGCCTTCAACAGAAGAAGCTCCTACCACCCCAGAGAGCTCCGACACCTCCAGCTCCCACAACAGCCAGGACACGGGGTCCGACCTCACGGAGATGGAGTGGTCGTTTTCTTTTGAGCAGGTCCTGGCGTCTCTGCTCAATGAACCGACCATAGTCAGCTTCTTTGACAGGCCCGTGGATGTGCAGGCTAAACTGGGACAAGCAAGGGTTGCCCAGCTGAAGCTAAAGGCCAATAAGTGAAAAGGATACATAAGTGAATTGATACTTTGAGTCTGATTAAAACCCACAAGTCACCATGAATTTCCTTTCTCCACATGGATAGGGGCAGCGGGTTTCAGCGAGGTAGACAGCGAAGTTACTGCTAAAACGGTAAATGAAGATGAGACATCAGATTTTAAAAACTGAGGTGCAACGTGTGTGTTAAGGCAAATGATGATCAGCAACAATGGCTAATGAATAAAGTAAGGCACAAAAAACACTGTTACACCTTCGGTGCATTTTCATGTCAGGCCTCATTGCATACCGTAGGCTGTCCTTCCTCAAAGCTGATTATGCATTTTCAACTTCTGTGATGAAGTTTATTCTCTCATGTAGCCTCAGATTCTTCGGATTTTATGGAAGTTTAGTTTAAAATATGTTTTTCCCCTATATGCCATGCAGCACACAGTATAGATTTGTACTGTGTAAGGGACATTTAGTACTAATGTCCCCTGTATTTAGAAACATGACAGAAGAGTTTGTCTTTCCCTCTGTCATCAACAAATAACTTAAACAAGATGACCAAGAAGTCATAGGAAGATACTCCCTCTGGATATCTTGATATTCTCTTTCAGATTACTATCTGTAAATCCTAACGTGTCCCGTGACTTCAGTGTTTCCTGTTCTTAGGAAACATGTGTTATTCTGTAAATGTCAACTTCTTGTGAGAAACAACAGCTCGCCAGTTGAAGAGGGCCTGAATAAACAGTCGTACAGTGACTAAGGACAAGCAGCAGCGTTGTCCTTGGAAGCCATAAATAGATTTCAGAGATTAACTGAATGACGATGTCAGATGCATTTTTAGTGAGTGCATGAAAGATTCAATTATGGTATTACAGACTTTGCAATAATACACAAGAGAGCAGTACTGCCACACTCATCCATCTTGTTGCTCCAACAGCACCCGATTCGACTGTTATCAGGCCATTAAATAGGTGTTATCAGTCGCTATAAGCACCATAGATGTGGGTCATCAGGGGCCTACTACGTTGCAAAAGTCAAAGTGAAACTTAAAAGCAACACATTTTAACATGTAAAACTGAATGAAATGTCATGTTTTGAAACAAAAAAAGCTTCCTTAGGTTTAGGCAACAAAACTAAAACTTCTTTAAGTTTAGCCAACAAAACTACAATTTCTTTAGGTTTAGGCAACAAAAGTACAACTTCTTTAAGTTTAGCAAACAAAACTACAACTTTTTTCAGGTTTAGGCAACAAAAGTGCAACTTCTTTAGGTTTAGGCAACAAAACTACAACTTCTGTAGGTTTAAGCAACAAAACTACAACTTCTCTAGGTTTAGGCAACAAAACTACAACTTCTTTAGGTTTAGCCAACAAAACTGCAACTTAAGGTTTAGGCAACAAAACTACAACTTCTCTAGGTTTAGGCAACAAAAATACAACTTCTCTAGGTTTAGGCAACAAAACTACAACTTCTTTAGGTTTAGGCAACAAAAGTGCAACTTCTTTAGGTTTAGGCAACAAAAGTGCAACTTCTTTAGGTTTAGCCAACAAACTGCAACTCAAGGTTTAGGCAACAAAACTGCAACTCAAGGTTTAGGCAACAAAACTACAGCTTTGGGTTAAAATACACAAAGACAACTACGCATTGTTAGTTTCACACGGGATGCAAACTTTGGTCTCCTGACAGTCCTGTGTGTTGTGTGCCATCCATCGTCCCTGACCTCCACCCTATATGGAGTTTCACACTGTCTATACTACAGCACCTGGCTTCTGCTCCTGCTTTTGTCATAATTACTGCGGCCCATAGAGGTCGCTGTCATGTTCTTTTATGCCTTCTTTGAGTGATCTACCATGTGAATAGATGTGGGTGTAGTAGGCCCCATTTGACCCACATCTATGAGGCTTTTAGCGACTGATAACACCTATTTAATAGCAACAGTCTAATCGGACAACAGTCTAATCAGCTGAGCAGACGCAGTGACAATATTATAGCATGACTTTGACTATGTTATACTTGAAAATCTGCAAAGGTAAATTAGTTTGAATTCCACACAGTGCTGCTGCAGGAAAACCTGCATCGGCTTGAAAATGTGCTGTGGCTGATCTTCAGAGTGTGATAGGTTGATGTACCGTTTGCTTACATCTGTCTTACTGTATATGTAATGCTCTACTATAAGTGCAGCATTTTGTACATAAAGATCAGTTCAATAGTCGTTTAATTATTGTAAGATATGAGCTACTAGTTGACTGCTGTGGATGAAACACAAACCTTTTGAAGGACATTTTGATTCATCAAATCTCAGGGTGCAATTTGTGCAAAATAAAAAGGGAGAAAGGGATATTTTTTCGACCTGGGATATATAAAGTATACGACTGAGTTATACATAGCTTACAAATGTCTATAAGATTCAAAATATAAGAGCATGTGTGTAGCATAGTTACAGGATACGCCACATTATGCTAGCTGTCAATGAACAGCAAATATTACTGCTTGCTACAGAAAGCCAGATCTAACTTACAGTATTTCTGTTGTTTAATTTCTATCTCTGCATTTTCTGCTTCTGCTTTGTTTTTTGCTTCTATCTCAGTGAATCATTTGCACATTTGTTTGAGATTCACACGTTGTAGATATGCCTGTATCTCGGCCAGATCTCAAAAGGTCATGACCGCTTTCAGCTGCAGCTTGTTGTCTCCAGGGGCCAAATTCACAAAGTTATAGAGCTTTATCTCTGCTTGTCTTTTAGAGGCACTTTAAGCCAAAGTGCAATTTTCTGTGTGCTTTATTTTTTTTTTTTTTTTTATTATTTTGCAATTTGCAAAGTACGTTTTGTTGTTATTGTTTCACTTGAGATTTTAGGACCAAATGTATTTCACTGCGTAATTATTGGGTTCATTAGATTAAGATAAAGATTATTGAAGTGAGCCATCTGAACTGAAAAGACAAATCTATTTACATGACTAATGTAAAAAATATATATCAAAATACACCCCATTCATCTTTGATATCACCACTTAGATCCAAAACTAGATCAATGACATTCAGTGACAGGATGTTTCCATCATTTAAAACGATCACCTCTGACCATGGTCTGACTATTTCAGTACGACTGTTCCTCAGCGGTTCTATGCTGCATTTGTAATTTCTCTGAACTTCAACAAATTATTATATAACACTAATTATAACACTAATATGATCTTAGCAAAGATTGCGTTGTGTTCTTTCTGCAAGGAGCTTTTGTTGCTTAGTATGTTTCCGATGATATGTGATAATATCTTAAAAAATAGATAATGTTCCATTTCATTTGGTCTTTATGAAAGAAATGTAGAACAGTGGTTAAGACAAAACAAACCTTATGATGCTGACTGTGTTTCTTTAGGCATAGCTTCTGGAAAGCATCACTTATGCTGAATTAATTTTTTTTTTGCCCAAAATAGTTTGTGGTTTCTGCTCGGTGGGGAATTAAATGAAAGACTTTGTAGGAACAGTGATGGAAAATGTGACGGTTTTGAAATCTTCATCTTCCTGGCATGCTGTCAGATTTGCCATTAAGCATCAGAGTGTATACAGTGGGCGTGGATAACGCTCCAGCTCCTGCATCAGAATATGATTAATCAAGTCTTTATGTGTGCAAGTGTGGCCTGCAGCTTTTTATAGTCTGTAGCTTTTGCTTGAATGCTTGTTTTGCAAAATATGTGAAGCACAGATATTTCTGTTTACCTGCTTGGTTATGCTTTCTTTTTGTATCTCCATTCAAAGGTATCAGAATAAAGAGTGATGATACTATGAATAATGAGGATTGGGTCTTTCTGAGTTTCAGCCTGAAGCACCTTAAATCTACACACACCATCAGTTGAAATGTGAGTCATAACATGTTAACCGCTACTTCCTTATTCATGGTCATAACAAGCTTCTGCTTTCGTTAATAAATAATGTGTGTTTATACCTGTCGATATGCATGTAATATAGGGATACTTAAGTAGGATTTTACTGTGTTGAATATATGTATCAATGAAGAAGAAGAAGAAGAAGATATTCCTTTATTAGTCCCACGAGGGGAAATTCAATTTTTTCACTCTGTTGTTAACTTATACACGGTACATGCAGACCCGAACACACACATGCACAAACATGCAAAAATGGAGAGATGTCAGAGTGATGGGGCTGCTCCTGACAAGCGCCCCGAGCAGTTGGGGGTTTGGTGCCTTGCTCAGGGGCACCTCGGCAGTGCCCAAGAGGTAAACTGGCACCTTTCCAGCTACCAGTTCACACTCAGTTCTTGGTCCATGTCGGGACTTGAACCGGTGACCCTCCGATTCCCAAGCCAACTCCCTACAGGACTGAGCTACTGCCGCCCCCATATATATATATATATATATATATATATATATATATATATATATATATATATATATATATATATATATATATATATATATATATATATAGTCATAGGTGGATAATCCCATGACGGTGGGCAAGTCTCACTTAACCCACATGCTGTCAAATCCAGAAATGGTCTGGGACTGATGCATATAAATATCAGAAGTCTGTATATTGAAGTAAAAATAAATCACCTGAGAGTTCTCATATCACACTCTGATCCTGATATCCTGCTTCTGACAGAACCCTGGCTGAAGTAGGTAAGTTGGAGAAAATATGATGTAAAAAAAACTATATCCTGACAGTAGTGCGTGAGACAGGTAATCTGAAAAAAAAATCACGTGCCTCTGTGTCCTCCGGTGCTCCTAATTGCACCTGCAAGATTTCACAGACCGGAGGAAAACAACCAATCAGAGCCCAGCTGGAGCCTGCTGTCTCTCACCCACTGCAGCTTTAAGCGTAATGACTGCTGAGTAAATAGGACTTTGTCATGCTTTCAACACACATTTTGTTGATGCTGGGAATCAGTTTGATAAGACGTTCCCAGGTGATGTTCTTAATAGTAAGCCTTTGGCTCAGTCGCCCTCCTTAAACCATACCTCTAAGGTCACCCTGCAGGCCTTCACTACCTCTGCTGTTAGGGAGGAACGGGAAGGAAAAACTAGAGCCTCTGTCCTTCATTTATTGCTGAACAAATCACACATCTCTTTAATCTCTCCATTTCTACTGGAGCTATCCCCCAGGTCTGGAAAACTGCGCATGTAATCCCACCACACAATGGTGATGGTGATAAAAACGATCTTCATAACTATCGGCCAATTTCCAAACTGCCCCGTCTTTCTAAATTCAAGTCGATACTTGATAATCAAAGTTCAAATCATTCCTCTCAAGAGCTTCTGTGTTAAATCTGAATCAATCTGTTTTCAGACCTAAACATAGTACTGCTATTACTTTGGTTATAAATGATATTGTATCTGCTGTTGACAAAGGGAGATATTGTGCTGCCTTCTTTCTGGCTGTCTCATAGACAGCAATGTGTGGTTCTGGGAAATGATCATCTGTACTTTTACCACTGTCAAACAGGGTTCCACAAGGATATATAATTGGGTCCTGTCTTGTTCACAATTGATATTAACAATTAATTATGTCCTCATTAACAAATTGTGATGGCCATCAAGGAAGGAATCTGGTGAGATGACATATGCAAGCATGGTGGTATGTTGTGATTTTTTTTTAAATCTAATTTTAGGAAAGATGTAAAGAACACATCACCATATGTATAAAATCTGATCTGAAATACTTTTGTATCAGAACTGGGATCTGTATTTGTATTGATCACAGTCCCGGTATCATCCAACACCATAACACTACTCTGAGAGGGCACATACTCTGAGAGGGTGCAAATGAAATAAAGTATTGCTGCATTGTTAATCTATGCATGTAAACTTTTACTTAAGAATCAATACAGTGTTTCTGTGAATCGATACAGAATCAAAAATCATAATATCATAATACTCAATATTTTCTTACACCCCGAATGCTTATTAGACTATATCTGACACAGTTGTTGTCACAGAGGCTCCAAACAGGAGCCACAGGTCACCAACAGGTCTGGAAGTACTTTAGCACCCTACAACAGCTGACTGCACCACCACCAACAAACAATAAATATCTACAGACAGCCCCTGGCATGGTTCCTGTCCAGATCTGGGCCCACAAACACTTTAAAGAGTCCCACCTCACATGGTGCCCTGCCTACAGTACTGCCTAGCATTAGGTTATAATGGTTATGTTATAATGCATTTTGAAGACGACAGCTTCACAGCCAGTAAATAAATCTTAAAAAGCTTTTACTGTGCTGAGTGACAGATGGCCAGTGAACTACACTGATATTCATTGTCCACTTCCTGGCTTTTCGCACCACATCTATATGGGAGTCACATGAAAATGTATTAATTTTCCATATAAAAATGATATGTGGAGCATGTAGACAGAGCAAAATGAAATATGGTGCTACCATGTACTAGAGGACTAAGTTTTAATGTCTTGGAAAAGGGAAGCACAAATGTTTTGTGATCCTCACTCCCCATTATTGGGTCATATTTTGACCTGAAAAGCAGGTGTTATGATGGACAGTCTTACCGCTCACTGGCGACACAGCAGCTACAAATATAGCCTCTTTAGGAGGACCATACAGTACATACAGGCCCATAATACATCCTCATTAACAGTGAAACGTCTCCCCCGTTTACTCGTCCTAAAGCGTGCACTCTGTCCGACTGATTTACGAGTACAGCAGTGTGACTCGGTGACGGATGGTCTCTGCGTAACATTCATACTATTCTGGCTCAGAGATTTGGTTGCATATGGTTGCAGCCCAGAGTTCACAACCTTCACCCCCATCACCTGTTCAGTTTTCAGCCTTGTCCTGTCAACAGAGTTCAGGCTGCTCTGGAAGTTTGAGAGCTCTTGACTTGATTCATGACATTGATTAAAGCCAATGAGACCTTAAAAGGGAGTTGGGATATTTTGTGGGGTTGTATGAGATACATATTCATAGATATAGTCTGTGTATTAAGACCTTTACACTCTGGGGGTTGATGAAACAATACCAAAATGCGAAATATTCCCCTACGATTATGCATAGGGCTCTTATTGTGAAAGACATGAACGGAAGTGGATTGGTCTGAGCTGCCTTTGTTGTTTGTTGTTTCATAATCTCAACGCACAGCGTGATTGGTTGATGCCTTTATTCATGGTGCGAAAACTCGTTCTGAAATAATCTACGCTGATGTGCAATATTTTCATTCTGCTGGTATTTCGTTCACCTAAAATGAATCAATATCAGAATATTTTTCACCACCTTGCCATCATACAGCCCTCTCCGACAGGGAACCGAAGCCGTCCTCTATGCCCTCTTCAAAGCCTCAAGACTGTGTTGACAAAAACAGTAATTTTATCTTGTAGAACACAGAAGTTGCTGATCTACCACTGCCTCAAACAAACAAATGAAAAAAAAGATTGAGGCAGCGGTAGATCAGCAACTTCCCTGGTCTGAGAGATAAAATTACTGTTTTTTACAAAGGAGTCTGGTGGTTTTGAAAAGAGCAGAGATGTATATAAAGGCTCCAGTTCCCAGTTGGAAAACATCACAAAGATGTGCCAATAAATTGCACTCTAAGCGAGCTACAGTGTGCAGACCTTATATGTTTTTCACTTCAGTTCCCAGTTGGAAAGGGCTGTCTGATGGCACCCTTAAATGATATTGATTTTTTTCTTTGGTGAGTCCTCCTTTTAGGTGGCTAAAATACATTTTGATGCTGTCCCCGTCCACAGCAGTATAATGCTTTCCTCCTGTGCTGGCAGTCCTGTCGGTTTCAACAAATTGGTTGCGTGCAGACCATCATCTAATTTAGGTAATACACTGACTACAGATCATTTCAAAAGATCCAAACTATCCCTTAAAGCATTTCTCCTAAGTCCTCACAGACAAACAGGACTGCTATTTAATGGTATTGTATACGCAGTGAAAAAAGCATTGTTGCTTCAAAATGCTGCTGGTGCTTTTGAAATTAAAAAGTCAACAATTATTTATAATATCTGACTGAATGAATGAAACTATTGCAGTTGCTAATCAGCTGCAGGGAAGAGGACAGACGGTACACTGCATTATGCTCACCAAGCTTCTTTGTCTTTATCTGGGCTAAATTGTCAGCAACAATGTGTTTTAGTTGCTGATGCCGGAAGAGAAACTTTTGGTCCCCTACCCCCATTTACGAACAATCCTCCTACAAGTGTACATGAGAGTTATTTATAGCAGCAGTGAGGAAGTCTTTGAAGCAGACCTCTCACTAGCGTATGATGGTATGTGTTTTGGAAATGAGTCCATCCACACCATGCTCAGTCTGTGCATGTTTGCTGCGGCTGCTGGAAACCAAGCCGTTAAGATGGCAGCCTCAGGAAAAAAATAGCGGAGCTGCACTGATATGCTGGGCAAATCGAATCAAAGCTGCGATTGCAACACTCAGATAAAGCAAATCTTACAAACCTTCCTTTTATTACAATACGTCATTGAATTCTGATGACGAATGCGAACGATCTCAAATTCATCTTTTCTGCTTTTTTAATTCATCACTAAACAACCAAACAACTGATCCATTTAATACAAGATTTGTTGTTGATTGGTTCCCTCAAATAACAGTCATAACCTCCCATCCAATCAGGTGAGAGTGTAGCGTTTAAACGGACAGGACAGCAGATGTTCATAGGAGGCTGTTGTCAAGTGGGTCCAGTTTGGGACTTTTCTGCCTTTGAGGAACTAAAGTGTATCTGTGAAACACCACTAAGGGCGTTACAGATGTCATGATCAGGTTTTTCTGATTGTGATTAGAGTCCTTTAACATGGAGTAT
This sequence comes from Pterois miles, assembly GCA_947000775.1. Classification (NCBI taxonomy): domain Eukaryota; kingdom Metazoa; phylum Chordata; class Actinopteri; order Perciformes; family Scorpaenidae; genus Pterois; species Pterois miles. The sequence goes on from CAMQGK010000052.1 coordinate 16,383,907, forward strand.
CTGTCAGTACAGAGGCCAATCCATGGACTGTATATAAGAAGTGGATGCAATCACAGTCACAGTAAGTGGCACAAGTTAAGTACAAGTGAACGCTGAATAAGACATTTTAGGCAACCAAAATGTTATAATTACTGTATTTTCCGCACTATAAGGCGCACTTAAAATTGCCCAACTGTTTAACTCAGACACTGATGATGAAGGATTTGATGGATTTGTGGAAGACGAATGAACTGAATAGTGAGTGTATTGTTTTGTATTTCATGTGTGATAGCTGAATAATGCTGAGTTATTGAAATTATTGAGTTATTAAATGAAATGAAAATTAAATTGTTTCACTTAATGCGCCTTATAGTGCAAAAAATATGGTAACTTTCATGAACTGAAAACACACCATGAAAGGGTTAAAGTAAGTAAGTAAGACAAAAACTCTGACAACTCCCACACCACAAAACACTGTGGCAGCAACCTGTCAGTCACAAGGTAACCACACCCTGCTTAATGGTCTATTAGAGTCTAAATGGGACCATAATTTTCTAAATAAACATCATGCTGTATTGAGCAGTTGAGACCATAAACTCATGTTTATAACATTTACTGAGGTAATAAATCAAGTGAGACACGCTCATTTTCTCATAGATTTCTATACTATCAGACTTCTTTTTGCAACCAGAGGAGTCGCCCCCTGCTGGCTGTTAGAAGGAATGCAGATTTAAGGCACTTCTGCATTGGCTTCACGTTTTAGACCCTGGAATTGCCCACTAGTCCAATCTCAAACCTTAATTTGACACACCCCGAATTTTCACAAGCGACTTGATCTGAATACTGAAGCTCCTAGCTTAAGGCGGTAGTTTAAGCTAGGAGTTTAAGGCAGTAGCAGCTCAGTCTATTGGGACTTGGCTTAGGACCCAGATGGTAGCCGGTCCAGCACAGACCAGGTACAGCAGGGGTGTCAAATATATGGCCTGCGGGCCAGATCAGGCCCGCAAATGAGTTTAATCCGGCCTGCGAGATGATTTTGCAAAGTATGAAAATGAGCTGCATTTTTTCAATGAAAGAAACTGCTGTTCCACATGTGGTGATAAACGCAAGTAAACTGTTTATAGGGGCTGAGCAAGTACACCTGACAGCTGGCCCAGAGCTGCCTTGTCGTTCTGCCTATTATGTCTTAATAACTTGAACAAAATGCTACAAGGGCGCAACAAAGTTGTCACACAGTATTATGACAGCATATGTGCGTTCAAGTTGAAGCTGTCATTGTGGGAGACACAACTCACGTTTGCTGCTAACCTTCCTTGTCTGAAAGATGTGCGCGCAACCCAACATGTGGCGGATATGAAGCGTTTCAAAGATAAAATAACAGGACTATTGCGGGAGTTTGAGCAACGCTTTCAGATTTTTGGTGAACTGGAGAAAGACTTCAATGTTTTTTGCTTGTCATTCACCGTGAATGCCTGTGATCCGCCCATCAACATCCAACTTGAAATAATAGACTTGCAGTGTGACTCAGATTTGAAGGGCAAATTTGCTGCAGTGGGCTTGGACACATTTTATCAGTATCTCTTGCCAGGTTACCCCAACTTGACAGCCCTGGCTGCAAAAGTGTTGTGCATGTTTGGAACCTCATATGTTTGTGAGCATGTTTTCTCTGTAATGAGCATCAATAAAACAAAGCTGCTCTCAAGGCTCATTCACAAACACTTGAATGACATCCTGAAATTGGCTGCCACTCAGGCTGTGATGCCTGATATTGATGAACTAGCTCAAGAGGCTAAAAGATGCCAGGTTTCAGGAGTAAAATAAACAGTGGCTAACCCCACTTAACCTCTTAGGACCTGGCGTACACATGCGATGGCATCACATTTTGGGTCATATGAATATAATACTTAATTTTATTTAACTGGGGTCTTGTGTACACGTACGAGGATACGTACACTGCCATCTAGTAGTCCTGCAACTGTTTGCAGCACTTCAAATGAGCCATACTGTTGCTATGACTGTCCAAAAGGGGAAAAAAAATTTCATTTTGTTAAATTGTACTGTGATGTTTCAAAATTTAAAAAAAAAACATGTTTGCAAGTGTTATTAATAAATGCAAAAGCAGTCAGGAAAAACACTGCTGTGTTCAGAGTGGACATATAGAGGTTTGCACTATTACACAATGGTGATTTTATTGTGTTTTATGGAAATTCAGAACGAGTGTCCGCATATGTGGACATAATTTTTCTTGAAAACTACATTATGTCAAAAGATGATGCTTAGTTTTTATACTTATCAGGTTCCAATAAGCCCAAATAGCAAAGAGACATCAAAAATGCATATCAAAAAAAGAGCTCAGGTCTTAAGAGGTTAAAATGCTGCATGAGACACTTATGCACCCTGATATAGCTCTGTGAAAATTACTGTCTTCTGTGAAGATTTAACGAAAGTGAGCAGCGTGTGATTTACTGTAATAATGTCACTTCAGGTCATAAGTTTGGTTTGCTGAAAGTGTTCATGCATTGCGCAGTTTTTATTTTTCTATCAATAAACAGTGAAGCCTACAAGGCAGGGAGTACCTCAACCCTCTTGAATAGTTTCTATCTCAGTTTGTATGGTGTGGTGAGTTAGCTCAGGATTAAGATGTGGAACTGATAAATGATGTATTTGATAACTAGAAGAGTTGTTGATATTTTGTTCAATCCCTGATAAAGTTGTATGCCTTTGTAGATACACTGAGACAAAGTCCAGTTCAATCACTGAGGCATTGTGTTCTTGAATTGCTTTATTTTCTTCCTCAGAACTTTCTGTTTTGTCAAGAGGATTATTTGTGCGTGTACATTTTCAGAATTGTTGTCTATTTTGCCAAACTAAAACAAAGGAAACAATCTGATGTTGACATTATTTTTAAGTTTATTATTTTAAATATTTTACTGGTCCGGCCCACTTGGGAATAGATTTTCCTGCATGTGGCCCCTGAGCTAAAATGAGTTTGAAACCCCTGAGGTACAGGGTGTGGACTGGTAACTGGAGAGGTGCCAGCTCACCTCTTGGGCACTGCCAAGGTGCTCTTGAGCAAGGCACTGAATCCCTAACTGTTTGGGGCATAACAATGAGAAGCATGCTACCTGAATGCTTTCTACACTGAGCTTTGCTAATGAGAAAGAGAGAGGAAAGATAACAGCTTACCACTGGAGTTCAGCAAATGTGTTTATTTTGCTAAACTGGATGTTAGAAATCATCAGTCACTTGCATTGGTGCCACAAACGATTTCTCACATTCATACAATTTTTTTTTTCACTTGCATATGCAGCAGGATGCTCACAGTGGAGGCTGCTAGGAGTGCGGCAAAAACTGTAGAGTACACAATAAAATTTAATACAGTAGTACAGTGATGAAACCCGGTAGAATACAGTGAAGAATCAGAGTAGAGTACAACAAGGAAACACGGTAGAATACAGTAAAAAAAAAAAAAAAAAAAACACAGTAGACTACAGTGAAGAAACACAATAGAAACACAGTGGAGTACAATGAAGAAAAACAGTACAGTAAAGAAACACAGTAGTACAGAGTAATTGAAGAATACAGTAGAGTACATTGAAGAATCACAGTAGAGTACAGTGAAGAATCACAGTAGAGTACAACAAAGAAACACGGTAAAACACAGTAAAAAAAAAACCCACAGCAGAGTACAGTGAAGAAACACTGTAGAAACACAGTAGAGTACAGTAAAGAAACACAGTAGAGTACAATAAAGAAAAACAGTAAAGTACAGTAAAGAAACAGTAGAGTACAGTGAAGAAACAATACAGTACAGTAGATTAACCATAGAATACAGTAAACACAGTAGACTATAGTAGATTAACCGTAGAGTACAGTAAGGAAACACTGTAAAGTAGATTAACACAGTAGAGCACAGTAGAGACTGAAGAGTAGAGTAGAGTAACTGTAGAGTACAGTATATTAACACAGTCGAGTACAGTAGATGAACCGTAGAGTACAGTAGATTAACACAGTAGAGCACAGTAGATGAACTGTAGAGTACAGTAGATTAACACTGTAGAGTACAGTAGATGAACCGTAGAGTACAGTAGATTAACCGTAGAGTACAGTAGATTAACACAGTCGAGTACAGCAGATGAACCGTAGAGTACAGTAGATGAACCGTAGAGTACAGTAGATGAACCGTAGAGTACAGTAGATTAACACAGTAGAGCACAGTAGATAAACCGTAGAGTACAGTAGATTAACACTGTAGAGTACAGTAGATGAACACAGTAGAGCACAGTAGATGAACTGTAGAGTACAGTAGATTAACACTGTAGAGTACAGTAGATTAACACAGTAGAGTACAGTAGATGAACCGTAGAGTACAGTAGATGAACACAGTCGAGTACAGTAGATGAACCGTAGAGTACAGTAGATCAACACAGTAGAGTACAGTAGATGAACCGTAGAGTACAGTAGATCAACACAGTAGAGTACAGTAGATGAACCGTAGAGTACAGTAGATCAACACAGTAGAGTACAGTAGATTAACACAGTCGAGTACAGTAGATGAACCGTAGAGTACAGTAGATGAACCGTAGAGTACAGTAGATGAACACAGTCGAGTACAGTAGATGAACCGTAGAGTACAGTAGATGAACCGTAGAGTACAGTAGATGAACACAGTCGAGTACAGTAGATGAACCGTAGAGTACAGTAGATTAACACAGTCGAGTACAGTAGATGAACCGTAGAGTACAGTAGATGAACACAGTCGAGTACAGTAGATGAACCGTAGAGTACAGTAGATTAACACAGTCGAGTACAGTAGATGAACCGTAGAGTACAGTAGATGAACTGTAGAGTACAGTAGATGAACCGTAGAGTACAGTAGATTAACACAGTAGAGTACAGTAGATGAACCGTAGAGTACAGTAGATGAACCGTAGAGTACAGTAGATTAACACTGTAGAGTACAGTAGATCAACACAGTCGAGTACAGTAGATGAACCGTAGAGTACAGTAGATGAACTGTAGAGTACAGTAGATCAACACAGTAGAGTACAGTAGATTAACACTGTAGAGTACAGTAGATCAACACAGTCGAGTAAAAAACAGTAGAGTACAGTAGATGAACCGTAGAGTACAGTAGATGAACTGTAGAGTACAGTAGATTAACACAGTGAGTAAGTAGATGAACCGTAGAGTACAGTAGATGAACCGTAGAGTACAGTAGATGAACTGTAGAGTACAGTAGATCAACACAGTAGAGTACAGTAGATGAACCGTAGAGTACAGTAGATGAACTGTAGGGTACAGTAGATCAACACAGTAGAGTACAGTAGACGGGGCGGCAGTAGCTCAGTCCGTAGGGACTAGGTTTAGGAGGCGGAGGTCACCGGTTCAAGTCTCCCATGGACCAAGACCAACTGGTTGCTGGAGAGGTGCCAGTTTACCTCTTGGGCACTGCCGAGGTTCCCCTGAGCAAGGCACCGAACCCCCAACTGCTCTGGGCGCTTGTCAGGAGCAGCCCCCTCACTCTGACATCTCTCCATTGACGCATGTATATGTACTGTGTGAACAACAGAGTGTAAAACTGAATTTCCCTACGGGGATTAATAAAGGTCATCTCATCTTATCTTATCTCATCTTGTCTTATCTTATCTTAGATCAACACAGTAGAGTACAGTAGATTAACACAGTAGAGTACAGTAGATGAACCGTAGAGTACAGTAAAGAAACAGTAGATATGCATGGATCGGCCCCATACTAATCTATAGGAACAGCTCAGGACATCCTTAATTATTCTCATGTGGAGGTTAAAACTCGATGAGAAATAAAGATTTGGATGTAGCCAGCTCAGAGGCATGTGATTTATAACTGATACATATTTGTAAGTGTTTTTTATGACATGACGTCAGTTTTTCAGTTCATGTGACATTATCTTTGGAATAAATCCATGGTACTTAATCTCAAACAAGGGAGGTTTTCAACAAAGTGGAACTTTTTTTAATTTTTTTTTTATTTAAAAAAAAAAAAAGCAACTTGTGAATAGGCCCAGTGAACAAATCCCAACCCTCTTCTGGTAGCTCAAATCTTTATAGTTAAACACTGTTTCGAGTCAAAGTCAGTCAGCAACGAGTAAGCAATTCACACCTGATGTGGGTCAAGTACGACAGACTTGGAGGTGAACGTAAACAATCCGTTCAAGTCTACATCCACTTCAATGATGTGAAAACATTCATAATGAGGCGACTTGCAAACCAAAGTGTGCTGACTAAAATATTTCACATCCAAATACTTGAAATCTAGCTGTCACACATTCGTAATTCACATTTGATGAATTACAAGTTTTATAGACTTTTTACAAACTTGTTGATAACGTTATTATTTGGATTATTTTTATTGATGTTTTTATTGTTGTATTTATTATACGGTTTTATTTTTCTTCATCATTTATCGATTTGTATTACTTTTTTTGTCTTTTATCTTTGTGTTTAAATTTGACCTTACTTTGTCTTGCTTTTATCTGTTGTTATATTGTGTTGTATCTTGGTTTTGTTTTGATTTGTCTGGCAAAGCACTTTGTACATTGTTTGTAAAGGTTCTGTATAAATAAAGTTAATATTATTATTATTATTATTATATAACAGCATGGCTGAGAAACTAAGATTTGCTGAGCTGCAGGATAAATTATACACATTTATACAACAGTTTTTATCAAATTGCATTATCATCAACTTCCCTCCAGCAGTGTGCATGTTGTGAAAAAGCTGCAAGCAAAAGAAATACGGCCCGAGTACAGTATATCTGTTACATTTTTATGATGGATGAAAATGAAATAGATGTTATTGATGATGATGATGCAGTACGTGGTAGATCTGATATCTGACTTGGAACATGAAATCTGACAGACGACTCTTTTGCTGCACATAAGGTTTAATCAAATTACATTCACAAATAAGTAAGCATAACAACTGAATGTTTGTGTATGTCAACCTATCTACTTTTTGATTTATAAAAGTTAATGTTCAAAGGAAGCAGCAGTTTGTGTCTCCCAAACATTTCACATATTTCAACTGAAGTAAGAGATTCATTCCTGTGTAAAAACAGCGTTTCGCTTTTGATTTGCCACCTCTTCTGTACGTCTCAGTTTTAGGGACTAAACCGCTTGTAAACACAACAATTCTCAAATTATGCATCTTTATCACCCACAAATATGGAAGCTGATTAATGTCAAAGACATTGAGTGCAAAATTTGAAAATTAATTAATCAACAAGTCAACACCTCAGAAAATGCATGAGCAGATTTGTAGACACAGGACGGTTTTCAGTACAGTTCAGTAGCTGATGATTCGATGCCACAAGAGGAGTTAATAAATTGTGATTTGAGTAGGAAGTGCAGCTTTTGCGTATAATTTTCAGAGTTGTATCCTTCACACATACTCATGGTGAGAGCGGAGTAAGATTTATGTGTCACCATATTTAACCCTGCATTCTATGTAACGTCATACTACTTGACCATAAGAGCCATTTATGGGTGTGTCCCATAGAAATACAATAGGAGTAGAAAGGACATTGAACTGTTTTCCATGCTCATTTCACTAGTACAAAAGAAAATGGCAACTGTTGTTAGTTGTTGTTATAAAACATGTCAACCGAGACGTAAAGTGTGGTCGAAACTCGCCAGTAGCTTGACCTTCTCCGGAGTGACATGAAGTGAAGTGGAGGGACAGCTACACCCAACCCTGCTGTTCAGCTCATTTTCTGTAATCAGTGTTACAGCTACATAACTAGTTAGCTTGCAAGCTTGCTAATGCCACCATGCTTTAGTGTTACACTAGCTAACTTGGTCTTGCTAATTCTACCATAATTTAATGCTACACTAGTTAGCTTGCAAATTCCACCATACTCTACTGCTTCACTCGTTAGCTTGCTAATTCTATCTTGCTTCATGCTACACTAGTTAGCTTGCTAGCTTGATAAGTCCACCACGATTTAATGTTGCACTTGTTAGCTTGCTAGCTTGAAAATTAAACCATACTTTACTGCTACACTTTTGTTACGTTTGTTAGCGTGATAATTCCACCATGCTTTAATGCCACACTGGCTACAGATAATGAGCTGAGTATTATTTAATTTGGCAATAACACTGTGCTTTCCTACACTGTGACAAGAGTGTATGGATGAAGCACTATGTTGTTAAATTTTCCTCATTTACCTTGGCTCTCTGCTTCGTAATGTTACTACTCTACAGCTAATTTAGTTGTTACTGTAAAACCTCATGTCGGTTTAGTTCTGGTGCCTTCAAATGGCGTTGTGTTTATTTATGTTTTGTTATTTCAATTTAACCTTTATTTAACCAGACAAGTCAATTTATGGTGCCTTCAAATGGGGTTGTGTTTGCCATGTTTACAAGATGGGAAATCGACACGATATGCATGCCGTTCAAGTGGTTAAGTCGTGAGGAACACTGTTGCTAAGCAACAGCAATATTAACGCTACTGTCCGAGTCTAGAAGTTACAGAGGCTAACAATTTAGCAAACTAGCAAGTGGGTAACATAGTACATGAAATAAACAACAACAACAAAAAAAAAAAACATAGTCAACATGGTCAACACGGTAAACACCCCATTTGAAGGCACCATACGAACAAATTCCCATTACAATGGCAGCCTGGTGTTTACGAAGTACCAAGTTCATGAGAAGAGTCCATCTGAACGCCCTCCTCTTGTGATATTCACAACCTTATAAGTGAAAATTTTCATTTATTGTTTTTCTTTGTAATTTTATAATATGTCTGGGGAAACTGTTGATATTTCCAACGGCCTCATCTTTTTCCTCTGTCATTACGTCGTTGCATTTCTGTGGCTTCTAGACAGCAACAGTAACATTACTATTGCTGTTGCCTAGCAGTAGTGTTCTCACGACTGAACGCCAAGTACACTGTGTACATGACTTTCCATGTTGTAAACACAAGCCCACAAATTTAATTTGAAGGCACCAATTTATACAGAAGTTAGCCCACTACAATGTTTGCAGTGGCAACATTTTACATAAAAATGGCAGCCATTCTGACCATCCTGCTACATTGATTTGAATGGGAATGTCCATTCTACTCCTGTTTCTATGGTATGTCCTTATAATGCCTGTTTGTAATGGTCTCTGACATTTTACAAATCTGTCCCTGTGCGTTCACAAATCTTGACACGCAAATTGCTAATCCACAATGTGGTCACTCAATAGTTTTGTTCCTAATTCTCTTCCATGTTCATACTCATACATGCAAATATTTTTCATGGGTAAATGCATGTTGATTCTGAGTCTTGGATAGAAACAGTAGCTCCCTAGATCTTCAGGTCATCCAGCCTGCTCTTGTTATTGCTGCTCTTGCTTGACTGACTGTTTCTGCGCAGGTTTTCAATGGGCATCTCGAAGGCAGGACTGGAGATTTTTCTCTCCTTTACATCATCGCCCTCTGCTTTAACTTTTCTCTCCACCGCCATGTTGTCTCTGTTCTGCTTGTAAACCGCTTTGCTGTTGTAGGGGCTGTAGGCCGAGTTCGGCTCTGCCATGCTGTACTTTGACTCCGTGGGGAAGGGTTCAGGGACTGCAGGATGACCAGAAAAGTAGTTATAGTTTGGGACGTAGGGCATGACCGGCTCGGTTATGGCCTTGGTAGCCTCACTCGCAGCCTGGGATCGTCTGTAACGAAGGCCCTGGTGGCACTTTGTGAAACCTAGATGGTACATTTCCACTAGGTTCAGAAGCAGGGAAATGGAGGCCACGGCCAGCATGAAAAGGATGAAGACCGTCTTCTCAGTGGGTCGAGAGATGTAGCAGTTAACCATGTTAGGGCAAGGCCAGCGGTCGCAGGTGTACATTGGCTTAAGCTCAAAACCATACAGGAAGTACTGAGCTACAATAAAGGCCACTTCAAACAGGGTCTTGAAAATAATGTTGAAGACGTAGGTACGCAGCAGTGCGCCCTTCAAGCGCACGTGGCCCTGGTTGTCTTTAATTGGGGCCTTCTTGGCTTTGGTGCCAAGCATCTGTTGCTGCTTTTCACTAAGCAAGGCAAGGTCCTTCTCTTTCTGCTTCTCCTTTTCCTCCATGCGGACCAGATGAAGGATGTGGCCCAGATAAATGAGCGTTGGTGTGGAGACAAAGATGATCTGCATCACCCAGAAGCGGATGTGAGAAATAGGGAAGGTCTTATCGTAGCAGACGTTCTGACAACCGGGCTGCTTGGTGTCACATGTGAAGCCCGACTGCTCGTCGCCCCACACCTTCTCAGCGGCAGCTCCCAGCACCAGGATGCGGAAGATGAACAGCACTGTCAGCCAGACTTTGCCCACGACGGTAGAGTGTTCCTGGGCACTCTCCAGAAGCTTCCCCAACAAGTTCCAGTCAGCCATACTGGCTCACGAATATTGACTAAGTTCTATCGAAAAAACCAGGAGAGAAGCCTGTCAGGAAAGGGAAAGATTTGTATTTTTACTTGGATTAAACAGACTCTGGTCCAGTCATTTAAACAGACTTGGTACAGTATGTCCTAAAGCTACAAATCAGGCCCTTGCTTCGACATGGTTTGGTTGTGAAATTGGTTTTCGATCTTATCTTGTATCTTTTCTAACTAGCTGAACCTTCCAAAAATATACTACATTCTAACACAGATTAAATCAGCTGATTTCTTGGCTAATCGGAGGCAGTGGAAACAAGCTGTGAAAACAACACTTTAAGTTGATATGCTGATTTGGAGTCCTGCTTCTGTCTACCTGGTTTGAATGTAAATCAAATAGTCACTCTACGCTGAGCTCTGTTTTTGGTCTCCACTAACTCCTAAGGGAAATATCTGGATAATTAGCAGCTCAATGCGCCACTTTGTTCATTAGCTGGTTGCTGACTTTAAGCGTCTGTGGTTTGGTGCTGGGCAGGTAGCACATGTATAGTGGGTTTTCAAATTTTAATTTGTCTATTTTTGCTCAAAACATCTGACTGCTGGGCATGATAACGATGCTGCGAGAGGTGAAAATGAATCGAAATGGTTGTGTTTCTAAAACCAAAAGTATGAGTGTAAAGTGGCGAAATGCTACACAGAGCTGTGGGGAGGAGCAGCTGATAATTGATGACACAGATGATAACTTTCTGTTAGTGTCACTTGCAAGGACCCCTTGCATACTACACAGTCTAATGATCAATTGTTAATTTAAAAAAATGGATTCTCATGGCTTTAAAGCAGCAGTTGGCAAGTTGGGCAGAGAGACAGGTAATCTAGAAAAAAAAAATCATGTTCCTCTGTGTCCTCCAATCAGAGCCCAGCTGGAGCCTGCCGTCCCTGACCAGCTGTCAATCACTAACGAGCTCCAATCTAACGGTCAAGCTTGGCAGCGCTGATCAAATATGGATCAATATTCTGCTACTGTAATGCCTATTTCTCTCCTCAAATGTTTTCAAAAACATCTTGTAGTTACTGTTTAGCTGTAAAATGAGAGTTTGCTCTGGCAGCCATGTTGAGACCCCAGATGTTTTCTGAAAACATGTAAGGAGATAAATATACATTAAAGTAACAGAATATTGATTCATATTTAATCGTTTGATCAGAGTTTGTGAGTGATTGACAACAGCCAATAGGAACACACACTCTCTCTCTGAAATGACCAGTGATTGGTCAAAGTCTCCCGTCACAGGTTAGATTTTTTTAAAGCCTGAAAACAGAACCATGAGGAGGTGCAGAAGTCTAGTTTTCTCTCACAACACCTGAATTATAATATGCTGAAAGGTTATTATGAAATTTTTGCCCGATGATGCCAAAAAATATTCTGTCTACTGCAGGTTTAAACTCAAATTTAGAAGCAAGAAGCCACAATATAATACCTGTCACACAATTTATTCATGACATCCCTTATATGCTTACCCTTATAAATATTCTATTTGGTTTTGATGTCACCCCACAACCAAAGGCTACTGTAATTTAAAGGAAATTTACTAATAGAAACTGATTTATTATGAATTCAGTGTTTGTACTCCAAAAGGTTGTGTCCTATCCAGTGTACGCTAATAAAGAGGGCAAGGACACAGCTGACTGTGTGTGAGAGAAAGCCCTGGAGCAGGCAGGGGAGACTCCTACATCTTGTGACACAGTACCCAGCATTGCTCCCCGACTCCAGAATTAGGTTTCTAGTTCAGATTTCAGGACCTATTGGTTACAACATGGCAAAAATATTTCTTGCAAATAGTCATACTTGTCCTTTAGTGCTCAGAAGTGGACAGACTGAATCGGACCACCTGTTTGAAATACATTAAGACTGTCAGCCAGGAATTAAAGGATTACTTAAAGGATCAGCACTTTTCATAAAGTAGTAACTGTTGTAAGTGTACTTAATACTGAGCCCAGATTTCATTCCCAAATTAGTACTTCCATATACTGTATAAAATATACTGCACATGGCCAAATTAACTTCAGAACTGTATTGTGTTTTTGATTAATAAGTTACAAATTCAAAATAATTATCTTAGATATCTTCATTAAGAAAGACTTACCTGATAATTTTCATCGCCTACAGCCGTGCAGATCCAGAGTCAGTCAGTGACGGAGCCTCTTCAGTTCACAGAGAGGCCATATTCTCCTGAACCACTGGGGAAAGTGCGGCACCAAGATAAACTTTTCTGAGATACTTTTCACTGGAGGTCCTGTGATCCCGCCTGCTGCCCTCCCACTCTGACCTGATCAATGGCCAGTGTTCAACAAGCACCACAGTTAAACCTTTCTGGTCTCCGAGTGAGCACAGATGAAAACATCCCCACTTGTGCAAAAGTATAAAACTCCTCACTTAAGAGGTGTTCCTGCTCGATGGAGTGGCAGCTCGAGAGTCCAGTGAGGATGCAGGTCAGTCTTACATGTCAGTGTGATCTAAATATAAGTCACGGTGATGGGAGTGGCTTTGTTGTCACTCTCATGGTGACCCCTGACTGTGTGGAGGAGCGTCAGACACCACAGAGCCTTCCCTCAGTGCTGCAGTGAGCGCTGCTCCTTGTCAAATGACTGATAAGTTTATGCATGGTGGTAATAAACAGACAGACATACAAACTTGCTCCTGTTCTTTAGACTGGGTCATCTGGAAGTTCTTTATTCTTTGTATTAACTCAGTTTAGCTAAACACTTCATTTTCACTCACACACACCCACACACACACACACACACACACACGCTATATATTATATTGATACTATATTGATATACTATAATATACGGTACATCATGATATAACACTATAATTAGTACTTTCGCGTATGGTACTTTAGCACATTCTGATTATGTTTCTGTACTTTAACTTAAGTAAAATTAAATGCATAACATGCTCAGTGATAACTTCTGCCATTAAAGCCTGATCTCCTCCGTACATGTCATTGTCCACGATAACTACTGATTAATGGAAAAGCTGAGCAGTGTTGTAGCTGAATTCACCACCCAATAATCGACTCATTAGCTATAAAAATAGATCATCAAAATCAGCCTCCTTCTGGTGACCTTCTAGCTTTTCCAATCCTCTTAATGTGAATTTCCCCACTGTGGGACTAATAAAGGAATATCTTATCTTAGGAATATCTTAACAAAACGTGTGGGTTGGACTGACACGTAACAATAACTTAGCTCACACACAGTCACCAGTAACGGTAACCACAGACTGGAATAACAGTTTGGAGGTTTGTTTTAGGTACAGTGCTGCCCGTATGAGTCACGTCAATCTGAACTCTATAGATGGTGTGCGTTCCATAAAAAGAGATGAGTCCGCATGCTCGGTCACTTCAGGTCCAGCTGTCCCTAGGGTCAACCATTGTCACCCACACACTGACCCCTTACGTGGCCAGGCTATTGATAACCCAAAACTCTGCACTCTGGCCTTCAGAAGGACCTTAAGAAGGACTTAATCAACCTTAGAAGTTTCCCAACAGGTGGCAACACGGCTCCGAGGATCTCTCGCCTAAAGACGGTGACGGTGTCACTACTGTAAGCAAGTGATTGAGTTTCATTCATGTTTCCCATAGTTAAAGCTGACAGCGGAGGAGAATCACAGAAAGTGGCCCCACTGTGACTGCAGCTTCATTTCTTATTATTGCAGATAGCTGCTGCTCTCTGGTGATTTCAGGTATTACATGGCTTAGTCAGCAAATCAAAATACTGTACACCAGAACAATTTCCAGTTTACCAGAGCACTCCCACTGGAGTCTAATTGGACAATTTAAGAAACCGTAGACATTTCACAAGTCATTTCAACATGTATAATCATTTCTTTCTGAATTTGTAAATCACATTTAAGAGGTGGTAAGAAACCCCAGTAAAAATTACACAACTACACAAACTGTGGTTGATTTTATTCTGCTGTGTACTGACAATAAATAGACATCCAGAAAATTAATGGATTTAACCCTTGTGCCTCAATATAAAAAAGTTTCTCTGATGTCCTTAGACTTACAATTAATGTCTGCACCAAAAAAATGTCAGAAAATTATATATTAATATTATTTCCACTGTCACCGAGTTAAATTTTTAAGCCAACTTCAGTCCTGGTCCTCACTACCAAATATTCATTAATTTTCAGAGTTTCAACCCTTTAAATGCCAGCTTGTTTACATGATCCCACTGTTGTTATGAAACAAAATTGAATATTTTCTGTATACTAAATGCTAAGGGGGCTTTTTATTTTTCCACAGTCTGGGAAATGTCAATGATTAGCAACAGCAATTATTTTTGTGCATTTTCATTTTTTGTGCAATGTCAGATTTAAAAGGTATATTATGTAGCATTGCCAGTAGCTGTTTGTAAACATGCAGCATTCAGAGTTGGCCCTTCCACAGTGGCTCAATGTGCCAGAGAGAGAGCGAAGTGGTGGTCGAGCAAGCTAGACAGTGAATGAAGAGAGGGAGCGGCGTTGGCGAGAACACAGCAGTGAATCAGGGAAATAAAAATATTGTTGTCTGATTGTTTCACAGTGGTTACGTTCTAAAACACAAAAATACCCACACCTCCACTACAACTAATTACAAATATTCATTCATTTTAATAACTTTAACTTTCAACCCTTTAAATGCCATTTTTGCTTTGCATAAATCTATTATTATTTTTTTTAGGAAGAAAGTAATATGCTAGGGGGGAATTTCTTTTCTTCTATTTTTGTCCTTAAGTGTCTGTATTGTGGCATTTTGGCATTTATAGACTAATTATTACTATTTGGAGCTGAGGCTGAACTTCCAAGTTAAAAAAAAAACCCTCACACCCTTGCCAAAATGTATGTCATATATTAAAACAGCCCAGATGATAAAAACAAAGAAAATAAATACGCCAAAAATGTCACCAATGAGGCACAAGGGTTATATGTTGTAAATGCAATCACTAGGACACTTCAGGGAAAAAAAAAAGTTTGCAATTCAAGTTTTTTGGATGCAAGTTATTGCTTTGTTTATATCTGAAGGAACCATTTAACAAGTATTCCACATATTAGTATAACATCTCGCTAATAACTACAGAAAAAAACATAAATCCTTCAGTCCATTAGTTTCAAGTAATGGTAATTTAGGCAAAAGCATGACCTTTGTGTATCATGACTGATGTAAATAATAAATAGAAATGCCCAAATATTGCTACACCATATTTCAGGCGCACTTCTCTGATGATTTTAAATAGCATGTATCACATTTCATATTTAATATTTTCATTTCAAGACCAAATATCAAAGTTCACCATACTGGATAGCAAAGTCCAAGACAATGAAAGCTTATAATGTGGTAAGTTGGAATTTTTGTTCATAAATGTTACTTAAATTGATCTTTATTGGCCTAACATCAAGCTATTAAATTATGTCAGTACAAAGTGCTGCTGTACATAGTCTTTATGTTCATGACAGTAGTTCCTGTGAGAGTAATACCTTAAGTCTGGTGAACACATGTTGTTTAAGAACTAGTTTTTTCCCAGTTTGACATTGAATGCTTTGTCACTGAAATTATAAACCATTGGAGTAATCATCCCATGTCAAGCTGCGATGTACAATATATTATATGCAACTTTCTCACATGTTAAATGAATGGCTGTCACCTGGAGCTGAGGTCACATATACAGTATGTCCCTTTGTGCAGGTATGAAATCTGTGTTTTGTTGTTTAGTACGAGCAGAGTTTCTGTTGGATCCAAGCCCCCATAGTCGAGTCTCCAGCAGTGTGCAGGTGCTTACTGCAGGCCTTCCCCACTAAGAAGACCACCTCCGCGATGTTGAGCAGAATACAAACCCCCGACACAGCCAGCATGAATACCGTGAAGACAGTCTTCTCCGTGGGCCTCGACACAAAGCAGTCCACCGTGTTGGGACAGGGGTACGAGTCACACTTCACCAGCCGGATCATCTTGTAACCGGGGTAGATCATATAAAACAGATACATAAAGGTGACCTCAAAGACTATACGGAACACCAGGCTGATGACGTACGTCCACCACAGAGCCCCTGAGATTTTCATCTTCTGGGTCTTTATCTGTTCCAGGTCTTTGGGGTTGGTCCGCCCTGACAGTTTGTAGAGCCTCTTGTCAACATGGCGGCGGTGAGCCACATGCATGGCCACCAGCAAGGCCGGGGTGGAAACCAGGATGAGCTGGAGCGCCCAGAGGCGGATGTGGGAGATGGGGAAGAAGTGGTCGTAGCAGACGCTGTTGCAGCCCGGCTGCTGGGTGTTGCAGGTGAAGCCGGACTTCTCGTCGCCCCACACGCTCTCGGCAGCGACCACCAGAACCAGGATACGGAAAATGAACAAAACTGAGAGCCAGATGCGGCCGATGCCTGTGGAGTGTCTGTTCACACCGCTGATGACGGCATAAAATGATGCCCAGTTCATTTTCGGTTCCGGGTCTGATGGAGAACATACCAAAGGGTCAACAGCTGAGAGAATTTTTTGCTATAAATTATCTTATTATTTTTTGTACTTTAAGCTTTCCCAATACAAAAAGAACAAAATGCAACACAAGGCAAAATAAACCTACGCTAAATCACGGCAGAATGAACAGAACAAATCAGAAAAAATAACATAAATCAATAAACAGACATACAAGTACAAATAATACACATTTCCACAGTAAAAATAGGAGCATTGCCTTCCTATTTTGTGTCTCTTTGTATAAATTACAAACATGAAACCAAACTTCCCTTGATAATTATTATTCTTATTATCAATATTATGCAACCACTCTTGCTCTAATACTTACTCTTTTCATAAAAGGAGAAACAAAAGAATATTCCCACATTAAATGTTAAGTTGTTCATTTTTACACCTCCAGCAGTAATTGTAAAAATATACTGCCAATTTTTTAAAGTTTGACTAGTGTATAATAGTAATAATAATACCTATGTATAATTTTGTATTGTATAATTTTTTGACTGCATCACTAACTGACCACCTGGCATCAGCCACCATGTCTTCCTATATATCTTCTCCTGTATTAAAAATTAACATCTCCTTCCCCAAATATGTCTCACATTCTCACACTTATCATACAATGTTTACTGCAATTTTATAAAATATAATATGCAGCTCCTCATTAGTAGACACATTGAACACTAATTGCTGAAAACTGTTTGCTCTAGATATTATTTTCTTAATAAATTGATATCAACGTTGTGCTGAAGGTATCACAGCAACTTCTATTAGTTAAATGGTTAACTGAATAACTTTTTTTTAAAAAATGTAGTATATTCCCACTTTAATTGATAATAAAAAAATCACTCAAAAACAGCTAATGCTCACATCCTCACTTGTAATGAAGTAGTGCTAGTAGTACATAATAATAATTATTAATACATAATTTTGTCTTTGTTGATATTGTAAGTATGCTTTAAGCTGGCCCCTTAATCACAGCGGTTATTAACAGCTCAAATGATTACATGATAAATTAGTTGATCGACTGAAAATTTATCAGCTACTATTTTGAGACATTTTTCAAGCAAAAATACCAAACGTTTTCTACGTTCCAGCTTCTCAGTTATGACGATTTGCTGCTTTTCTTTGTCTTATGTGATAACAAAATATCTTTGGTTGGACAAAACAAGTGATTTGAAGAAGTCCCTTTTTCTTAAAAGTCATTAGAATAATCAAAAATATCATTTTCAGATTAATGTTTAATGAAAATAGTCACTGCAGCCTCACAGTAAAGAGGCTGCAGGTTCGATTCCCAACCTTCTGTTGTCCATCTGTCTTGTCCAGTAATAAGCAGAGACTCAAAACATTGAAAGATTATTAAAATAGCTAAACAAGCTTCAGTCGAAGTGCAAATTTAGTGCTAATAATAGTTCACATAGTACTGTACCTTTATAGAAACTAGTACACTCAAAAATTATCTTAGGTTAGAGCACTTTGGATGGTTGGATCATAAATAATCTGATTTTTCTTCTTTCCACCGCATTAGTACATCACACATTTTCCAAATCCAGAATTGATTTCAAGGCAACAAAGCATCCAACATGATTGATCTCCTCTGTGCTGATCATTATTGGTTGGTGTGAGTCCTGAATTTCCCGCCTAGTATAAATGTCAGAGTTGTTACCCGGCTCAGCAGGAGGTGTAAGAGGCATAGGAGGCAGCGTGGAGGACAATGTTGGCCCGCTGGTGTTGCATGGATGTGAATCCAGAGAAGGAGGACGCCTCTCTGCCCCCCTCTGCAGTTGGCAGGCCACTTAAGAGTGCAACACTGAGGTCTGGCACCGTGCGTCATGTGACATGGTTTCACCAGTCGCCATGGTGTAGCATGCAAAGTGGGCATCTGAGCCCAAGGTAACGGTATCTGTAACGCTCTTAATTTTCGGTGGGAAAATAATTTGTGGTCCAGAAGTGTTTTGATGTGCATTAAAGAAGGATTTTTCTGTTTATAAACTTATGATGAGAATCTGAAAAATCCACTTCATGACCGCCTGTATAGGTGTACATAAACATGATTTAGGGACTGCAAATTAATGCCATTTTGTTTGATATTCACCATAAGAAAGGCCCTTTTTTAATGATTTTTTTTCCAGAAAAACATGCTTGATGGAGTGTCACCGTTTTATCTGTAACCCTTAACTGTACATACAAGAATTTCCCAAATTCATCAGTCAAGTTGAGACATAACAGTAAAGTATAAACTACCCATAAATGCAGATTTAACCATCTGAACATACTGAAAACTATTCTGTCCTCATCTGTATGACCTTATAACAGAGTTAGAAAGGAAGCAGACTTACCCTCAGCTGTAGTTTGGATTAAAGCACATCCAGAAACATTTACGTTAGCAGTTTTTTTTTTTTCCAATCTGTGACTGTGAACAAGAGTATCAGAGCACCATGACTTTGCATTGCTAATGATTTCCCTCACACTAGCCACTGCCCTGCACTGGAGAGGTCATATGCTTCTGTGCGCAATATTTGCATACAATAGCGCCATTTAGAGACACCAAACAAAACGGCTTCAGAATTCAGATCAAACGGTTTAATTTCTGGCCAGCTGAGGAATCTGTGTGGGGACCGTGGTCTGTCCTCACGTCCTCATTGTGCTGTGTTCTGCCGGGGAAGTGGAGGCTGTTTTTGACGCAATATGGAGTAAAACTTAAAGGTCTACAACAAAGACTGACCCATAAAATCTTAAGATAAGAGAACAAGAGTTTGTTATCATAACAATGATCAGTTTTTTCTCCTCAGCCTTTACATCCACACCGCGGCTGCCCGCCTAACGTCTAACCGCTGACTCAACCTGCTCACTCGGTCCCTGATGGGACCACAGTTTGATGTATTCCTGTGGGATTAATGGCTTGTTTTTTTTAGACTGAATCTCATTAGCGCTGTGAGGTGATTAAGTACTTTAACATAACTTAAAATAATATATATGCACTGCAGCACAAAATCCACACAAGCATTTTTACTTTGTAAATTTAAACTAAAAGGTGCCATATAAAATAAATGTATTATTATTATTATTATTATTATTATTATTATCATTATTATCCCATTGGTCATAATCAGTGAGCAACCTCGAGTCTGAAAAGTGAAGTCAATGCTGATGTGCTTTAAACGTTCATTGTTTCTAACAGCCAGCAGGGGGCGACTCCTCTGGTTGCAAAAACAAGTCTGATTGTATAGAAATCTATGAGAAAATGACTTTACTTCTCACTTGATTTATTACCTCAGTAAACATTGTAAACAAAAGTTTATGGTCTCAATTGCTAGTTTCAAGTCTTCAATATATCATGATATATTTATTTAGTAGGGATGCTACATTTGAAAAATTTTCTTAACTAATAATCGACCCTCGATAAGCGATTATTAACCGTTAAATGACAGGGTTGGTGCCTCGCATATATGAGCACAACAGACAACTGAGGCAACAGTTCACCCTCAGGAGAGTTACTGGGGCAGCCATGGTGCAGTATTCAGTGTCTCCAGTTCACCATCAGGGAGCGTTAGCAGCCACGATGCAGCAGGTAATGTCACGGACATGCAGCCCTTTCAATAAAAGTCTTCACCGCACATTTAGTTTAATTCAGCAGGTTGTCAACTGTGTGTCTGCCCGGCGTAACGCTAACAACTGCCCGACAAACAGTGTGTGTGTTTGTGCTACATTAGTAGCTGCTAGCTGCTAACGTTGCCGGTGGCTTTGTGCCAGCTGTTGCATAACTTCAGCGAATTTCCAACAGACTGTGTGTGGCGGCGGTGAGTGCGGATTTGTTGGTGGCATTATAGCTGTGAACGGAGCTGTAGCAGACTGTGTGTGTACAGTTTGTCGATGAATAAATGCTACGAGGCTACAAGCTACAACTCCTCAGCTGGAAGTCCCAAACCAACTTCCTTTATTATTAACATCCCTAATTAATGAATACTTATACTTTTGGTACTTTAAGTATATTTTGATGCAAACACTTTTGGTACTTTCATATAAAGTTTTTATGCAGGACTTTTTTGCAGGAATGTCTACACTGAGGTGTTGCTAATTTTACTTAAGTAATTAATCCGAGTTCTTCTTCCACCACTGCATGAGATCTATAGATCTACACTACATGACATGACTATATTGTTGTTGCTGCTGCTGTCGGAGAGGATTCCAGAAGGATTTAAAATCTTTCATGACCTGTTCTGCAACATTTCTAAAACTCCTGATGTTGTTTTTGTAAATGAGAGACCTGTACACGTATGAACCTTTTTCAGATAAACTGGTTAACTATTAGTCCCTTTTACAAATATCAGTAAGTGAGAATATAAATGACTGAATGCTGCATACTTGTAATGTAACTGGATACAAAATAAAGCATTTAAAATAGTGTGTGCTGTGGTAACCTGCTTCAGTCTGAATGGTGACATCTGGAGGTTATTA
Source organism: Pterois miles (assembly GCA_947000775.1). Taxonomy (NCBI): domain Eukaryota; kingdom Metazoa; phylum Chordata; class Actinopteri; order Perciformes; family Scorpaenidae; genus Pterois; species Pterois miles. The sequence goes on from CAMQGK010000052.1 coordinate 16,405,246, forward strand.
GCAGTTACTGCAACGTTTTGCTTCTCTTACTCTGCAGAAGTTAATCCAGTCTTGAGAAAGGGACAGCAGAAAAATAACTGTAGCTCTGCCAAGTGATTATATAATTTGTCATCAGGCAGTGATCAATAATCAGATGCATTTTCAGACATCTTGATATTCCTAAAGTGGCACTCAACTGAGACGAATGACCTTAATATTACTGTTATTATAATAATATTGTAGTAATAATAGTGTGTAATGACAGTTTTTACATTGATGTTTCCATTGTGTGAGTCTAAAAACTTTGCAGGATTACTGTGTGTGTGCTGTAAAGGCCACTCCTGTGCTTATGCAAACTAATGTCTAGTGAAGCTGCCTGCTGTAAACAGACCAGTTATCTTAACACACGCCCAGGTACATGCAGGTGTGTCCTGTCTCGCCAAGGAATAATCACGTTCTCATGTTTCATTAAACACACATTGAAGCTTTGATTTAAGAGCTATAAAGATAAAAACAACCTGGACCTTTATTTTGTATATTCAAGGAAGTCCACATTCACACTCTTTAGCTGCCCATTACAACAAGAGCCTGATCGGTTGGTCACTGCAGCAGTTGAGGGTTGGGAGTCTTGCTCAAGCGTTTTCGTCGTATCACTTTAACCCTTTAACAGTGTGTTTTCAGTTCATAACAGATAATTAGATCCTTTTTGGTCAAAATTTCAGCTTTCAGTTGTAATTTACTCCACCCTCTCATGTCACTTTTGGTTGAGAAAAAAAAATAGATGGCGACGGCCAAAATGCAGAATTCAAAGTTTTAAATGGTAGTCCACAAACCACTGGGTGACGTCACAGTGACTACGTCCACTTCTTACAGACAGTCTATGTTTTTTTATTTTTTTCACCATCTTGTGACCCCCCTCAGATATATTTTGCGACCCTCTGTGGGTTGGGAACCACTCAAGAAAATATGTAGAAACTTATCTTTATTCTATCAACTGATTAGATGCTGACTGTGTGCATAATGTACTGTATATCTAATATAAGTGCAATATACTCTTATTAGCCCTGGGATGTGGTGGTTAGGACCTACCAAAAGTGGTCCAAGGAAGGAAAATCTGGTCATGGATGGCCAAGGCTCATTGATTCACGTGGAGATGAAAGCTGTCCTGTGTTGTCCGATCCAATGAAAGTTACTTTAGCTCAAATTACTGAAAAATGGTTCCGATAGAAAGGTGTCAGAACATACAGTGCATTGCAATTTGTTGCATATGGGGACCAGTCAGGGTTGACATCCTCATATGCACCACCAAAAACGCCTATAATAGGCATGTGAGCATCAGAATGAGGTGGCCTGGTCTGATGAGTCATGTTTTCTTTTACATCATGTGGATGGCCCCGGATGAGTGTGTGTCTCTTACATGGGGAAGACATAGCACCAGGATGCACTATGGGAAAAAGGCAAGTTGGTGGAGGCAGTGTGATGCTTTGGGCAAAATTCTGCTGGGAAACCTTTGGTCCTGCCATTCATGTGGAAGTTACTTTGACACTGCAAAAATGGTTCAAGAATAGTTTGAGGAACACAACGAGTTTGAGCCGTTGACTTGGCCTCCAAATTCTCCATATCTCAATCCCATCAAGCGTCTGTGGGATGTGCTGGACAAACCAGTCCAATCCATGGAGGCCCCACTTCACAACATACAGGACTTAAAGGATCTGCTACTGACAGCTAGGTGACGAATAGCACAGCATACCTTTAGAGGTCTAGTGGAGTCCATGCCCCGACATGTCAGGGCTGTTTTGGCAGCAAAAGGGAGATCTACTCAATATTAGGCAGGTGGTAATAATGTTACGGCTGATTGGTGTAAATCACAATGTAATCTCCTTCAAAATGTATATTTTTGTGTTTCTCCTTATAAATGTATTTATTTATTTATAATATATGCATAACCATGGTGTTATTTTTTCTTAGCTCCTACTTCCCCTGTTATTATTACCAATTTGTTTTGGCCCATTAATGAGTTCAGCATGCTTACTTTGTAGGTTTCCGACAGCACCTGAATGCAGCATCGTCGGCACAATACAGCAACTGTCCAGCCGCCCCTTTAAGAACCTCCTGGGTGTGGAAAAGGGGAAGTTTTTAGAGCGTCCGTAGCCAGTTGGTCACGTCCCATTAAGCTCTGTCATACGCTCTTTGTAAAGATGTGGGACTTAACTGCCGTGTATGACATCTCTCTCTGAAACTACATATGTTTAATAACACACATTCAGCGGTTTAATAGCGTGCTGCCAACTTTATAAATCAAAAAACAAGATTTCAAAACAAGATAGAGGACGGAAGGAGGCATTAAAGTGTGAAGTATTTCGGAACCGGACGCGTCCACATGGATTCTAGCCGCTCTTCTAATCACGACACCGCAACAAGGAAAAAGTGGTAAAGAGGACTAGGAAACGACTAAACTACAGTTTAAACAGCGCGTCAGACGAGCATAACAGGGAAGTGAATCAAAACCGAGTCCCTCCGCTGTTCAGTGCACTTCACACTGACCAGCAGCCGCCGCAGGCTCCCACGGACACCACGGTCCCCGCTCCATAGAAACAGACCGGAGTGTGGAGTCGCCTCTACGGAGCAGCGATGGGCAGTGTGCGGTAGACGAACGTAGGCTGCGTGGCTCAATACAACAAACTCAGTGTTTCTACTATCTGTAACCCAGCTGTCCAGAAGATGGGGCATCCTCCTCTGGAGTTCAGCGACTGCTATCTGGACAGTCCGGACTTCAGAGAGACTCTCAAGTGTTATGAAGTGGAGCTGGAGAGGACCAGCAAATTCCTCAAAGAGTTGATAAAAGATGGCAACAGTGTGATCACTGCAATCAGAGGTAGTATCTCAGTATTTGTACACATTGCATGTGGATATACAGCATAGTGGTGTGATGGGGCTTGGGATCAGCATCAGTGGGGCCTTTTTAATGGGCCTGCAGGATCAATGTGGGTGGGAGGGAGGTGCTAGTGCTCCCCTGGGAGAGGACCAAACAGCCCGCTTTGAAAGGCCATGGATCTGGCGCAGATGTGCAGGATGACCCGCTCTGTTTGTTTCCAAAATAACACAACAGCTGTCTTCTTGTGTTCCTCTGTCTGCTGCTGGTTGTAGACTGGGAGCGGTCCCGCCACTGATAGTATGGACCAGGGCCAGTGTGACAGCACGCAGCAGATGTGTATATTTGGGTCAGCGTGGCACCCATGAAGGCTAACAAGATACCATTCTGCTGTCCAAATCGCCAGCTTTTCACCTCATAAACAGACAGGGTCATTGTAGGTGCTGTAGCAGCAGACAGTGCTGCAGAGGGCCCAACTGTATATTCAGTCCACAGAATAGCCAGAGGTCACGAGCTCTCGTTGTTGGGGTCAACTGCATCGAAATATTCACTGAGAGCAGTGCTTGAAGTGGAAAAAGAAGTGCCAGTATGGCATGTGTATCAGCCAGTATCAACAATCTCTTGCGACTTACTTTTATTTAGTTATTTCTTTAAGCATGTCATACTGTGTCAGTCATAATCGCCTCTGGTTTTATTGTTATTGTTATACTTGGGCTATGCATCCTCCTGTAATACTCCAATAATATTCCAGCTGGAACATTATTGGGTTAGGGTGGTGTGTTTGTATATAGTGGTAATACTACTGCTTTCCTGTGTTATCTGTCATATCAATAACGATATGTTATCAATCATAACATATAGGATGTCTATAACCAGCAGACAGACAGGTATGCATGCAGGCATGAGACATGTGAGTTTTTCATTCAGACATCCTGAATTTCTACAGTAAATAAAACATACTCTGAGATACTGGGTTTACGAGTCCTCCCCCAAGAAGATGTGAAATTACAACGCCCTTGTTCTCACCGCACCTCTGCTGTGCCGTGCGTAGGCTCGCTCAGATGCTCTCCACATAGTTTTTACAGACACACTGTTTATGAGCGCAAATACGCTTATGAATCTGATCAAGAACCTGATGTGAAGAGGGCAGAGAAGAGTACTAGCAGCATATCTTCTCTACAGGAAACACTGATCTCCAGCTGTAAAGTGTTGGGAAAATGTGTGTTCTGCTTCGCATTTTGTCTACATTAAAGCAAGAATCCAAAATAAACAACACAAATTATTGATGGAAAAAAAAAAACATGTGAGATGATGGAAAGCTGAAAACCGTTCCATTACACAAAGAGGGACTTAAGGAAGGATTTAGAATATGATACTAGGTATGTTAGCCAAGTTCCTCGGGCAAAAAGCCCTACAGTATTGATCTGGCAGACTGTTTGTTTTGGTAATAAAAACCCAGACTAAGCAGGGATAAAATATTGCATACTGGCTGCTGCTGTGCTGATGAACCCCGCCAAGGATGTCTTTCACACTTAAGACTTTCCAACCAGAGGAAAAAAAAGAAAAACAGCAGGTACAATAATCCTGGACTGCACTTAAATTTACAAGAGTTGGGTTGAATTTAAATTATAATGAGTCGTATATTGTTGTTAATCATAGCTGTATTTGAAACTCCACTAAGATGTTTAAGCGACTAAATGTTTGTTTTTATTACAGGCTATTCATTGGCAGTACAGAAGTTCTCCCAGACTCTCAGCATGTTCCAGTTCGACGTCATCGGTGACTCCCTGACAGATGATGAAATAAACATCGGTGAGATAAAGCAGCTTGACGCAGTTTGTGTTAACTGCCTGTTAAAGTCATGAGGAACTGACTTTTAGAGAACATTTCATGCCTTATTCCAGCAGATTGTTTCTGTTTACTAATACTGTATAGATGAAAACACATTTACATGACTTGACCAAGGTGGAGAGCAACATATTTTGGCAGCCACATATTGGTAATTCCTCACAACTTGAAATGTGAGGAATCAGGAAACAAAATGATTTGGAAAAACTTCTGCCTCAGAGCTTAACGACAAATGTGTAGAAAAAAAATAGCTGGAAATATTATCATCATAAAGTCTATTTTAATTCTAATCTTTCCAAATGCGTTTCCTGCGTCAGACACTTAAGGATGCGCGACGTCTTTATTCCGGACGTCATCATCTTTGTGTTTTCACCCCCCAGCTCAGTCGTTCCAGGAGTTTGCAGGACTCCTGCAGGAAGTGGAGCATGACAGGATGATGCTGGTGGGTTATCGACTTCCTCCACACTGACTCTGCATCCTACTTGAACCCCCCTTAGATTTTAGAAACCACACTTACATATCCTGCACTCAAGATTAGACCACTTGGAAGGAAGTCTTTGGCACATTCTGCTACGGACAACTAACTTCCTGTTTGTTTTTTATCATTTAGTAGATTATAACTTCTGTCTCTAGTACGTAATTTAAGTATTTTATCACAAGACACAGGCGAACATCTAGATACTCTGGGTGGCCTTGTGTCTGCTTGTTGAGAGGAATGCTGGTAATTACTTTGCTATCACTTCCCCTTTTGGTTTTCTTGTTCCCTTTTTGTTAATAATGGTTCTATACTGCCAGAAAGTTGGTACATTTTCATACTGTTTTTTATCACTTCTGATGCTGTTATTTCACGTTATTATACAATAAATACTGAATATTTTATGTTGCTAGTGTTAACTAGGGCAGGCAAAGTTAATGATAATAATTTGCACTAAATTTTAACAAGGAAAACCTGACATTTTCAAAAGGGGTCCCTTGGCCTCTGACCTCACGATATGTGAATGAAAATGGGTTCTCTGGGTACCCACCAGTCTCCCCTTTACAGACATGCCCACTTTATGATAGTCACATGCAGTTTGGGGCAAGTTATAGTCAAGTCAGCACACTGACACACTGACAGCTGTTGTTGCCTGTTGGGCTGCAGTTTGTCATGTTATTATTCGAGCATATTTTTATGCTAAATATAGTACCTGTGAGGGTTTGTAGACAATATTTGTCATTGTTTTGTGCTGTTAATTTATTTCCAATAATAAATATATACAGACATTTGCATAAAGCAATCATATTTGTCCAGTCTCATGTTGGTAAGAGTATTAAATACTTAAATCTCCTTTAAGGTACATTTTTAACAGATAAAAAATGTATTTGCGACTAATAAACATTTTAATCGACTGGCAGCCCTAATTTTAACCCATTTGCTTTTATTTTCATAGCTGTTATTATTATTATTATGTACAAATTTTCCCACAGCTTTCCTTTTCACCAAGAGACAAATCTTTGTTTCATCCTCATACGCTTCAGTAATCAAAACATGGCAGCAGGAGCAGCAGTTCCTGTTAGACTGGCTTTTTTGGATACAGATCTAATTTAAAAACAAGACGTCATCTGTCAAATTGTGTTTGTGATGGTGCAGAATTGCGGCATGATTATGAACAATACATTTTCACGCACGTTTGTGCTCCACAGATAACAAGGTTTATCTACAAACATACTGTGTGAACGAGTGTGTACTACATATGGCTAGTAGTAACGGCTGCTCCATGTTTTCTCATCCAGGTTCAGAATGCCTCCGATCTGCTCATCAAGCCGCTGGAGAAGTTCAGAAAGGAGCAAATAGGAGTTACAAAAGTGAGTGTTTTTTTTACTGATTCTTCTGAATGTGGCAAATGTCGTCAGTTCTGGAGGCAGCACTGCTCTGCTGTAGCTACGCATGGAGAGTCAAATCATTGTACAACATATAAAACTGTCTTTACACAGAACAAACAGGTTGTTAGGAGCTACTTCCCCAAATCTATTTCTGAATGTATGTGTGAAACATGAACCTGTTTAAGAACAATAAAATATACAGTAATTCTCTTCTTCCTGTTTGACAGAAGCTTGAAAACATTTTGTTGAAAGCAGTTTTGTGTTTGAGAACAGCTCATGTTTTTCTACGGTGCCAGCCCCCGACCGGTGCTCCTTCACCAACATTTTATTCTGCTTTTAAAGTCGTCAGGAAACTCTGCGGGAGATCACCTTGATTTTTCACAATGACATTTGAGTTTCGTTCTGGTTGTGCTCTGGTGATCAAAAGAGGGTTTTTCTCCCTCTGTGTATTTATTAACCAACTGCCAAGACGTAAGTCTTGCTGTGTTGATGTCTATTTAATCCATGGAAGTGGAACTGAAATATGCGTGAAATGTACAGGTGCTAGACGACGTGGAAAATGAATTCATATTAAAAATATACTCAATCCAAAAACAATCCAATCTAACAACTAATTTTAACTACTACAGCTTATTCAGAAGTACAGTTTAAATGAATAATAATAACAATAACTATCCATTTCAACAACACTAATAACGAACTGGTTAAGAAAATCTGTTTTATCTGTATTAGTTTCTGAGAGCAGCATAATTTTAATAAGAGATTAAAATTTCTAAACACCATTTGTCAGTCAAGCTGTGCCAGATAAAATCTTAATAAATAACACATCTGTCCTGCAGGAAAAGAAAAAGAAGTTTGAGAAAGAGAGTGAGAAATATTATTCCCAGGTCGACAAACACCTGAATCTCTCTGCCAAGAAGAAAGAGAGTCAACTTCAAGAGGTGGAGTACGACAAGTATTCATCAGCTGTGTAGTAAAATGTTGTACTGAGAGATAAAACTGTTTGAAATTACCCCCTTTTTTTTTTTAACCACAGGCTGACGAACTCCTTGACAAAGAGCGAGTGAACTTCTATGACTCGTCGGTGGAGTACGTGTACCAGATCCATCAGGTTCAGGACAGGAAGAAGTTTGATGTGGTGGAGCCGGTGAGTGCTGCTGCCTGTGGTCTCCCACTCTTCCTCTTCGCTGCTACGAGCATGTAACAAGAGATCCAAGAAATACACAGTGAACTTTAGAAGGAGAACTTGATGATAGATGATAAAAACAAATCCCAGTGGTCACACATCCATTCTTCATGGCAGCGCTTCCTTTGTTTTGGCTCTTCTCGACTGCAGCCTCAACTATGCAATTCATGCTTTGGTTGGACAGGTGCTGGCGTTTCTTCACAGCGTTCTGACTCTCAACAACCTGACGGTGGAGATGACACAGGACTTCATGCCTTACAAGCAAGAGCTGCAGCTCAGCTTGCAGAACGTGAGTGGTGCAAAAAATGATGGAATTAGCTTGATTTAATATCCTTTAATCGGATGTCCGTAAGTGCTGTCTGGTTTTTCCCGCAGACGAGAAACCACTACGAGAGCACTCGAGAGGAGATGGAGGAGCTGATGAAGAGAATGAAACACCCATCCCAAATCAGTAAAATGCACAGTTTTCTACCCATGGAGGGTTATCTGTACTGTCAGGAGAAGTGTACGTATACTAGATCTACAGAAGCTTGATACTTGTAAGCTGTTGCTGGAATCCCCTCCGACAACCTGTGTATTTTTTTGTCCCGACAGGGGCTTTGGGCGTGTCATGGGTCAAATATTATTGCAAGTATCACAAGGAGGGGAGACAGCTGGTCATGGTGCCGTGTGAACAGAAGCCGACAACGAAACAGGTGCTTGACTGAAAGGAAATATTGCAGTTATTACTACAAATCAACCACTCACTGCAACAGGCAAACATGCTCTGACATCTGCAGTATCTGTAGCCAGTTTATATCCTCAGACTGCTTGTAGGGGGGATCACCAGAAGCCCCATGATATGATATTATCACAATACAATCTTATTGCAATATTTCACAATCTGTAAGTACTGTGATAAAATATATTGCAATATATTGTGATTTATTACCTTTTTTCAACTGCAAATTATGCATTTGTCAACATCTGTTTTATCTAATAAGATAGTTTTCATTCATATATCTTGAGGTCAGAGGTCAAGTGACCCTTTTGAAATAGCATCCTTCCCGACATGCTAATACGATATGGTTGGTGGTCATCAATTCATTAGGTTTTCTAGTTTCATGATATCAGTATCCTCACTCTAACTTCACAACAGAGCACACTGCAACCTCTGAAACACAGACTTGTATCTTGGGTTAGTTTATCTAATAAAAGATAGATACTTAATGTCTGCATATTAATACTAGGGCTGTCCCAAATACCACTTTTTGGGCTTCAAAGCTGCAGTAAGAAATATTTGAAGGTATTCGAAGCTTTGCAGAGCAGTGAGGTGCAGAAGGCTGACATGTTCTTCTGTCTGTCTCTCTCCATCTCCACTGTTTCAGCGCTGCTGCCGTACTATTGTACCTCTACACACCAGAAACAGCGATATCCATCTGAAAATAACTACTAATAATTAATGTTGAATTTGAATAATGTGGGATTATTCCTTTCATTTCATGGGCTATTTTGGGATTTGTACATTATTATATATATAAAAACAAAGCATTCAAATAGCGATTTGGAGGTTGAATACCATGGCAAAGGTTGAAGCCTTGATGCATGGTTCACTCTTATCAATAAAATATTGCCACGCAAAATATCGCAATACTATGCCGTATCGATTTTTTTCCCCACCGCTAACTGCTTGCTCTACTGTCACTGTCTCCATCACACATACCAACGCGTCTTTCTCTGCAGGGCCCCACGCAGCTGACGTTGAAATCCTGCATCCGCCGGAAGACGGAGTCCATAGACAAGCGCTTTTGCTTTGACGTGGAAACAAGTGAGAGGTTAGCGCAAACAAACCAGACACTGTGAAATTAGGCAACACACACTGAAGCCTTGTGGGATAAACAGGTTCGGGGGGTTGAGGTGAACAGGTGGCTCACAAGGACAGATCGTGAGGGCTAAATGGACTGTAGCCCAAACAATCCCTAAGCAACGGAGCACGGGCTGGAAACAGATGGCAAAGTCTGTGATTTCAGGGGAATGCAACAAGCTCATATTTATATAAGCAGGCCATTTGGTACGAAATGCCATAATAAAGCCATAGGCTGCTCTGTCTTATTCAGGTTTCTTGAAATGTGGAAATACTTGGGGGTGTCGACAGGGTGTTTTTAAAGGTTTAAAAGCTGCTTGAATTATTCATTTAAGTGCTTGAAAGTGTCTCTGAATGTTGAGCAACTAATTTGTGCCAGCCAGTGTTTGAACTGAACAATGAGGAGAAGGCTGTTTCACTAAACTGAAGGTGGCAGTGCTGTCTAGTGTAGAAGATAAATGTTGTCAGCTCAAGATAAGGAGAGCCTAAAATGCTCCTGGACGGTGCTGGGACCTGACCCTGACCTTTGACCTCTCTGGAAGGAGTTTACATAGGGCGATGCCAATGTACAGTGTTTGATTGGTTGGCTCAGGTGTCCCATTCAGGTGTACTGACATGCATGAGCTTCCAAATAAATCAGGAAATGCATGAAATCACAAACATCATAGCCACATAGCCATATCCTACATATATCAGGGTTGTTATTGTTATTTTATAAGAGTTTTAAGGTTTTTCCTAGTTAGTTGATGAGTGCAGTTGGCAGCTTAAACTTGTAGCACAGTTGTCTTAGTTAACAATTGATTCAGTCGCCTACAAGCTGTAAAATTTGGCACCAGCATTTTATTGCTTCTGCAGAAGACAGATTGCATCAATGGATTTTCATTATCCCGTCATGCTTCGTCTCCATTTGCTGCCTCCATCATTAACACATGGGATTTAATCAGATACTCCAAAGATGCTTAAAGTACTTCTTGTTGTGGCATTCTTGCTATTTTGTCCACCCTGTTTTGCTTGAAAAATTGTGAGATCCTTAAAACTAAACGGTTGGATGCTGTAGCAGTGCATCGTGTGACTGAATAATTTAATTGCAACCTTTGCCTCTTTTAATGGCATTTGTTACTGTTTCCATAGAAACGCACCCGTCACTTTCCAAGCACTTTCGGAGGGAGACAGGAAGTTGTGGATGGAGGCCATGGACGGAAAAGAGCCTGTGAGTTCATTTCTCATCTCATCTCAGTTTGGATTCTCAGAGAAAACATTTTCTTTGTGCAAATTGCTTTACTGCCAAAAAATATCTAAAATGCAATATGGAGTCTGCTACTGAGGGGAGACATGGCTACTGGCTGTTGTGCTCACAACACATATAACTCCCAGCGCTGCTTTCCACTTCCAATCTGCATAACACAGACTATCCAACCCGTTTTAAATAAAATCAACTTCAATGTTAGCAGGTTAGGTAGTTAAATCTGTAATCACAACTTTTTGGGGGAAGGAAGCAACAATTATTTATTATAACAATGTATGAAGATGAAGTCATTTGCAGCTTCTTAATTAGATTGCAACTAATTAAAAGTGTTTTGTTTTCATAATATCAGTCTCTGTTGGAGCCTCGAGAGAGAAAACTGGCACAAATGAGAGAAAAACTTCATTTGTTAAGAAGTGTTTTGTTTTAAAGATGTGACGGTGAGGAAATTTTCCCACTGGTTGACAAACTTGTGACAAAACCAGAAATTTTACAAGAAAAGATGACAGTCAATATGTGTAGCACGCTTATTTTGATCTTTGGCGGTTGGCAGTGTGTCTGGCCTCCCTGGCGCCTCTGCACTGCGTATGCAGTCTGTAACTGCTTCGTTATGGTTCCCTTACAGCATTGGGTTTAAATCTGAAATACTGACAAATAGGCGCTTTTGCATTTCGCTTCAACACCTCCTACTCTGAGCTGAGACTTCTTATGGAGCAGATGCATTCACTGTCATTTTATAGCATCCGTCGTCTGATTATCTATCAATAATATGGCACTGATGCACCAAAATAAACGAAATGGGTTTTATTTCTGTTAAAAAAGCAAAACAGCATTGGGGACGGTGAGTACATAATGCAATCGGTGTGTGCCCGACCACCGTGTATGTAATACCAGTGACCACCGCCACAAGCCTAAAATGATATTTGTTTTACAGAAACAATATCATCTTTTGTCATCAGATCCATAACATGACAGCTCGCATGTGACTTTTTGTTAAGCACCGCAGCTTACAGGCACAGGTGATCTCATTATAGCTTGTCTATTACTGATGTGTGAGATGATGTGAAGCTTGTTAGGCACATTATGGCTTCAGTGTGCAGCTAGAAGCTGGCTGCCCTCACAGTGTGGTTAAGTTCACACAATCAGTGAAATCAGTTTGTTTTAATCATGTTTAGGCATTAATGAAGAAGAAGAAGATCTACCTTTATTAGTCCCACAATGGGGAAATTCAATTTACACTCTGTTAAACTCATACATGGTACATGCAGACCTGAAACACACATACATGCATAAATGGAGAGATGTCAGAGTGAGGGGGCTGCTCCTGACAAGCACAAGTTGGGGGTTTGGTGCCTTGCTCAGGGGCACCTCGGCAGTGCCCAAGAGGTAAACTGGCACCTCTCCAGCTACCAGTTCACACTCAGTTTTTGGTCCATGTCGGGACTTGAACCGGTGACCCTCCGGTTCCCAAGCCAACTCCCTACAGACTGAGCTACTACCCCCCCATAAAAACTACGAAATACTTAAAGAGGACCTACTGCTCAATTTCAGGTGCATACATGTATATTGGGTTTCTACAAGAACATGTTTACATACTTTAATGTTCAAAAAAATGCTTTATTTTTCTCATATCTGCTGTGCTGCAGCACCTCTTTCCACTTGACTGTTTGAAACGCTCTGTTTGAGCACCTGCCTCCCTCCCAAAAAGCCCAGTCTGCTCTGATTGGTCAGCTGGCCCACTGTTGTGATTGGTCAACTGAACCAAACACTTTGGACTCCGCTCCACTCTTGCCACCTTTATTTGAGGGGGCACCAATAGCCACTAGGCAAAACGTGTTACTTGGTGACATCACCACGTTACAGAGGAAAAGGCGGGACTTCAAACAAGGTGTTTCAGGCAGTTCAGAAGCAGTGTTTCTGTGGGGGAGAGTAACTCCCTTTGGCCTGGACTTTATAAGTTTGCAGACTTTTTTCATACACAAAATACTATATAACACTAAAGGAAAGAGGAAAAGCACAAAAGCATGACAGGCCCTCTTTAATCTGACAAACCTTTCTCCTCCCACAGTCTGTCTTTGTATTCAGCAGTTTTGAGCCGATTAAATACCACATTGCCTTACTAGCAAAATCTAAGACATAATTAATTCCTCTTTTGGTTACAACTTTTTTTTTTTTTTGCTTTTTCTGCAGTTCTTGTCATATTAGATGGTTTAGTGTTAATGGTGGACATCGTGTGAGTTGTGGACAAAACAAACAGACCGTAACACTGCCAGAGGATGTGAAAATAACAGAAACACACTTTTTTAATGCCCTCTCTTCCTGTGCAGCTTCCTCCAATGACTTCTGTATATCGTGCACATTTCACAAGAGCTTTTCCACCCGCTCTGCCCAAATATTGTCAAGCAAAGATCCACTGCACTGCACTTCTGCCAGTTCTACTCTGGACAGGGATCAACTCTGTGGTGTTCTGTTATAATAATCTCTTCTGCCACTCCAACTACTACATCAGCTTTAATACACTCCGCATGCCCTTTAACCTTTTGAACAGGGTACAATTTAGGGATGTTAATTTTAAAAAAAAATGTCTTAACCGATAACCGACCCTCGTTAACCGATTATTAACCGTTAACCGAAAATATCTGTGCCTCGCATGCAGCTGCAGTGTATGGGCACAACACACAACTGAGTCAACAGTAGAGGTAAGATCGGGCCTAAAAAAATCCAGCCCGACCCGACCCAGGCCCGCGGGTATTAAAGCGCGACCCAGCCCGAGCCCGATCAATTAACTTGATTTGCAGGCCCGAGCCCGAAACAAACCCGAAATTTTATATTTTATTTGTGAGGACTCAGGAGGAGGAGGAAAGGGAGGGGATGCGTCAGTCAGACCCGGACAGAGCTCTGCTCCGGGAAAAGGGACTGGTTGCAATTTGTGTGATCACATTTGTGACGATGCCTGTGCATAATGATAACAAATTAAAGCCTGTCTTTTGTAACGAATTCTCCCAGTTAAACAAGACTGTAAGATGCATATTCAATAAACATTTATATCTTACCATACAGCGCCTTCTCTGTTTTATCCAAATTATTTATTTTATAACAAGTATTCCTTAGTTTAATATCCATACATCGTTTTAGTATACATAATACATAAATATATATTTATTTAAAAAAGTTAGTGAGAGAGAAGCCCGGCCCGACCTGAACGTAATAATTGACATTTTGGGCCCGACCCGGCCGGCTCGGACTCGGGCTTGGGCTAAAGATCTTACCTCTAGTCAACAGTTCATCATCACGAGAGTTACTGTAGCAGCCACGGTGCTGCGTTCACTGTACCCAGTTCACCATCCAGAAGCGTCAGCAGCCACGATGCTGTGTGTAGTGTCAGAGACATAGTCTCCACCGCACATTCAGTTTAGTTTAGCAGGTTGTCAGCAGTGTGTCTGCCCGGATTAACTACAGCAGTAGTATGACAAACAGTGCGTGCATTTGTGCTACATTAGCAGCTGCAGCTCTGCTGGTAGCTTCGTACTGGCCAACGCCACACACATATGCTCTGTCACTGTGGCGTAACTTTAGCAAGTTTCTGCCAGACAGGGAGTGTGGGTTTGTTGGTGGCATTATAGCTGTGAATGTAGCTGTAGCAGTGTGTGTACAGTTTATTTGTTGGTGAATAAATGCTACGAGGCTACAACTCCTTAGCTAAAGTCCAGAGCCAACTTCCTCTATCTGTAACTCTGGCTCAGACTCTCTTAAGGTGGGTTCTTTAGGTGGACCAGCTTTTCTCCTTAAAGTGACGAGCTGGTCCTCTGAGTTTTTCTCGGCTTTTTAACTGTTGACACAATAGCATTAATCGGTTAAAATGCTTAATGTCGGTTATCAGTTAAACGGTTAATTATCAACATCCCTGACAGGCATATAAGGTGTGATCTTATGGACGCTTTATTTTAGCTCATATGGGCCTCATAGTGCAGCATGTCTGTGCATGCTGTTATGCGTTTCAACACTGTCTTCATACCACATCTTTTGAAACTTCCTCATACTCTGCTGTCTGAGCCCAGAACTTTGCTCTGATGGCATGCTGATTTTCATGCACATTTAATATACAGCATTAAACTGGTTCTCTAGAAAGTAATAGTTCCTCTATCATTATATACTTATTGGCTTAGAGTAGGCAGTACGGCTGAAACAATTAGTACATCAACTGATGATAGATGATGACTTTTATAGACTATAAAAGTAATTTTTCCAGCAAAATGACAAATATTCACTGGTTCAAGCTCCTCAAATGTGAGGATTTACTGTAGTTCCTTGTTATATATGATAGTTTACCAAATATTTCTTTTTTTAGACTGTTTATTGTATATTTAATTGACAAAACAATTGTGTTCCTCCGCGTCCTAACTCAAGTCCTTACGGACTGAGCTACTGCCGCCCCCTAAAGCAACTAACAATTATTTTCTCGATTAATCGATTCATTGATGGGTGAATAAGATGTCAGAATATGGTGAAAACTAGGATACACGGATACTGGATCAGATAATGGGCTGATACTGACTTAAATAGCTGGATCGGATATCAGTGACAATCAGGCTGATCTATTAAATTCCATTCTATCTTTAACTACTACATACATTATATACTTAAATTTTAATTTCTGTTTAAGTTTTGACCAATATGTTGCTGCATTAAAAAAGTTTAAACCTGAATTGTGATTCCTGTTAATTTTGAAAATTTTATTTGAAGTTGCTTGTGTACAATTTATTATTTTAATGATTAATAACAAAGAAAAAGTTGGATCAGTGCATCCCTAGCGAAAAATGACAAACAGCGTTTCTCAAAGCCCAAGATGACATCCTCAAATGTTTTGTCCACAACTCAAAGATATTCAGCTTACTGTCATAGAGGACTAAAGAAATCAGAAAATATTCACATTTAAGAAGCTGGAATCAGATCATTTAGACTTTTTTTTTTTCTTAGAGAATTACTCAAACCAATTAATCAATGATCAAAATAGCTGCAGATTATTTAATAGCTGACGACTAATTGATTAATTGTTGCAGCTCTACAAATAACCAATTAATCAAGAATTATCTGCAGATTTAAGTGATCATTAAAAAAAAAAATATTAGTTGCAGCCCTAGTAGACACACAATAATTTCAGGTTTTGCCCCCATAATAAAACATCTCCAGGAGCTCTGGAGGCAAAAGCAGGCTGACGCCGGTCTCTACAGGCAGCCAGCTGGTCCATCAGGCCATAAGTCTCTCTTTTGGAAAATAAGTCACATTTCCAAACCAAGAAGTGGTTGACATGCATGAACCTGTGCGCCAATATAACAACTGTTATGTAATACTACACTTACAAATTGTCTCATTTGAGCACTTTCCACTGGAACTTCTTATAAGAAGAAGAAGAAGAAGATCTACCTTTATTAGTCCCACCGTGGGGAAATTCAATTTACACTCTGTTTAACTCATACAAGGTACATGCAGACCTGAAACACACATACATGCATTAATGGAGAGGTGTCAGAGTGAGGGGGCTGCTCCAGACAAGCGCCCCGAGCAGTTGGGGGTTTGGTGCCTTGCTCAGGGGCACCTCGGCAGTGCCCAAGAGGTACACTGGCACCTCTCCAGCTACCAGTTCACACTCAGTTTTTGGTCCATGTCGGGACTTGAACCGGTGACCCTCCGGTTCCCAAGCCAACTCCCTACAGACTGAGCTACTGCCGCCCAAAGTTCAAAGTATTTGGCTTTAAAGTGTTGGACAAGGAGGAAATGTCTGCATGTTCCTCTCCAAACTCACTTAAGCAAGAGGACATTTCAGCAATTTTCTTTTTAGCCATTGAAATCAAAACAGTAAAACATCTTTCAAATATTAGAAAAATATTTGGGCGTTATTGTAGTAAAACTACTCGCAAATGTGTGTGGAGAGTTGTATAACTGTATCTCAATGCGTAATCCGATTTGCTAGTATACTGAGATTTGTAAATGTGTATGTGTATGATACAAATGCATTTACAAATGCATTTACAAATGCATTTACAAATCTCAATACACTTGCAAATCAAAGTGCATATTTGGAGATATTTTTTATACATTTAGAAATCTGATTACAGAGATTCTGAATACACATTTGCAAATTCCTGCTCACATTCACAAATGTCAGTACGCATTTAGAGAAGAAGAAGAAGAAGAAGAAGAAGAAGATCAACCTTTATTAGTCCCGCGAGGGGAAATTCAATTTTTACACTCTGTTTATTAACTTATACACGGTACGTGCAGACCTGAAACACACACATGCACATGCATCAATGGAGAGATGTCAGAGTGAGGGGGCTGCTCCTGACAAGCGCCCCGAGCAGTTGGGGGTTTGGTGCCTTGCTCAGGGGCACCTCGGCAGTGCCCAAGAGGTAAACTGGCACCTCTCCAGCTACCAGTTCACACTCAGTTCTTGGCCATGTCGGGACTTGAACCTGTGACCCTCCGGTTCCCAAGCCAACTCCCTACAGACTGAGCTACTGCCGCCCCCACGATTAGAGATTATTATTACACATTATTTTACACATTTACATATCTGATTATGCACACACAGATTAAGATACAACTGTCTGCACACATATTTGCAAATAGTTTTGCTATAATAATGGCCTCATAGTTTTCTCTGTCAGTAATCCCTTTTTTCTGATGGTAGCTTCATTATCTCTGCATCTGTAGATAAGATTTGTCAGTTTTGAAGCTATTGTGTGATCTTTTTTTACTTAAAATATTTAATTGCAATTAATCGCATGGTTTCCCATAGGTAATTGTAAATTAATCACACATTTTTATTTCTTCAAAATGTACTTTAAAGGCATATTTGTATTATTATTATTTGTGTTATTATTTAATACTCTTATATCAACATGGGAGTGGGCAAATATGCAGCTCTATGCAAATGTATGTATATATTTATTGTTGGAAATCAATTAACAACACAAAACAATAACAGAGTTTGTCCAGGAACCCTCACAGGTTCTGCATTTAGCATTAAAAATATGCTCAAATCATAACACAGCAAACTGAAGCCTAACAGGCAACAGCAGCTGTCAGTGTGTCAGTGTGCTGACTTGACTATGACTTGCCCCAAACTGCATGTGATTATCATAAAGTGGGCATGTCTGTAAAGGGGAGACTGGTGGGTACCCACAGAACCCATTTTCATTCGCATATCTTGAGGTCAGAGGTCAAGAGACCCCTCTGAAAATGGCCATGACGGTTTTCCCTCGCCAAAATTAAGCATTTTTGGAGCGTTATTTAGCCTCCTTCACAGCATGACATGGTTGGCACCAATGAATTCCTTATTTATAGTTTCAGATGATGCCAGTATCTTCACTCTAGCTTAAAACCATCTACAGACTTCCAAATTCACAAGATCTGTTAATGTGTTAAAGAAACTTGCGGTGTTAAAACAGATTTGCCCCTAGTAATAACCAAAACAGAATATGTTAGTTTTGAGAGATTTTGAGTAATTTTCTCCCAAAAAAAGCAGAGAATGAAGTGGTGGTAGTTCTTTTCTCAGGTCTAAATCAATAACACGGTAACGTTGGTGATATTTCACACTTCAGCTGCCTAGAACAACAAGCACTGGTTCCTCCTGAAGAGTCCTTGAATAAGACTCTACTGTCTCCAGCTGCTCTGTAGCTGGCCCTGACCTCAGGCAGCCATCAGTGGGGAAGGCAGCAGAGTGAAAAAACTGATAACAAAATCAGCCATTTTGGGGCAGGAATAAGACATAAAAAACACTTTGGGTGGATTTGATTACTTGGATGTCCCGGCTGTGAGTTACTGGTGACTATGACTGCAGTCATGTGTTGGTTTCAATTTTAAAGCTTCACCAAATTGCTCCCAAGAAAACCGATTGATTGTTTGGTTGTTTTTGATTCAGGAATCTTTCTAGTTTCCAACCAGTTAACAAGACGCACATTCTGTCCCCTCATATTTCTCCCTCTGTTTCCATTGATATTATTTTCATGCAATTAGAATCTGCTGATAAAGTAAACTTAAACTGGAAAATAAACTATCTGGGAAGCTGGGTTCAGTGGAGTAGCTTTGTGCCCTACCATCATCAAGTGTTTCTCTCATTTTCAGTTTTGAGAAAGACAGCATGCTTTCCATATGTTTTACAGTCCTCAATTTCCTTTTTACATTTTTTTCATTTCAGATCTATCATTCCCCAATTCACAAGCAAGCTGAAAGTAAGTCAGTCATCATTAAACCTCTTATGACGTTGTGATGCTGATGTGAGGAGATGTAGACAGAGACAGTAACACTCTGACATCTCACTTTACATCTCATGTCACATCTGTATTTATATTTTACCAATTAGATTTGTCCTAAAATGATTGTTTGCTGGTACATCTGCTTTTTTTTTTTTACTTCCACAGTGGAACTGAATGAAATTGGATTCAAGTTTGTGCGAAAGTGCATCAACTACATCGAAACAAAAGGTAAAGGATCCTATTAGAAGTTTATTTCAGCTGTTTTTAGTTGTTTACTTGCCCTGAAGGGGGCGTGGTTGAGTCATAGGATACATGTTGATGCCACGCCTGCAGGGAATAAATGTCCTTCATAACAATACTAGTAGTCTGAATCATATCTTTATCCCATAGTCTCAGATTTTTTTAAAGGATTACTTTTTTTATTATTATTATTTTAACAAAATCCCTTCTCTCCGTGCATGCTAAAAGTTAAAAGCCCAACGTAAAATAAGTAACATTATAATACTAAAAACACAAAATGTTTCTCCAGTAGTGCTATTCATCTTACGAGAATGGAAAGAAGTACTCAAGCCATGTAATTTGACTCATAATCCAAGCATGGCATGTCGTTCAGTCTCAAACTAAATGGTAAAATGAAGCGTGCATAATCAGGAAAGAACATCTGTATATTAATATTGGCTCCTGCAGGCTCTGGAGAGAAGCATGTGGTACATTTCCACTGCCCTGTATTTGTCCAGATTACACTCCTTTTTTTTCTTGTCTTTTTATACTCCCCCTCTCATCTTTCCAGGAGCCACACAAGAAGGAGTGTACAGAACAGTTGGCAGCAACATCCAAGTGCAGAAGCTTTTAAATGCCTTCTTTGGTAAGGAAATACGCCAGTGAACATGTTTTACATCTGTCCATTGTGTTTCTTCACTTGGGATCCTGTTCCTTTGCGAAACAAAGCCGGTTCTGCCACTTTAGTGACGCTCGTCTGTATGAATGACAAGGAAATATCAGCAGGTCGCTGACTCGCAGTGCTCCCGCTCTGGAGGGCTCGAAATTATATTTTTATACAAACAATGGATCAAATGCATTGAAGGCATCGCTTGTAGTGGCAAAGAATTCTCACCAGACTCTGCTGCTCCCTTCAGCTCAGCTTAGCTTTAAAGAGTCTTTTATTCATTTTCTGGCCCTCAACTTAAATTACATTTTTCACTCTCACCGCTCTCATAGCATCATTTTCGGTCACAACAGGCAGTGAAAAAGCTAAAAAGCCACTGCAGACTACATGCTCAGCACAAAACAGCAGTCGAACAACACTAGCAACACGCTAGCTGGTGTAGTGGAGCATTTAGGCAGTAAAGAGATGGATATTTCCCTCAGTAGTTGGTAGAGACCAAAAACAGAGTGAATATTGGACTTTTATTCATTACATCGACCTAAACATGACTCTAAATGAATGCTAATTATGCTTTGTTATCCGGGTGTATAAATAGGCAACTTAAAAGGTTATGATATGTCAGTGTTTTTACACCTTGTTTCTGCTGCCCCCAAGTGGCCAAAAACTAGGTATCACAGGTTTAAATTACATTTATTAAATGCATTTTTTACACCAGATATACACAGTAGGAAGGGCACATTAATAACATTAATGATGGCACTCTTCTCTTCAAGTGTCAAGTTATATCTGTAGAAGTTATCTGGTGTTTTGATTCCCACTTTTAACAAGGCTTGTGAGCCAATTGTAAAACAACGCTGGTATCTGTGGTATTTCGTGGGAAAATGGATAATAAATGACAAAAATGAGATCGACAGTAAGTGCCTGGCAACGACTTAGTAAATGCAATTGAAAAAAAGGGGAGGGAGAACGTGACATCAAGTGGCTGAATGTTATCAGGGTTATTGATAGCACCTATAAATAATTTCTGCTTGTTTGATTTGCTCCTTCACAGACCCCACACATCCAGGAGATGTGGATTTCCACAGCAGCGACTGGGACGTTAACACCATCACAAGTGCACTGAAGTTTTATCTAAGGTATGTTTGTGTGTTAGTAGGAGACACAAAGTCAATTTGTGGAAAATACTAAATGACTGTGTATAGTTCCAGCTCTACGGCTGGTTTTACTGACATTGTTGTAACAATCAAATCTTGCTCTGTATACAATCTGTAAGATATGCCTAGATAATAATAATTAATAAATTGAATACATTTTAATTGATCAAGAGTTGCATTTGAAATTTTGCACGATTCTTCTGTGTACAAATCCCTGATAGCTCAAGGACTTAGGCATTTTCCAAAAATTTGCTCGATTGAAAGAAAAGAAAGAAAGATATTCCTTTATTAGTCCCACAGTGGGGAAATTCAGTTTTACACTCTTTTGTTCACACAGTACATATACATGCGTCAATGGAGAGATGTCAGAGTGAGGGGGCTGCTCCTGACAAGCGCCCAGAGCAGTTGGGGGTTCGGTGCCTTGCTCAGGGGCACCTCGGCAGTGCCTAAGAGGTAAACTGGCACCTCTCCAGCAACCAGTTGGTCTTGGTCCATGGGGGTCTTGAACCTGTGACGTCCGCGTCCTAACCCAAGTCCTTA
Organism: Pterois miles; assembly: GCA_947000775.1. Lineage (NCBI taxonomy): Eukaryota > Metazoa > Chordata > Actinopteri > Perciformes > Scorpaenidae > Pterois > Pterois miles. The sequence goes on from CAMQGK010000052.1 coordinate 16,426,918, forward strand.
CAGACTGAGCTACTGCCGCCCCCGATTGTCTAATGCCGCCCCCGATTGTCTAATGCACATTAAAGTGATTGGTGGTTATTAAAATAACTAATGCAGCCCTGACAGAGGTTGCACTCTCTGAGTGCTTTCTGTAATTGTATGAGTGCTTTTTGGTGTTTGACGCGGTGAGTTATATTGCACTGCGGCCTTGCACTTTACAAGTGTGTGTGTTTATCTGCAGGAGCTTGTCTGAACCTCTGATGACCTACAATCTACACAGAGACCTCATGTGTGCTGCAAGTAAGACGTGTTTTAGAAATTATCCAGTGCAAAGATTAAGGAGTTTTGTTTCCGTGTTCATGTTTTACTGGTCTCCTTTCAGATCTAGACCAACCGCTAAAATGTGTCTCAAACTCATACTCCAAATCAAATCCCCTTGCAAAAAATGTAGAGATGTCAAGCATTAAAAAGGTTGCAACCTGATGATGTGCTTTTGCCAAAAACTTGTCTTCACCTGTTAGCATGCGATAGGGAAAAACTATTCCTCCATCACATTGCATGCATGCTTATTCATGTTGTACTTCAAGGACCAAAAGTCTACAGACTTTCTTTTTGCAAACAGGCAGCAGCAGGTCTGTCTAAAAGAAATCAGAGTCCTCCGCTTGTTTTTATCTGTCACGCATGTCACTGTAAAACAGAGAAGACAACGACTTTAATAGCATCAGCCTCATTCTGTCAGGATGTTACAGTAAGACAACTGGTGGCTTCAGTTTCCTGGAAATGTCATTATGTATTATACGATTTGTTTTGGGAGACTTTGTTTTATGCCATCGCAGTGAATGGCTGTGCCCTATTGTGTTTAAACAGTTCATGTTTATATGCAACTCATAATCATTTCTGTTATTCATCACAAATATTTTCAGTGCACCTGATTTTTAATTATAACTGCATTTATAACATATGAAAAACTGTGATTTCCTTACCTACATACATAGGGCTACATATAGTATATCAGCATGTTTATAATTTAGGTTCACACATGTAAGCTCTCCATATTTCATGAACTTCATATATACCATTTTTTTCAAATCCCTCCATTAGTTAAGTTTGTGTTGTTTTTGTGTCACAGAGTCAGATAATCTGGACTTTCGACTGAGTGAGATTCATTCTCTGTCCTACAAACTACCAGAGAAGAATCGGGAGATGCTGGAGATGCTTATCAAACACTTGGTCAAGTGAGTGCTAGCATACATTGTTGTGTTTTACGTTTTCTATCTTTCTGAAATGATCTGTGATAATGTGCCAACAGTTTAGTTACAGTTAGTCTATGCAACCCAATGTGATGTTTGCTGACAGTGTGTGCAGTCACAGTCAAGAAAATCGGATGACCCCTTCAAACATGGCGGTTATCTTTGGACCCACACTGATGAGAGCAAAGGAGGAGACGGTGGCGGCCATGTTGGATATCAAGTTCCAAAATATTGTCGTTGAGATTCTGATTGAGGACTCCAAAAAGGTATGATTGCAGAGATCGTAGCCTTTGTTGGGTCTGAGACAAAATATGTAAAAGAGGATCAAAGTGCATCACTTAAAGGAATAATTCACCATTTTAGGAACAGAGCTTATTCGCTTCCTTGTCGAAAGTTTAGCACAAAGACTTGAAACAGGTGGATACAGCTCACCTAGCTCTGTCTAAAGGTCACAAAATCACCTACCAGCACCAGTGCAAAAACAACAACAGGGAGCTGGATAACTTTTTGGCCAGGACCAGTTGCCGGGCAACCGACGGAGACTTACTGGTCCCGGCCAAGACGTAGTCCGGTACATAACCCCCAATAAAATTCCAAATTGAAATTTTTACACTTAGGTTTGTATATGTATTATTATATCTTTTTATATTATTGTATTTTTATACAAGATACTAAACTATACCTTCGAACTGACCCAGACTAGCTGTTTCCAGTCTTTATGCTAAGCTAAGCTAGCCAGCTGCTGGCTGTAACTTCATATTTAAACCTACAGACGTGAGTGGCATCGATCTTCTCCCAGCAAGAAAGCGTATTTCCCAAAATGCTGTAAAATATAATACTACTTAGTAGGGATGTCACAAGAACTGATACTTCAGTACACGGGAGGTTTACACAGTGGTTTACATTATGAGTAGAGCAGGCTCTAATCAATAAATTTAGGTAAAGGAGCATTAGGCAAAGGAAAATTCTAACATTATCATGATGCATTCAAATGTAATCTTGTAAAATGTAGTTTTTAGCATGAAACTTGAGTAAATACAAGTGTTTGAAGGAGATGTTTTCACAGCAATATAAAATAGATAATAGAGAGAGAGTCTAACTTCCTAAAACCAGTATGCAAATGGTACTAAAGGAGTGGATGTTGAAATACATGGGATTTTGTTAAGATTGCCCTATGAAAAACAGCAGTGTTTCCTTTTTTAAATTTAATCGTCATTGTTTTTTCTGCTCCTTCTCAACTATATAATATTATTCATACAGTTACAGGCTCTAATGGTGGCCACTAAACCACGGTGCTACTGTACGTTTTCTTGTGATTACAGATCTTCAGTTATATGCCAGAGGACAGCACTTCCCCACCTGTCCCTCCTCCGCGGATCACCCCGAGAAAGCGGCAACCTATCACAATCTCCAAGCGGCCGCCTCGTGTTTATCAAGCTCTTAGTCACGACCAATTCAACACAGAGAGTAATTATCAGCCCCCCTTTGGCTTGATTGTCATCATCCTCATCATTAACACACCCTATCTGTACAGTACAGTAGATTATTTTTAGTGGTTTAAAATATTCCACAAAGATTTGAACCACAACACCCCAACAGGGTCATTTCTTAACATTTTCTGCAGTACAGAAAAATGTGATTTACTGTAGTGTGTGGTCATCAAATACCATTACAAAAAAAATACTACATATTACAAATATACATATACAATATATATACAAATTTATATTATTATTATATTATCTATCTTTACTGTTTTATCGTTTATATATATAGAGGAATTCCTCTGGTGCTTTTTTTATATAAAGTACAAAAAAAACGTATCCACCCTACATTTTTTATCTCACATTAGTCTTTTATTTTTTCAAGGCCTCTGGCTATATCGTGTAATTTTCTGCCTATTTGAACCCCTCATTAAGTGGGTTTGTCTGCATCCTCACATACACTGTGGCAGAGAGATTTGGAGCACCTGCAGCTTGTCCTCCCTGCGTTGGTTAAATATTTAACGATTCTTAACTTTCTACACCACTACCCTGTGGTTGTGTTACCAATTTAATGATTAATGAATGTTTTTGATTTTCATTTACATTGAATTGTTATGATATTCAGTACATTTTGCATGTTTTTTTTTCTTGCATAGTGAAAATAATTTGCATTATTTCATAGATGAAACCATTTACATTTGACTGAGGCCTGAAGTTACTGCATTCAGATAGGAAGAACAACACTCATCCCACTCCATGCAGTCAAGTACCTTGCATTAATCGGTTATGTTATGTTTCTTTGCAACAGATGGCCAGAATGATAGCGCTGTCGTGGACGGGGAAGTCTCAGCGAACCCCGTCCCCCTGCAGCGGACGAAACCTGTAAGCTGTGCTCCACTCGTTCCAAGAGAACCTCCTCCGAGACTACCGTTGATTCCCAGACCATCGATCCGTCAAGACTCCGATGCTGGCAAGATAGACGATACAAGGCAAAGGCCAGACTTTGCTTCAGCGGCAAATGGGGAGTCTGGGATCTATGTGACCCGAGTACCGTCATTCCAGGGCAGAAGACCACCTCCTAAAGGCACACCAGCCAACAGAGAAGGTAAGATGAACCCTCTTCTATGTGGCTGAAACTTCCTTATATAACACTTGTTTCTTCAGCTAAAAAATAAAAAATAAAAAACTTCTCCTTCCGAGTTTTGTGGGATTTTAAAAAGTGAAAGACAGAGATATAGTGTAATGTAGACTGCAAAGTTGTGATATACTGGTCAGATATGAGACATGTAAATAGATATGTTGAACATCAGCTGCTTGTTTTCCCTTTGCACCATGGCTACATCCAGTCCTTCAAGCCTTCTTCTCTCCTGTTGATTTGTTTTTAATGCCTCCATGCTGGTGGTAGCCGTGGCTGTAGGCCTCCTGTTTTCAGGTCCGACCCATTCTCATGAACAGGATATCTCAGGAACGCTTGGAGGGAATTTCTTCAAATTTGGCAAAAACGTCCAATTGGACTCAAAGATCAAATGATTAGATTTTAGTCTTTAGTTAAGGTCAAGGTCACTGTGTCCTCACGTGTTTTTGCTTTAACTCAAGAATTCTTGAGCTAATTATGACAATTTCACACACATGGTAAACAGGACAAAATGATGAAGCGATGACATTTTGGACAGATACGGATGTAAACTGCAACTTGACTGGTTGGCGGAGGCATACAACTGCAAGATTATTGTCGTAGTTTGTTGTAGTAGTAAGAAGTGGATGCAGTCACTGTGACTTCTGCCATCGTGGACTGCCGTTATGAAGCCTCGAGTTTGTCATTTTGGCTGTCGGCATATTGGTTTTGTGCAACCAGAAGTAACATGAGAGAGTGGAGCAAAGTACAAGTGAACGCTGAATGAAACATTTTTAGGCAAACAAAAAGTTACAATTAACTTTCATGAACTGATAACACACTGTTGAAAGAGTCAACGGACAAGGTAGCCCCACCCTAAAGCATGCTCGGCTTTATGATCTATTTGACTCTAAATGGGACCGTAATTTACTAAATGAACATCATGCTGTATTGAAGAAGACTGAAACTAGCAAGTGAGACCATATACATAAATGTTTACTGAGGTAATAATCCACATAAGAAGTAGGATCATTTTTCTCATAGACTTCTATACAATCAGATTTCTTTTAGCAACCAGAGGAGTCGCTGCCTGATTTATATTAGAAAGAATGCAAGTTTAAGGCACTTCCTCATTAGCTTCACTTTTCAGACCTGGAGGTTCCCCACTGGTCCTTGCTTTACATAACTGCGTCAGAAGCTGTTAGTTATCTGTAATTTGTGCCCCCATTTAATTTATTTTTGAACAAATAAAGACCATTTTACGTGAGCACCATTATTAAGAAAATGCTAATCAACAATAACATGTGTTATGCAAGCATTCATGGTGGATAATGAAATAGTCATTGTTCAGAGCTTGGTTGCAGACATATAGTCTGTGCTGATTTGTTGGTTTCTTAGTGGTTTATTTTCCTAAGGAAGTAGGTATCCAATTATGCTCTAACTCTCAGCATGTCATTGTATAGATCTGCTGATATTACTGTATAGCAGAAGGTCCGTATTATAGTGAACACTGAAATCTGTTTTCAGACCTCTTAACCTGTCACAGGCTTTAGTCGTTCATTTTGTCATTTACAATTTTATTGCGAAATCTATAATTCTATATTAATATTGTTTGTTTTTTTTTCTCAGGAGATTCAGATGGTCCAACCAGAACGAGGTCCACAGAGAAACATGTTATTTGTAGACCCCCTGTCAGGCCTCCTGAGCCCCCTTCCAGACACCCCGCTCCACAAAAGACCCCGACTGCAGCCAGCAGCGAGAGCACAGCCACATCCTAGTAAGTCTTCCAGAAGTCCAAGAGAGGTCCAATAAAAAAAAAAAAAAAATCAACTATAGATTTCCTGTTTTTATTAAAAACAATACAACTCACAATTTAAGCAACCTTGAAATAATACCAGACATGCAAAGTGTCTGAATCAGCAGCCTTCAAGGTATCAGTAGCTTCAATGATCAAAACTGTCAAGAGCTGCCAAGAACAGCCGAGGTGACGACTACTATTTAGATTCTGTCATCTCAAAGATTTGTAAAAATATACTAATATTATATGATATTACAATTTCAATACTGTGTCGATTATAATACTATATTATTATATTAACAATGGACTACTTGCATGAGAACAGGGTGGCTTGTAGTGATGAACCCACAGCGAATTACCACCTGATTCTTCAGATTTCTACTCAACTAGCTGGTGAACATAGTTTAGCATTTCACCACTCAAGAATGATGTATTTCCCTCAGGAGGTGGTGGAGACCAAAAACAGAGCTAAAAGAGTTAAAGAGAAGACTTAAATACACCAAGTGGCTAAAAATGTAAATAAGTTTGCTAACAAGTTCACCATATCAACTTAAAAGGTGACCTTATTAAAAAAAAACACACACACAACAGGTTACAGGTTTAAGTTTATCTCGTAATATACTGTATCTTGTAATGTTATTTTTCTTGTGGTAATGGAGTTATCTGCCTGGAGCAAAACTGGAGCACCTGCGTTACATTACATTTACTTAGCTGCCACTTTTATCCAGAGCGACTTACAATAAGTGCATTCAACCATGTTGGTACCCCAAGAAGTGCAAGAATCATTGATCAACTTCATCAGATATGCTGATCTACTTCAAGAGCTACATTTCGGGGCAATATGAGATAGAAGAGAAAGAAGAGAGCATTTTTCTTGGCCAAGGTGCAGTCTGAACAGATGAGTTTCAGTCTATGACCTACATGGATTGTAGCCAAGGAGGTAATGTTTCGGTTAGGTTTGTTTGTTTGTCAGCAGGACTATGGAAAAACTACTGGCCCGATTCTAATGAAACTTTGGTGGAAGGGTGTAGCATGAGCTAAATTTCAAAGCGGCTCTGAATCACAGGGCGGATACACAAATTATTTTTAATTTTCGTTAACATTGCGAGATGGGGCATTTGGCCTTGGTGGAGGTCTGTGCTCTCTGAATGACCTTCTTGCTACTATAATGTTTTTAGTTGCACCAGTGCTTTTCCTGTTATAACATGTCACATCTACCTTGAAAAAGGTCTACCAAAACCATGGCTGCTCTTGGCTTTCATACATAAGTACCACACAAATGTAACACCCAAAAATCAGTGGGAACCATATAGGCAGGGAGTGGAGTTTAAAAAATGGCAGTCTACCAAATAATACGTGATGACTGTAGGATCACCAAGGATCTAATGAAGAATCTCACATATGTTTATCTACAATATCAACCTGTTGTTTTCCTTCTTTTTCTGCAGTGTTGCCTCCAAAGCAAAGTTTTTTGAGAATGCCTCCAGGCACGTTGGCAGGTATGTAAAAGTGCTCCAGTTTGTCCTTTTCTTTAGTTCAGGACACTAATAAGACGTACATGTTTTTTAAGTACAGTAGATGAAAGTTAATAAAAACACCACAGAAGATTAAAGTTAGACTTCCTCCTGATGACGCAGTTATGCAAACACGTCTCCGCTTTTATGATCTGCTTGGATGGTTCAAGTTAAGATCTTTGCTACCCTCCCTGCAAACACAGCGATGACAGCTGTAAATGAAGAATGCCGAATGCCTGAGAGGGAAGACTTTGAGGGAGTTTAATCAAAAGACTTCATCTTTTTCTTCACTGTAATCTGCTAGTTTACATTAACATGTGGCCTCTGCTGACATATAAAGGTCTTGTTTGGCCTTTGAACAGAAGAAGCATGGACCATGATATCAGTGATATTATCCCACAGCTGTATAATATGAATATTGTGTAGATATCTTTAGATCTAACAATCAGTTGTTAGTTTCTGAAGATAATTACAGGTGGTTCATACATAAACAAGATAAATCAGAGTAAAATTTTCTTTATACTATGATCACAGTGCTACAATAACCCAGGCGTTCGTCGCACAGTCTGACCTGTTTGCATTCTCAATACTGATGCAATGTACCTGCAAGATCGCTGTTCACTTAGCATATATGGGCCTTAAAGGTGCAGTCAGCGACTCCAAGTTGAGATGTTAATAATTATCTGTTAACCAACATTAAGCATTTTAAGTAATCAATGCTATTGGTTAAAAGAAGTATTAATAATCATTTACAAAGCAGAGAAAACGCAAAGGAGTGGCTCGTCACTTTAATAAGAAAAGCTGGTTCACCTTAAGAGAGCCGGCGCAGATACAGGAAGTTGGCTCAGGACTTCCAGCGTAGGAGCTGTAACTTGTAACCTCACAGCATTTATTCACCATCAAATAAACTGTACACACACTGTCTGCTACAGCTACGATCACAACTATAACGTCTCCAACAAACCCACATTCACCTCCGCCACACACACGGTCTGCCGTGAACTCGCTGAGGTTAAGCTACAGTGGGCACAAAGCCACCGTCTGCATACAGCACGGTGGCTGCTAACACTCCTGGACGGTGAACTGGGGACAGTGAACGCAGCACAGTGGCTGCTACAGTAACTCTCCTGATGGTGAACTGTTGACTCGGTTGTCTGTTGTGCTCATAAACTGCAGCTGGCGCGCCGCTGCATGTGAGGCACAAATCTTGTTGGTTAATGGTTTATAATCAGTTAACAAGGGTCATTATTGGTTAAGAAATTTTTTCAATAGTAGCCCCAGTTCTAATCCAAAACATTCAAATTCAGCGTATATCTCCTTGTGGTCAACTAGCTGTCCGGTCTGTGTGCTCTGAGAAAAAAATCTGGTGTCCATACACAGCACTGCCTCTCTAAATGGGAAATAAATTGGCTCAGACCAAGCAACACAGTACCAGCAAATCAGCGACACCAGGGGAAAGGCCATGGATGTATACAGAGAAAGCAGAAACATGCGGTGAAATCTTTGCCTGGGTAGGCACTGTCCTATCAATGTGACATATCCAGTATGTCTACATTATGGATAGATAAAATATAGTCTACATTAGTTAGGCGGACATACAACACAAAGAGATAAGGAGAGTGGTTGGCGTCAGCGTACAAGTAGATTATTCACGCCTACAAAATGCACCAGTAGAAAACAGCTTATTCACTCCAAAGGACACCCAATGAGCATCTGGTGATGGCACACCATTATAAAGAATAAAACAGAAGTATTGGTGTCAGCACACCAGTAGGAAACAGCTCATCCCCTGCTACCAAATGCACAAAAGCACACACCATATGACAACATGACAACTCCCCAAAAGTGAAGCCAAAACATTTCGATCGCCCCCTGGTGGCTGGTTGCAGTATCGGTCAAATATCACACCCCCTTTATGTTAATGGTTGGACATGGGCCAAACTGAAAAGTCAAAGTACACATCAAATTATTTTTTTCCAAAGTAGGTTTCTGTCATTTTAGGTTTTTAACACATTGATGTATGTTCAAGTGTTAATTTTACTTCTAAATTTTGTATTAATTAGTTATTCTATGCTATGAAAGGGGGTGAGGCGTCATGATTGACAGCTGTCAGTCTGTCTTGCCGACAAGCTGCGGCCGTGCACAGTTCGAGATTGGTTTGGGCGGGTGACCTAGATACCACAGCTTCACTACCTGTTAACTACCGTGCAGAGTCTGAATCCAAATGATGCCAAAATCTCAAGATGGCAGCTCCCATTTCCGAGATATTTTGGCGTCACTTCTGTACATTGGGAGGAAGTGGAGACGCGTCATCCATCTTTATATACAGTCTATGGCGCATACACATAATGAGTGTCTGGTGACGGCGCACCAGGGTAAAGAAAGAGAAAGAGATACAGCTTGGTGTCAGCGCACCAGTAGAAAACAAACAACATACACAACACCAATAAGTAAAATAGATAAGGCTATATATATTGGGGCTGTAATATCATATCGTCTAATGTTGTCAGCCTAAACAAATGGGGCAAATACGATTGTGTTATTGTGGATATATAAGTGCAATTTATGGTGTTAGATTGCTACTACACCGCCCCTTTGTGCGTGAAAAAAAAAAAACAGAGATAAAACACTTTTTGATGGCAGTGAAAATGTTGCTTTTGAAAGGCTAAATGCCAGCAAATATGGACTGAAGCAGGTGATTTTGTTCGATAAAAACATGATGTGAATTTTGGAAATGATTACATCCATCTTTTTCAGTAAATTTTGACTTTTTGAATTACAACGACAAGGAGGTGTGTGTTAGGTGTGTGAAAGAGAGGGGGAGAGAAAGTGAATTTTCACCTATTTCTGTAAGTTATTAATAATAATAATTTGAATATCAATATTAAGAACTAACTACTTGAAACTATTTGTACAGCCCTATTATATATTGACCTTTTATTGTTTCAAAAGAGGCACTTACTTTATTTGTAGATGTGTTCCAGGTTTCATAATCTTTGCTTTTCATTGGAAAGATGAGCCAAGGACAAAAGCCTGTTGAGTTCCAGTTGTAAGTCTTTATGCACATAAACGGTGCAAAGGTCCTCTACCCAGATGTGGTGGTAGAAGGTTTTTGTTGCTGCTGATGCAGCCTCCTGCAGATCATTGTCTGTCCAAAAAGTAAGCAGTTGTACAGGCGTCATTCCTTGGACTCGAACAGAATAATCCCATCCACCAAATCAGACTTTCATCAAATCGGATCAAATAATTTTGCATATCTGGAGGCGCCTCAGTTTGTAATCATCAAATTTCCTGCTGTCAACTAAGCCAAGGAAATCTGGCTTTCACTTGTACAGTGATGTTAGAAACATTACTGATTATTATTTTCCTGTCATCTCTGTCAGATTTCATTACTTTACTGTTAAAAACGATCATAAAGTGCTCTCACTGATTATTTTGATTTAATGTGTCTCATGATGTCCATTTGATGAAGCCCAAACAGCAGTTTGTGATGGATGGAAGGATGCCACTTGCATGTCATGTAATATATGACTACCGATTATCTCAATTAAATCATTCTTAATCAGATTTGATGTGCTGGATGTGTTGATAACTTAACAGGTTACATCGATGAAGCTTTTCAATATGTTTTCTCTGGTTACCTTTGCATTGTGCGAGCCGATCTGGATCCTGCGCTGCTAGTCCAGGTGTCAGTGCCACTCTTGTTCAAGGTTTTCAGGGCGATGTAAGAGTGGCCATGGGCCGTGGAGCAGAGCTCTGGGTAAACTGTTCAGGTCACAGTATCCAGCCTTTTAACCACACGCTGTGGCAGCTGGAGGCGAAGCGTAATTAAGGAAAGGAAAACAAAAGATTATCAGTCCAGCAGCAGACACTTAGCTCACTTAGCTAACGTTAGTCCTCTTCCTGGTTGAAAACTCTGTTATCTTTTGTCCCTTCCGCTGTGTAAAGTCGGATGTCTCCTCAGCGTTAGTGACCGCAACTTCGTTTTTTGCTTCTTGAGCTGAAAATCGGTTTAAGTAACAAATATCCCTGTTTATCGCAGCCGCTAAGCTAACCGTGTTAGCCGCTAGGTGAAGGCTACCGAGTGGCACCGAATCAGAGCGAGAGGGAGGGGATGTCACGTGACACGGTCGAGCCGTACCGGTCGTGTCAAGCAGGTAACCCTCAAATTGCGAAATCTGATCCGAGAGCTACAAAAACTCTCGCGAGACTAATGAACGCAGTATGTACTTAATACTGCATACTGCGTAGCTCAGTAGTATGCAGCATGCAACGGTTAAAGCGGTGTATTTTGCAGTATGCTAGACCAGGATTTTTAAACCAGCTCTTAAAGAACTGGACAAAAAACCTGTACCACTATTGCTATATTATCAAAAAATCCAACTTTTTTTTTTTTTTTTTTTTACAGCTTTTAGAGTAATGTTAAAAGAGTCATGTTGTCTCAGCAGGTATCTCTGCCCCATCACAGCAGCTCTTCCCTCTCCCCTCCCTTTGCCACTCTGCAGCCGGTCTGTGAGCAGCAGTGCCCGGCTGGCAAGCGAGCGACACCCGCGGGCAATTGTGGAGCTTTTCAATTCAAAAGGCAGATAAACGCAGGTTCCAGTTAATTTATAATGGACATCTATGTTATGATATTTAAACAAACTAATGGTCAATAAGGAAATAAAAACCCCACGTCTACAGGGAGAAAATGCTCAGTTCACCGTCTGATATTGTTAAACTGTAAACATTCAAAATCTGCACTCAAAAAGTTTCAGACATGAATTTAGTGATGAAATAGCTAAGAAAAAAATATAAAAAGAGTCGTTTTGGCTGCTTTTGTGGGTGTATCTGTAGCCTGTAACACTCCAGCGTGTTGCATTGTGGGATACAGTAGACGAGCTAGACTGGTCTGATGCATACTGGGGATTTTCCAAATCAGTACGAAATCTGGGAATTTTTGGCATACTGCAGATTTTAATTTTGTCCACACACTACATACTATGTTTTGGCCAAATTAGTACGTACTACTAGTACAGTATGCAGTTTTGAAAACAGCAAAGATAAGAGCCTGTCCTTAACCGTCTCATGAGATAATTTGTTGGTTCCCCTCTAGACACGACCATCTTTGCCAGTGTGAGAACCGAGTATGTGTAATCCTAACACAAACTATGAATAATGAACAATGCTGATCAAGTTATAATGAAATAAATAAATACAATAAAAATATGAATAAGAAAATCAGTAAATACAACTATCATGTAATCTCAGATTTCTTTTTGGTGAGGCACTGCCTACCCTGAGCACATGAACATCACAAAGGCAGTGTGAGCAAGAGGGAAAATAAATAAATATAGATCTGTATTGATTGATTTGATTTTATCTGATTTGATGAAATGTGTATATACAGTACTACAATTCATCAGAATATCACAATTAAGTCACAGGACTTACTTCCACATGCTTCTAATATAATACTTTTTACACTAATACATCTAATGAAAACATAAAAAACAACATTATACACTCATAAAATAAAAATAATAATTAAAAAAATAATCAAAATTTGGAAACCAGACCAAAGCTTAGAAGTGTACTAGAAAGGATGTTTCACTACTAACATGCTCAGCATCCATTTTTTTTAACTATTTAACTATTTTTAACTATTTTAACAGAGAGATTTAATTTCATGAGGGATTTTATTCCACTCCTTCCCACCATGAAATTAAATCTGCCTGTTCTCCGTTAGAGTGGGTTGTTTCAGGTTATACTAGTGCTTGTATTCAGACCATGAAAGTCCTAAACGTACTGAAAATACCTGGTAAAATAATTTGGAAATAGACCTTGTAAAATCGTGGGTACCAGGGAGACAGTGTAACTCTTTAAAATGGCTTTGGGCTAATATGCATTCTTGAATTGGGATTAAGGACGACCTCCTCCCTCCTCCCTAGAGCTCATCTTTCTATCTGTTGTTAGAATTTGTTTAGGTGTTGAGTTCAAATAGGCTAGCAGCATTTTTCTCCTGAATGGCAGACTGCACTTTTAAGGCAGATCGTGGGTGGTCTCGTATTTGCGCTGAGGCCATAAAATGGATTTGTAATTTACCGTCTTTTCTCTCTTCTAATTTAGTCCACCGACCTCACCGTCAGCATCAACAGGGACAAATGTGAAAAAAGAGGTGAAATTTATTGATTGTGACATATTTAACAGCATAAAATACTGAATAAATTGCAAAGTGTGTTCCAGTGTAATAAAATGTGTCTATTTTCATCTCTGAGACGGACTGTTTGTTTTGTTTCCTCAGCATTAATGTGACCACCACATCATGTTACCTCTACATGTGCTGCTGGTTGCTGATCCAGCTGGAGGGAGTCACCGCGAACGATCTTATCGGACAGGCCGAAGAAGTGGCTCTTCACTCAGCCGACTGGATGTGCTTGATTCCATTTGTGTTTAGTCATAGAAAGATGTTGTGAGGCAGCACTATAGCAAACAGACTTTTAAAGTTGTTAATTGTCCCAGTGTTTGATCGTTATTCCAAAGTTAAGATGGAGTAACGGTACTATTTTCCCCCTTGTTTCAAGCCAATTGACAATTTTGTCAAATAATATTACAACATTTAGTCATTTTTCAGTGTTATAAAAGTTTGAATGGCCAATTTTAATAGAGGGAACTAACTGCCATAACTGGTTATAACAGACTTCTTCATGTCTACACTCTTAATACTTGTTTTTAGCATTGTGAAATAGATCTCCCAAAGAAGACTAATTGAATAGGTTCATCAGTCTTGATTTTAAATATTAGTCTTAATATTAAAGGAGCTGGATGAAGGAAATTAATTTTAAGCTACATGTACGGTATTGTATGGAGTACAATGTATGGCATTATTTCTGTGGAAGCTGTTTTAGTTGGTCTGTTCAAAAAGAAGTTAGATTAAAATATTAATCATGTATGTCAGGTGAGACATAACACGTCATTTAGCCTTAATCCACTTCTTAAGAGGCATTACAAAAAGTATGTTGCTACACAGTGCCAGCCTGCATTCCAGTCGGTGTGGTTTGAATTACATGATGAATATAATATAATATTAGTTTAATAGGGAATTATTATTACTAGTTTCGCTAGAGTACATTCCCTCACTTCGCTCACGTCTTACCTAATGTAGGAGGGTCAGGTCAGAGCCCTCGAACTTTACCTGAATTTGTTGAACCTCAGTTAAATATTTGGGATTAAAAAAAGCAAGTCAGGTAAACTGATTGTTATAATACTGTATGTGAAAATAACACTCCATTGGTTTGGTTTATTTCTTTGTTCTTAAAATAGTGATGTTGTTATTTTTTTTAAACTCAGCTTGAAACTTGTTGTCTGATTGGTTTTGTTTTCAAGAAGGAAAATAAACACAAAAAAAGTTTTTAACAAGACTGAATACTTTTTAAAAAGGCACTGTGTGTTACCATTCACTTCGATAAAAAGGAAAGGAGCGTGTCCTTAAAGGGACCTCTATATTATCCCATACAGCGCATGAGTTGAAGTCCCCCTTTTTTAGTTTAAAACCAGACTAATTGGCTAATAATTGACTGTTATCCAACATATTGACATCAACATTTAGAGAAAGGAAGGAAAGTGCAATTGAACAAAACTGAAAGTAAAGGAGTGTGAATCTCAAATCTTCAAAGAATGACAATCTGAATTCAATAAATAATAGACAAATGCTAAACCATCGTCATACCAATCAGCTTTAAAAATAGCTTTTCTAATCCCTGTTTCTGGCCCATTAGAAATCACTCATATGATATTATTACACATTTGCAGTTTTATTTTATTGTTCAGTGTTCTCTGGGGAGATTGCAGAGCAGTTTACAGATTGTTAGTCTGGAATATAACTTGGTGTCAAACCCGTTTATACCATCAAAGTGAGACAGACAACACATGAAAAAAATGCTAAAATTGGGGTTTTGTGAGCTTATCGTTTTGTTCAGTTTGAATTAAAGCTATTATGTTTTGCACAAACTGGAAGTGCAAGATGAATTTGCAGGTCTCAATTTAATTTATTTATAGAGTCAAATCATAACAGAATCTCAAGACATGCAACATGTAAAAAATATACATACAGTATTTACACAAAACCACCAGTGAGAAGATTGTCTATTTCTATGTAGTTGTTCTTAATGCTCGTCTTAATGACTTCAATCTGCAGTCGGAGCTCCGGCGGGAGGTGCAGAGCTCCTCCAGCTCGGCTCTGATTGGTTGTTTTCCTCTGGTCTGTGAAATCTTGCAGATGCCATTAGGAGCACCGGAGGACACAGAAGTACTTGATGTTTTTTTCAGATTACCTGTCTCATGCACTACTGTCAGGATATAGTGATCATTTTATTTGCTCCAATTCTACCCACTGCAGCTTTAAGACGGTTAACTTTCCCCACCTGAAACATTCCATGTGAAATAGAGGAACACATCCGTTCCTAGCATTACGCGCACAGCGGTTCAGTATAATAACTTCCATCTGTTTTATAAACCTGTAGTGGGACACTTTATTTTCCCATCCACTCCCCCTGCCACATTCCAACCTTCACTACCAGTCAGAGCCATGTTAAAATCTACTTAACTGTACCTTAATTTCTAACCATGATTGTATTGCCTCAGCACTGGACTTGGTGGTTGGTTGGCCCACATCAGGGACTGGTGGAAAATCCCTTTCATGTCAATTCATACGACCTTGAGCTTCAGTAAACGAATATGTAGCCAAGCCTGCGACTCTCAAATAAGGGGAGCACGCACACAAGAACAAAAGAATGTATGTTCAGACACGGTTCACTGGATGGCCAAGTTGAATTTAACATGTTTCTACTTTAATGGATTTTACTTTGGAAATGCACCATGTGCCATCTGATACTGGTTATATTTTTATTCTACTTTTTAGTTAACAGAATCATGCTTACCAGCTATCTAAGGTATTTTCCTCTATGTGTTACTAAGATTTATTAATGTCATCATCTTTCCTATGTTTAATTTGCCCTCTTGCCCAGTTTTCATGCTGTGTATGCAAGTTACAATCCAAACAATTTAAATAGAGTAAGCCTCTCAAATCTGAGTTGTTCCCAGCATCTCTCTGTTTTCATTCAAAGACAACATAATTAATTCGATTTGGAGTTAAAACGACGACATGCCATCTATTCGACTTCACATAAAGTATCTTGTACAATTATTTCAAACAGAGTCAGAATTATTTTAATTGGCTTTAAAAGATGACGCAGCTTTACACATTTTGAAAAACACACACATTGAAAAACACACAAGTCACAAAAGGTAAAAATCATACAGAGGACTTTAAAAGTCAAGTGTTGAACACCAAAACAGACATTAAGCTAATCAATATATACAGTTACTGTTGCATGTACAAAGAACCAGGTTAATATGCAGTACACTGGGCACATACCAGCTATTGTCCACTGACATAATACAAACACTGTAGCCTTACTGTGATTAAATCATATTAGTATTAAAGATTTACAGGGCAACTCGGTGGCTCATTGAGGCGCATGACCCACTGGCACTATAAGTGCCTTCCAATTCCCAATGTGTAATGCATAATAAAGTTAAAACAGCTTACAAAAATGAGAACATTATTGAGAACCAGCGTTAATTTCAACGATTTTCAACTTATAATATAGTGCATTCAGGAAATGTAAGAAGGCATCTATTTTTATTACTTTTAAATTTGATCAAAGCTTAAAGGGACAGTGTGTTGGCTTTAGTGGCATCTAGTGGTGAGGTTGCAGACTGCAACCAACCTCCACTAACCCCTCCCTTTCACAAGCATGTCGGAGAACTATGGTGGCCTTTGGGCGACATAAAAAAGGCTTGGATTACACTGTCGTCAGGCTATTAAATAGGCGTTGTCAGTCGCTATAAGCACCATAGATGTGGGTCACTAAGGGCAGTAATTAGTAATTATTACAGGAGCAGAAGTGTAAGTCAGCTGCTGTAGTATAGACAGCTTGAAAACTCCTTGAGGGGTGGAAGTCGGGGACACACAGGACTTTTACCCAAGAGACCAGAGTTTGCATCATGTGTGAAACCACCAACGTGTAGTTGTCTTTACTTTAACACAGGTTTTTTTTTGCCTAAACCTAAAGGAGTTGTAGTTTTGTTACCTCAACCTTAAGAACACTTTTTGTTAGTGTTCAAAACGTGTTTTTAAGTTTCACTTTTACAACATAAAAGTAGGTGTACTAGGGCCCTACTGACCCACACCTATGGTGCTTATCGTGACTGATAATGCCTATTTAATGGCTTGATAAAGTTGAATCGGGTGGTTCTGGGTTACATGGTGGACTCTGTGAAGATCACCTGCTCCCTACGTGGATATGAAGGGCTCATTCTAAGCTAATGAAAACACCAAGATTCTTACTTTCAGGTGATTATACACTAATTAGGGATGCTAAATTTTGATTTTTTTTTTTTCTGACCGATAACTGACAATCTTCTAACCATTAATGGACAAGATAAGTTCGGTGTGTGTCGCGGTGCTATTTTTAGTGCCAAACAAGCCGCCCAGCTGCAACAAAAGCCGATGCACAAACCAGTAAAAATTCATCTTTTATCACCAGCTGCATTGTCTGTGCAAAACAGACAACTGAGTCCCCAGTTCATCTGTCAGGGAGAGTTACTGTAGCTGCCTTGACGCTGGTGTATTGTCCCAGAAAGTCGTTTGTGCTCCTTTCACAGCTGTAGTGATGCTGGTGGCTTCGTGCCCGCCGTACTCACACACACATACGTCATCACGGTGTAACGTCAGCGAGTGTCCGACAGACCGCGTGTGTGTGGCGGTGGTGAGAGTGGGGTTGTCGGCGGTGTTTTAGCTTTGAAAGTAGCAGTGTGTGTACAGCTTGTCGGTGAATAAATGCTACAACTTCCTATATCTGTAACACTGGCTCAGACTCTCTTAAGGTGAGCTGTTAAGGTGGACCAGCTATATTAACAAGAACACTCTGAGTTTTGCTCAGCTTTTCAGCTATTTTGTAATATTTCTTTTAACCTTTTAGCCAATAGTGTTAATCAGTTAAAATTAATTACGGCAGTTAATGGTCATGTGGTTAATTATTAACATCTCTAACACTAATGAAAACATGGTTATGAATATTATATTCAGTCCCCCTAAATCCTACACACTGCTCCCTTAAGCATTTAGGCGCTTACTTAAAATAGCGATTAGACTTCTGAGAAGTTTCAGCCTCACTCTGAACTGCTGCTTTCTCAAATGACAGCACACACGTTTATTCAAGTGTCGGGGCTATAATTAGCTGTTGTGGTGGGATGACCTGAACTTGTCCATAGATAAGCTGGATTCCATTTCCTGGTCACATAGCAAATATTGTATAAAATGAAAACATGAAGATATTCATTTGTACAGATGAAGTAAAATACTCTATAAACACTCAACTGCAGTTAATGAATGAATCAGTTACAAAACACTGAGAAACTGACTGTTGTCAACTTATCACTGTACACTGTACAACAAAATGGTATCATGCCTTCTGACAGACGTCCCCAGCACTGAGCAATGATAACGCTATCTGTCATACAACAAATGGGTACTTGGAGAGACGCATGTATGTGTCCATGCATTGCTTTGTGTAAAGCTAAAAATGACGCGCAGTTATATCAACACATGATGCATGCATCTACAAGGTTGTGAAAAAGTGTTGAATTTACAGAGTTATAAAAACAAAATGTTGCCAAATGTATCAGAGAAGTAAATTTGAAGTTTGGTTTGTGTTGGATTGTGATTAGGGCTGGGTGATAATTCAATATGATAATTTATCATCTTTCATTAGCATCGTATCGTAACAAAATCATTAGGGCTGTCATTGTTAATGCAGTAACTCACAAATTCATTTTAATGCTTCTAATTTCGCGATTTTTTAGGTTGTAGCAGACCCAGTTTTAAATCTAGAATGAAGACACTGGCATCATATGAAACTAGAAAACCTAAGAAATCCATGGCCGTTTTCAAAGTGGTCTCTTGACCTCTGACCTCAAGATTAGCATCGAATGAAAATGGGTTCTCTGGGTACCCACCAGTCTCCCCTTTACAGACATGCCCACTTTATGATAATCACATGCAGTTTGGATCAAGTCATAGTCAAGTCAGCACACTGACAGCTGCTGTTGTCTGCTGGGCTGCAGTTTGCCATGTTATGATTTGAGCATATTTTTATGCTAAATGCAGTACCTGTGAGGGTTTCTAGACAATATTTGTTATTGTTTTGTGTTGTTAATTGTTAATTCCAATACTAAATATATACATACATACATTTGCATAAAGCATATTTGTCCACTCCCATGTTGATAATAGTATTAAATACTTGACAAATCTCCCTTTAAGGTACGTATTGAACAGATTAATAATGTGTGATTAATTTGCAATTAATTGCAATTAACTGCGGACAATCATGTGATTGAGATGAAATATTTTAATTGATTGACAGCCCTAGATATCGTATAAAGATATAGTGGTACACAAATACATTATCTATACTGATAACAACAATCACATGCTAACTTAAATTTCTCAGAAATTTCTCAAACTCAGTTAAGTCAATCTATTGTCTTAATATGATTACTCTGACTACTGTTTATTTTTTTCCACTAAAATTTCACTTTTGCTCATTTTGCGTGAAATTTCTTAATTAAATGAGAAAATACTCATTCACTCTTTTCATTTGTCAAGAATTAAATTCAACACAGGAGTACACAAAAATAGGTTTTACCATGTGGTTATTTCATATAAACTATTAATTCATTTAATTACCAGAAAACATTGTTATATCGTGCTATAAATGTACATTGTGATAGAATATTTTGGCCATATCACCCAGCCCTAACTGTGATAAACATGTTGATCTGCTACACCTCGACTTCATTTACTGAAAGTTACTATTTCAGTGTAATGTGCGCTCTGCATCAGGTAGACCAAGCTGTATGTACAAAGTGCCTTGTGTTTCACCACACTGGTTTATGTCTTTTAATACAAAAACTTGATAACTGTGTTTGACTCGATGAATTAATACTTTTCAACCTACTTGTCACTCAACTGTCTTTGATCAGTTATCTTCAAGGCATTCCTCTGATATATTTCTTGGTTTTCATCTCTGAGCTTTGGCAGGGCCAGTCAAGGACTTTTACATTTTACATCTGAAGCCTTTCCAGTTATAAGCTGGCTGTGAGTTTCTATTTGTTGTCCTGTTGGAACACGACTGCCCTTATCTAAGATCGCTGGCACCTCGAGTGGAGTTCTCATTCAGCATTTGCCTGTTTTTGGTGCCATGCTCTCGTCCTCGTGTCCCTACAAGTCTCCCAGTCTCTGCTGCTGCAACCCACCGCACACAGCGTGACTCAGACAACACCACGTCGTTGTCTGTCAGGGATGGTGTAATCTGCTATAATGCACAGCATGTGCCGATAGCTTAGTTTTATCAATGAAACTTTTGCCATTATGCTTTTAGCGAATGCAAAAATAAACTGGAGGGTTTTGATACTTTCTAGAGGCTCTATATCTAAACAGACAAAGTTAGGCATGCAGAAAAGGGGCATGATATCTCTGTGGCATCTTCTTCAAAGTTGCATTATGAATACTTTTATCAATAATTTTGCAAAGTATCAAAACTTCTTAACAAACAATTTTCTCCATTATTCCTTATAGTACCTTTAACAAGTTCACCCACTACATATTAATATAAGTCAGTGCTTTAAAATTAGCAAGATATAGAAAACAGCCCTACATGTTTGCTGCCAAAGTATGAAAAAAGGTTTTAAGTGCAAAGTGAAAATAAGCGAGCAGTGTGTTCTGCATTGTACTGCATTGGCTCAATCAAACAAGGTTAATGTACCATTTATATTTTAACAGTATTTAACTTGTTTCACTCATGACCGTCACGTAGCTGAAATGTTACATCGTGCTGTATTTTGTAAGAATTGTACTGCTGGTCATGTATGACATCTGACTTCAGAAGCAGACTAGAGCAAATGGTGATGAGCAAGTTTTGGCCGCATGGCTGCTGACTCGACGCCTGCCCTACAACCTGTTGTGACCTGCCATCTTGTTCAGCTGTGTTTCTAAATAGACAAAGGAAATGTGCTTTGGCTTTATTTGGAATTTAATCTGCAAATGTGGTTTTAGGCACTGGATGGACACAGTCTTGCACAAATACTTTTTGCTATCAGATAAAAACAAATAAACCACCGCTTCCTTCCACTGCTGTCAGTTAAATGTACAGTAAATACATCTGGGAGGGAGTTTTCTGCAGCCTTAGTTGTTCATAACAGTGCCTTAGATTTTCATAACACTAACTAATACTTGACTTGTAATTTCGCTATTTTATTATTAAAGGAGCAGTGTGTACAATTTAGTGCCATCTAGTGGTGAGGCTGCAGATTGCAACCACCTGAATACCCCTCCGATCAATCACTCCTCCCTTTTCAAAGCATGTTGGAGAACTACGGTGGCCTTCAGGTAATGTAAAAACATGAAAGTCTCTCTCTAGAGCCAGTGTTTGGTTCGTCCTTTCTGTGCTACTATAGAAACATGGTGGACTCAGTGAAGAGGTCCCACTCCCTATATGGATATGAAGGACTCATTCTAAGGTAACAAAAACACAACTCTTAGTTTCAGCTGATTATACACTAATGAAAACATAGTTATGAATATTATATTGCATTTCTGCTGATAGATCCCCTGGAATGTTCTTTTAAGACATAAATCCAAACCATAGACTTTATCATTAATTATTACACGGCTTTGTTGCATACTCAATGTGAATGTTCAATCATGGTGCTCTAAAGTCCAGCAAAACGTTACGTATGACACGCCATTGCTATGGACACATTTCTGATCTCAGAGTCTGGAGGACCATTTTTGTGTCAAATTATTGATTTTGTAAGTAGCCATGAATAAGAGATAATGTACAGCTAGCAAGTCATTATCGTGAAATAAACCCCTTCAGGACGATGCAAGACCCTCCACAAAGAATCATCCACTGCTTATCCATCAGCAGCACTAAAACTACTGTTCATTCACACAGAGGGACCATCTAATATGTAGGCTTCACTGTACACAATGCATGTTACAGCACATACTGTTGGACTACTTGGCTGCCATATCTGCACTGATTGTCACAGCAGTGAATTTTTGCTCATTTGTTACAAAGTTTAATAAAAAAATATGTAAAAAGTTACATTTTTAAAACAAATCTGAGATCTACATTTCTGATTTGACGGCTGTTAAGCACTTAAACCTGAAGGCAGCACTTAGAAAAACAGATTTTGGGAAGTTGATGGGAAACAAGTATTTGTTTATTTCTGGGATCCGATTCTCATCTGCACTCTGGGCTGTCTGTCTTTTTGTATTTATGAATACCTTGTCAAGTTTATGTATAATGAAGGTCACATGCAAAACTTGCAAAAAATGTTTTTAACCCTGCTACTTTCAGGCTGCTGTAATCATGATTTACAGACTTACTGCGCATGTAAAGTAGCATCTCTGCTCCGGCTGAAAACACAAACTGTCCACTCAGAAATAGCAGAGCTGTCAACAGGTGACGCCTTGCAGTGCTTCAGATAAAAGCTTTAACAGTTCTGAACAAACAATCTCAATTATGGCTAAAAGGACAAAAAAAACTTGAGCAACAAATAATTATTACAGGACGGGGCTAAGAGCTATTAGACTGAAGAAGGGGGAAAACAGTGCCTTTGTTTAAAGTTTATGGAGGCAGCAAAGATGAGTCACTTTTTGATAAATAAAAAAAAAAAAATCCGTCTACTCATGAAACAAGATGGGTTTAGCCAAACCTGCTAGGATCTTTGGTACATGGACTGAGATTATTTCTCCAATCATCTCTGGGAAGCTGACCTTTGTGGGGAGCGACTGAGCCTGGACAAAAAGGTCAAATGTAAACTGATGGAGCTTCTTTACCGTCTGAAACAGAAGAAACACAAAGAACTGACAACATTTGAATAAAATTTACTAAAAACAGTGTTTTGACAGTGACTCAGGAAACATGACTAATGAAAAGAATAGGGTGCACCCAGCTAATGTAAAAAATTTGAGGATTCCAGGGTTCTGAATCATAGTAAACTCATATGCTTTTTTTCTGCAGTTTTTAAATTTTAAGGTGCTAGATTCTGCTTGTACTGGCTTGACTGCTGCATTTTTCCATGGGCTATTAAAAACAGAGTAACCCATTTGATTTAATTGCGTGCATTGCCAAGAAATGTTACAAGCAAATCAGTAGAATTACTTTTGCTTTAGACTTTTACTGCTTGTCTAATTCAGTCAAATGCACCCGCAAATTCACGTCTTTCAGAAACTTCACACTTTTACCTTCTGTTGGGGGGAGAACATGTGTATATGTAACAACAGTTAAAGACGACTTATGATGCCTTTTTTCAGGTACATACTCTGCTGCATACTTAAACATGTTGACATGATTTAATGTTTAAAAAAAACACTATATTTCTCATACCAGCTGTGCTGCAGCACCTCTTGTCACCCTCTGAAACTTTAATTGTCTTGAGATAATTTCTGTTATGATTTGACACTATATAAAAATAAATTTAATTGAATTGAAATTTAAATTGAAACACTTTGTTTGAGCCCCCCCCCCCCCCCAAAAAAAAACACTTCAGACTCAGCTACAGCTCCGCTCTAACTAGCTTTGTTTGAGGGCTTGCCAAACTAGTCGTTATGCAGGTATTATGCAAATGTGTTACTTGGTGACATCACCACGTCACAGAGGAAAAAACAGGACTTCAAGCGAAGCATTTCAGGCAGTTCAGGAGCAATGTTTCTGTGGGGGACAACATCTCCCTTTGGACTTGGTAACTTTTCAGATCCTTTACATGCACAAAAACACTATATAACACACTAAAGGAAAGGGGAAAAGCACAAAAGCATAATAGATCCACTTTAACGTCAATCATTAGAAGCAGTACATCTCACCATCTGGAGAGAGTCCAGGAGTCGGGTGAGCTGGTAGAACCTTTGAGGACAGTTGGTCGCCATTCGACAGTTAATGAGGCGGTCGAGTTCGTTGATGTACGTGAGACGCAATTCATCAAAGTACTTCTGACTCTTCAGACCTTCAACTGGAACTAGTGTAAAAACATAAAAAAAACCTGTTTTGACTACATGTCTCTCTCCTGCACACCTACTTCTGTGAAAAAGAAGAGCATTCATGTGATGTTCAGTACAGGTCAGTGCTTACTAATGCTGAAGAGGAGCAAGGCCTTCATGCAGAGGAACTCCTCCTGAGTGATCTGCAGCAGCAGGAACTCCTGCGAAAGATGCCTCATCCGTATGCAGTGCTCATACATGGTGGAAATGTGCATCCGATGTCTGCAAAAAGGTCAGGATGAGAAATGTGAAATAACGGAAATGTTCAAATTGCAAGAGGCGAAGGACCAATTTGCTCCACACCTCGGACATTTATTCTGTAATGAATAACCGCTGAAGAGGAAAGAATGTCAGAGGTTAGATCAGAATATCTATTAATGGTGTAATGGGGGCTTTGACAGTGAATTATCTTTATAACAATACTGCTGTGTGACCTTTGACATTTGGAGTAAGATGTTAAAAACGCACAACTCTGTTGCATTTGAATCTCTTCTTTATTTGTTGGCTACAAAGTTCAGAAAGAAACATTTCAGTCAGATGTGACTGGATATTTCATGTTCATCACGCCTGAAAAATCTTCAGTTATTTCAACAAGCATGGGAGTGGGAGAACAGGCATCGTGATCAACGTTTGCTATCTCTATTCAGTCTGATTAAATGATTCAGCCTTTATTATGATTGAGGAGAGAGAAAGTTTTCAACATATTATTCTGTGGAGACAGAAATGAAACAGAGTTAACTAGAGCTGAATGTGCGCCATCCCTCTGCAAATGGATTCAGGTTTTCAGATATGTGGTCATATAAATGTATACTGTGGCATAGACAGACCAGCGTATAATCCAACTGCTAGAAAGTTTCTGGAAAAGTCCACCTAAGCAAACTTTGCAAGGATGGTGATGGTTTGCTATCGGGGATGATGATGTTGCGACACTGACATCCACCTGAGCAGTAGCTCAGTCTGTTGGGAGTTGGCTTGGGAACCGGAGGGTCAGTGGTTCAAGTCCCGACATGGACCAAGAACTGAGTGTGAACTGGTAGCTGGAGAGGTGCAAGTTTACCTCTTTGAGGTGCCCCTGAGCAAGGCACCAAACCCCTAACTGCTCGGGGCGCTTGTCAGGAGCAGCCCCCTCACTCTGACATCTCTTCATTGATGCATGTATATGTGTTTCGGGTCTGCATGTACCGTGTATACGTTACAACAGAGTGTAAAAATTGAATTTCCCCTAGTGGGACTAATAAAGGTTGATCTTCTTCTTCTTCTTCTTTCGTATCACTTCTGCTTGCAAAACACCAAGATGGCGACGGCCAAAAACCAAGATGGCGACAGACAAAATTCCACACCTGAGGCTCCAAACCGTAGTCCATAAGCATTACGTTTGATGACATTCTCTTCTTATATAGTCTACGATCCAGCCCTCGGCAAGAAACATGTAAGCATATTTCCCAAAAGGTCAAACTGCAGCTGTGAATCAGTTATAACATCAGCTAAAAATGTCTGTATGACAACCTGCTGTTTACAAACCTACACAACCATAGATTCAATTTATGCATCAACTGTCTTATGAGGTATCACAGCAGGTATTTGTTCTTTCATGTGAAAATATACAGTATATTTTTATAATAATTAAAGTAAACCACAAAGCATATGCCTGATGTGATTGTGGTGGGGTTTTCTAAAGGTGAGGTATATAAGTATACCTGCACTTTTAGTTCAGCGAAAAAGCCCAACAATCTTTCAGTCACTCCTTAATTCAGTCTCCAATTACGATGACTGTGCCGGGGTGTTTTACCCCTCTTAAAGGACAGACTTGGCTCGGCAGGAGATGGTAAGCAGCAAATTTAAAAGATGACAAGGAGTACTTCAGTCCATTAACACTTTATGCTCAAATTTCTTTCAAATAGCTTAAATTATCCACCTTTCTGACTTATATGGCCTCCACCAGCCCTAATTCAGTCCCCAAAATGTGAACTACTGATCCACCACACTGTGAACAAGAGCTGAATAAATCAACTCCTATCATGATATGAAACTTTTTCTTTAGTTTCAAAGATGTGGATGTTCAGAGTCTAACACAGGCTATGAGAAATGAGAAAATAACAGCTACATTCACCCTATAATCATAACTTGAAACTTTCAGCTAGAACCTGTTTAGGGTTCCCTGGTGTTTTCTGCTCTAATCCCAGTGTTCACAAACAGGCATTTTCTGTTACCTGTAAAGAGAAAAACACCTCCTGTGACTTCACCGTACTACTTAGGGCCATAAGTGTCGAGCAAGAAATGTTTGAGGTCAGAGCAGCTTTCTGCTGTGTGTCAGTCAGTGTAAGGTTTTACATTTATATAAGAATCAACATAATGTGTTCAGATGCTTGACAAAGTCAATAACTGTGAGCTGCTTCATGGAGAGCTGTGTGCATTACGGCTTTGTCAGCTCCGCCAAGGAGGTTATGTTCTCCGTTTGGTTAATTTGTCTGATTGTTAACAGGTTCACAGAAAATTCCTGACTCGATTTTTATGAAACATGATGGGAGGGTGAATCATGGGCCAAGGAAGAACCTGTTCAGTTTTGGAGTGGATCTGAATCAAGGGTTAGATACATGCATTATTTTTCTCTTGAGGAAACAGCCTTGGAAGAGGTCTACGTTCTCCAAGTGTTCTTCGAGTTTTTAATTAAAGAGGACCTTTATGTTTATTTTCAGGTCATACTTGTGCTGTATTTTGGGTTTCTACTAGAACATATTTACATGCTTTAACATTCAAAAAACATTTAATTTTTCTCATACGAGCCCTGCTGCAGCACCTCTTTTCACCTTCTGTCTGAAACACTCTGTTGAAGCTCTTGCCCCCAGAAAGCCTGATTTACAAACTTGTGGTTGGTAGGAAAGATGTGACCGTTTACTAGTCAGAAAAGGTTTAACGAAAGGCATTATGTAGTTGATTTATAGAAAATGTAGGATTCAGTGTTTTGACGACTCAAGGTTAAAAGTCAGGATGTCTCAGCCTCTGCTGTTTCGATTTGACAATTTCTTTTTCAATATGTTTCTTGCAAGTCTGCAAACATCAGAAGTACAATACCAAATCAATCTGAACTAAAATAAAATATTACTGAGGTTGTCCTGAACTGAAAACAGTTACAACAAAATCACAATTTTCTTCTCTTCTTTCTATGGCAAATTGTAATGTGCGTTTCAGCTACTCCATCTGTTACACAGCATTTCCACAACCACTGGATAAAAGGATCGAACTGTCTCACATCTGTACCAAAGTCGGATGGAAACACTGAATGAATGCTCGCTCAGCATTTCCATCTGAGATCCACATTTTTAAAAAGGAAAGTATACACTGGTATTTGCAAGTGTCAGAATAAAAGCAACATAAAAAGCTGGTAAATTCAACGACCTACAGGAAATGCATGAGTATAAACATGATGTAAGAATCACAGCTTGAACGATAAATATTTGGAGTTAACCTAAACAGTAAGTAAACCTGGGCTTCATGATGTTGAAATTATTAAATGTTGATGCCACCTGCCAGGACTGACACATCCATATACTACATTTCCACAGTTTGTTAAAATACTTGCTGCTATTTTGCATTATGATTGTGATGTCAAAGAGAGTAAAAACAGGAAAAAGGGAAAGAAAATGTCACACTAATGGACCTCCCTCATTTATTCAGTGAGACGGTTTCCGTTTAGTGAACCAAACAATAGCTAAAGAGCTGTCTAATAACTAAATTCTACATATAATTAAATGTAAATAGCTAAATGAACTTTCTGTGTTGTAAGTTGGGCTTTTATGATCCACTTATGAATAGTGCCATCAATGTGAGATACTATTTACTATTCAAGCATTTAGTTAATTCTCATATTTCCTGACACTTGGCTACGTGGATAATTTGAACAACTACTTTATTTAAAGCCTTATTTATTCAGTGCGTGTTCGCTGAGCAAGACAACACAATCATAACTCGGAGCTGCCCAGTCTGACAACTACCGTCCATCTGTCAGGTGAGCAGTTTGGGTTTTGTTGCTCATTTACTTTCCTGCCCAGGTTTATCCTGCCAGTTCAAGACTGAGCCAAAAATATGAATATAAACTGTTATTTGAGTTTTCAAGAAAATTCCTCAGAGATACTACAACATACTGTTACTGTAGTTTGCATGAAAACAGAACATAGCAAGAAACAGGTGGTATACGGTACAGGTTTACATACATTTTCTTAAATGTTACAAACCTATCTACCTCCATCATAACGGATTTTTCTGCCTTTTTATTAGGGCTGTCAAAGTTGATGTGATAATAACTTAACGCATATTTGTTTTAATTAGTTTCTTTAATGCATTAACACAACTTGCAAATCATATGCTCAGTTTTAAAGCTAAGATGAAGATAATGGCATTATATGAAACTAGAAAACCGAGGAATCTATTGGCAACCATGTCATACTAGCTTGTTGCTAAGGGGGTTAAATAATGCTCCAAACTCAAACTAAATTTTGGGAGGAAAAACCATCATGGCCATTTCTACAGGGGTCCCTTGACCTCTGACCTCAAGATATGTGAATGTAAATGGGTTCTATGAGTACCAATGAGTCTCCCCTTTACAGACATGTCCACTTTATGATAATCACATGACGTTTGGGGCGAGTCATAGTGAAGTCAGCTCACTGACACGCTGACAGCTGTTGTTGCCTGTTGGGCTGCAGTTTGCCATGTTATGATTTGAGCATATTTCTTATGCTAAATGCAGAACCTGTGAGGGTTTCTGGACAATATTTGTCATTGTTTTGTGTTATTAATTGATTTCAAATAACAAATATAGACATACATTTGAATACAGCAACCATATTTTGCCCCCATGTTGATTAAATACTTGACAAATCTCACTTTAAGGCACATTTTGAACAGGTAAAAAATGTGTTATTAATTTACGATTAACTATGGACAGTCATGTGAGTAATAGCGATATTCAAATCAATTGACAGCCCTAGTAAAGAATCCTTCATACTGTATATCATCAGTTTGCATCAGACACACATATTTTCTACTTCCACAAATCTATGGCAGTGAACATTTGATGGGACTAAACAAGACCATTAATATTCCTCACTAACACTCACACAGACCTAACCACTGTTGTCTGTCTTGAGTAATATTGAGAACTGAATCAGCTTCACTGAGGCCGTGAGAGTTTGAATGCTGGAAGCTAATGTTCCTCACTTTAATCTCACAGTAACAAAAGAACACCTAAGGAGCAAATTGAATGAACATAGTCCTAAAAAGCCTGCAAAAATTTGTAGAGATGTCTTTGTATTTGGAGAAATGGGGAGAGAAAGAGATGAAGATGGAGAGAAACTGATGTCTGTATTATGTATACCAGCTTACTCACTGAGGGTGATCTCTATATATAATGAGGAGCGCAGCGTTTTGGTCGCCCCTGATGAAATCATTTTAGAGAACACAATTGACTCAAGAATTCAGAGCTATACATACTCGTTGAACACGAGGTCCGGGGCGAAGTAAAGCATCCTGCCGTTGACGTTCTTATAGGACCTCCATCCCAGGGCGAACACCATCACCCCCATCCATGATTGCTGAATGACAGTCATTTGGTCGTCCACATGCAGATTTCTAAAACCTAAGGACAAAGATTCAACATCATTAAATACAACATGGCGACATATGTTGTACTAGAAGAGCCACTAATTATTGTACATTTTATGGTACCAGAACACTCAAATTAAACTAATACTCCACCCAAAATCTTTTAAGAGTCAAACAACTCAGTTGAAATACACTGATTAGTAGTAGGAGTAGTTTTTAATTGGTTTGCCTCCTGTCATCTCTGACAGAGAAAATTTGTTGTCCCTACAGATGACAATTTCTCCAAAACTGTAAGATAACAGTTTTAGGGCTGCTATTTCCTATATATCTATATATGATACACCCTGACAGAGCAGGCCCAACATCTTTTTCCATACATATATGCTGATGATACACAGCTTTCCATGGCTGAGTTTTGTAATCAACCCCCTTAAAAGTTATTGGTTTATCTGAATTAGAAATGATACACTGATTAACTAATTAGCTATTTGATATGATATTGTTTTAAAACTGAAATAGACAATTTTTTTGGCATCATTGGGCAAAACATCCATAATATTTCTGCACCTCCTCATGGCTGTTTTCAGGCTTTAAAAAAAAAATCTATCCTGTGATGGGAGACTTTGACCAATGACAGGTCATTTCAGAGAGAGAGCGTTCCTATTGGCTGTGCTCCATCTTGGTATTTCCTCAACTGATCTCAGCATGATCTGATCAACTGATCTCACTTTACAGCTAAACCGTAAACTACAAGATGTTTCTGAAAACATTTGAGGCGAGAAATAGGCATTACAGTAACAGAATATTGATTCATATTTGATCAGCGCTGCCTAGTTTGGTCGGCTTTCAGACGGCAGCTAGACAGCAGATCTCAAGTCAGATCTGATTGGTTGTTTTCCTCCGGGCTGTGAAATCTTGCAGATGCCATTAGGAGGACACAGAGGAACCTGAATTTTGCAGATTACCTGTCTCATGCACTAGTGTCAGGATAGAGTGACCGTTTTACAAAAACAACTTTTTTTAATCATATCTGCTCCAATCTCGCCTACTGCTGCTTAAATATTGGTAACTGAAATATGCTGTTTTTGTAAGTATTCAACACCAATGCTCTTGAAGCTCCAAGTTTATGGAGATGAGAAAAGCCCTAATGAGAGACAATTGTCTTATAATTGGGTAGTTAGACAAAAAGTAATACAGATGTACAAAAGAGGAAAAGGCTACAAAATCATATCCAGGTGTCTGGATATCAGAGTGAGCACTGTCTGATAAATAGCCAGGAAATGGAAGCTGCATCATAATACCCAACCTTGACAAGGCCATCCCTGAAAACTCGGCGTCCGAGCAAGAAGGAGACTTGTGAGGGAAGCCATCAACAATCACTCTGAAGAAGGAGGTGACTGAGAGTGAAGTGAAGGTGCATGACTCAACCATATCAACAGCTCTGCATAAAAGTGGCCATTACTCAAGAAAAAAAAAAAAAACACACTGTATCAAAGCCCAAATGACTCTGCTAAGGATGCTGTTCCTCAGCAGGGACTGGGCATCTGGTTTGAACTGAAGGAAGAATGGATGGAGCAAAATACAGGGAGATACTGCACGACAGTCCGCTAAAAAAACTGAAGCCTAGGAGAACGTTAAAGGCCAGATTTCAAACTGATCGAGAATCTGTAGCGCTGCTTGAAAACTTCGTCCCACAAGCATCATCCAATTAACCTGAACAACCTGGAGCACATCAACCAGGACGAATAAGGAAAAATTACTTGCAAACACAGAGCAAAGCTGGTAGATATTTACTCCCAATAACTTAAAGCTGTTATTGCAGCAACAGGTGGCTCTGCCGAGAATTAATATGCAGGGGTTGAATAATTTCCTGCCTGCTGACGAACAGATTTTTTCTTTAATTTTTATCATTTTGGCTTTGAAAAATGACTGCTAAGAATATGTGGGTTTGCAAAAATATACTGAATGGAAAAATATGTGTAGGCATCCTTTGTAAACTCATAAGCATCATAAACCCACTGGAAACTACATGCCCAGCACCAAACGGCAGATAGTCATTGTGGTGACAAGCTGGTGAACACAGCAAAGCATTGAGCAGCTAAAGAGGCCGACATTAAAAATCAGCACTGTCGACACAAAACTGCTTCAGAAACGTCGACTAGTGACCCACCTGGCAAACCCTTTGCCCATTTGACCACTTTGACCAGTTGTCTCTCTCCCAGCTCGTTGAGGCTGGTGAGCAGCGTGGCGGCTGAGTCTGGCTGGCCGTAGTCGTGCCCTGCATTCACCACCTCGGGTTCAATGGACTCCAGGATGTTGAGGAAGACCACTTGGGAGTTGAAGTTCAGGCCTGATTTAGGAGAGATATTCTGGATGACATCTGAAGGGTCCTGAAGAGGAGGATCCTCTTCAGGGTTCTTGTGTTGTCCAATCTTCTTCAGTTTACGTGCTACAAACAAAAACAAGAAATTAACAGTTAGTTACAATCAGTTCATGTATTATTTATTATCATGTTTATGCTATTTTATCACACAACCAGTTAACATGCTCTTCTTCTTCTTGTGTCACTCAAATCGCCACTCGACCAGCAGACCTGAGTTGATGTAGCCCAGTGGGCTACTAACCTTTGCAAGAGTGTATGAGAAGAACAACCTAACTGAGGAAAAACTGAGCAGACACAAAATACAGATTGGAGAGACAAACCATAAGTGTTGTTAAACAAATGTTTCACTGGACAGTGAACAACATGTATATGTTTTATTTTGTGAAGATGGCATATGTTATACTATCTGTCAAATATATATATATATATATATATATATATATATATATATATATATATTTAAAAAATGTACTTAAGAAATTTTCTGCATCATTTGTTATTACTAGGCTGTTACATTTTATCAGATTGAGGAAAAAAGAAAACCAGCCAACGATTTCAGCAAAAACAGCATCATTTATCGTCCATCAGCTGTCCTGATTCTGTAAAAAAAATCCATAAAAAACCCATATCGGTCGACCGTTAGTCACTATGCAACCAGTTGCTTTCTACAAGTCAGCACTGTCATTCCTAACCAGACAGACGCTTGTTACACAGTTGCAGTTTGATGCAGTAGCCAAAAAAACTGGGAAAGACAAGTTCAAGTTAAGCATTTCATGTCACCTTCAGGGGCCGCACAAAATGTTTCTGAAGGCCGCTACTGGCTCAGGGTCCGCACTTTGAGCAGCTAAGCTCTAAGAAGACTTGTGTGTCGACCCATGATGGATCTTTTTCTGCACAACTGGACCCATTACAGCTAGACGTGGTTTGCAGAACTTATGGACCTAAATGTGCACTGAACTTTTGATTAAAAATCAATAAATTACATCCTCTCAAGTCACTATTGCTAAATAGCACAATCTGCACATACAATATACACACTATGGGTAGCTGTTTTTGTCTACTGAACATTAGAGTGAGCTGAGATTGAAAGCTAGGATTGGTAATCTTGACAAACTTGCAGGAGTAAGGTGGTTTTTGAAAATCCCAGTGCTGCCAACTCTTCCAATGATAACAAGGGCAGCACTTGCTCCAAAAGACCTAAATCTAGCCAGAAAGTCAGCAAGTTGGTAACGCTGTCCCTTCAGGTCTCCTTCCAAAGCCCCTCCCTGAAAATGATCCCAATGAATGCAAACATCAATCATAATGAACGTTAACTATGAACATGACTATTGTTAGTACTCGCAGCTGGCAAGCTAGCAGCTTGCTTTTCTCGTCAGAGCATCGGGATGTAATGAGAATTTCTACAAACAGAACAACAAATGTATTTGAACAGCACTAGCAACCCTACTTTTAATGTAATTCTACTTTCCAAATCATCTGCTGGAAATGTCTCATACTGCAACTGTGGGTTTTAAGTAACCTTTTCAGGGAAATCAATTTTACCCAACAATACTCAGACTGATCTAGTAATAGCATCTAAGATATTGAATTATATTCCATTTGAGAGAAAACTCTCTAAACAGATGAGTCTCATCTGGTGGAAAGGCCTCTGGTCATCAGGTATGAGAGTTCACTGGTGATGTGGATCTATAAATCATGTTTTCACCCGTTATTACATATTTTTTCCCCCAAGGAGGTTTTGTAGAATGTAGAAAATATAACCTCCACTCACTAAAACATGCATATTTGCATGACATCTGTATTTCCTTACACACTGCAAAGCATATAGGGATTCAGAGACAACAAAAGGCCAAAAATGCAGTATGTTTAAAAAAAAAAAAAAAAAAAAAAAAACTTGCCCATTTTGAGCAATGACAAAGCTGCAATTTCCCCACAAATGCTGAAACTGGTGAGGCAGCTGCTCCATATGACAACCTGCACTTACAAACTAAATTGGAGGCAGGTCTTTGATTTGGTGGAGTAGACTGCCGTGTACAGTAACTACTGACACAACCAGAATGGCATCATTACGTTTGGCCAAACAGCAGCCAAATGCATTTGGTTCCTTAACAGTCGGGTTTAAGACCTCTAGCCATTCACTGCACTCAATAAGTGACTGTTTCATTTCCAGAAGTTAAAGAGCCGTGAACAGTTCAGCTTCAGCTCAGCTTGTTATTTCAGGATGACAGCTGTGCTGCAGAGTGAGTGTCAGACAGATTGACTGTGTTAAGTGTTTTGAAGCAGCACCCGATTTGACTTTTGTCATTACATAGGCATTATCGGTTGCTATAAGCACCATAGATGTGGGTCAGTTGGGGCCTACTACATTGTAAAAGTGAAAGCAAAACTTAAAAGCAACACATTTTAACTGATTTTATTACATGGCTGGTGTTGAATACTCTATTCTGATTGTTCAACCATGGTCTGTTATTGCATTATAGCAGACTGTTGCTATGCAGTTGTGATCGAACTGAGGTGGAAAAAGTGTCATTAATTAATTTGACAATCTGTTTTAGCTTTAAAAGTTAATAAAACATAGGGAGCAACATATTATTTCTTTAATCAATTCTATCACTGTTAACTGGCTGTAAAAGTAGCACTGATTGTAATGCAATTGCCTCTTGCAGCTTCGGAGTGTCTCATTAAAACCGCAGCCTGGCTTTCCAGTTCAGTTGGATAAATATTGAATTGCCAGTTATAGACACAACTTAAGTCTCTCTCAAAAGCAGCGGAGTTGAAAGACAATAGTAGATTATATAAGAAGGATAATTGGCAAGTCTCCCATCTCCATGTCTGATCCGATTACAAACACTTCAAATAAAAATGGTTAATTAAAAAATCCTCCCCAGGATTCTCAACTGTGACACTGGCAGGCATCTGATCTTTGCAGAGCACAGTGTAAATAGGTTGGGTTAAGCTAACCTTAAGATCCCGCATGCTTGAGCTGAAGCCAGTGCAAACAGGAGGTTGACATCCAAATGACGGATTTGAGCGCAGCTTTTGTTACACTCGCTGATTACAATTAATAAGTCAAGATGTTGTCAACTATCTGCATACGCTGGCTGA
This sequence comes from Pterois miles, assembly GCA_947000775.1. NCBI lineage: Eukaryota > Metazoa > Chordata > Actinopteri > Perciformes > Scorpaenidae > Pterois > Pterois miles. The sequence continues at coordinate 16,462,298 of CAMQGK010000052.1, forward strand.
CCAGCACACTGAGCTGTGGCTTCAGTACAATACTACAGTAGAGCTGTTTCCAGCTAAAACTGACCTCCAGGCAATAAGCTGCAGACGTATCTATTACAAGCCCATTTTCACTCAAATCAAATTGCACATGTAAAATTTATTGGACATCTTTTGCTCAATATACTTGCATTTTTGTTCCACTTTCTGTAATGTCATTACCCGTCTCATCACTATTATAATCACCATCTTTATCCTAACTACCTTTCAGGTTGCCAGGTGTGACTTGATTGCACAAAAAAAAAAACAGGTCAGTTTAGCACTTTTTCCTCCTCTTGAAATGTCTTTTTGTGATGTGTGCCTTTGCAGATCCCACTTTACTCTCACTTTGGTGCCGAGGTTGAAGAAGTCATTACATCATTAGCTCGCCGGTGTAAGTTGTGTTTCTGGAAGGGAGATTCTGACTCAGAGAGAAGTGACAGGTCTGATAAAACCTTCCCACAAAATCTCTCTGTCACCTCCTCACACTATCCCTCTAGTCTTAATGTTATAGATATATTGACATTAAAACGTTGAAAGCCAAGGCAAGGATAGTTTCTATCAAATAATCTGAATCAGGGCTGGAAATGCAACACAAAAAAACACCTGTTTAATTATCACTTCAAACTAAATATCAAAGGCCAGAATATTAGCTTGGAATCACACATCGTCGTTTCTCTTAAATATGCAAAACCACTTATTACTTAACTCCAGTGACATATTTTAGTCCCATTATCTCTAAATTATGGTTATACTTTGTTCAACTTGACACATAGACATAACCATTAACTAGGACTAGGAGGTATTTTTCAGCCCTGATTTACTGTTTTTACATCAAAACTACTGTGCTGTACTGGATGTGGTTTTATGTGACAAATGGTGGTATATGAAGTAGAATTTTGAACAATAATCCCATAAAAAGTGGATGCATTTCAGTATTATTTACTGGTAATTATAATAATATCCCAACATTACCTCATGACTTAAGGGTTATTACCCGTCTTTCATCAAAACATCCCCTTTTCCCCATCATTACTACATAACTGCAAATATTTTACACATTACATTTAAAGAGGGCCTATAATGCTTTTGGGTTTTCCCTTTCCTTTAGTGTGTTATATGACGATATAGATATAGATATTTGTGCATGTAAAAGGTCTGCAAAGTTACAAAGCCAAAGTCCATAAAGTCCCGCCTTTTCTTCAGCAACGTGGTGATGTCACCAAGTAATACATATGCATAGTACATGCCTTGCGGCTAGTTTAGCACAGCCTCAAATAAAGCTAGTTAGAGTGGAGCTGGAGCCAAGTCTGAAGAGTTTGGTTTGATTGACCAATAACAAGCTTGTAAACATGTTTTGGCGGAAACCCAAAATACAAGTATGCACCTGAAAATAAGCATAATAGGGCCTCTTTAACACATAACATCAGGCTGAGTGACTTAGCAGTCTGCTATTACAATGACGCTGAGACAATTATGCCATTAATCAATTCTTTTACTGAAAATTAATTACCAACTATTCTGATGAGCAATTCATTATCTCAGTCATGTCCACAGATTGCCTGGTTCCAGCTTCTCCAGTGTGAGGATTTACACCTGTTTTATATCATATCAAACTCTTTGAGTTTTGATTGTTTTTAATCACATTTTAATATATTTTTTAATTAAAAAAAACTCATTGTCTGCCCGAAATTACACCATTATTACGTTGTTCTTACTGTGACGTCCCTCTCTTTGTATTAATTTCCCTAATATTACCTCAAAGTTTAATATTCATTATTGCCAATATATTCTCAGTGCATATTATCAAGATTTTACCTTCCTCTGTAGTACCATATCATCACCCCAGTATTATGCCTGGGCTGTAATGCATAGTGCTGCCCCAGAGGATGAGAGTTCAGTGATTCACAATGATCTTAGCGCTGAGTCACTACTCCTTATGAATGTCTGCATTTAGAGCCGGTCAAAGTTTATTCAGGAATGATGAACTGGGAGACGACGGGGCAGATGATGACACGCTGCAGGGTTTAGACCTCCTGAATGGTTTAGCAACACTTTGGAGATGTTATCTGGGGAAAAGGATGTTTCTGCTGCTATGTCGAGATGGGTGGATGAACTAAAAATTAAAAGTTATATACTGATGCCCAAATAACAATAACATCTGGAAGCCCTGTCTTACAGTGACACAAAGAGTTTAAAACCAAGCCCACATAAATCTATCCACTGTACCTGCGTTGAAGAGCTACAGTATGGTCATTCATTCACTATTTCATAAAAACAACTTTATAAATAAGTAATATATTCAAACTGAAAAAGGAATGATGCCAGGACAGACCTGCTTCACTACACCACCTTTTTTCCATGAAGAAGTTGGAGGAGAACGACAGCGTGTGTCGATTAATTAATAACTAACTCCGACTTGCTGAACAGAAGCTGAAGCAGTTTTGGACGCCTGGCAAAGTCTTCACTTTGGTTTACAGACACAATTTGTCCTGGAAGCGTCATGGAAGTCACAGGTTAAGGCTGTGAACTTTAAAAGGATTTCATTACGATAAAATCGGAGACATATTTGTACAGTATTTCAACATAGGAAGCCTCCCAGTGCAGATGGTCAGCGAGCTTCGTTCAGGTCGACACAGCTATCCTCATGGTTTGGCAACAGTAGCCTCAGCGCTCTGCTTCTATTTGCAGATGTAATTAACATTCCAGGAATAATAGGGAATTCAAATTATGAAAAATGAAACCTTTGAGCAATGTATAATAATTATGTTTTTCAATCTTGAACAGATGCCAAACAAATACCAGATTCTGAGATTTCAGTGCTTCTCTTCAGACTTTTCAAACTACAAGGATTGAAACAAATAACAGATCTCAATGGCAAAGTTCATTATTCAATTGATAAAACTGCAAATGTATTTGCAAATTTGTAATAAATCAATCAAAATCCAATGAGACAAACCAGGAACCTCTTTTTCGTTCAGTATTTTATGACTCTGCTATTTTATTTAAATATTTTGAGTAAAAACCCTCTGGGATAATAAGTCTAATTTTTCTGCTTCCACTTCTCCAAATGATTGTCATAAATTTTCCGGTGAAATGCCGCGAGTGAATTACATGTCCAGGATGAGAACGTTTAAGTGAAAGGAGCCTCTTTTTAGCCACAACTAGAAAAGGTGTGCCTTTTTACTTACAATCGCAGCATTAGATCACATTTTCCCTCCATGGGTTTGTCAGTGACTGGTGGCAAAATTACCAGCATGTCTGCTGCTTTAATTCACATGTCTCATGTCAGCTTTGTGCCTCCAGTACAATTTTCACCGTTAACAGAATGAGAAAATGGAAGAGAGTGAAAATTGAACACAAGACTAAAATTAGTCCACCACATGTCAATCTTTACAGCCTAATATGACGAGCAGGTCTGGGTAACGGTAAGGAGAAGTGAATGGAATAGGTCTAAATTGCATGGCAGCTCAGTCAGGGGCTTGATTATCAGTAACATCCCCTATTGTGATGATGCTGCAATTGAAGAGAGCCAGCTAAGATGTGCAGTGCAGAGAGAATAAAGTACTTGGTCTTGGGAAACCATTAATAGTTTCACTTTTAGGGACTTCACTTTCTCTGTCGTGTGTTTTGTTCATCCACTATGTAGTGCACAGTGTTTATTACAGTCCATACTGCAGATGTATATCTACATGCACATTCCTCCGGCACATATTCCACGTCTGACGTGAAATTGATAACAGGTATTACTAATAGTCAGTGGTTAGTAATGCTATAAGAAACCACAGTAATAAAATAAACAAAACAATTTTAATATGTTAATCCATCCTACCTCCGAGAGTCATCCCAGCTTCAAAACACTTCTTCAGCCGACAAGAGGGACAGTTCTTTCTTCTTAGCTTATCAATAGTGCAGTCGTTTTTGCTTGCACACAGGTATTTCTGTTTGCCTGCTTGGACAAAGAAACCAGAGGTTACTTGTAGATAAACAATCTGTTGAATGATTGAAAATCACTGGATGTACATAATCTGTATTCCGACTGAAATAAAAGACAGGGGCCGAACTCAGGCTGCATCTTTTGCATGTTCAAATCCATTGTTGTCAATGTAGATGCGCAGCCGGAGCACTCAAACGAGAGAGCCACATGACAGCGCCTAATTTTCAGGCCGCGATGGCTGCATCATGAGATAAAAATAGTTAAAGTTTTGAAATGCTGCAGCGTGCACTGCATGTCATGTGACAAGGAACAAGCAGTCACAGCCAGCAGATATCTTTTCTTTCTTCCGTAAATCTCAATCTACGGTAAATATATGGAGAAGTTAATCATATTAGTGCAGGGCTACCCAGAGCTTTATGATCTGCCCCACAGACTATTTTACTATAAACCGGATGTCACAACATCCGGTTGAAAGGTCGGCCGCACTGACACAGAGAAATCCAGTATAAAGCTACTGTGCTAGGCAGCACTGATCAAATATGAATTAATATTCTGTTACTGTAATGTCTATTTCTCTCCTGAAATGTTTTCAGAAACAGCTCGTAGTTACTGTTTAGCTGTAAAATGAGATCAATTGAGTAAATTCCAAGCACCGCCCACCAGCTGAAGCAAACTTTCTCATTTTACAGCTAAAGAGTAACTACATATATCTTAAATTTTTTACCTTCTGCAGCTCTTTTGAAGAAAACCTTGCAGCTGCCACAGGTGAGAGCACCGTAATGGCAGCCAGATGCCTCGTCTGAACAGATCAAGCACATCCTCTGTGGCGGAAAGAAGAACTCCATGGGGAACATGTGCTCTCTGCCAGCCTCGAACCTGCACCCAAACATAAGAAACAGGACTTTTATAAACCACACGGCACATGTATGATAAAAACCAGCTGCTGTTGATGACCGATATTTGATCACTTTATTATATCTGTATAATATCATTATCATTAATTTTCCTTAGAAGCCATTGTTGATGTTCCCCTGTTGGATGAAGCGACTGGATCACTGCACACACAGTATTTTATTGTCCATTGTTTTGGTATTTCACTTGTTTGTATTCTGGTTTTATTATCTTGTGAAACTGACAGCACATTTTAGGACAGAAAAAACTAGCCTTGAGCTCATATACCACAGCATGTCTATACAGTAATTGCTTTTTACTTGTTAAATACTGTCCAAACTGTAACCACGGAGCAGTTACGGTTCACTCCCCAGACCCCTGCTACGGCCTCTTGGTGTACGATTTTTAAGGAGGACAGAGAGCGTGATGGCTGAAGATGTTGTGGGAAAGATTTCAGCGCCAACTACGCAGCCAAGGAGGTGGGAGGTGGAGGGGGCGCGATGGGCGCCCAGCTTCAGCCTTGAACACGGAGAGATTGGAAAAGGTTCAGACATAACGTTGCCTCAGTGACGTGAAACGTTAGATATCAAGGTTCGCTATAAAAGAGACAAGGATGAAGCTCAACTGTGTCCTCACTGACTTTAGGTGACAGAGGACAAAATAATTCAGACAAATGGGGAAACTGATGATACAAAATGAAATCAATCATATTGTATATCTGATACATATGATTATAAAAGATGGATTTCATTCCTAACAATAATAAGCTCTGAAACCTCTAATTAAGACTCCCTTCGACTACAGACTGCCCAGTCTTTGGTTAGTCTGAGGTCAGAGATCAGGGCTGTAATGTATAGTGACAGTTCTTATGTGGTCTGGGATCCATCAACCATAAAAGTTCAAATATGCATGTCAACATCTATATGGCAATGCTCTGGCACTCTTTATTGGTAAAAGGTGAGTGGTAATCCATCTTTAATGACTTGGATAGAAAACATGGTGATATTTTTCATAGTATTAAAAGAGTTATCTCTTAATGTTAGAAAGAAATATCATCAGCAGCTGTATTCAGGTGGAGATGGATGGTATAAATATTATTCATTATTCAATAAACAACATTTGTAGTGTATTGTGGTTTTATCCTATTGAAAGCTGTGTTTTCATTACACTATACGTGTAAAAGCCCAGCTGGGGACAAGAGTTGAATACCGTAATAACAATTGCTATAAACTCTCTGTGCAGCACATGTGACATCTTAAATTGCATCATCCCTATCAAATCAAACCAAATCAAATCAAACCAACTCAAATCAAATCAAATCAAACCAAACCAAACCAAATCAAATCAAATCAAACCAAATCAAATCAATTATCCCATTAAACTTGAGTCCAATCCAGAAGATGCAGCACTCTAATGAATGGTGAAAATAAACATGTAAAAGTGCTGTAATTAAAGTTTTAAATAAGCCAGGGTGACTTTCAGTGTCTGTTATTAGTTTCAGTCCAAGCTGCATAGTACAAGAACCCGTCTGCATCTCCATGTGTGGTTTTCATGTGTAGAGGATGAACACTAACCAGTCCTGAGACCTGGAAATTCCTGGATTTACCAGCATAAAACAGATTAAAGATCCTGGAGATCTTAACAAATGGACTGTGTCTCACTACATATAGCTTTACTTACTACTTTACTTTTTAAATGTGAAATCTCATGTCAGGATTTAGCATTTACTCATCTTCTTTCCGGCTTGAGGCTATAATATTTTTTTGACACACTGGCTTGAATACTGAATTTTCTGTCATCTTTTAAATAATCACATTTGACTTTACTTATACTATATTGTATAGTAGCTGATTTGCTTAAATTTATTTTGCTATAAATGATCATATTCATGTTTATTCACACAATTGGAATGCAAGACCCACTAGATATACAGCATTATACACATGCATAGATTTCAACAGGAATTATTGTATTACAAAAACATAAATACATAACATGCACACGACAAAATTAAATATGTTGCATATATATATACACACACACACACACACACACACACACACACACACACACACACAATTTTGTGTGAAATATCTCCTCAGTTTCCTGGTTTACATAAAAAGTGTCTTCTGTTTTCTAATGTTTCTAACTAGGTCAGTAAGATGTAATTTAAGCCATTGTCCATGCACAATGCTGTTTGATTAGTAGTGTAGTAGTGGGATTATTCTGGGATTGTTCTACTGTATGTATGCAATAGCAGTATTTTCTATAATAAACTTTATGATAATACAGCACTTTTCAAAACAGTGCTTTGCAGGGTTGAACCAGGATTAAAACATCCCAGCAATGCAAAAATAAAATTGGACAATTAAAGAAATGAATTAAAACTTGTTTAAAAAGATAAAGATTTGAGAAAAAGATGACAGTGTTTCTGAGGGGCACCGACTGCTAAAGCCCGGCCTCTTTTAGTCTTGAACCAGGACTTTCCAGCAGAGACACGGTGATCATGTATGAGCCACTTCCACGATTGTTGATCAGATGAATACCAGTGAGCTTTTTGAAATACCTGCTTTCAAGCACAGATTTGCTTCAGCTTGTTTGATTTTCATTCTTTTGCCATATTCCACTCTAGTCTGTATTATTTGCTAAACTAAATGCACATCCATGAAAATTTCGAAAAGTTTGTGAGTCTGGAAACTGTGTATATGGTGTCGTTTGCTTGAGTTAACCAGTTTAAGAAACATCTGTTTTCACTCATTTGTGAGGTGACAGCATACAGTCCCTCCTCAGAGGACAGTGTGGTCGATCACATCCTGTAAGTGTGCAAAATATGATCGACTACTATCTTTCTTAATTCCTCTACCCTCCATTTCTCTCTCTGCACTGCACTCACTGTTCATGGCTAAGTGGTGTGTTTTGCTCCCAGTCCACTCTGGATGTAATTCACTCCACACACAGGTGAGTCCAAATTGGAGGCACCGAGGGTCCACCTCTCACTCTGCTCTCTTTACTAAAGCCCCTGTGAGTCTTAAAATCTGCTTGTTTGAGTGACACTTGACATAAAATGTTTATGTACAGCACATGCCACCAAAGCAATCTTACTAAAAAGTTGTTTGTAGAACGATTCCAGGAAACAACATCTGTCAGAGACCCCTGGGATCCCTAATGTGGCCTACAGTTGGGAGTCAGGCCAGAGCGGCCGGTCCGTCAGCCAGGGTCCCAAAACTCAACCAACTACAGTTCACATGACACCCATCACGCCGTATACCGTCAGCCAGCTGTGCCAGTTCACCGCTATGAGTATTCAGATCCTTTACTAGCGCTAAAGCAGCAACTACCACACTGTGAAAATACTCCACTACAAGTGAACATCCCATTCAAAATCGTACTTAAAGCTGCAGTGGGTAGAAATGGAGCAAATATGATTAAAAAAGGTTAATTTTGTAAAACAGTAACACTAAATCCTGACAGGAGAGAGGGAGTCGTGTAATCTGAAAGAAATTCTGTGTCCTCCGGTGCTGCTAATGGCATCTGCAAGATCTCACAGACCAGAGGAAAACAACACAACAATAGTGATTATGGGACTGCAGGTATAAGTAAAAAGATGTCAGTATTGTCAGCAAAATTAACTTTAAGTATCATTATATATAACGATGTTTTTGGATTAATATTACTGCTGCATTAATGTGTACATTGTAAATGTTTAAGGTTGTACTAATTTTAACTCCTGTATATACTGTTGGGTAGTTTATTCTACAGCAATGTCTCATCTTCTATAAAATCATCATATGGTTGTAATTTAACGGTCCTGTGGGACCCAACGCATCTCTAAAACATCAGAAAAACAATCGTTTTCAGCTTTGTCACGATGCATTTTCCAGCTCATAAAAGAGGCTTTGTTAAATAGTTTATCTTCGTGTTTTAGTATGAAATTGTTCATTTATCTTAAGAAATTGGATAATTTTCTCTCTCAATTAATAAAGGAACATTTTTTCCTTCAGTTTAGCAGAAACAAAAAAAATCACGTTCACATGGTCTTCTGAAAAGTAACTACAGCTGTCAGACCAATGTAGTGGAGTAAAAAGTATAATATTTGCTTTAGAGATGAAGTGAAGTAGAAGTATAGGATGGAAATACTCCAAGTATAGTACTAAGTAAACAATAAATACCTCAAATGTACAGTATCTGAATAAATGTAGTTACATTCCTCCACTGCCAAAATGTATAAACATACTGTTGATAATCCATATTTGGACCAGATGAAACTGCAACACATTCATCTCCTACACTGATTTTTAATAAAAATGATGCAGACTAACTCAGCAGCAGTGTCTACTACTACTACTACTACTACTCTGTCACCTCACTCACCTTCCTCGTTCCCCAAATACCCCCATACAGTATTTAGACCATGTCCATCTCCACCTGCTCAGGGTCACATCCTCAATGTTGCTTCATGCCTTTGCTTTATTTTACTCCTGTCTGCCCCCCATCCTAATGGCGAATGAGACATTTGACAATGTACGGTGGTCGCGCACGTCCAGAAGCGTAGCAGTAGAAGTAGTAGTAGATGAAAGCAATGAAAAACGTAGAGGAAGGTCCGCACACTGTAGCTCCCTTACAGTGAGATTTATTGGCACTCTTCTTTTTAAGTGGCGTTTTTAGCCCAAGCTCTTCTTCAGACTTAAAATATCAACAGAGAGGTACCAGAGGAGATATTTGAGCAATCTGGTGATAACATCAGACCATCACAGCAATAGCTAAATGAAGGGTGAGTGTGTTTACAGTAGGCTATGATTTTTTTGCTATCTGTATTCATTTTTTGAGAATCATAGAAAAACTGATTGTAGCTGCCATCATCATGAGATGAAAATCACTGTTTCAGCTCAGTCCTCTGACTGGGCCAATAACAAAGGAATTTCAAAATGGATCTGCCTCAATGCCGGAGGCAGGGTTGTTGTCTTATTGCATCATTATCATGCATTGTGGTGATGAGTCTTGTTTTGGAAAAAATGGGGAACAAAATCCAAACAGCTGTATGATATTTAAACACACATTATCTATGGGACTAACGCCATCCATCCATCCATCCATCGTCAACCGCTTATCCCGTTAGGGGTCGCGGGGGGGCTGGAGCCGATCCCAGCAGGCATTGGGCGAAGGCGGGGTTCACCCTGGACGGGTCGCCAGTCCATCGCGGGGCACATAGAGACAGACAACATAGAGACAGACAACCATTCACGCTCACATTCACACCTACGGGCAATTTAGAGTCATCAATTAACCTAAACAGCATGTCTTTGGACTGTGGGAGGAAGCCGGAGTACCCGGAGAAAACCCACGCTTACACAGGGAGAACATACAAACTCCAATCAGAAGAGTCCCAAGCCGGAATCGAATGCTGTGAGGCGAGAGTGCTAACAACTACACCACCGTGCAGCCCTGGGACTAACTCAGATTAGGGAAATGTAATCCCTGGAGAGAAATCGTTCTGCAAAAGTTTGCTGAGTAAAGCTCAAATCTGGAGCAGGGCCAAATCAAAGACCATACTCTGTCTTTTATGCAGCAACATTATGCAGATAATTCAGTGAGGTGATAAGCAAGAAGGAGGCCGGATGTCTCAGTACTCTAGTCACTTTACGCTTGTGCACTTTGACATCGTGCTAACATAGCAGTCTAAACAGACTGCTATGTCGGTCGGGTCTCTGTCACAAATCAGTCATCTCTCTCTCTCTCTCACATTCCCAATGTTTCCTGTTTCCTACTCTCCAAACATTCAATAAAGGCAGATTACCATAAAATATGAAACCAACATGTACCTTTTGCCACCAGGCAAAATATGTTCAGACCTCTAAATCCTCCTGATTCAAAGCAGATGAAGTAAGATCACAGCTCGGCAGGTCCGCCAGACCGTGTTTGCTGCTGCTGCCGAACCTCCACGTGTTTGGGATCAGCTCCTTGTTTGAGATTTCACAGCTGGTTTCACTGTCCTCACATTGAAAATCACACCGTTGATCACAAGTCTCATGATTGGTAAACAGATGACAATGAGAAAATGGAAATCTGTACAAGGCCAAAGATTCCAGGACTGGATGTCAAGCTGGTGCAAGGTGGCGGCTTTTGAGAGAATATCATGAAGCCAAATAAATTAGTTTGAAAAATAAAATAATAAACCAGGAGTGTTGCTGCTGTTTCACTCTATACCAGTGAACTCACCTTTCTGAGCATTAGGTTGAGTGATTTTGTTTCAGGGCCGGGCTCATAAACACATTGGAGGCACTTATACAGATATTTGTTTATTGGATCATGTTGTTATTTGTATTTGTGAACACACAGAGGCATTTTCTCTGCAGTGTTTACAGCTCTGGTTGAGACAGCCATGATTGCAGGAGGGAGGACGTGACCATGGCACAGCGGGAGGAAACGTTGTATGAGCTCTATTTAAACATCAAACACAACGAGCAGACAGTTACGGTGCTTAAAATGTCATGTTAATGCTGTTATTTTGATTTACCTTAGTTTCTTTATTTTGTTATTGTCTGCTTTTATTTACCTTTTAGTATAAGTCAGTCCTCACCTATTTTATTCAGTTTTTTTAGATTTTTTTATCCTAGTATATCTTCTTTCTTCTGTCAGGCATTGTTTAGGGATCGCTTTTGTGCCGTTGAAAATGTAAAGATTTGAAAGTTCATAAACTGTACGTCATAAGAAGAACACCACTGATCACCTTGCTTAGACGTTTCACCAACTCAGTGACAGAGAAAAGGCTCGATGACGTCAGGTGCATGGGACCTCAGTCTGAGGTACACATGGTACCTGGTCAGTCAACATGTCCACTATGTGTCCCTCGTACTCCCGGAGGCCATACTCACATTTGGCAGATGGTGCAAATACAACTGTCGGACCAAACACTAAAAAAAAGCATGTGAAAGCTTTATTATCAACAAGCGTCTGAAACTGTTGCAGAACTATAAATGCTCGCCTCCACTTCAAATCGAATTAAAGTCAAACAGTTTGTCATAACTCTTCTCACATCTGACCACTTTATGAATCCAACAAATTCAGTGATCATATTCTCTAAAAAACTAAATTTATGCTTGCAAGCAAAGCAAAGCCGTATATCAGAACACAAAGAGCACATTTCATTTATTCACTGGGTGTAGTCAGAAATATTTGTATTAAAGAATAAAATCACACTTTCATCATTCATGTTCAAATAGATGTTATGAGCAGGTGCCTCAGACAAAACACTCAAAACTATGTTATTTATTTTATGTTAGATTAAAGGGGCCAAACATATAATCTTACTAGATATTACTTTTTTTACAGCCATTAATAAAGTATATACATCTTTATGATGGTTTTCTAATGGGAGATTACTCAAATTAAAAGGAACATGTTTGGAAAATGTATTTTAACAAGGACTGCTTCCCCTCATATAATCTGAAGGAGCTTCATTTTAAAACTGAGTCGGGCGTATTTGAAACAAAAACAAGAAACATGAAATCAGCTCTGGGTTGCACATGTATCGAAAATGTCAAGGACGTGAACCAGCCAGTTATATTCCTACATCTTTACATTCCTACAAATGCAGCACAACTTCTGGTGAGTTTGCAAAGATAAGATCTGATAATGTCAGAAAATATTCTGTTGTCTATGCGATAGAAAATGTAATTTTTTTCCTCCCCATCTGCTCAATCTAACATTTAGCTTCTAACTGAAAGAAATAAATGCAAAATAATTGTATTACTTGTCAGAAAAAAACAAGACCTTAAACTGCTGTCTGTGAGAAATGAATAAAAAAGCAAAAGAAGGGACTAAATCCATCTATATCTATGATGAAGTTTGGGTAGTATTACGATTAAATGTTCAAATATTTTTGCCAAAAACATCTAATATATGTGGGAGTAACTCACTCATGTCAGGGGTCAGATTAAGGTCCCACTGTGGTCACTATATTAGGACCAGGGTGTAAATTTTGCTCTAGAAATCAAACTCGCCCTTTTCTGCTCAATAAACATTTTTTCTGCCTCTTTATCGCATAATAGATAGCCCTTATTATTATAATTATTAGTTTTTATTTTGTGATTATTATTATAGCTGACCTGGTGTCATTGTAGGCGACATCCAGCCACTCGCCGACTTCTGTCTTCATGTAGTTGGAGTTGGGATAAGGCGGCCTCAGCATCCCGCCTGGGTACCACTGCTCAGGACGCATGACGCTCCGTTCATATGGATTACATATGAAGGCGGTGTTGGTCCCCGCGTTGTGCGCAGTTACGCACTGCCTCGAGCCCCAGTACTGAGTGTTGTACTTTTCATTAAATGTGTAATTACTGCCCCACAACGCCCTGGTAGATTCACCGTCCTCGCATTTCACTTTAACGCTGTATTGTTCTGCAGGCTGATAACCGCCGAACTTGCTCTCCATGACTTCCACGAAGTCTGTCGCTTCATCGGCGGGCTTGTAAACTCGGCACGGTCGCTCTGCAGCCGTCTGGCCAAAGTGTGCCAAGTCGCCTGGCGCGGTTGGGGCATAAGAGCAAGAGGCATTACGCGCTGTGTCCAGATGATCTATCTCTTCTGAAGTTATGTCATCGGCCTGGCACAGTGTGAAGTCTTGCTCGTCCGCAGATGTCCGAGTGGAGGCGAGGTGCTGCAGACGCGCAGCAGTCTCTGAACTTTTGAACATTTCCACCAGTTGCTTCTGGCCGTGCAGGGGACGCTCATCCCGGTCGGCGGGGCACTTGTACTGGGTGGCGGCGGCACGCTGAGCTCCGGGACAGCTCAGAGGCACGGCTCCGACTCCGAACAAGTACTCCCCTCGCATTTGGTCATTTGCGGCGCACGGGGGGAGAGCTGCATCCATTTCGCTCGTGTCCGTGGCCAGTCCCAGGGACACGGACACGGCTTTGCAGAGCTCCCTTGCTGTTTCCGAGATTGTGGCGTAGGCAGAAAAAGATTGACTGTCGCCCACACGACAGTCAGCAGTTAACAACTCCTCCTGAGGAGCAGCAGCTGCCTGACAGCACTGTTTTTCCATGGCACGGGCCAGCGGGTTAACGTGTCCGGAGCCGTAAATGTTTGCGTCTGCACTGTCAGGTTCTTTCAGCCCGCCGACACCGTTTCCTGCTGAGTTTTTGGTCAAATACAGCCGACTTTTTAGCGCCATGCTGGGTGCACCCACACCGTCGCCCGTTTTGATTTTCTCCCCCCTGGCCACATTTTGCTCCAAGATAACTCACGGTTAGTTTGGCTCATTTCCCAGAAAGTGTTTACTCGGTCAGGAGACCGAACTTTGCACGACAGAGGTCTCTGCAACTGTGGAAAAAACCTGTTTTGGTAGAGGTCCCGTGGGAGCTACAGGAGCCACAAACTCCTCCTAAACTGAGATCCTCAGTCAGAGGCGCTCAAGTTGGCTTTGATGAGAAGTGAATTCAGGACTTTTGTAGCCTATCAGTAAAACGCTTTACCCGCTGAAATAAAAGCAGGGCGTTGAGTCAGACTTTACATTTTTAGACGCTCACAGAGAAATGTGCATTCGCCTTTACTAAGGTATTTACGTTACGCAGATGTGTGATATCCTACACACAAACCAGTTAAAAGTACACAAGCAAATAAAAACAACTTCACCATCGTCACGAATTTAATTCTGTTTATATACTATGACGGTGTATTTGGGCCACGTTGAGGAAAAATAAATAAATCTGACATTTCGAAAATAAAGTCATAGGTTTACCAGAACATAAAGTTATAATGTTATGACAATAAAGTCAGAAGTTTGAGGAAGAGAAGTCAAAATATCATGAGAATAAAGTCAGAATATTACGAGAAAAAGTTGTAATGAGAATAAAGTCGTTTATGAGAAAAAAAAATCGTAAACATTATGAGAATAAAGTAAGAAAATTATGAGGAGATGTTGTAATATTAAAAGAATAAAGTCAAGAGAAAAAAAGTCATAAACATTATGAGAATAAAGATAGAAAATTATTAGAAAAGGTCGTAATATTATGAGAATAAAGTCAGAAGTTGACCAGAATAAATTATGTTATGAGAAAAGTCACAAGTTTAATAGCAAGAAAGTCATACTATTAAGAGATTAAAGTCAAAAGTTTACAAGAAAGTTGTAATATCAGAATAAAGTTGGAAGTTGACAAGAAAAAAGACGTAACATTATGAGAATAAAGTTATAGGTTTAAGAGAAAAAGTTGTAATGTTATGAGAATAATTCCAACTTTTATGAGAAAAAATTCTCGCTATTATGAGAGAAAAGTCAAGTTTAGGAGAGAAAAAAGTCAGAATATTATAAAGTAGTAATTTTCATGCTATTTCAGAGGGGAAATAGAGCCGCCTGTGTGAATGAGGCCCGTGCAGCATCTTGTGAAGTTCTTCTTTAGGTTTCACAAATAAAATACTTCATCTTTTATCACATTAACACCACAAAGTATCAGGACCTTGAAAAGATTTTTTTTCTCGTTATTATGACTTTATTCTCATAATATTATGACTTTTTTTCTCTCATAAAGTTAAGACTATTCACATAATATTAAAACTTTTTTTCATAAACTTTTGACTTCATTCTCATACTATTATGAGTATTTTTCTCTTGTAAAGTCATGACTTTATTCCTGTAATATTACAACTTGTTTTCTCATAAACTTCTGACTTTATTCTCATAACATTACAACTTTTTCTCTTGCAAAACCTCTAACTTTTTTTCTCATAATGACTTTTTTCCTGTAAATTTAGGACTTTATTCTTGAAATACTATGGCTATTTTACTCTCATAATATTCCGACTACATATATATTTTTTGTTAAATTTTGTTTTACGAAGTTAGGAAAGTGAAGTCAAGCCTGATATTGCCTTAGACATTAAAGAATAATCCCAGTCACTTCCACACAGTGAGGCATACATCTTATTAATTAAACAATGGGATCTGATCGGTACTCGGTATCGGCCGATACCCAAAGCCCAGGTATCGGTATCAGTATCCAGATTGAAAAATTTGGATCAGTGCATCCCAAAGACAGATGTGGCATCTTCAGCATTTTTTTGTCGGCGCTCCTCAGTTGAAGAATTTCTGTTTCTGGAAAAACGTTTTCTGATTCTGACTCTGATTCTCAAAGGCGTCTAAATTATTTTCAGAGCACCCGTCTGCTTTTAGAAGTCTTTCCTTTTCTCCACAAGGCCGAGATTTTTCCAGGACACCGTGATGCTTGTGAGATATTCTGGCTTTCCAAGTTAGAAATTTGGCCAGGAAAACGACTTGCATGTTTATAACAGCAAGGTCGAGCCAGCTGAGGTAACTAAATGAGGTTCCCTCATCAGTGCTAATATCCCCTGGGACCGTATCTTAGACAGTCTCCTCACATTTGTCACATTCAGAGCTCATATCATCAGAGTTAATTTCCTTCTGCCTTTAAATGTTTCCTAAATGTCACAAGAACAAATTTCTCATCATCAGCTGGTCTCAGGTGGCCAGCATCTTCTTTTCCAGAGCTGCTGGCAGCAAAACTCCTCAGTAGCAAAGAAAATGCTGCTCTGCACTAATCCTGACACCCAGAGGCCTGGTACTACGAAGCAGGATTTGGGGATAGCAAAGTAACTTAAGGGTTAACCCTGGGTTTCCCGTTCACTTCCTGCCGAGGTAGATCACCATGGTAACTTATGATGAACACCTAACCTGCTCCGGAGCCGGTTACGTTCCAGATAACAGATCAGCTTGTTGGAAAGCACTACCCACAGACCAATCAGGGATCGGTGCACAGATCTTATGATAATATTACACAAATCCAGAGAAGTTTAAGTCATAATCCAGGCTGAAATCAACACAATTTAAACTGACAAATACAGGAAGGACAGCTGGCTTTGTGCTGTGGATGCTTACCACTTTGAATTATGTTTTTATATTTATTTTTTTACTTGCTCTCAAGTTTGTTTCACAATGCCAGAGTAGGGGACACCGCTGAAAAGGCTGAAATACTCATACATGCCACGTCACTGCTAAATGGTATAAATAAGTGTAATGTATTTATCCATTATATTTTAGTTATACATCATTTAGATGGATATATCTGACTTTTGAGGGTTCCACTAATTCCATTAATAAACAAAATAATTATTATTTTCCCAGCTGTCCATCCTACATTTGGCAGATTCAACTGTTACTTTTAGCCTAATTATGTTTTCAACGTCTTCATATTTTCTAGTATGGTTCACTCTTCCTTTGTAAAATGTCACTCTACTGACAGTGGACTTGTCAGTGTTGCATGTTGCTGCAAACACTGCTCCTTTCAGTGAAGGCGCTCATAGCAAATAGATAAACCCTGGGTTGATTTTAGGAGTTGATAACTGCCGTTGTAGGACCACTTAGTTGGATCTTGGTTGTTAGTGTTAGTTAAGTGAGATGACAAAAGGAAATGCTGGGTATGTTGGACTCACTTCGTCATACAGGTGCTGCACCATCATGTTACTGAGACAATAAGCTAATATAAACACACCTTTACATCATTATTCATCGTATCGTTGAGATAACGGCGCCATCATGAGGCCAAGCAGGAAAACATTACCTGCATGCCTCAGAAGAGAAATATTCTGTATATTACTCGTTTTGCTCGTCCAAACAGAAATGCATCGACTTCAGGTGAACCTTAAGTTTTATTTTAATGCAAATATTTGTACATTTGCAGGAATGTAGCACAACATGGAAGTGAAAGCTGCACTCTGTTTAATTAAATGTGAAAGTAATAAAAATATTTTATCCCTAAAATTAATGAATAATCGTGATAAATAATCGCAATCTCAATATTGATCAAAAATAATTGTGATTGTCATTTTGGCTATAATCATGCAGCCCTAAACAGACATATAAACACCTGGCGAAGAACTCAAAACCATTTCTGTGGTATTTGCCGCGGTGACTCACACAGACTCACAAGTTCGCATTTGATTTATTTCACATTAGATGTAGCTTTAGCTTCCATCACCATGTGTGGCTGCACCATGAAATCAAATATGAATATTCCAGACACACATCTTCCCATTTCCCAAAAATTCAACCTGATGTGTTTTGTGCCATTACTATTGTGTACTAACACTATTGTGTTACCTCATTCTGCGATACACAGTAACTTAACAGACATTTATTTTACAGAGATATTTACTCTAACGTAATGTTCTGCGATATGAACAGTTGGTGATGATTTCAGAGACTGGAACCAGTAAAATGTAGGCTATAGGCAACACACAGCAAAAGACCTTTCTTTTTAATAAGTAAGTCATTTTGAATTAACTGCTAAAATGGAGAGTCTCCATCTCATGGTGTGTTCCCTGTGGTGTATAAATGTTGGTGCTGTGAAACGTAGGAGGACTTGCTGATCTGCAGCTCTTGGCAGCCACAGATGCCAGTCCAACCCAAACCAAGAAACAAGTGAGCAGTCGGGCCACAGAACCACACACGGGCATGTTGGCTGCTTGATGGTACTCTAGACACGAGGGCGAGCCAAGGTGCCAGCACTAGTTTAACTTCTCTAAAGTGTACTGCTTGACACATTATAAATTATTATAAATGACAGAATCACATCGTGATTCAAACATAACTGATGTTCGCAGGAGCCAGAGGAGAAACCCAGCACAGTGCAGAAAATTCATTCATTCATTCATCGTCAACCACTTATCCTGTTAGGGGTCGCAGGGGGCTGGAGCCGATCCCAGCTGGCATTGGGCGAAGGCGGGGTTCACTCTGGACAGGTCGCCAGTCCATCGCAGGGCACATAGAGACAGACAACATAGAGACAGACAACCATTCACGCTCTCATCCACACCTACGGGCAATTTAGAGTGATCAATTAACCTAAACAGCATGTCTTTGGACTGTGGGAGGAAGCCGGAGTACCCGGAGAAAACCCACGCTTACACGGGGGGAGAACATACAAACTCCACAAGTCGGAATCGAACCTGCGACACTCTTGCTGTGAGGCGACAGCTCTAACCACTACACCACCGTGCAGCCCCAGTGCAGAAAATATTATTTGTAAAAATAGTGACCTATAGTCACGACCGAAAGAACTTGTGGGTACAAGTGGCCAAAATGTGTTTTCTCAGGAGGGTGGCTCAGCCATCCGTGAGGGACTGGGAGTAGAGCTGCAGCTGGGAGGAGGCCTCTGGGAACGCCTCGGGATCCCCCAGTCAGAGCTGGTTAATGTGGCCCGGGAAAGGGAAGTTTGGGGTCCCCTGCTGGAGCTGTTGCCCTGGGACCCGACCCGGATAAACAGTTGATGATGAGTGAGTGATGAGTGATAAAGATCGCTAAAATAATTATTTAAACAATTTTTTTTGTTGTTGTACATTTCTTAAATCATATACTAAGTATTGGTAGAAGTTTGCAGTCAGAAACGCATCTATTCAGACACTATTTTTGCATCAACATCATTATCATATAGTCTTGGTATTGACTTATTGTACACATACTGAAACTATGAAACTGGTGAGATATTGTGCCACTGCTTTGGCACCAGTCTTGACTATAAACAGGTTTCTACAAACCAGAGATCACTCTCCTCTCTGTTTTCTACGTCCCAAAGCTGAGAGCCCTTTTCAGCAACAAACAGGAAACTAGAGACCCGATGGGATCTGGTGACCCCTTCCCCACTTTTAAGCCCCCTACTTCTGCCCCCGTTGCTTGGACTACACCCACCTTTGAACTCAGCCATCATTTTGATCTCAACAACACACCTGTAAAGTTTCGTGATTGCATCTTGCGTGCTTGGGATGCTATCACGGTGACAAACTGTCCACAGACAGAGAGATATAAACAGTACTGTAAACAGTGTCTGTGGTAGTTCCCACTACCAAGACCACATTTTGCCATGATGACACGCACAGACTCACAAGGTGAAACCAATACCAACATTTCTGTCCGGGCTGGTGAGAAAACCAAAAACCTTCAAAAGGCTTTGTGTTTTCAGATTCTCAAAGTTTGTCATATTTCCGCACAAACAGAAAGACGGTTTGAGAGAAAATTTAGTATCACTGCTCAACTTCAACAGAGCTGGCAAATGATCAAAAACAAAACAGACAAAATAATGGAAACACTTTATAATGAATGAACTGAGTTTGACATTGAGTATCAAATAACTGTCATGGACCAAAGTGCTGGTCAGACGGAGAACTGACCTGACTGCATCACTACTACATGAGCGGAATCAAACAAAAGATGCTCAAGTTGCATTATGGGAAATATATAACTATTCTTGGGAGTAAAAGTATTTTTTTGGAAATCGTCCTGTCAAGTCCCCAAACTTCATGGAAGTATATAAATAACTTGCTCACGTACTTCTTTAAACGGTGCTCTTTGAGAATTGTTTTTTTTTTCACAGAAACTAGCAGCCATGTTTATATTTAGCTTGATAACAGCGTATTGATTTGTGAACACAGACATGTAACTGTTTTATAGATTTGGGAAGCTATATGTTTATATGTGCAGATGCTGAGCTCCCATTTCGTCTGTACAAACTGGGCGGGTGATTAACAGGTGGCAACATTGGGTAACGTGAACGCTGCTTGGGTTGTTGATGGACACAGTGACACAGTGAACGCCTACACAACTGCTCAACTAATCCTCACCTGAGCCTCCTCTCTCATCCACCAGTTAAAGGCTAAGATTTTAAGTACCTTACAGTTTATATGTACAGTTGCAAGAAAAAGTATGTGAACCCTTTGGGATTACTTGAATTTCTGCACAAATTGGTCATAAAATGTGTTCTGATCTTCATCTAAGTCACAACAATAGACAAACAGTCTGCTTAAACTAATGCTGCACAACAAATTATATGTTTTCATGGTTTTATTGAACACAACAATGTGAACTTTTGGATTTAATAACTGGTTGACCCTCCTTTGGCAGCAATAACCTCAACCAAACGTTTCCTGTAGCTGCAGATCAGACCTGCACAGCGGTCAGGAAGGATTTTGGATCATTGCTCTTAACAAAACTGTTTCAGCTCAGCAATATTCTTGGGATGTCTATTGTGAATCGCTCTCTTGAGGTCATGCCACAGCATCTCAATCGGGGTGAGGTCAGGACTCTGACTGGACCACTCCAGAAGGCCTATTTTCTTCTGTTGAAGCCATTCTGCTGTTGATTTACTTCTATGCTTTGGGTCTTTGTCCTGTTGTATCGCCCGTCCTCTGTTGAGCTTCAGTTGGTGGACAGATGGTCTTAACTTTTTCTGTAAAATGTTTTGATAAAATTGGGAGTTAATTTTTCCGTCGATGACAGCAATCCATCCAGGCCCTGAAGCAGCCCAAACCATGTCGCCCCCTCCACCATATTTCACAGTTGGGATGAGGTTTCGATGTTGTGTGCTGTGCCTTTTTTCTCCTAACTCAGTTTTGGTTTCATCTGTCCACAGACTATTTAGTCAGTAGTGCTGTTGAACATCCAGGTGCTCTTTTGCAAACTTCAAACGTGCAGCTATGTTTTTTTGGACAGCAGTGGCTTCCTCCATTGTGTCTTCCCATGAACTCCATTCTTGTTTAATGTTTAATGTTTTACTTTTACGTACATTTCTCAATAAAAATGTTGGCATGTGCCAGAGATTTCTGTCAGTCTTTAGCTGACACTCTAGGATTCTTCTTCACCTCACTGAGCGTTCTGCACTGTGCTCTTGCCGTCATCTTTACAGGACGACCACACCTAGGGCATCTCGGGGCACATGAACATCAAGGCTTTTAGAGAGAGTTTTGTCACCCTCTCCAGCTTCATAGAAGTCAACGATTGCTGATCTGAGAGCTCTTTTGTGCGAGGCATGGTTCACATCAGGCAATGCTTCTTGAGAACAGCTGACTCAAAACTGGTGTGTGTTTTTTATAGAGCAGGGCAGCTTTAACCAACACCTCCAATCTCATCACATTGATTGGACTCCAGGTTGGCTGAGTCCTGGCTCCAATTAGCTCTTGGAGAGGTCATTAGTCTAGGGGTTCACATAATGAAGAATATTTACGTGTTGTGTTCAATAAAAACATATAATTTTTTTGTGCGACATTAGTTTAAGCAGACTGTGTTTGTCTATTGTTGTGACTTAGATGAAGATCAAAACGCATTTTATGACCAATTTATGCAGAAATCCATACTTTTTCCTGCAACTGTATATACACCACAGTCCTGCCTCTAACATCATGCCATTGATGCATGCAACATGCATAATCTATACTATACTATATCACACTCTAACAAAAGGCATTTAACCTGGAAACATCTTACATTGAATGAATAATTATTTATCCATCTCTATCATATTCGCTCTTGTACAATCAGCTGGATTCTCCATGAATTACGTTCACATGCAACTCCTTCACATCAGTTTTGGAAAAACGTAATTCCACCTGGATTTAGTTTTACAAAAACAGCTCACCTGTGACTCAGAGAGTGCATTATCTCATATAGCCAGTCCAAAGACATTTATAGCACTATCAAAACTGTATCTTATTAGATAAAACAGATGTTGACAAAGTGCATAATTTGCAGTTGAAAAATGTAACAAAATGCAATATATCAAAATATATCTTATCATAATATCGTATCATGGGTCTTCTGGTAATTCCCAACCCTGTTATTCGGCCATGTTAAGTTAGCATATATAAGTAGTAAGGCTGTCAATCAATTAAAATATTTACTAGCAATTAACTGCATGATTGTCCATAGTTAATCATGATAATTGCACACGTCTTTCTGTTCCAAATGTACCTTAAAGGGAGATTTGTCAAGTATTTAATACTCTTATCAACATGAGAGGACAAATATGCTGCTTTATGGAAATATATGTATACATTTATTATTGGGAATCAATTAATAACACAAAACAACAAATATTGGTTTACAGTTACTGCATTTAGCATTAAAAACTGCATGTGATTATCATGAAGTGGGCATGTCTGTAAAGGGGAGACTGGTGGGGACCCAGAGAACCCATTTTCATTCACATATCTGGAGGTCAGAGGTCAAGGGATGCCTTTGAAAAAGACCATGACAGTTTTTCCTCACCAAAATTTAGCATAAATTTGTAGTGTTACATTGCCTGCTTCATAAAAAGCTTGTTTGACAGGGTTGGTACTGATGGATTCTTTGGGTTTTCAAGTTTCTAGAAAGTGTCTTCACTCTAGCTTTAAAACTGTTACAACCAAAAAGAAACTACAAACTGTCTTAATGCACTGAAGAAATTAGTGGCGTTTTCATGAATTTCTATTAACATGTTATTATCACGTTAACAGCCCTAATAACTAATATTACAAACCATAGGAGCCAAAAATGTTCAGTTCAAAGGGAACTGGGAACTGTATAGGGTTAAACGGTACAATCTGACAATCAAGGTTACCCAGCAGTGATTGCTTCTCACTAGAACGCTAGCATAGGTTTATGAAAGCCAGATCAATATTGAAGTTATGGCTTCATATAACTTCAATATTACAACAAGCATAAATATAAGTTGTTAATGCTAATGTTAGCAGAAACTAAACTAACCAACAGCTGAGTACAGCACTCATGCTGCAGCTAGTGCTGTGCTCTGGAGACACAGTTTAATGACAACATTATTGATATCCAACGATTAATTTCAGGGTCCTGGGAGGAGACCACCAAATTTTTTAATTTTTAATATTTATTTTAGTAGAATAAAATGTCCACATTAGCAGCAACAGGTATCAAAGGAGTTTATGTTAATACAGTAAAGCAGGAGGAAGTGATGTCTGTGTTGGTGACGTTGCAGGGTGATCCGAATCGGGGTATTTTGGAAGTTCCCCTTCCAGACATTCAAGGATCGGGGAGTAGGGAGTAGTGTTTATGGCCGCTGTGGAGCAGAACGCAGCTTTAGTGTTTCAAGCCATTTGACGGGTTCCACCAGTGAAGAGAATCCTTGACATTTTAAGGGAGCGCAGCAGGACAAATGTCAACATATTTTAAGAGACAAACAGCACCGGCACTGAGGTCCTGCTCTTGTAGATACAGTTCATCTAGAACAACCATGCTATCCGAATGACAGACGGCTGCCTCCCACACCGAGTCATCTTTTCCCAGCTGGCAAGGGGTAAAATGGTCAGATAAGGGAGATATAAAAAAAAAACTCTGTGAAGGCCATCTTTAAAGATATGTTAAGATCAGTACTTAACCTTATGAGAAAAACAACCCTCAGATCTACTATCATGAGCATTCAGCACCAAGGACACAACACGAGCAGAGAATGATAATAAAAAGAAGAGGGTCTTTAACATAGCGTCCGTGTGTTACTGCTGCATGTTGTGTCATTTTCATGTTATGTGGTAAAGTAGGCTAACTGTCCAAATGGTGGTCAAAACACAGAATTGATAGCTGCATATTTAGTCAGGGCCCCCTCTGTCTGAGATCTATGGTATAACAATCGCAATGATTGAAATTGCTAATTTTAAATCATCTAAAGATATGGATAAAAGTTCTGAAATAAATACATTCTACATAAAACTGTAACAAGGTTGTCAAAGCTGTTGTCACCCCAGACTGAGATGTAATAGTCGGCAGAAGCTTACAACGGTTTATAACAAAATACAGTAACTCATCATGAAAAATGAACTGAAAGCTAGTTAAATGTGCCTTTAAAAGGTACAGTGTGTAGGATTTGGTGACATCTAGTGGTGTGGTTGCAGATAACTAACAATTAACTGAGTTCCTCTCCACTCCCTCCTCCCTTTCCAAGACTGTGGTAACGTGAGCCGCACAGTGCCGTGGTCACTCAGAGGCCGATAACTCGACTTTACAACACAAGTCAGACAGCAGCTGGTGGTACCAGGTTTTGAACTCTGCGAATCACTTTACCGCAGTTTCACAGGCGTGTCGTAGAACGACGGTGACCTTCAGTTAACATAAAAATGCTCTGGTTAGAGCCAGTGTTTGGTTTGTTTGTTCTGTAGAAACATGGTGGAGTCCACAAAGAGGACCCGCTCCCTATGTAGATATGAAGGGCTCAAGGGCAGAAGTGAGCATTGCTCATATACCAACGCTCACCCCACTCCCGCAACATCATACCAACTTTGAAGATCTTTAGTTAAATAGTATTCAAGTTCTGCTCAGGAAACAGAACAGAAGTTGAAAATAATCACTTTTTTTTTAAAAGAAAAAAAAAAAAAAAAAACTTTATAGCACCTCAGAAAGGCACAACTAGACCACACTGTCAACCATCATACCATCATACCAAATTTGAAGATCCTAAGTTGAATGGTTTTCAAGTTCTGTGCTGGAAACAAAAATGAAGTAGAAATAATCTCATTTTTTGGCCAAAATTTCAAAATTTTTGGGCACCCTGGACTTCTAACCCTGAAAAGACACAACTACACTACACTGTCAACCACCATCCCAAATTTTAAGCTTCTATGTTAAATAGTTTAACAGAGTTCTGCTCTGGAAACAACAGCAGACGGAAGGACGGACGGACACGCAGAGCGCTATATAACCCCGACTACGTTGTCGCGCGGGTGTAAACATAGTTATGAAAACTATACTCCATTTCTGCAATAGATCACCCAAAATGTTACACACTTATGGTCCACAAGGGGGTGATACACATTTTTACATTTACATTTACAGTATACGCAAAGTTATTATTTCTTTAAAGTTTCTGCAGCAGCTGAAGAATTGAAGCAGCATCGTAACCATGGCTGACAGTGGAGTGACGGGTGTGTAACAGATGAACTGTTTCCAGGTATTTTGATTACTTTGCTGTGTCTTTCAAAATGTTGCACTCATAATCTGTGTTTTGGGGTCTTTGGGTTTGTCTTGTGGCAAAGTTAGTATTCCCCTATGCTAGTGCTGCTAACGTTAGCACTGCAAGCAAGTCAACAGTGCCACGGTAACGGTACTGCGCTAGACAGCAGTTTAACTGCAGATATCATGCACCACACATGGTAGTTTAATGAAGGCTGGTATGTTCCTGAATTTTGCCAGTCTCGTTTAAGTCTATTTTTTCCATTATACAACACTTGCCACGAAGGAGCTTACACAGTTTGGAGAATATGCTTATTTGACATTTTCTTGCCAAACAGTTCAAACATTGTTGGTCATGTGTATCAAAGCAGCTCGAGAGACTGCTCTGAAAATCACACAGCGAACCACAGTTAAGAAGAGTTGCTGTTTTGTGTGTTTGTCTGTGGACCAAACAAAAATACCACTGACTCCAAGCATAACCACATTAACGACCATGGACTGCTTCAGACAAGCAAACCTAACATCGGGCTTAAAATGAGTTGCACTGTTTAAAGAAGATGCGTCTTTCAGAGCAGCAATAAACTATTTTCAATGAAGACAATAAAAGTCTCGTAGAGAAATTATGTTTCCACACTTCACTTCCGCTGTCATTGATTTGGTGAAATATGGCACTGTTTCAAGTCTTTCCGCAGGCACCACATGAGCTGCTCAACCAGTCACAATCCTCTGATTCAGATTCAAACCTGTTGCTTTTCATGCTATTTTCTTGCAAAGTGAAACACATCAGTAAAGTAAAACTCATTGCCCAGCATGCATTCGTTCAGATAAAGATGCAAATGCATGTTGTTGCATGTCAGCCCTCATCTTACATTTTACGCTGCTCTCTGTTTTCAACTGTCCAATAAAGCCTAAATGCCTGTTCTTCAGCACTCTGAACGCTGAGCCTCATACATGAGCCTTGTGATTGACAAATGGCTACCACGGCGTTGTCTGGTCTGTCCGTGTTGTCCGTGTTTTCCTCTTACAACTTTAAAGTTAACTGTAATATTTTGGTTGCCTAAAAATGTCTTGTTCAGTGTATGGTTGTACTTAGCTCCACCATCTTGTGTCACTTCTGGTTGCAAATAACCAAGAGGGTGACAGCCAAAACCAAGATGGCGACGGTCATCAGCTTGAAAACAGCAGTCAACAAACAAATAGGTGACGTCATTTTGACAAAGTCCACTTCTGATATGTGATCTGTCTATGGTCTTATCCATCCATCTATCTTCAGCCGCTTATCCCGTTAGCGGTCACGGGGGCGCTGGAGCCAATTACAGCTGGCATTGGGCGAAGGCGGGGTTCACCCTGGACAGGTGGCCAGTCCATCACAGGGCACATAGAGACAGACAACATAGAGATAGACAACCACTCATGCTCACATTCACACCTACGGGCAATTTAGAGTCATCAATTAACCTGCATGTCAGAGAAAACCCACGTTAACATGGAGAGAACATGCCAACTCCACACAGAAGGGTCCCAAGCTGGATTCGAACCTGTGACCCTTTTGCTGTGAGGCGACAGCGCTAACGACTGCTCTGCCTATGGTCTTAACCAACTGAAAACAGATACATCTAAGTCAGTTAGTAGACATGAAAGTCTTAATTAAGTAGTGATAATTGATAATTACACATACTATACTTGGAAGAAATATGCCCGTTTTACAGATTATCACTGAAGTAACATGGGGCTGCTAAGTGTTTGGGTGTTACAGCATCAAAAACCATCATGTGACCAGGCCTTGGCTTGTTGCTAAGCAGTGCATGTAGGCCAAGGATCCCTCGCTTTGATCCACATTTACCTTGATGTTGTCCGGGACAACCATCTCTGCGGTGCAACCTGTGAGATAAACTGGTGGGATGCCCAGATCAGCCCATTAAGCCAGGAGGACAAAAGTGGAAGTCCTTCAGAAGCCAGTTGAAGGAGGTGAAACTGAGAAAAAAAAAAAAAAACACAAATGGACTTCCTTAAAATATATTATAACTTGAAAAACTATTTCGCAGTAATAAAATAATGCGTGCCTCTCTAAAGTGCTTGTTTATTTATATTCTGTGAGCAAAGACAGAAAATGACACACATATATCATCTTAAATGAACACTTTGCTAAAGATATCCAAGGTTTCCACAGTGAGGGCATGGAGCCCAAAATTGGGATCCCCCATGCTGTTTGTAACCTTGAATTTTTCCCTTTCACAGATTTCCCTGTTTTCCAGGAGACGGCGGGCTAATGTCTCAGCCTTGGCACTCTGCTTCTTAGAAACCTTGCTTTTTCCTCTCGGCTCTCCCACACATTTCTGCCCTCATCTACACCCTCTTTCCGCTCAGGGCTGAGGGTAATATTAGGCTTCACATACTATCAGAAAAAGTAATAGTGACAGTAAGTTGCTATTGTGAATTCTTGCCAAATATTAAGTGGGGAAAGTGTAATTTGCCTGTTGGTTTTTTCACTGTGGAGCTGGCGAGGTTTAAGCCAGAGCAAACACAAATGGAACATTTTAATGTCACGGCACTGGAATACTGTCATTTAACCACGCAGGTTTCATTTCTACAATAAAAGAGTCTTAACATTAGGAGGTAAATTAACAAGTCAATTTCACTGAGCACAGCTTATAAAATATCTCTCACACACACACAAAAAAAAACATTTTTACTGAATTATGGGTTTGGTAGACTCACATTTCAAAGCAAGGAGTGCAGGAATGAGTCTGAAAACCTGGAAAGGAGTTAGCATTTTTGTACTTCCTTTGTCTGGAAGTGAGTGGGTTTGATTAGATGCCTGAAATAAGGTCTGTGGTTAATAAAACCTGAAGAAATGTTTTTCTCATGTTTTGTTCTATGACATAAAATATGACAGTAAATACCCCACTAGTGAATTTCGAAGCTTTTACGTGTCTTTAAAAAGGCCGTTGCTAATAGAGATGCTAATTTTGAAAAATTTTCTTAACCAATAACTGATCCTCGTTATCCGATTATTAACCGTTAACCGGCAAAATTTGTGCGTCTCATGTAGCAGTGCGGCAGCTGCAGTATACTGTAGCAGCCACGGTGCTGCGTTCACTGTCTCCAGTTCACCATCCGGGAGCGTTAGCAGCCACGTGTGAGGCATGCACTTTCCCAGTTCGTCTCCATGGCACATTTAGTTTAGTTCAGCAGGCTGTCAGGCGTGTGTCTGCCCGGATTAACCATAACGATTGTCCATTAACAGTGTGTGTTTGTGCTGTTAGCAGCTGCTAGCGTTGCTGGTGGCTTAGTGCCTGCTGTAAAGTACCTTCAGCGAGCTTCTAACAGACTTGTGTGTGTGTGTGTGTGTGTGTGTGTGTGTGTGTGTGTGTGGAAGAAGTGAGTGTGGATTTGTTGGTGGCGTTATAGTTGTGAACGTAGCTGCAGCAGACAGTGTGTGTACAGTTTATTTGTCAGTGAATAAATGCTATGACGTCACAAGCTACAACTCCTCAGCTGGAAGTCCCGAGCCAACTTCCTGTATCTGCGCTCTCTCTTAAGGTGGACCAGCTTTTCTCCTTAAAGTGACGAGCTGCTTCGCAACGTTTTTCTCAGCTTTTTATTTAATGATTACCTCCGCCAAGGAGCTTTTTGCCGGCGTTTATCTGTCTGTTTGTCTGTGTTCAAGATAACTCAAAAACTTATGGATGGATTTTGATGAAATTTTCAGGGTGTGTCGAAAATTGTGAAAAGGAAGAACTGATTTAATTTTGGGGGTGATCCTGAAGAAATCCTGGATTCTGGATCACTTTGAAATTTTCTTTAACATTGGGGTAAATGGGACCCAAAAAATTGTTTCTCAATATCTCTGGTAATTGTTGCCTAAAGCTCATGAAATTTAACTCAGGGATTTACAATGTGTACTTCTATCAAATCCCAAAGGCTGATCCAGATCTGATCCAGATGGCGGATTTTATAGCAATTTATATAAAAATGGGGGTACCCTTACATTTTGGCCTAATGTATTGTGAGTTTTATGTTGCGTCTTTAATATATGTTCTATGTTTGCCACTGATATAAAATTCTTTTTAAAAAATGTAGGATTTTTATTTTGGAGTGAATTACAATATGGGGGGAAACTATGGTGCTTGGTGGAGGTCTGCGCTCTACGAGTGCTTTTCTAGTTATTATTTGTTTTAACCATTTTAACCAATAGCGCTTATCAGGTAAAATGCTCAATGTTGGTTATCATAACGGTTAATTATCAACATCCCTAGTTGCTAACAAATGAGACATTAAATGTCATCATGCTGACTCGTCCACCTTTACAGTCTTGTGTATACTCGCGTTCAAGCGACCACGGTGTAGTTCATTCATAGCCCAATGATAGATTTTACTACTGATAATTTGTGAAGATTATCATGATTATTATTAACTTCTCTTTGCCACAGAGCTCATTTTCAGCCATAATCCAAAATCCAATGGAAAAATCCCATGGCTTTTTGTTGAGGGAACCCAGGGTGATGCTAATGGTGCCTTCAAATGAAACTTGTGAGCTTGTGGTTACAACGTGGGAAGTCTTGTACACAATATGCTTGCAGTTCAAGTGGTTAAATTGTGAGAACACTGCTGCTAAAAAATAGCAATATTAACATTACTGTTGGCTTCCAGAGGCCACCGAGGCTAACGATTTATTAGCTAGCAAGTAACGGAATGCAACAAATGTATAATGAGGATGAAGCCGTTGGGAATATCAACATTTTCTTCTGACAAAATTAACAACTCTATACGACTAAAATTACAAAATGTTGTCCACTTACAAGGTTGTGAATACCACAGGAGGGGGCGTTCATATGGTCTCTCCTCATGAACACAGTAAACGGGACCCCATTTGATGGCAGCAAAACTTCCAGGTTGGCCTAAAAATATAAGTCATCCCCGCAGCACTCTAGGGCAAGAAAAAAAGCAGAAAATGCAGGTGTTAAATGTTGCAGTGGGCGTTCTTATCAGGGACATTTCTGTCTAGCAGTCATACGTGGCCTTCATAGTGCTTCCTCCTGCTGGAACAAAACACAGTCCTTCAAGAGAGTGGACGCAAGTGACTCAAGAAGAAGTAGTGCTGTGTTGAAACGCATAATGTTATAATTATAACACATAGGGTCATGCCAAACCTGCTCAGCTCCAAATCTTAAGTACGTAATACGCAACTGTCTACGTCAAACAAACTGAACCGATGAGAAGGGAAGAATATCAAGGAGGCACTGCTGACAACATCTGTCCAACATGTGGTCTTTTTGGTGTCACGGCCAGAGTGGATACAGCAGGTCACATGATGTCGATACACATCCACCTTTGTTATGTCTTTACATGAGGTCAGGAATATTTTGGACTAGACTGAATATGACAGAAACCTATTATGCTGTTTCTTCTATTCTTTGTTAACTTCTGAGCTTGTTTTCCGCTGTAACCTAATGCTGCCATTCCCACATGGTTTTCGTTGCCATATTAAATAATTTAGCTGCCTTTACAGTAACTAATGTCAGTGTTTCACTTTCAGGTGGTGGGATGCACCGACACTGACACTGGATGGGATATCGAGCTGGTACTGACTCAAATAACTGGATTGGGTATTTGGCCAATCTATTAAATTCACTTCTATGGTTCTATACTATACACAGCAATGTTTAAGTCAAGCCTGATGTTTCCTTACACATAGAAAATGATCCCAGTCATGTCCACACTGTGAGTCATTCAGCTGAATTAAACACTGGTATCAGATTGGTATGCGGTATCAGCTGAGGCCCAGTTATGGCATTGGTATCGGGACTGAAAAAGTTGGGTCGGTGCATCCCTATTCATGATCATACTTGGCAAGCTGGTGGAGGAAAATTTATATTCTTAAAATCACAACCACGTGCATTGAAAGATACCACAGAGTACAGAGCCGCCATTTATCTTACATGTAATTCAGGAAATAAGCAAACACCAACTTAAATATCTATATAAACCAAATCTAAATACATCCCCGCTCACTCTCCATTGTCAAACTGTAATTTCATATGGATGAAAGCCAAGTTGTAATACCTGAGCATACTGCATATTACATCAGTCACTCTTAGTGTAATAATGGTTAGGTTGGTTTCATTTATAGGTGCCTTTTGGTGACACAGAAAGTGCTAGTTTTTCCAATGCAATGTCATGTTACTTATCTGTATATAAGTACAAGTCCGTCCTTTGTGAGCTGTTGTTACGGTGTGTTGTAATGTGATTTCATGCTGTCTATTCACTCTGTCACTGTGTGGTTTGTGGCTCTCTTTGAAAGACACAATTTGTTTGAAGCAGAAATCTAATCAGGTTAGTCAGATGTTACATGTGCTGCAATACTGTGATGATAATAAACAGCAGCGATACAAATCATAGCTGAGTATTTAGTTCTGCTCTGTTATAAAATATGAAAAGTTTCATATTCTCTTGCATGTTGTCTAGTCTATCATTCAGCTTATAGTACTGCTAGACTTGGTTATAAAGCCTTGCTATATATTACAAGAACTATATAACAGTAAAATTATACTACATAACTGGTACCAACTCTGCAGATCACTGATTTTATGTTCCCAAATACAGCATGGCATGGGAGCACCTGTGCTGCAGTCAAAACACAGAAAATAATCAAAAAGTTTCTTTATTCTCATTCCTGTCTACCATTTTCTAAATATTATCATATCCATTTTCGTCAGTACCTCAGTTTTTTTTCTATCTCGAAATTTCTTTCCTCAATCCAGATGTTCTGCTGCACTGAATACATGAAATAAATCCTTCACAGCAGACAATACAAACTGCTCCTCGACAAACACGATACCGAGTCAGTCATAATTGACTTTCAGTCCAGGTGATAGTGTTCATACTGTGTACTCTCTGCTCAATGTATAACACAAAACTTTTCATGCACATTTTATGGAAAGAGTGAAAACAAAATGTAACAGTGCAGTATAGTATACAGCAAGAAAAAGTATGTGAACCCTTTGGGATTACTTGGATTTCTGCATAAATTGGTCATAAAATGTGTTCTGATCTTCATATAAGTCATAACAATAGACAAACACAGTCTGCTTAAACTAATACCGCACAAAAATTATATGTTTCCATGTTTTTATTGAACAAAACATGTAAACATTCAGAGCGCAGGGTGGAAAAAGTATGTGAAGCTTTGGATTTAATAACTGGTTGACCCTCCTTTGGCAGCAATAATCATAATAAGACATTTTTAGGCAACCAAAAGGTTATAGTTAACTTTCATGAACTGTAAACACACTGTGAACAGGTCAAAGTTGCCCGACAAAAACATAGAAAAAACATAGAAAACTCCGCCGTGGTAGCAACCTGTCAATCACAAGGTAGCCATGCCCGAAAGCATACTGCTTTATGGTATGACTCTAAATGGGACCATAATTTACTAAATGAACTTCATGCTGTATTGAAGAAGATTTGAAACTAGCGACTGAGACCATAAACTCATGTTTACAATGTTTACTGAGGTAATAAATCAAGTGAGAAGTAGGAGTCGCCCCCTGCTGGCTATTAGAAAGGCACTTCAGCATTGACTTGATGTTTCAGAACTGGTAGTTGTCCAATGATTGAATGTTCATGTTTTCTGATCTGGGCAGTCCACAAAAAACTGACAAGGTTTTCTCATTTCACAGTTTGTGAATTGGTAGACACCCCAGATACCCAATGTATGATACATACATACATAAAGTTAAAACCATAACATCAACATAAAAAATATCACCAGCTGAAGAGACTAAAAGTCTGATATAACAGATGGTAATGGATTTTTGTTTGTTGTGTACTGTAACATTGAGAAATCACACACACACACACACACACACACACACACACACACACAACTCGAGAAACTGATCTTTCCAGACAGAAGCAAAGCAAAGCCTGTGACTTCAAGACCAGAGAAGCCCAGGCTGTACTATTAGTATCATGCAGTAGCATGTTGTTAGATTGACTTTTCAACTGCTCAGCGTTGTGGCAAAAGGCTGGTGTAAAAGACCAGGCAACTCCTGAAGGATTACAGTTTCTGCTTGAACCACTGAACTGCATGTCTTTAAGATTTCATCACACTTTAAATGTCTGACATTGACAGTATTACCTGTGTCTAACACCAGGATACATGTTCACACTGAATAAAAGGGCATTCAGCAGCTGTTCAAAATCTATAATCTGAATTGGAAATGAGATTAAGGTGAGTCACCCAGTTGCTTTTCTCATTTGTCCATCCAGCTGTCGATTACAGACGTCAGAAAGGATTTGGTTTGTTAATAATGTTTAGAAATTACTCTGAAAGTAAAAACTCCATGCATGCACACTCTATTAAAATCTACTGCATCAATTAACATCCTTCTTGTTAGTGTTTTTCTGTTAACTTTACAACCCATCCAGATAATGCTTTGTATCCGCAGAAAAGGGACAGTAGTTTTAATTTCCTGCTTCCACAAAATACACTCACGAAAAAAAGAAACCCACCACAACTTTTTTATTTTATTTTATTTATTTTTGTTGGAAATGTAATATATGTATACTCCCAACCACGCATGTATACGTGAACTTCAGGCCAAATTTTCAAATGTTTATTACAGTTTCAACAACAATAATGTAACAAAAAATAAAGCACCCTAATTAACAAAAGTATCAGGTTTTTCATTTAACATTCAATAATTAATGTGACCCTCATTTGCGTCCAGGACAGCGTTTATTCGTCTCCTCATGCATCGGCAGTACTGTCGGAGCTGGTCCTGTGGAATGGCTGCCCACTCTTCCACCAGTGCCAACCTCAGCTGCTGTTGAGTTTCAGGTGGATTGTCTCATTGTCAGATACGCCTGCTGAGCAAATCCCAAACGTTTTCTGTTGGATTTAAGTCTGGACTCATGGCTGGCCACGGCAACACGTCGACCTCATTCTCCTCCAGGAAGTTGGTGCAGACACGAGCCACATGGGGATGTGCGTTATCCTGCTGGACACAGCACCTGCTCCCACTTGCTCCAGAAAAGCCACCACAACAGGACCAAGGATTTCATCCCGGTAACAGCCAGCATTGCGGTTTCCCTCAATGCAAATCTGTACGTTCATTTGCTGATATGCCAGCCCAAAGCGTGATGCTTGGGCCACCCCACCTGTTGACTTGGCGCACACAAGGTTCGGCATACTGCTCATGACGTCTCCTGTACACTCGGTCTCTGCCATCTGCCCTGAAGCACTGGAACTTTCTCTAGTCACTGAAAAGGACCATCTCTGCAAAGTCCACCGGCAATGTGCATTACATCGAGTCGAGCTCGGCGATGTTGGCAGGTCAGCACTGATCCAACATATGGCCTGTATAATCGGATACCATCAGCTCGAAGGTGTTTCCGAATGGTTCTGGCAGACACTGGCCTGTAATGTGTTCCAGTGGTCCCAACTGCAGTACTTGTTGTCACTGAGATGTGACAGGCGATTGACAAGGTCCTGTGCAGGGGTTGTAAACTGGGGTCAACCTGATTGGGGATGGTCATTGGAGGAAGTGTGGTGTTGTAACGCTCAGCCAAGCGCGTAATCGATAAGTGGTGCGCTCCAAACTCCCTGGCTACGTCCCGAGTAATCCTTCCGGCTTGGAGCATGCCAATGGCCCTATCGCTCTCTGGTTGCAACAGTCGTGGCATCGTGGATAACTGTGCTTTTGGTTCCATTGTGGTGTCTTTTTATAGGCAATGGCCTATAGTTGAGCAGTGGTTAAACTCATATCTGAGTTTCACTCATGAGCACACATGAATAAGGAATGCAAAAAACACTTTTTATCGCTCACCAAAATCAATGAACTGGAACCAATACAACAATCATTTTGCTTTGACTCTAATTTGTACTGAACTCACAGCAGTGTGAAATTTTACAGTGGCAAGCATATTTTGGAGGTATTTTAGAAAAAAAATGTGGTGCATTTCTTTTTCCTTGAGTGTATAAAGGTTCACACTTTGTTGACTTGACAGGTGAGAGGTGTTTGTAGCTGCCTTATGAAAGCTCTTTGGACCTTCAGTTAGTTCACATCTACTTCACATTTGTTCACAGTCAATGAAAGCTTAAACTCTAAATTTAATTTACAACCCCTGGGTGTGTACAATGTTTTACGTAAATCAAGTACCTGTCAAATTATTTTTAACGGCATGCAGTAAGTATAGTAAATATTGCAGTGAAACTGTTCTTATAAACTGTGTGCCGATATGAGCAGATTTGTCTGTGACATTTTGGTTATTATTTTAGTCATTTGAAAATCATACATCTAATATATTCTCCAACTAAAGCAAACTAAGATTTTTTAGATTCTGTGATTCTTTTGCTAAGTTTTTTATTACTTTTTAATCAGTAATTGGATTTTTTTCTCCAGACGTAGTGCAAGAAATGTGGAGAGGGATATGAGCTAATGAAGTCTTAACACCTAAACATATCAAAAAAGGTCTATGTGGTACCAAAGACAAATATGACATTAATTTTGAAAATTAAGTATGAGGAGGTCGGCTGTTTTGTCAATCAACATGCAGTTTTATACTAAAGTTTGAAAAATCAACTTGAAATGCAGGGCAGCCACTTTGGCCTACAG
Organism: Pterois miles; assembly: GCA_947000775.1. NCBI lineage: Eukaryota > Metazoa > Chordata > Actinopteri > Perciformes > Scorpaenidae > Pterois > Pterois miles. The sequence goes on from CAMQGK010000052.1 coordinate 16,498,494, forward strand.
GTCCCTTTTATCAGGATAATAAAATCACACTGTTGATGATGGATACGACCTTCTCACTCTCACCTCTATCTAAGGAACTGAAAAAACACGTTTGGTAGATTATATTCTGTGAGGATTTACTGGTCAATGAATGATGGACATGTTGATCACTGTAAAATGAATATTTTACAGTAATCAACATGTCCATCATTCATTGACTTTGGAACTGGAAGTATGTAAGAAAACTAATTGCTTAATCCAATCCTCCATTCACTTCTTAATCCTCCCACAGAGCTCAACGTGGATTTAACTGAGGACCAGTTCACAAATGTGATGCATTCAAATGTACTAAACCTTTAAACCTACAGTAGGCAGAATATTTTTGGCATTAATGAGCAAAAATCCCATAATAACCTTTCATCATATTGTAATTCAAGTGTTATGGGAAATAACTAGACTCCTGTACCTCCGCATGGCTCTGTTTTCAGGCTTTAAAAAATCTAGCCTGTGATGGGAGACACAGGTAATTTCAGAGGGAGTGTTCCTATTGGCTGTGCTCTGGCTGGTGGGCGGTGAATGATATTTCCTCAACCGATCTCAACATGGCCGCCAGGTCACAAGTTGGTTGGTTGGTTTCAAAAAAGTCCAGCCTAGGTTTTTTTTTTTTTTTTTGGGAAAATCTTTCTAGAGGTACGGTTTGATTTCAAAGGGATCATACAGAAAACTAGGAATACAATTACTTTAGCACTAACTTTATCAAAGGCTATTCGTCCTGCTCTTATTTTTTGGCTGGGCACAGTGTATTCATTAGTTACAGCTGCCTTCAGGCAGCTATTTGAACAACTTTGTTTGGTTTAAGAGAGAGATAAAATTAGGCAAACCACTGGCTTATATTTAGCAGACATCAGAGCCTCCTATTAAACCATAAATAGCTGCTGGAAAGCAATTTAGTATCAGGTCAGATCTGAAAGGAAGTGGCCAAGAAACCAGAGTTAAATGTCCTTGGGCTCAGACGTTGCCAGGCCCTGGATATTGCCTGGGATTGTAGTAAATACAGTATTGTTTCAGAGCACATTTATCAAAGCAATTACACTGATTGTTGTTCACTTGTCATTCAGTGATGCTTTTTTCAAAAGTCTAAATTGCAAGCTTTAGCTCCTAAACAACTCAACTATATTTTCAATTTTTTGCTGAGCATTTTAACTACATGCTACAAGTTTTCTGATGTTTAGATGTAGTTTTCTCTTTTCCATTTCCAGAAGGTGTGACATGACATTACCAACCTCATTATGTTAATGTAGCTTTGACAATGGATTACACAACTCAAGATAATTTCAAGATAGTGCCAACGCATTTTATATTGTAGGCCTACAAAAATGAATGGAAGCCAATTTAACAGTTAAAACAAGATTAGGCACAGCCATATGCTGACATACTCAAAATGACCACCTGAGCGGGAAGCCAAACACCGCTCATCTGCTCATCTTGCGTAATGTTTACTATGTTCACCATCTTAGTTGAGCGTGTTAGCATGCTAACATTTGTTAAAGTCCAACTGAGGCTGATGGGAGTGTCCTTAGTTTTGCATTGGATTTGGCTAGCATGGTTAAAATATGGCTAGCATCATACACTGTAAGTAAGAAGTGGATGTAGTCATTGAGTTCGGCATTTGGCCACTGCCATCTCGGCTTGTGGCCATCGCCATCTTGGGTTGTTGCAACCAAAAGTGACACAAGAGGGTGGAGCTAGGTACACCCGAATGCTGAATAACATATTTCTAACCAACCAAAATGTTATAATTAACTTTGATCAACTGAAAACACACTGTCAACGGCTTTCAGTTCGAAGACAAAAACAACTCCAAGACCGGACAACGCCGTGGTAGCGACCTGTCAAATACAAGGTAGCCACACCCTAATGCACACCTTGCCTTATCGTCTATTTGACTCTAAGTGGGACCACAATTTACTAGATGAACATCATGCTGCATTGAAGAAGACCTAAAACTAGTGATTGCAACCATAAACTCATGTTTACAATGTTTATTGAGGTAATAAATCATTTTCTCATAGACTTCTATACAAACAGACTTCTTTTAGCAATCAAAGGAGTCGCCCCCTGCTGGATATTAGAAAGAATGCAAGTTTAAGGCACTTCAGCATTGGCTTCACGTGTCAGACCCAGAGTTACCCACATGGCTAAAATATATTCCAGCATGGTTTGCAAAATGGTTAGTGGTGATGTCATGTTATTTCTACAGTAGTAAATGGGCTACTGGTCCTTTAAGTCAACTCACTTGGGTCACTTTGGTGGAGTATAGCAACGCAGCCCATAAAAGAATGGTGGCAAATGTGTAACTACAATGAGGGCCTATTTTTTAAAGAAAAGTATTTGGGATTTCTTTCACCTCCTGTACAAGAAGAATGCATTTTATGGTTCACTTTTGAGCATTTAATGGTCTCGCTCTGTCTCGGTGAATGCACAGTTTGTTACAAAATAGGGCTTTAAATCCATGATCAAGCCTTAAAGTCTTGTTTTGACAGTAGCAGCCAAAGTAAAAGAAAATCCCTCCAACTGGCAACTTCATCCAAGTTTTCTCTATTTGACAAATATATAAACACCTTCACCTCTGCCAAACTTTGCTCACGTTGTCTCATGACCTTAAATACAACTTTGGCACTCAAAATGCAAAAGTCATTAATACAGTATTTAATACACAAATGCTTTTGTATTTTAATCAAATGGACCAAGTGCGAAATATTGTTCTGCACAAGAAGGTAGCCCAAAATCTAATATTGTTGCATTTGAGTCTTCTTACCATAGCAAGCCCTTTCTCTATTGTCTTATTTATACCTTTCAGACATACCTTACCCCAAATCATCTACTCAAACAAAAATGATCTCCCTCAATTAAGTCTCATTGCATGAGCTACGAGGAGCTACGAATAATCATGTTCAGATAGTCACTGAAAAAGTAATTATGTGAGCTCAATGATGTTTTTATTTGAATGACTTTTTTAGTAGCGGGCAGGGAACAAGTAATCCTCCTCCAACCATGTTTCTACCTCAATTAACAATCTCCTCCAAGAGGATGCTTGGCTCCTCCAAGCACAAGTCAGAGTGACATTGAAAGTGCAACATCCACAATGAACGGTGTCACGGTGAACCACTGAGTAGGAAAGGCAGCGCTCAGGGGGTTTGCTTTTCTGCAACATCAACTTATATGGCAAATTTTTCTGTGTTTTGTTCATCCACTGCCTAAATAAGACAATGGGGGGAAAAAAAGAAAATGTATCTCACCAGCACATTCAACACATTTTACAGGAGCATGAGTTAATCCTTGGCCAGGGTGTTTTCCAGTGTGGAAATAAAGACAGTGAGCTTGTCCTTCTAACTGCTGGTTAAAGCAACGCTGCCTCACGCTTCGTCTGCAATACAACAGATGCTCCTGAGTTGAATCAGTTACATTCAATTAATACAAGAGTTACAAAAACATGGTAAAGTATCTGTTTACACTTTGCTTCCCTGGCTGTATATATTAAACTTATTGTCAACAAATCCTATAAAATGACCCAAAACAACATTGTTAGCTCCAACTAATATTGTCTGCATTCCTAAAGCCTGATAGATCATATTTCTCTTTGTTTGTCTCTCTGACCTCTATTGTTGCTCAAAAACTATTAAAGGGGATCTATTAAGCTCTTGTGCTTTTTCTCTTTCTTTAGTGTGTTATATAGTTTTTTTTTGTGCATGTAAAAGGTCTGTAAAGTCACAAAGCCCTCGCTTGAAGTTTTGCATTTTCTTCCATAACATGGTGACGTCACCAAGTAACACATCTGCATAATACCTGCCTATAGACTAGCATAATACCTGCCTATAGACTAGTTTGGCAAGCCATCATACAAAGTTAGTTAGAGTGGAGCTGGAGAGAGAGCGAAGGGTTTGGTTCATGTGACCAATCACAACAGAGTGGGCTAGTTTCAGAGGCGGGGGGGACAGGAGCTCAAACAGAGTATTTCTGACAGAGGGTGAAAGTTGCTACAGCACAGTCGGTATCAGAAAAATTAAGTGTTTTTGAACATTATAGCATGTAAACATGTTCTAATAGAAACCCAAAACACAAGTATGTACCTCAAAATGAGCATAATAGGTCGTATTTACAGAAACAAGTCACATAGCAGAAGGACAGCCCAAAGGATACTCTGAGCAGTGTTTGGGCTGCATGGTGGTGCAGTGGTTAACACTGTTCGCTCACAGAAAGAGGGTCGCAGGTTTAAATCTGATTGGGGCCCTTCTGTGTGTAGTTTGCATGTTTTCTCCAGTTTCCTCCCACAGTCCAAAGACAAGGTGGTTAATCGTTGACTCCAAATTGCCCGTAGGTGTGAATATGGGCATGAATGGTTGTCTGTTTCTATGTGTCAGCCCTGTGATAGTCTGACGACCTGTCCAGGGTGAACCTCGCCTTCGCCCAGTGTCAGCTGGGATTGGCTCCAGCACCCCCGCAACCCTAAATAGGATAAGCAGTACTGATAATGGATGGATGAGTTGCACTTCCTAAAACTACAGTGACTGTTTCGGAAATGACTATGTTATGCTAATGCTAATGTTGGCATGCTAAGATACTCACAATTACAAGATCAACATGCTAATGTTTCACACCTATAAGGTTTATCATGTTCATCATTAGCATAAAACAAAAGTACAGCCAAGGTTGATGGAAAAGTTATTAGCTTTGCAGCGATTTGGTCATAAAACAAAGTATTAGACAGTATATTTTCCTTTACCTGCTTGTGGTACTAGACTTAAAGTTAAGGGATCACTAAAGTTATTATAATTCATCTCCAGGATATGAATGTTTGAACCAAAGTGAATGACAATCCATCCAAATGTTATTGAGCCAAAGCCAAAAATGTCAACCTCATGTTGGTATGTACTGAATGGACTGCTGAGAGTTCACTTCACCCCTCAAATTAAGTTTTTAATGGAATTTAATTAGCAAATTAGCAAACTTCCCAGCATGCATTGAGGGTAAAACCTCCCTAGAAACCTTTGTTTCTTGAAGTTTGTAGAAAACATATGTGATGGAAACTTGCTGTATGTCTTTCATATAAGCCTATGGCGACTCCTCTGGTTGTGAAAAGAAGTCTGATTGTATAGAAGTCTATGAAGAAATGAGCCTACTTCTCACTTGATAAATATGAGTTTATGGTCTCAATCGCTAGTTTCAAGTCTTCTTCAATGCTGTTTGATGGTCATTTAGTAGATTTTGGTCCCCTTCAGTAGAAAACTGACCATAAAGCAGGGTATGCTGTAGGGCTTGGCTACATTGTGATTCACAGGTCTCTACCATGGCGTTGATGAAAGTTAATTAGAACATTTTGGTCGCCTGAAAATGTCTTATTCAGTCTTTGGTTGTACTTAACTCAACCCTCTCATGTCATTTCTGGTTGCAAAAAACCAACATGGCGTCGGCCAAAAACCAACATGGCGATGGCCAAAATGCTAAACTTGAGGCTGTAAAACAGCAGTCCACAAACCACCGCATGACGTCAAGGTGACTACATCCACTTCTTTTATACAGTCTATGCTTAAATGCTTGTTATGCTTGTAACAGAGGACTTCCTCTTTCTAATATGACACTATGGTCAAACATACTGCATAAAAAATGTTGATAAATATGTATGCACATAGTTTCAAGGTGCCTCTCAAACAAACATGTAAGCAAATAGTGCACAAACAGAGCATGTTTATCCTAAGAGAATTACCATAATTCATAGCAATAATAATACAACAACAAAACAACTATAGCAAATTTGAGCGTGTGTCAAAAAGGCGTCTGACATCACTAGTCAAGACAAATTAGCTGCAGTATCTTATTATGCAAATGAGTGTTTGTGTAAATGAATTATCAAGGCTGTTTAATTCAAAGTGGTATCCATTTTATAAATACTTAAAGAGGATATAAAACACAGAAGTTCTACTGGCGAAGGTGCAGCTCTTCGCAAACACTGGGCACTTCTTCAATGTACTACACCAGAAACACCAAACAAGGGGTCACTTTGGACTACAATACTGAAAATGACCTCATTTGTCATTCTGGTACAAGGACTTGTCAAACATTAGCAACCTAATATTATGGTCAGCCAATATTAGTCTCTCCTTAAAGCTGCCATGATTTATATTTTCATAATAATAAATCAAATGACAATGCAAAAACAATGTGATAAAGCTAAACAGAGATAAAAAAAAAAAAAAAGAGTGAATATTGGGCTTACATCCATCAGTTGGACACAAGCACAACTCCATGAATGATAATGTTGCTCCATAACTACTAGATTGTTTCCTAAATGGCCAAAAAAATCTAAAACAGTAGCCATACATTTCTGTCTCGGCTGAAGAGATAATAATTGGAGATACAGTGTTTTCTGTCATCAGGGCTTCATTTATCACATTAAATTCAACTAGTTAGAAGGACCAATATGCCAGTTTTGACGGAATGGATCAATAGTTGTTAGGACTGAACGTTATTTCAGTGCATGAAATGAAATGAAACGCTCTGATTGTGACAGTTAATGGTTTATGTAACTTTAATATGGCAGCCTCTTGGGTGTGTAGGCGTAGGATCTAGAAGGAAGCCCAAACACTGTGAAATCTGCTCTGAGATCTGCAAAAACATGCAAAAACTTTCGTAAGACTCCATGCCAGACAACTTACCCACACCTATACGAAGTCAATGCCCTACCTTAACAATCTTACGAGTTTCCCCAGTTTGCGGGCTCCTTTCTAGCCACTACCTAGGTGTAATTGTGGCCAATATATTTTATATAATTTGTATAAATTGTTTTCTAAACATTTTTTTTCAGTAAATGCAATAGTGTTTTTATTTTGAAGGCTCAGAAAAGTTACTTGAGAACCTCCTTAGGTTGCTCTCGCATGAAGACTCTTAAGCAGTAGCTCCGGCAAGCAAGCAAGCAATAAGAAGAGTTAATTGTTTGTTACGATGGACTTTGTATGGATGGGAGCCCAGATGATTCCCTTTTTTCAGCATGCAGCAAACTGGTTTTCACTGTAATTCCCTCGTAGCACAGGCAGACAGAAGTGGCTTTCTTGCTGCTGGTGGATTCAGAGAAAAAGCTTTAAATAAACCAGTAGCAAGAAAGCCACTTGTGTCTGCCTATGCTTCGAGGGAACTACACTAGATGTAGTTTTAAGTCTCTAAGACATTGGTCAGTCTGTATTCATGCATTTTTCCATAATGTTATCACTGTGAGCTGATTGGTTATGTTATTAATTGTGTCATGCACATAGAAGTGCCCAGTCCACACTGACTAGTAGCCTACTGTTATCATGTTGATCAACATAATAACATTATGTATTTATGTTGATATTCTCCACGACTTCATCTTTCTCCTCTGTCATTATGTCTTTGCATTTCCTGCATTATGTTACCCACTTGCTAGCTTGCTAAATTGTTAGTCTCTGTGGCTTCTAGACAATAACTTTAATATTGCCGTTGCTTTGCAGCAGTGTTCTTCACGACTTAACCACTTGAACGCAACACATGTTGCGTTCATGATTTCCTATTTCGTAAAACCAAGTTCATGAGGTTCATTTGAATGCACCAACAGTACCAGGGCCCTGACCCAACTAAAAGGAACAGGGCCATAATTCATGTTATTAAGTACATTTACCCTTTACCCTTCAATGACATGTCAAAATGGATGCTGTGAAAAGGGCCGATTGGGGTGCAAAAAGCAATACTCAGCCACAAAAAGTGGCACTTCTTATAAAACATCACCACAGCAGATAAACAAACAATACAAACTCGACAGCAGCTCCCAAACACACACATTAAAGCAAAAAAGTGAGCCTGTTGTTGTACACACCTGCCATTCTTGCTCACCTGTAAGTCCTCCATACCAGCTAACGTTAGCTACCGTTAGCAAGCTCCGCTCAGCTCCATACAACCAGTCCTCTCTCTGTCCCGATCCTCACAGTCTTCAAGCATGAAATTAAAACAGACAGCTCACTCACTGAAGGTAAAAGTTGTGCACTGAACACAGAAGTCACCGCCAGCGTGTTAGCATTTAGCATGTTAGCCAAGCCCCCCCCTCCCCGCACGAACCTGTTAATGGTAACAACATCGGGGTGTTTGATTTGGGTACGTCCGGTCACTGCGGGCCTTCACCAGGAGGAGCCTTCAATCACTGATTAATTAAGATAGATGTGCTAGCTTTTTGAAAATTACGCCAGACACAGTAATGATAATATTTACCAAAGCCCATAATTATTTCAGCCTTAATGTTATTTTATTGTTGTTTTTATTTTTGTGTTGTCCATTAACTGTTAGGCAACAGTAACTGTACTTTCCTGACTTTCAGCTGATCAGTGAATGTCACCTCTCTGGACAGGGAGCCGTCTGCCCTCCTGTGGCCGCAGACAACATCTGCAGCAGCTGATTTATCTCGTTAGTTTAGCGCTATTCTCACAGTTATCACGACATTTTTATCTGACTTTTGTTTTTACTCTCTACGGCTTGCGACTTGAAATATAGTGAAGTACAATAGGCCTACTTGTGAAGTAAAAAGAACCTACAGATTTGTGTTATACTCAAAAACTACAAGTAGTCCTATACAAAAAAATGTACACTGTACTTAGCCTACACAATACAATACATATTATATAAATAGAAACATTATATAAAGAGTAAGACAGTAGTGTAAATGCTAGTGGAATAAATAGAGTAATTAATGTAATAGGTTACTTTATAGTGTACATGAGGTGGACATTATAGTAGCCTATATACAATATATAAAATACTTCAATTGATATTTTCTTACTTTCTTATTTTTACATTTTCTTAGTTGACTTAGTTACAAACAAAGAAGGTTGTGCTCTACCTCAAGCTCTACAAATATTTTATAATCATCCATCAGAAATGAAGAACATATTAGTGAAACGAGTAGTCCTTAAATCACCCTATTTTGAGGCTGATCCAAACCAGACTATGTGGCTGCATGAGATGCAGAGACAGACTCAGTGGTTGCTTGGTAAAACTGGATCAACAGTTTCTGTGGCAGGTTTGGATGTTTTCTCTAAAAGCCTGAAATAGCCCTCAGAGATCTGACGTATGTGTGTATGCCTTTGTTTCCATTATGTGCAGGTAACGACAGGTACTGTTGTCTTTTCTTTTTCTACTTGACGTTTTCTGTATGTTTGCTTGCTCTCACAGTCACGTAAATAAGTGAACAAATTCACTTTTTGACCAGCTAGATGAACAAGGAGCGGGGTCACCTAAAGGTTTTTTTTTTACAGTTCATTCTAAGGCAGACATGAACGTCTATTTCAAATTTAATGACATGATATATATATGATATTTCACTCAAAGCCAAAACTCTGAACTTCATAGTGGGACTGGAGAAAAGGTCAGGATATGATATTATGAGATATGGTCCACATCTCTGAGAATTCATGTAGTTATTTGGCTGGTTGACTGGACTCTGACCTCTGATCTTGTATAATAATTTTTTTTTAAAAATTGTAAAATTACAAGACATGTTCACTGTCTGTGTAAGAAGTGAAGTAGTTAAAGAAATGGTGCCTTCATGGTATTTGTCAGCAACACTTCTTCCATAGAGGTCCTGACAGTGTTGACATAGATAACACTTTGCTGTATCTGCCTACCGTTTGTTATTATATTTATCAATCCAACTTTTCTCAGAAGAGATTTTTTTTACCCTGACAATGATTTTTCTTTTTTTTTTTTTGGCCCATTGTGTTTCCAAAATGATCTCAACACCCCTGAATCTGCTGAGAAAGATCCCACCCACCCAACCCACTGTGGTTCCTCTGTCTACAGTACCACATTATAACAAGTGTTGACAAGTTAGTGTTTTATTATTGTATGTGTTTCTAATTTACTAGTAAAATTCAGCGTACATCATCACTAAAGAATTTAGCCTAAAAAACACTCTCAAACCAGGATCAGATTAAAAGTATCACATATCAAAATGAAAATTTTTGCAATGAAAGTGTACTTGAACTATAAAAGAAAAGATGTGGGGATGAAAATTTGAATTTTCGCCGACACTCCTCATGCTGCAAATTTTCTTCTTTGCATGTTTTATTCTATTTCAAATGGATTACAGACTTTTGCAAATTACAGACATTTGCGTGAGAGCAAAGAACATTTCAAACCTAAAAAACTATTTTTTCCTAAATGTCTTTCACCTCATTGTGAAGTTTAATCAGTTTCTTGATCCTGCCAAAATATCTTTATTTGAATATCATTTTGCATTCAGCCCAGGTTATTTATTTGTTCCTGCATGTTTCAGATAAAAGCTCGGATATCACTGACTGGATTTTGAGAGAATGATGCATCTCTTCTCTGCATTGCGCTTCAGTTTTTTCACCTCTAAATGTTCGACATCACTTTTCACAGACATCAGTGATTCTCACAAATTCAGTCTGACGCTTTAACTGACAGCAGGCTGCTTCAGCTAGAGGTCAGGTCACAATTAACCACGCGTCAACACAGTATGGATTGTTTTATTGAGCCACGGCACACAAACTAAATGGTTCTCTTAAAACTACTGTAGTTATTTTTAATCTTGTTGTCTGACTGATTCTTGAGCTGTTTTTATTATGGATTACAATTTGTGTTGTAACAGGAGAGACTTCAGACAGCAGGTCCAAAGCACACTGGAGCACATAGATTTCAGGCAGTAAACTTTATTTAAAGACTAACTTTTGACGCCTATGGCATCGTCATCAGAGTCAAACAGATCTGAGACTCACATCCTCTTAAATAACTTCCAATTTGTGTTACATTTATTCATATTTTTATTACATCTATCTTTTTTTTCAACATGTTTTTTTTAGTTGAATAAACTGAACCTTGAACCTGACTGACCAGGTTATTGATGAGGTGCAACCTGTTTGCTGTAGCCTCTCATCTCATGGCTTCTGGACTTCCAAAAGCACAATTGTTGATTAATCTGTTGATTATTTTCTCAATTCAGTTGTTTGGTCTGTAAGATGGTGAAAAATGTCGATCAGTGTTTCTCAAAGCCAAAATGACATCCTCGCATGTTTTGTTTTGCCCACAACTCAAAGATTTTCTGTTTCTATTTACTGTCATAGAGGAGCAAAGAAACCAGAAAATATTCGCATTTATGGAGGAATTTTGACCTTTTTTTGTTAAAAAAATGACTCAGTTGGAGATTAATTTAATAGTTGACAACTAATCAGACTCGTTTGAAAGGAGTAGGTTGAGGTGGTTCAGGCATTCGATAAGGATGTCCCCTGGGCGCCTCCCTAGGGAGGTGCTCCAGGCACAACCAGCTGAGGCCACTGGGAAATCCCCGGACTAGATGGAGAGATTATATCTCCACACTGGCCTGGGAACACCTCAGGAACCCCCAGTCAGAGCTGGTTAATGTGGACTGGGAAAGGGAAGTTCAGGGTCCTCTGCTGGAGCTGTTGTCCCAGCGACCCGACCCCAGATAAGCGGTTGATGATGAATGAATGAATGAACAACTAATCAATTAATCATTGCAGCTCTAATGTTTACATTGAATCTTCTCAATATTAAAACCTGCTTTCAGAGCATCCGACGTTCTTGTGTGTGACATTTATCAGATATCATTTTGACACCTTATTTCCTAAAACACAGATGAGGAAACACTTACAATGTTCTCTCAGTTGAGGAACACATCAGATCAATTCATTCTTTAAGTAGAGCTTTGTATGGTGTGTGTTACGGTTATGTGTGTGTCCTGGACGCCCCTAGCCTCCATCTCATTGTGAGACAAGAGAGACTCTTGTGCACTTTGTAGTGTAACACAATACATTCACAACCCTAAAAGCCCTCATGTTGTTCAGATTTAAAACATTAGCCCCAAGTTCACGTTCCTCTTTCCCCTAATTCATCACATATGTACAGTATCTGTTATCTTTGGAACCGCACAACATCCCATTACTCTCAGGTTACTGTTGAGTACAGCAGTAAGGGAACATCTTAAAATAGTGATATTATCCTTCTGTATAAAGGTTTTAAAGAAACAATTATGACCTGAAGTGTTAATTGCTGTAGCTGTGATCCTTTTCGCTGTTTAAATTAAACAACTACGTTTCTCAAATGTAAATAGCAGACAGCTAGTTAGCACCACCTATTGGGAAGCGTTTGACTCTTTTTCTAATTGATAAAAGGATCACACCAAAAGTTTATTCAGGCATGAGCGCAGGCTCAAAACTTGAGGCCTGAGGTGAAGTGAGATAATGATGAGCATCCATGTGACATCCACAGTCAAAGCTTGCTACTTTACTGATGCACCGTACATTATCTTGGTGTATATCACATGCTGACACAACAATATGACCTTTATTTTCAAGTATATTTTGCAGTGTCTTACAGCAACTTCATCCCATGTATCTCTATGAGGAATAATTGGATGCAGCAGATTGTATAAATTACAAATAAAGGGGGTATTAATCCATTATGGTTTAGAAAATAGATGGATATTTTTAACTCTTTTAGAGTTAAAGCACCAACATACTTTAAATTAATGAATAAACATTTTAAAGATGTGCATTCCTCTGACACCAACAGTTAACACTGATAACACTGAGCTTGCGTGGCAGTATTTATGTAATGCATGTAGACTTGAGCCCTTTTCTTTAAGAATACTGAATATGTTATGAAACTTGTGTTGTGCTCAGTATCAGTCTTTAATGTGAAATTGGCCTCCTGTTGGGCACAACGAAAGAAACAGAGCAAAGAATAGAGCTCTACCACCACTTACTGGTAGAATTACAGCAACAGATGCAAGACGGAGGACAGGAAATACAGAAAAGTTAGAAATGTAGCAGCAGTTTGAAACTAAACACGATATATATGTGAGCTTTAACACATTGCTACACACTCCGCTGTCACAAGTGACTACATGTTACCTTGAGAATAAGCGTGGAGTGAATTCAGCACAGACAACTTTGGAGTTAAAACTTGCAGTGATGATGATGTTTTCTGCTATTCCCACTGATGTCAGGTAATATTGCAGGTGTGGTTTAGACTTCATTATGAGAACAGCGGTGCAGTAACACAAACAAGTTCTGTGATGCACAATTTGGCAGGTTTGTTGGGAGGCCCGTTGCTCTTGTGCAACAAAATTAGCCGAGAACGACAGATTACATTACCCAAACGAAGCCCTGCTCCAGACCAATGTTAATTTAAGAACATTTCCAACAGCCTTGGAGGCCAGGCAAGAGTCGGTTACAGTGTACAGAACAACCTGACATTTGGACAACCTTCAAAAAATGTTATCAGGAAATCAAAAAGAGCAACATGATATGTTTTTGGCTGCAGAGCTTAATGTGAAAAATGTTATTTTGAAATTAAAGAAACAGCCAAATGGGCGGAAATCGGTTGATGAATGGAACTACGCCGTATATGGGAGTGCCTTAAAAACTAAATCTGTATCACTGTGCAGATAAAGCACATCATCCACATCCTTTTGTTTGTACCAAGCATGCGTTGGTACAATAATGAAAGGATGGATGCGTTCATTTCTGCAGAGTGCACGACTTACACCATGTGTCAGCAGCCTCCTCATGCAATGATGCACAGTAGACATTCATATAGTAATGGACTCTAGTATGTCATGCAACCTTCATGAAGATGAAGCTTCATCAGGAGTTAAAAACAGACAGTGAGAATGCAAGCATTAAAATAAAAGACAGGCATTTGTTCTTACACATACAGGCAATGCAGCACAGGAACAGGAAATGCAAGGCGGGCCGATAAGTGTCGTCAGTCAGTTGGATGATAAGCTGTCTCCTGCAGCTTTAGGCCATACATATAACCCTTTAGACATCATAGATTGGCCAATAAATGTTGCACCTCATTCATCTTTATTATACACAGTTGATGCATTTTGGCAGATCATGTCATCACACATAAATTCCCCCAAAAGATTCAGAGGACAAATGAGGCGCTGTACATTTTATTGGGCAGCAGACAGGTGAAATTTAAAAGACATGTCCCCATGTGTTATCAGGGAAAGGACACTTCCATCAAGGATGAACAAAACAATTTAACAAAACAGGGAATGGGAAAAATGAGGTAAATATCCAAAAAGTTAACAGATGTACAGGCTTATAAAAGGCCCGTCATCCCTTCAGTGCTGTATAAGAATCAGTTTTTCCAGTACATGGACTTGAGCTTACACAAGAGGTGATTATGAATAGACATAATATAATAAGAAGCATGCATTTTAATGTTGGCATCCCTGGCAACAGATCATTATCAAACCCAGACCTCATATGAGCAACATTTTTCATAACCTTATTTTAACCTCTGCAGCATTCTGGGTGCATATTCTGTCAAAACGATGTTTTTAAAAATAAAAAATGATCCAAAAACACACAAGAAAAAGACAAAATGATGGAACAGAGCCTTACCGGTCGTGAAAATAACAATATGTGGCATATTCGCTGGAAGCCTTGAAATGGAGACTGAAAACCTAAATTGGGTTCAAGAGATGAGGTTTTTTTTTGGTCAATTAATTTATTAACATACCTCTATTTCATCCAAACGCCTCTGTTGGTTCATTAACTGCACTTATTTGGATTCTCATGGGACAGAATTAATCTCTCTGTTGATTAAAACAATGATATATCTTAGTGTAATTTGCATGTGATTTACTAAATAACTGACAATTAAACTCATGATATGATGTTTTCGTCTGTCTCCATTTTTACCACTTAAACCACAATAAACCTCCCATATCCTCCAAAGTTTCCCCAGAAATGGGCTCTGAGTCAGTTGTCGTGGTGCTTTCAGTTTCCTTGGTGTTGTCGACAACCCTGTGAGGCTGGTTGGTTAGTCCGTGGGGTAACCCAGGACGGGTTACATTTGTAGACAAGTGACACCTCACTTGGGGTATTTGACAAACTGACACTCAGTGATACAGAGTGTCCAACTCAGCTTGTCAAATACACAAAGTGGGGGGCCCGATCTTGCAAAGATGGCTCTGTGGAGTAAATGAAGACGCCAGTGCCTCTCCAACCAAACATTAAAGACACAAAAACATGCACATATTTCAACAAATAAGTTGTCTGTTGTACGCAGTATTTTAGAGAGTAGATACCGATCTTGTTACCTGAGTGTTCGGATGTGTTGAGCAGATGAGTCCCGAGTGCAGCGCTCCTCTCTCTCTTACAAGAGTTCACAATGATGACACCGTGCACAAGACAACCCGTTTGACCATTGAGCGCTGCAAAGAGGAAGTCAAAACAAGGAAGATAACTGCAAAAGCTAGCTCTCAGGAAATATGTGGAAATAAAGTGTCAACATGTCATGGTTGTGAAATGCTGCTCTGGGCTTTTGTGGCTCTCAGCTTTAGAGATAATGGTTTGCTGAGACATATCCAACAGTTTCAAGTATCTGTTTTATTTTTCTGTATCACACCATTCTTGGTATAGTCTCTCCATTAATGGTAATTTCTGCCACTAATGCGGGACTATATCTCATCCTGTGCTCACTAGCCATCATCTGCTCCTTCCTGCTTCAAGGGCATGAGCCAGCGTTTAGTCTACATTAGTGGTCTGCCTGTCAGTTTGTCCCCCTGTGCAGAAAAGCTCCAAGGATTTGGGCAGAGAAACGCAGTCGGCACCACCTGTTCCAAAAGTCTTCCCCTGGTGTAGGACGTTGTCCGCTAACCAGCCCCCCTAACCTAAACTTCCAAGTAACACTGACTAAGTTATGACTGTCACTTTTTTATTATTGCTACACTATTTAACATTACACACACTTTTTTTTTTTTTGTTGCAACGACCAGAATGTACTCTGCACAGAGCTGTGTAACTTCCTCATGTTCCCTCTGGACTAACGCACCATGAGTCACTGGTTGGACTTCCCTCTGCAGCCACAACTGTACTGTATGTTGAGCCTCCTTAATGCACAACGCTGAATCTACTGTATACCAACTGCTCAGAGAGGACGACAGGGTGGACTGTTGTTCTTGTGGATCTTGCTCAGCTGAGTCAATACACTTGTGTGTACCAGCCAGATCAAAATGTTCCACCAATGTCTTTGCAGCAGCGTGCCGAGGGCGGAAATATCAAAATCACTGGGGTACAGCAGGGGAGAAATGGGCCGACTGTGGGGCCAACGAGGGGGGAGGCCTAAACTGAACTGGATTTTAGACTCTCACTCTGGCTGCTGCGCAGTACGGGAAGCTATTGTGCTGCATCATCCCTCTACACCTCAGCACTTCACATGCACTTTCGAAGCTCCTATGACCAAACGTTGCAATGATTCTTGACCAAATGCCTCCATCTACATAGCACCTGCACCCATATACCCACTGGTGGACTCAAGGGGCGACCACCCTCCTTAGTGCCCCCATGTTCAAACAAAATGCAAAAGTGCCCTCTAGGGTGCCCCTGTGGTAGATAAAACAGGATAAAGTGCCCTCTAGGGTGCCCTTCCAGTGGAGAAAGAAACAGTCATAACAGAGTATTGATTGATATTTGATCAGCGCTGTCTAGATTGACGGGCTGCACGGTGGTGTAGTGGTTAGCGCTGTCGCCTCACAGCAAGAGGGTCGCAGGTTCGATTCCAGATTGCGGCTCTTCTGTGTGGAGTTTGCATGTTCTGTATGTAAGCGTGGGTTTTCTCCAGGTACTCTGGCTTCCTCCCACCGTCCAAAGACATGCTGTTTAGGTTAATTGATTACTCTAAATTGCCCGTAGGTGTGGATGTGCGCGTGAATGGTTGTCTGTCTATTTGTTGTCTGTCTCTATGTGCCCTGCGATGGACTGGCGACCTGTCCAGGGTGAACCCCGCCTTCGCCCGATGCCAGCTGGGATCGGCTCCAGCCCCCCCGCGACCCCTAACGGGATAAGCGGTTGACGATGGATGGATGGATGTCGAGATTGACTGTCTGATCGGAGCTTGTGAGTGACTGACTGTTCAGAGACGGCAGACCCCAGCTCGGCTCTGATTGGTCACTTTCCTCCAGTCTGTGAAATCTTGTAGATACCATTAGGAGCACCGGAGGACACAGAGGAACATGATTTCTTTTCAGATTAACTGTTTCATATACTACTGTTATGATATAGTGACTGTTTTGTACAAGTAACTTTTTTAAATTATATTTGCTCCATTTCTACCCACTACAGCATAATTTTTTGGCAGCTATTTCATCTTACTTGAGTCAAAACACAAAATCTAGGGTTATGGTAATTATTTCCCCCTCAACATCACATTATTTTTACATCATTGGAACAGACTTGGTGCACCATGTCAATTAAATCTTCAGTTTTAGAGTTGGTTCAGACTGCTTTGAATGTTAACATTACAACATACAGTATCATGTGGCTCATGCAGTAAAAATACAAAGATATAAGTACATACCACCTATGTCAGTGCGGCGAATAGTCCTGGAAGGTGCAGGCTGCAGTAGATTTAGGTGTAACCTTACTGACAATGGCTGGATCTTAGGGACATCAAGTTTCAGGCCTGAGGCAACAGATGTATTAGGGACAGCCAGCCAACAGATTCCACCTGAAAGGGACATTACATAGACATGTACCTCAACCTTTAACTCCGTCAGTCTGTATAAATTACACAGAGAAGGATATAGATACAGCAGCCATTTTGACATGTTATCGCAGGGTAAACACAGGTGTAACTGATCAAATCAGTTATGGTCCCATCCTATTTCATGTGTCAGAGTCAGTCCAGTGAGCCAGCATGAACAACAGCAGGGCCCCGACCCACCTAATGGAACAGAGCCATAAATAATGTTATAAATTACACCTATGTGTGATGATATGTCAAAATGGCTGCTGTCAAAAGGGCCTACGTATACCACAACCCAGATTCTCATTGACTCTGAACAACGTTAAATAATATTCAAACACTAACCATACATCAGTTTTTCACTGGAATTAGTCATACATTGAACTAAACAACACATGGCATTATCAGACTGATAAACCTTGAGGGGGGCTGCACAGTGGTGCAGCGCTTAGCAAGATGGTCATTGGTTTGAATTATACAGTATATATAAAGCTATTGCCAGCAGTTGACCGGTTTGGACTCAGATGACTTGATAGTCAAATTTAAACATTATTTTAATATTTAATACTTCTCATTTCTTGAGCCTAAATGCAAAACAGCTGTAGCAAGTCAAAAAACTTTTTGTTGACTCCAAAACTGCACACAGTTGGCCATTTTCATGCTGCTTTGTGAGTCACCAGCACTGTGGACGAATTTCAGTCAGACAAAACCCTAGTTTAGTATTATCTAGAGGAAGATGTTTCAGAGTAAGATTTTACAGTAGACATTAAGCTTTTGAAGGGCAGTGGATGTAGTTAGAGTTCTCATCTGACAGAAAAACAAAGCTATTTACAGAGATCCTGACTCATGCTATGTGAAGCACTGGCATGTCCACCGTGACTTTAGTTCAGGCAGTGTCACTCACAGCAGCTTATCTCGAAGTGGCAGTTCGGAGTGCGAACCATTTCAACACCCTTTCAGGCCACTAATACCACAGATGCAGTATAGGGAAGTGGGGATGAAAAACACCACCTCCCTTTGGTGTTGAGAAAGAGATGGCTGATTTTCATCAAGTCACTCAACAGGAATTAACTGAATTTCCTATTGCAAAAATAGCTGAAAACTCTTGAGACTATCTTAAGGTGAAATATTTATTTACATAAATAATTGAATGAATGATGTATAATATTGAGCTACCACAATTAGAAATGAGAAGTGGCGTCCACATACTGCAAACCAAAAAAAATTAATTTAATATATTAATAACAAAATGAAAGCTGCACCAAGATTCATGGGCTTTAAACTGCAAATCAAACAGAGAGTTTAGAGTCACTGCAAGGTTCACCATATACTGTATTTGAGTTTTGAGTCTCAACTCGGACATATTTCACATATTTCAATGCATAATTTTTTACCTTTTAATAAATAATTTGCTGAACAATTTGTCCTGTGATTGGGCTAGTTGCACATCACTTGATTGATCATTATTTGTTATTGTTATTGCTGTTGTTATACACATCTTATTCTAACTGTTTGTCATCACTGTTATGCAGTCATATTATTTTATACTGTTCAATTTTAACACTATTTTGATGGAGGCTTCATATAAGCCCAATGTTTTTTCTTCCTCCTTCGCTGTTTATCATTTATTTTTTGCTATGTCTGTGTAGTCTTAATTAGTGCAAAATAAATAAATGAAAATTATCAAATTAATTTATAAATAAACAGTTTTGAAATCCTATATTCTGAGACCTTGCTTTGGTAAATTAGAGCAAAATCAACCTCAAAGTCACATTTCTGTAAATCTTTAAAATGTACAGACAAGCTCATTCTTGATAAAGATGACGTTTATATTCATAACAACCCAGGAATCATCAACCAAATGCTCACTGATGTGAATAAAGTTTAAAATTGTTGCCTCATCACCCTCATTGAAGACTGGGTGTAAACTGCCATCTTGTGGCTCATTGCAAGGCTGCAACTGAAGCACAACAGCAGGTGTGATGGGAACTTTGGCTCAAGGCTGTTAAACTTGGTGGATTTCATGAGTATAAACATATTAATAAATTCCCATGTAGTATATATGTATATATATCAGTTGGTAATAGCAGAGTAGAGTGAGGAACCAGTCAGGAGAATAATAATAGTTTAATTTGACTTTTATTCATTGGTGAAAGGAAGACTTGAAGCAGCAAGATCTGATGGGAAATCCGGGCAAGGCACTGTCAATTTACAACATTATGTTTCAGCCCTTTTTAATTCAAGACAAAGTATTGAGTAGCATCTTTTAATACATTACTTCTTCACATGACGACTTGGGATCGAGACTTGATTCTTAATACAAGAAGGCTGTCAATACGTGGTGCTTCAGGTAGAACATACAGCGCAGAATTATGCACGTTACTGTCAAAGGCATGGAACGGCGTCTAAAATAGCAACAACCGTTTTTTTACATCAATTATTATACGCAGCAATGGGAAAGAATATGTCTATCAAAATGCGTCTTGGTACAAATGACAAACGTTCAGTCAATAAGAGAAAATAAAATACATTTACTTTGAACTCGTAAAATAGTGTAAATAAATCTTTCAAACACTAATTTCTGATCTGAGATCAAGCAAAACCCTTTGCATGTCTGCACACCAAAATGTCGAATGGCACAAGGAAGTTATGTGCAAAATGTTTTGGCCTGCTTTAAAACCAACATACCATGAACAGAATTTCCTGCAGCGTCTGGCTTTTCATGTGTTGGGGTGTTGCTTGTCCCATCAGCTGTACGACCACAGCAGCGAGCTGTTCCAGTAGTTTACAGCCAAACACTGCTTTCAAAACGTTGTTCTTTCTGAGCAAACAACTGTTACCTTTGACAAACACTGCTAGATTTTATAATACAAAAATATCCTCAGTGGTGTCTGTTTTCCACCTTACATAATTCTATCACTTCTGAAAAAGTCCAAATTACAAAATACACAAATGTAATTAAATACATACAGTATATCAAAAATGCATTGGAAATAGAGTAAGTTTGCCTTGACTCCTTTTAGCAAAGGTTTTCCAGTGCATGTTTAATGAAATCATTTGAATCTGTGCATCAAATTCTTCGAAAATTTTATGGTAACAAAGTTCACGCCTGTGAAGAAAACACGAGCGAGTGCGTAAGATTAAACTACAACTTTTACCTTTACAGATGACTTTATTGGCATTATTTCACCGACGTGACGACTACAGTGTAATTCCTTATGCTGTACTAGGTTATCAATGCAGAAAAAACAATATTTTCATCATCAATCATCCTCATAGATGAGCAGAATTAAAAAATAAAAGCAGCGGAATAAAACTAAGGTAAAACTCTTAAAGGTACAGTAAAGTCGACTTCAAATGTATCAGTTTTTAAAACTGAATGCTGAATCGAACGGATGGCACTGAATAATAGCAAAGTTTGCTTTGTAATGCAGCTGCAAACTGACCAGAAGGTGTTCAGAAATGTAAAAACAGACAAAAAATGTAAATGAAATTGATCTTTAATATCACTTCGTGATTGGGGGTGTAAATACTGTATGATTTGTAACAGCAGGCAGATTCAGAATACACTCAAATGATAAGCAAGTAAAAGTAAATTTTCAAAATAATACTGCTCTATTAATGCTCCACATAGATTACAGTGCGTTTGGCTTTAAAACTATGGGCAGCAGATTATGGGAGAAATATTGCTGTCTGAAAAATCCAGCTTGTTGCGAAGAACCGTTGCATGTGTACAGCAAAAATATTATACGTCTACGGGCACAGTTTTCAGTCTGTAATTTGGATTGGCCTCTGAGCATTTTATTTTGAAATCCTGACACAAAAACATGACTGAAATATATAGAGAAATTAAAAATGCTTACTCAATGTGTCATGAAATGAGGCGAGAGCCCATAACTAAATATGCTACATAAACCCCTTGTGAGGAATGTACTAATAAAATACAGTATGTCCCTTTTCAACCAGTGACTTGCCTAAATTCAAAGTTAGGAATGATAACAAATGGGAGTTTTTCCAGATCCATATTTGTACATTGTGCTGTGCTTGTGCAACCATGTCATGTTGTGGATCTGATTTATTGGAGTACAGAGGAAACAGCTTGTGTGAGGCAGGACTGCAGTCCAGGCAGAAAGGCCCAGTCATGTGGGCTTTTGCGTTGGTGAATGAATGCAGACATCACATGCACTCGAACTCGTCAATGCGCTGTTTGGTGTTTCCTGACCGGATCTGTCTGAGGGTCTTGTACTTGTCTCGTCCCGCCTTCATGTTCTCTGCGTGGATGATGTCGTTCACCGTTTTCTTGCTCTCGTCCCGAGCGTTGGCCAACTCTGAGCTCAAAGCCTGGAAATACAGTCACTGCAGCGTTAACACATCTCACAGCATTATTATTATTATTATTATGAACATGTGAGGTTCATACTTATCCCTGAATGAGAAAAGATATTATGAACTTTTTATTTATTTATTTATTTTTTGGGGACTAAATTTATCTATTTTTTTTTTTTTTGTTTTTTTAAAACAAACCATATTACTTAAAATATTAATTAATTAATTAATTATTTTTTTAAAAAGTGGGGGTGAATAAGTTGGCCACCGTAATGACATCTAAATAAATAAATAGTCAACGACAAGAGGCATTCAAGAGCAGACATGGATGCATATGTACAGTATGTAAACAGACAAATATCAACAATGACAGAAAACAATGAGCTGACAAACAGAACAGTGACAGAAAATAAGGTCCCTTTTCGTTTAACTGTGTAAAATGGGGTATAGGAATGGGGTGAGACTGTAATGTGAAGATCGTAGTCGTGACGGGGTGGCATTTAGCTCACCAGCAGATTAAGAGGTAGGATAAGATATGAGAAATTTGCATTGAATTCTGTAATTTGATTATCTTGTTTGGCAGAGACTTGCTGTAGTGATAACCATTGTTTTATAGAGAGTAGGTGTTTGGATTTCCATCTGAGGACAATAGTTTCAGGTCTTCATTCACACATTCGCTCAACAGTCCTTCTCTAAATTATCTGTTTAATTTATCGTCCTTTTCTCCTATATCATCAAAATGATATGACAATATCATTTCTTTTGCAGTATGATTTACTGCAACATATTATTTTACTTTAGTTAGAAAAGGAAGGAGGCTCTGTAATGCTCCAAAGTTGGTCTAAATTTTGGCGAGGGAAAAACTGGCATTGCCGTTTTCAAAGGCTTGACCTCTGACCTCAAGATATGTGAATGAAAATGAAAATACCAACAAGTCTCCCCTTTACAGACATGCTCACTTTATGATAATCACATGCAGTTTGGGGCAAACCATGCAATTTTAATTGTTTTTTTAGTAACTTAAAAATGGTGTGTTTGAATATTTCTGCATACTGGGGTCCCTTAACAGTCTTGAATGACATAAAATGGGCATCACTGTAAAGCTGACAGTCTTGTGGATCTAATGAACCCAACTGTATTCATGTGTGATGATGTTAGTCCCCATAGTAGTCATTTCATTGTAATGAGACCAATCTTAAGCTTAACCTCACTGTATAAAATGACCTGTGGTGACCTCTATGATGATCACAGCCTCATGAAACTTTACAGCCACACACTAGAGACCTGGAACATTCAGAGGATGGATGGCTTTCCTAGGTACACTGAAAATAAAGAGATTTCTGAGCAGTTTACCCAAGTGCTCAAAAAGGCAATTCTTGCAGAAATCTCAAAATGTCAAAAGTTTAGCTAAAAAGCCAAATCACAGCATGGCATTTTCTATGGTGTTCTCCAGATCTTGGTGTCTTAATGTGGTATTTTGGAGGGATAATTGACCATTTTTTTCAATTATTGAGTGTTAAAAATGGTTAAATTGAGCACCAAATCTGTGTAACAAATGGTATCAACCCAAAAATTGCTGCAGCAACTTATGTGACATAATAGAGCATGGGGGTGACCATCATATATTTCTATCATAATGTTCTAAGCCTGATACTTTCAAAATGTGTTTTAATAATTAATTCACGTTTATTGCTGATTTATGACTAGAACAACTTGCATCTCTAATTAATCTTCAGGTTCCCAGGTTTCAGCTTCTATGTGACATAAACTGTTTTAAACTGTTTTTATTTAAAAAAAATTTTAATCTACCCTGTTCTTCATCTTTAACACTCTATACAAAGAGGCTGGAATGGTAAGGGGTTAAAAGGCTTGAGTGCGTCCTGTAAGTTAATACTGTAATTAGCTTTTTGATCTATCGAGCCAATAATTTATTGACAGATCAAATTTAACCTGATATAAAAGATACAAGTGAAAACTTACGAGTAGATGTTTCTGCAGACGCTCGTTCTTCTCAGCCTCGGTCATGCGCTCCTCTTCGCTGCGATCTTTGTATGTGGCGGCGGCTGTGAAGTCGGCGCTGGCCTCAGCGCTGCTCTCGTCGTTCTCGTCGTGCTCGTTCTCTGCGTTGAGGGGCTCCTGGACGTGGGCCACCATCACTTTGTTTCTGAGCTCTTCTTTGGTCTTCTCCAGGTCCTCCTGCACCATGGTGGCCTGAGGGAACAGAGAGCGCCGATAAGGCGAGAATGAGGTGCTTTGTATTTACAGGGATCGCTGCAATTTGAACAGAAAAATAGACCCGCTTCTACGCCGGCCAAACACAACACATTCACCCTGCAGGAAACATGTCACATGACAATACAATCCCACAGTTGTTGAGACATTTTTCTCTAAAAGCCAAAATCTTCCTCATGGTGGTGCTAGAGAAAAAGTCAATAACTACTCAATCAAAATAAAATTAACAGACTCATCATTTCAGTTCTACGATGCTGGTCTTGCAATTTTTTTATATTATTTTGACACTAAAAATTAATTTAAACAATCTACTGAAGACACTATTAACCCCTTCAGCCAGGGCTGACAAGAATTAAAAAATAACTGACCAGAGTACTGTGTGTGTGTGTGTGTGTGTGTGTGTGTGTGTGTGTGTGTGTTATAAGCGGCTAGGAATAAGAGCCGGTTATGACTAAGACTGGAATTTCAACTGAAACTAAACTGTAAAAAATGCCAAAAATGCATGACGTGGAAACCGCCACTTAGCACAGCAGTCCGAATATCATTACGGTCCGACAGGATTTCCTTCACAGAAAGACTGCCGTCACCACCACAAACAGCTTGAGTTACACTGCCCCAAAAACCTGAAGGGGCTGGGCTGGGTTGGCCTGGCACACATGGTTTTTACCAAAAAAGACATGAGACGAGCTGTGAGCTTTCACCCCTCCCCTAGAAACACACAACAACGAGACCTTGGGAATGTCTGTGTCACTAGGGAGGGGCAACATGGTCAGCAGAACATCAGACTGGTTATGTCATGTTATTTCTGCCATGTCCTCATTGAGCTAATTTTGAACATAGCTGATCACGTAACCCAAGTGCCATTAACCTGTACTTATGTTGTCCTATGACTTCCCAAGCACAAAATAGTGAGCTCAGCAATGCAGAAATTACTGTACCCCTTAGTTAAAGAGACAGTGCACAGGACTTGGCGGCATCTAATGTTGTGGTTCCAGATTGCAACCAGCTGAATACCCCTGAGCTCACATCTCCTTTCCAAGACTACAATAACGTGAGCTGGCGAGTGAAAAATTGAGGCCATTCTTACCATAATAACACTACTTTAGGAGCAACTGAAGTCAGACGGCAGCTGGCTCACGTTATTGCAGTGACCTTTAGGTCATGTATTAATGGGAAAGGCTCTCTTTGGTTTGTCCATTCTGGGCTACTGTACAAACATGGCAGCGCAACATTGCGGACTCTGTGAAGAAGACCCGCTCCCTATGTAGATATAAAGACCACAGCGATTGTGAAAACATAGTTATGAATAATATATACCATTCTACTAATAGATCCCCTGAAATGTTACACACTGGACCTTAACACAAGGGCCACAGTAAAATCACTACTTTGTACTTGTTGAGAAAAATATGCCAATACCTGAAACACAATATAAGCGATAATGGAGAAGATAAGTGCGGAGATTTAACCTGGGAATCACCAGAGTGACCTGCCCATCTGCCTCACTTCTCACCACGTGATGGCTATAGTGCAAGAAGCAACGTAGCTGTGTATGTAAGTACCTATTAACGATCGATGCAAGTCATCTGTGCATGTAAAAAGTCATGTCATCAGTTATTATGTTGAGTGTGATACAGTGCGCTCCTTTGTCCTTTCATTTTCAAAAACTGCCATTGCAGTCAAAGAATAAAATAAGTCACGACTCAGATTGTACCTTCTGTTGCCACTCCACTGCCTCATCCTCCTTCTTTTTCTTGGCATCCTCCAGGAGGGAAATCTTCGAGGTTAATTCAGCCAACTCTGTTGCCTAAAAGGACATTTTCCTGATATTAATATATATTATATATAAAGCATCAGAAGAGCACACATTTTTTCAGCCTCCAAAGCCTTATTTTCTAGTTTTAATGGTTAGACAAAGTGTTTGATAACTGACCAGGTGTTCTTGGTTCTTCATCTGGTTCTCTGACTGTTGCAGCAGGGCCGTCTTGGCGTCCTCGGCACCCTTCAGCTCGGCCTCCAGACGTTCAGCCTCTACCTGAGCGCTCTTCCTCTCCAGATCCAGCTCCAGAGCCCTCTGTGTCTGCTCCTCCAACTCTGTGTAGACACACATTCACACACAGAAGGACTAGGTCGGTGTTGTGAGGAAACATTGTCAGCATTTATTACAGTACATCGACAGGCTTTTCTTAAATACTGACAGGTCACCCACCTTGTTGGGCTTTCTTCGTCTGCTCCTCAATCTGCTTTAATCTCTCCATTAATTCCTCCTTTTCCTTTTCAATCTTTTCCTTTTCTTTTTCTGCGGCTTCTCTTTTCCTCTTTTCATTCTCCAGAAGAGCTCTAATGGAAACGGGAACAATAATCATATCGTAATCATGAACTTTCGAGCAGATGATCGCCACATTATGCACAAAGCATTTATTAAATGGTTTCTAACATCAGAAGTCACACAGTGTAGTTTCTCTGTCGGCAGCTTGTGTGTCTTACCTCTCCATCTTCTTGTGATTTTTCTCCTCCCGAGCCTGAGCCTTCATCTGCTGCACCTCGATGGTGTCGGGTTTGCGGCGGCGCATGTACAGCTCGTGGTTGCCCATGCAAAGAGCCAGGATGCGCTTGTTGATGCGCAGTCTCGGAGCGTAGAATACAAAGTCCTAAAACGGCGACATTAGAGATTTCTATTAGAGAGTGATACACAGATGATTTATCAATTGTTAACACTGTTATTGAGGGTTAACTTACAGGTGCTTTCTTGTCAATTGGTTTAATGACAAACTTCTTGTCATTGAAGGAAATGTTCCTGATTTCACTCCAAGGAAATCCAATTTTGGGCGTCATTCTGTTGAAGACAATGCAAAAACCTCTGGTTCAGCTGCATTACATTGGGCAGGAACTAGTAATGATAATTATGCTGCATTTGTGGCAAATTTCACATTATTGTGAAATCACTTACTTGTCATTCTGTTCATAAATGTTGAGCCCCAAAGCGTCCACTCCCAACCACAGCTCTGTTCCCTTCTTATTCTTGATGTTGAAGTAGTTGACTCCATACATCTCGAGATCTTGAGCGATCTTCAGGTACTCCATCATGGACTCCTCTCTGCGGACAAATGAGATGTGTCTTTAGCTGGTCCTTCAGAGAGTGATTAAAGGAGCACACAAAAGACTGAAATGTTGGAACTTTGGGACTTTGAATGTAAAGTTCAACCCTCATATGCAATTCAACCATCACTATTTTGGGCTAAGAGTGTGATAGATCATCTTGAAATAGCATATTTTGAAATTGCAAGTGAGCAAAGACATTTCTCTTCATCAATCGTTAGTGTGCAGATGTGCGTCAGCTGTTACCTCATCATGCTCTTGTGTTCTTCGTGCCACACTTGAATCCTCTCCTCCCACTGGTCCTTGTTGAGTTTGTGTTGGTCCAGAACTCTGAGAACATGAGACATCTGAGTGTCAGGAGTCATGGAGAGAGACGCGTCTCGTACAAACACACTGTCTGAAAGGTGACGTCCATCTGACATTACCTCTGAGGGAGCAGCTGTTCACTGGACAGGTAGCCAGGCGTGTGCACTTCCTTGTTGTAGTCAGCATACTTGGCCTGCACCGCGTAGGAGGCCAGGAGGACCGCCGTCTCTGGAGGGCAGTAGATGTCATCATTTAAGATCCCCTCCTTCACCTGCAGGAAGAAGAGCCGCTGCGTGGCGTCCTGGATTAACTCCTCCGTCACATCCTCAGGGAAGAATTTGGCTCTGAACTTAAACAGCAGCGGGCTTTCCTTCCTCACATCCTGGGCTGTCACCTAAAACAAAGCGTGGCACGGGTGAGGGGTAGAGGTAACACTCTGTAAACAGACTCAGGTTCAACAAAGAGCAGTTCAGTTTTGACAAAGAAAAGCAAAGCAGTGTATTAGAGGAGTTCACCTTCTTATTGAGCTTGAGCCATGTGGAGAAACCCTTTGTATCCTGGTATTGGAGTCCAAAGTACCAGACCTCTCGCAACCCAATGGTCTTAACAACCTGAAAATATAAAAGCAGAAGTATTGTGTAATGTGCCTCTTCACCAAAACATTAGCACACTGAACCACAGGCAGTGAACCAGTGCCAATTGTCAAGCTACTGTATGTTTGTTTGTTTCACACACTCTTCACACTACATCAAACACAAAAACGACAAATCTAAATAATTTTGCCATGTTTAAAAGTGCTTTGTTGTAATCAAACATATCCTAACCTGTCGTGAAAATAGAAACATGAACAAATAAATAAATGTGACTGAATCTTCATAATTTGCTTTGTTTTTTTGTTTTGTTTTTTTAACAAATGGAAATTCCATATCACACACAAAAACAAAACCATAACTTGTGCTTCCAGATTACGTTTGATTCAAAAGTCTGTTACTGTCATTGGATAGCACGTTAACATTATTATAAGTCATCCGTTTTTCATACCTGGTCAAAGAGTTGCTTCCCTGTTGTATTTGGCTGAATGGCGAACTCCAGTTCAGCATCCATTGTAGTGACTCTTACACTAATCTGAGGAAGACAGCACATTGAAGAATGAGTGAATTTTTTTTTTTTTATCTAAATCAACAGACAGTATTTTGGATAAATAAATATGTCACACATATTCTCGTACTAAAATCAAAGCAGCAAAATAAGAGCTTTATTATATTTCTTGATCACGGTCAGGAGATTATTGGCTTTTGCGTCTCAAAGAAATTGATCTACATTTACTTTTTTGAGCTGTCAAAATTCACTGTTCAATTTAGGACTTCTGTTTTAGCTTTTTAGCATTCAGTCAATTTTCAAATGTCTCTCAAGCGATCTGGGGGAACTCTGTCTCAAAGTGCAGTTAAAACTGGATTTGTGGAATCCCTTTGATGCAGGCCTCTCTGTGCTGGACCGTCAGCCGTTCTGTGACCTCTCTCAGCCTCTCTGGCTGGTGGTGCCTCATTCCACATGACAGACCTGGACCTCCATCCTCCAGGAGATTTAGCCTCTATAACAAATTACTTCAGTCCAAGGGGGCTTATTGGCATGGGTGAAATATGTTTACATTACCAAGTAACTCTGAATTAAAACAAAAATCTGGTCCTCTCTCTTGATACCATGGGGCAGAGGAGGTTGTGTTGCTCTGGCTCTCTGTATGGCGAGGCCGGGAAGCTGCATGACTCCTCCTGGACCCACCTTCTCACATATGTTCACATAAGTATTAATGTCTGTCATATGGATTGTCTATGATGTATTTTCATTATGTTATTACTCTGTACACATGATATCTATTGCACGTCTTTCCCTCCTGGAAGGGGGATCCCTCCTCTGTCGCTCTTCCTGAGGTTTCCTGAGAGGGTCACACTGTAAAGGACAAAAGGTATCGTATCCTGTACAGATTGAGCTATATAAATACAACTGACTTGACTTTAACTGAAAAAAAAATCATCTTTCTTTACTTAAAGTCACTGTATATTGAATTTAAAAATGTATATTGAATTTGAAAATGTCCCACAGTGGTAATATCAAAAATGCAATCAACAGAAAGCTACAAGAAAAAATATGACTACATAATTATATAATTCTACATACAGTGGTTCATTAGCCAATTTTGAGATAAGCTGCTGGGGATAAACGAATAAACCTGACTGTGAATCACACCCACCACCCTCAGTGCACACACTCCACAGGCCACATGTGCCATCATCATATCATAAAAAATGATGAGAAAATGAAAGATCGCGCCTCATGGTCCCGCAGCGTGTACGACAAAACGTGCCAATCTGTCTCGGTCTCAGTATAGAACTTATCAACAGGAAGTAACCACATCCTCTGGTGGCTACGAGGCACTGCTGCTGAACGCTGAGCTCTCATGAGAGTCGCCTACATCCTGTCATGCATCAAGTAACCTGTCAGCTTTCTGCTAAGCAGCTAGTCAGCGGTGGCAGAATTTAACAAGGTCCATCCTCTTCAGGTAACACGCTTTGTTATAGCTGGTTATTTAGCCAGTGAGGCACTTCTTATTTAAGAGACTGGAAATGTTTGTCTATTCAAAATGATATGTCAAGAGTTGAATGAATATATTTAACCTTAGAGCCCCCTTCGATGAGGTCGGCCAGAGAATAAATCCATTCTGCACTGAGTAAACTGACCACGTAGGCATTTCTCATTTTCTCTGTCCTCTTAGAGATGACGAAAACAGCAGCAAGCATGTCTATTGGGAAATAACTGTGCAGGCTGAGGCCCACGCCTGCCCTCTACAACAATGGTGTGCATTATTTCCCAGTTGCGGGGCTGATTAGAGTTGCGTTCTTTCCCATTCATGTCAGCAGGACTCCATTTACTGCTCAGGATACTTAACTTCCTGTCATCACCAGCAGAAAGAGTTATACTGAAACATACAAGCTGGTCCTATACACTGAACTCCAACACTGATGCCTCAAGACATCTAGACATACCACTCTTTAAACTGACAATTATGAACTTTGATGACCATTTTTTTCATTAGTGTAAAGATAAGACTTCAGTTCATGGCCACCCCACTGAGGTTTCAGTGCTTTCACTTCCTGAGTCACAACGGCTAATTCTGCATGAAAAGGGAACTGCACTCGTACATTTTCTGCCTGGTTAGGGTGTGTCTCTCATGGCCAGAATTCAAAAGCACTTAACACACTATTATTAGCACATGCTCAAAAACACCCCTCTCAGGCCCACGTGTCAAGTTTCCATGACCTGTTCTACCTACTGTTTTTTATCACACCCACACAATCATCAGCTTTTAACAAACTATACGTTTCTTTATCCTTACTCATATAGCTGTATCCTACTACTTCTACTGACCTCACATCCATAAAGGTCTCATCTCCTCTTGCTAATATAACTCGCCTTTGAGTTATCAAACTATCTCATCACTTCATCACTAATTCATGACCTAATTACTAATATTAAATCATGTGAAATATAAAAAATCATGTGGTATAAAGGTATACTGACTTATCATTTACTGTATGTATATATACTAGTGAGATCTAGTTTCAAGATAACTGCATTTGGTTTTCACTTACAAACATTGGCCAAGACTAGTATAGCCATGTCTTGAGTTAGCATCTGCATGCTAACATGCGCACAATGACAATGCTAACATGCTAATGTTTAGCAGGTACAATGTTTACAATGTTCACCATCTTTGTATTGGTTAAAGGGATCATACCAACATTATTACTTTTCATCCTGTGGGGAACATGAATGGCTGTACCAAATTTCATGATGGCCCATAGTTGTTATTTTAGTCTGGACTAAAGTGGTGCAGTAGTGGTGCTATCTGCATCGCTAAAATCCATATTATTTACAAACTGTCCTCACAAGATGGTCTTAATATCAGCTTCATTACAATTCATGTCAGTATTCATGCAAGTTGCTGAAAACTCCAACTGATGAACTCAACTGGCCAATGGAGGCAATGGTGAAACAAGAAAACATGACTAGTACGACTGACAATATTCAAAGCTGCATTAACCCCTTCAACAGAGACAAAACTCCCAAACTATCATTTGCCGTAAGTTTGTTTTCTAATCAGATGGCCATTAAGAAGTATATGCAACAATGGAGAAGTGAACCCAAAGGGAAACTCTGGCAAACAAGAAGCAAAACTATTGAAATTCACAGGTGTGATTTAAAGCAGCCCCTGTAAAAAAAACATAACAGAAAGGAGTTTAACAGTAAAATGAATCACTGGGAGAACCCTTTGACATCCTAGCAGCATTCAGTGAGTCACCACCTTACATTCCCACACCAGTGTTATCTCTGTGGGCTGTTCACGACCACAGTTCTTCCGACCAAAACCAAGACAACACAAGATACCGCTGAGTGGTTTTAGGAGCAAGAGGGAACAAACATGCTGACCAACTGCATCCTTGTAGATGTGAATGACGACAGGATTAGAGAGCAGGGTAGCCCTCATCTTTATGCAAAACACTCCACAACATCCTAACAATCGTGACTAACTCGTATAGATGACGGTCGCTCGTACCTCTGAATCATGCCGTCCACAACACTCACACAAGGTCAGCGACTACGCTCAACATCTCTTCAACAATGGATCCGCCCTGGTAACCACAGCAGCCATGATACTGACATCTACCACTACCTGATTCACATCTTATTTGAACTGTGGGTGTCAGAGGCCACAAAAGTAAGATCTACTTGAGAGACAAAAGAAACAATCCAGTCGGGTGGAACACTTGTATTAAAATGTGAACACAGAGTATGTACAGCGAGTATTTGAAATCTTGTGACTGCCGACAGCACACTGTTAAAGCCAAGCTGAATATGAAGTGTGAAAATGTGACGGTGATGACCAAATCTGCAGAGCAGAGCACAACAGCCTTGTTATGTTATCACTTGAAGCCATTAATACAGGGGAAATCATGTGAAGACTTGTGAGCAAGTCAACAATCATGTTTGCATCCTCTAAAGCCAATACACAAATATTACCCTCCATTGCAGTAATGGGTTTGCAGCGAGCCAACAGGAAAGTATCTATGCTAAAAAACAATTCAGATCCTAAAATCACAAGTGCTCTTATTTCAGAAGTCTGAGCTCATCCTGGATGCCTTGTAGCATTATACTGAAGAAACTGGGCGACAGGAAGAGGGAGGATGGAGAGGAGGATGAGGACAGTAAACACAAGGGCAAAGGGTCTTTTACACATTTTTGTCATGACAAGAATTATAAACTGGCTTTAGGGCTAGGCAATATATCAATACAATATTGATACTGTGATATATTTTAGATATTGAAGTGATATGGCATACATGTTTTCCTGGTTTAAAAGGCTGCATTACAGTTATGTGATGTAATTTCCTGAACTTACCAGACTGTTCTAGTTGTCCTATTAATTGCCTTTATTATAATAATAATAATAATAATAATAATAATAATAATAATAATTAGTATTATTATTATTATTATCAATAATAATAATAATAATCCATATTATTGCAAATTATTTATCAAAAAATCTCAGTGTAAATATTTTGTAAAAGCACCAATGGTCAACCCTACAATATCGCTCCAATATCAATATCAAGGTATTTGGTCAAAATATTGTGATATTTGATTTTGATTTTCTCCAAATCTTCCAGCCCTACTTTCTAGTTGTTTTTAATAAAAAATAGCCATTGTGGTAAAGACTAAATTTTATCACTCAGGTGCTACTACTTCTTGCCAAATTGACTATGTCGCCTGAGCTTTCGAGCACTTGTCCTGCTCCGGCTGCCTTCATTCTGTTGACATATTGCTTTCATTTGACCACTGTATTTGTTTGCCAATTGTGCCAGCCGTCATGTTGCCAACTGTAAGCCTCCTACCGACCAAGTAAGGACTGTTTTATCCCTCCTCATATCGTCTGCCAAGTCTGCTTTTGGGTTCATATCCTGTGTTGCATTGTTGCAGCCACATACGCAAAAAATATGTAGACAATAAAAAGACTAGAAGGTACTAATGCTTGTCTGACTATATATACATTTTATGTACTAATTTCCATATACCCAATTACATGTTTCTTACCGTTTCTTACATAATACATTCCCTAAAAGTTGCCAAAATTTCTGCAGCTCCATCAATACGACAGGACGACCACTGGTGACATTGACGGACATTATGTCCAGTGCACTTATCCTCCTGCTCTATTGTTTAGTGTGTAATGATTAAGGACACGACGTTTACCACACAAGACATCCACTGATACAAACCACTGGCTCTTCTGTTTGCAGCTGACTAATGCTCACTCTAGTGCTTTGCTTACGCTATTCTTTTATTTAGTATACAGTTTAAACTTTGCTGACTTGAAGGTTGTACTACACACTTTCATTACAACGAGGGCCAAATAAACATAACAATCATTTCTCATGTGATTGCAACATCCTATTAGTAATAATATTTTAATGACTTTAACAGTAAGTTATATTCTGTACAAAACATTAGATGATCAAAACAGAAAATGGTTCAGATGATCTTGTAGTCCAACAGCACTTTTAGAAAAAGACAGAGGATAATAAGTATGTATAATAAGTATAAATAATAAATGAATAACAAGAAAGAACTTACAATCAGAAGTTTGGTATGCTCATAACCTCCACACAGAAAAAAAATCAGTAGGTATTTGTGTAAAAACTCCACAAGTTTTGACTGTAGCTTGTCCACCACCTCTACCTTACATGCTGTTAATCTGCTCTGCTATGTGTACTACAGACTCATTTAATCCCCTGCTTGCATACCGCTGGATCTTTCCATTTTCTCCATAGCCACACTTGTTAAAAGTCTGGTACTCCAAACAAGGAAACTGCATCTGCTGTCATCTTCCTACAGAACAGGCTAAAATGGTAAGTTAAGCTCAAGTTTTGTGTGATATAATAATCTGTTTCTGAATTTGTAGATAAAAAACATGTGAAGCATAAATATGGTTAGCATTGTTGGTCCTATTGTTCAAAGAGCAAGTAGGAAAATAAGAGCGCAATTTGTTAGTGTCGTTATGGCCTGATCAGAAATACAGTCAGTGAACTGGAAAAATCCATATTTGTGTTACAACATGGAGTCAGATTTTAGCAATAACACCGAACAATATTATTTTGGGGGGTTGCTTAGTACTTGAGATAAAAATGGCTTATTCAAAATGTAAACTTTGGGTGTTTCCTTAAAAATAGAAGTTAATAACTATACAACTTCTAGACAATCTAAATGCAAAAACTAATATCCACTAAAATGTAAAATGACACTGAGACCTACAGTAAGCCCTGAACTTGCTGCGCTGCTGTAATGTAGTTTAAAGTGGAGCATGGCATCTGAGGACCACGCTAGGGGAAAGCAGGGAGGAGAACAGCTAGACCGTGATGTGAAAGTCCTTATAAGGCTGCAGGCAAGGAAATTACCAGAGAGGAACTGATGTAAGTGCAGAAACCTTGAGTCACAACATGACTTCCTTGGGAAACTCAAGCACTGCCAGGAGGAGTCCAGCAAAGGCCCGAGTTACTCAATAATCTCAATAATTACTGCTTTCATGAGATGTCATGGTTGTTATAGTGAACTGAAACACTAAATAAAACACCAAAGCAGTTGATGGAAAACTATATTGAAGGAGAAGACGGTATTTTATTCCCTGAGCTGGCGACTGGCAAATCGGAGGAACAACATTCACTGATGCAGAGTGAGTTTGGCTCATTTGCTGAATCAGTGTCCAGTTTCCTCCTTTCATATGCCGTGTCTGTCTACTGCATCTTCACATGGCGCCGCAAGCTTTACTAAAGGAAACAGACCACTGAGTGAAGCAATAACCGGTCTGGGTTTTAACCATTTCATCACCGATATCACCAACCACCAGGTGCAATGATTGATCCTGGGAAAGGATGACTTTGCATCAGCTTTTGCTGCAGCCCTAATCCTAACCCACAATCCTTTTTAGTCGTCATCTTATTTTAGAGAAAATCTTGCGGCTTACTCTTGCCCATCTATTCTGTCCACTACTAGTCTCCTCTTTTCTAACTCTGTATTATGTACAGGCGAAGGTCTCTGCAACACAGCTGCACTCTCCCTGCAGTGTCCCTGTGCTAATGTGAACCCATCGCGACTGCCAAACAGATTCTTCAGAGGTCATTCGGGTCCCCAGCTGTTACTTCAGTAGCTGCTATACGCATACTTCAGGGTACCGCTCTGGTGTTGTTGAGGCTAACAGTGTCCCTCTGCAGAGATTTGGCACACAGAGTGACACTAAGTGAAGGACTAAAAAGACATATAAAGAGCACAGTAAACACTTGCAGTGAAAAATATAAACAATGTTAATGCTTATGTTAATAAAGTCCCCCTACTATTAACAGGATACCAGCCTTCAATGACCCTGATAAGTAATGTTTCACTGTATTGATAGCATATCTTTTCTTGTCTTGTGCTAAAATTGCACTTAAAATCTAATGCAGCATTTTATGAATAAATGTGCCAATTTATGGCAAATAACTAATTAATAATACAGTTATTAATTGTCCCAGTTGCACAATTTGACTTCCATAAAAAGGCCTTGTAAAGTTAGCTTTAAATGATGCTATGATTAGAGGAATTCCTTTCAGGAAGAAGGGGCTAGTAGTGAACGCTTTTTAAGTATGCACTTTAAATGCCAGGATGCTACGACATTTTTTTCAGGTTGACAGCTGGAAAAAATATCGTGGAAGTACCAGCAGAAACAATACTACAGGAAGAAAGCAGCTACCACCTTTGGTACCATTTGCACTTCTGTTTGTAATTTGGAAGGGCAGGAGTTCACAATGCAGGTTTGATTATATCATGTCAGAACATCAGTGATAAAATATACATGACTAAATAAAATATATATTTTTTATAATAATAAGCTTGTAACATATTGCCCAAAATAATACATCTTTTATAATAAGGGGTAAGGATGCACCGATACTGATATCTGATCGAATATCCGACCAATACTGCCTCAAATAGCTGGATCAGATATCAGTGACAGTGGGTCTGATTAAAGTCAATTCTATATTTATATACATGTACATTATATACTGCCATTTTTAAATTTTGGCCAATTTATTGCTGCATTACGATGGTTTACAATTAAATTAAAATTCATTTTAATTTGTAAGAGTTTTTTTACTTAGTTGCTGGTGTATGATTCATTATTTTGACAATTTAGTAAAATTTTATCTGTGTATTTATTAAATTTTGTTTCACAAAGTTAGGAAAGCAATGTTTAAGTCAAGCCTGATCCAGTCACTTTCACACAGTGAGGCATTCAGTTTTTTAAATTAAACTCTAGTATTGGATCAGTATTTTGCATCGGCCAATACCCAAAGCCCAGGTATCCGTATCGGGAAACATGCATCCCTAATAATAAGGGATAAATTATAAGTCTTAAGTATGTATCCCAGGGTAGTAATACACAACAAGATAATCTGACGCTGCGCCACGGGAAAAAATACTAATAAAGTGATTTAATGAATTACAGTGCCAACACTGTGACATCTAAATGGCTTATCAGCTTCCTCTCTTGGGTCATGCGTGACTCTTATTATAACATTATGTTCCTTTTATTGCCAGAGCGTGCATGTGGGTATCACAGCACCGAACAAACTGGAGATAAGGACGTCACAGATTTCAGTTTATCTCCTTAATTCAAAAAGCATTATGCTGAGCGAAAGCTCATGCTTTCATATTGGGCAAACACAAGGGATGGGTTAGGCACCACTTTCCCCTCTGTTCACCTCTGATGAAGGCGTGAAATGTTGGGGATTTGCCTTTTCTGATGCTGTTGGACTAAAACAAAGAGTCAAGTCTGTGTGCGGCCATCCTTCTTTGTTCAGACTGGCCACACCAGCACAAATCTATATGAAGCTTTTGGGTGCTTCATTTGATATCACAGAGGAGAGTAACATTTTGTCCTGTTTTCTCAAACAGTGGATAAGGCGTGATAGTTCTCATAGTGCCTCCCCTTATACGCCACCTCCCTGTTTTAAGTTTGCCTCCATTTGCTCCAGATTTGGGCAGCACAGCTGGCCTGGATGACAGTTCAAATCCCTCCTCGTTAGAGCTGCCTGAGAGGGAGGCCTAGCTCGTTGGCTACTGCAGGCCACAGAGCGGCTTCCGCTCAAAGCCGATTCCACAAACGTGATTTCAGGCTGTTCGAGCTGCGGAGAGAGGCTCATAGTAACGTAATAACGTGCCGTGCTAAGCCATAAAGCCTGAATGAATAACCCGAGTAAAGGCGCTAATTTTAATGAACAAACAAGCGGGAGCGCGCGCGCGCACACACATCTAACGGAAAGTACCCCAGTAGCTAAGTGTGTGAGTCTGGGGGCAGGTAAAGGGTGTTAAAATACCCTTAATACGTACCGGGGCTGCAGTAAGCGTTATTTAAAGGTACATATTAAGCATCAGTGTCAAACAATGAGTCCAAAATGGAGTTTTACAGGGATAATGTTGAGAGAGCGACAGGCAGAAATACGTTATTTTTTTAACATGATACCGTTAATACAGTTTTCATTCTTACCGTCTTCGGCATCTTGTCTTTCTTTTACGTCCGGTTCAGCTTTAAAAAAACAAAGTTATTAAATCAGACCACCGGTTAGCGAGAGCAGCAGAAAACTTTTTCCCATCAGAACAACGGCGCCAATCAAACGCCTTCCGGTCTCGAGGACTACAACCGTTACTTGTGGCTCGACTGCGAACGACTACTTTCAACCGTCAGCGCGTGAGAGTGTTTTTTTCTTTGTTTCGCCCCAAAGTGAAAACGGACTGGAGCTGGATTTCCTGCTAACGGTACCCCGGACTGCAAGACCACACCCAGGCCGATGACAGGACAGCAGCGAGCCAGCCAGACAGAAAAAGAGGGTTCAAGCCAGCAGACTCCGCCTGCAGCAAGCAGCCGCATCATCATGGCTGCCTCTCTGTTCTCCTAAAAAAGTTGAGCTGCACTCTCACTTTCAGACTGCAGAAATGAGGAGACATTAATGCCATTAACACAGGCCCATCAAGTGGTGCATTTATACATTTTAAACATTAAACCTGCAGTGTTTTGGCATCACTGGGCAACAATTTCATAATAATCTTTCCGCATATATTTTTAATTCAGATGTTAGGAGAGAAAACTAGACTTCTGCACCTCCTCTCAGCTGTTTTTATGATTTAAAATAGCTAGTCCGTGAAGGGAGATTTTGGCCAATCACAGATCATTTCAGAAAGAGAGAGAACATTCTTATTGGCTGTGCTCCGGCTGGTGGGCGGTGCGTGGTATTTCCTCAACTGATCTCAACATGGCTGCTGGGTCACAAACTATCATTTTACAGCTAAACAGTAACTACAAGATGTTTCTGAAAACATTTGAGGGGAGAAATAGGCATTACCGGAGCAGAATATTGACCCCCTTATATTCATAACACAGATTAAGCATAATGCTAACTAACTTATAATGAGAGGTTGGTCTGCCAGTAACAAACGCTGCCTTCAAATGCTGTTGGAAATGTCATGAATAATACTGTATGCTTGCAGCTGCTGGTCAGAGTGATTTACACTAGAGGTCAACCGATATGGGTTTTTTTTTTTTTTAATGGCTGATGCAGATTTATTGGAGGATCAGGAGAGCCGATGGCTAAGATATGATGCAGATTTTTTGGGGAGCCAACATGTCTGGGTGATTTTGTTTTTTTCCTCCATCTGATAAAATATCACAGCTAAACAGCTTAATAATAACAAATGATAAACAAAATTTCTCAACTTCAATAAACATTTATTGAATAACACCTATGGTCTGTCTCTCCAGTCTATATTTTGTGTCTGCACTGCAGTGCACTTATATATAAACTATGTTTTAAATAAAAATAATGTATAATCTAAATATTGAATACATGAAACAGGTAATCAAAAAAACTAAATTAATGAGAAAAGACTAGTTTTAGTGCACTTAGCAGCATTTATGCACCTACTTGATAATCAGTTAATATGCTCAGACATCGGCTGATGCCAATTATGAGAAAATGTCAAATAATCGGTCTGATTAACCTCTAGTATACACACCTGTTTGCATATAATATAAGCCACCAAATTCAATAATGTGTCACATATGTGCCTTACAAAGTTATTATTAGCCGGTGGGAATATACTGAATCTTTCAAGAGCCCCTCAGGACATGTTTTAAAACATAAAATACTACACTTTGAATAATAATTTCTCTTTTTGGCTATTCAACAACAACAGCAACAACAAAAATTAAAACGTTAAAATAACGTGCTCCAACACCAACATTGAAAAAAACTCTATAGCCTCCCAGTTTTCTCCATTAGACACATTTGTAGCCTACATTTCAAGTAATTGATCTTAAAAGCTTTCAGAAAATTAACATTTGCATGACTTGCATAGTCCTAATAAATCCGGATATTTAAATTTACTAGTCTAAAGTTGACCGTCAGTAAGTGCTTTATTGCTGAGCATCACAATCATATCAGAGTTTCTATTGGCCCAAAGCTAACGTGGCTAGGAGTAATGACACAATATGCTTGTTTTATTGGCACAAATAGTCCCCATCTGTAGATATACACTGTTAATGATACAGCACAGTTTTATAATTTATAGCAAATTATTTTGGGGACTCCCTGACAGTGCCCGGGACCCCACTTTGAGAATCACTGGTTTAGAGGAGGGTTATTTTGGGATTAAAAACTACTACATATGCAACTAATATGGTGTCTTTATTTCTTACACACACCTCTGCACACCATGATTCACACAGTGTGACACATCCAGTATACATCATGTAGGCAACTGTACTGTATGAAAATCTCATTGTGTGTCTGGTTGGCTACATTTGCTTTTTCTATGAAACCGTTTCAGTGCGTCTGACATTGATCTGTGCTCTCTTTCAGTTTTGCACATAAAGAAAGTGAATGCATTGCAATAAGCAGTGCAGTCCCGTGGCCCCAATGGAGGTCATGCAGAGACAATTAACTGAGGTAACTTCACAGTTTCACTTCTGCAAAGTTGGGTTTTATTAGGTTGAATGAAAGTTAGAAAAGAAGTCACTAACCTCTAGTAGAAAGAGACCACCAAAGAGGCCAAATCATCTGTGTCCAAACCATATAAAAAGTTAAAAGCAGGGTCTGTGATCTTGTGAAACTACCGAAAAACCCAGCCCAGTGTTGCCAACTCTTTTCCAATGAAAGTAGCTGGCAGCACATGCTCCAAAAGCTCCTAAATCTAGTGAGAAAGTCAGCAAGTTGGCAACACTGACAGCCCGTCACTTCAAGCCACATCCCCTTCATTATAATTATGAACATAAACATATCATAACGAGCAGAAACGGTGAACATGGCTATTGTTAGTATTCACAGCTGTCAAGCTAGCAGCTTGTGTGAGACCCCAGCGATGGGCAATGAATGCACAGGCAGAGTGCACGCACTAAGCACACCAATCATTTCATCCAATTAATTGATTGGACAGATTTATCACAGTCCTGAGACAGATAGCAGATTTTTTTTTTTCCTTTTTCTTTTTTTGTCAAAACATTTGATTCATTGATTGCTGTCAGAATGAAATGAGAATTTCAGCTAATATAACAAAG
Source organism: Pterois miles (assembly GCA_947000775.1). Classification (NCBI taxonomy): domain Eukaryota; kingdom Metazoa; phylum Chordata; class Actinopteri; order Perciformes; family Scorpaenidae; genus Pterois; species Pterois miles. Next base: position 16,539,718 of record CAMQGK010000052.1, read on the forward strand.
CATGTTTCTAAAACCTTTACCACCGTACCTTTAAATTCCAAAGGCTTAAGTAAAATGATTAAAAAAATAATGTTACAGCTTATCAGCTTGCAGCAGAATATATATAAACAGTCAGGTGCCACTCCAGAAACTTCCAGCTGGTCTAAAACGTGGCGGCCAGGGTGACGGTGGATGTAAAGGTTGTAGTTAAAGTTGTTTTTGTGGTTATTAAACCGTTCCATGACCACTTGTGTCCTGTAGAGCAATAAATATCATCCTGGGAACTCCGCTGCCATCAGGAGAGAAATGCCTCTCTACGGAGCGACCCTGATCACTGAAATTAACCTTCCTTTGTCAGAGGTTCAGCTGTGTCACAAAATGTTTCCCTCAGGCCTCTTGATGTCTTTTGGTGTGCACCAAACAGAGCATGGTGACTCATCAAACCACACTTTTGTCCCGCTGCTAAGTAAACCAAAATGTGTCTTCATTGTACCACTAAAAGTGTGTTTTGTGTGTGTGTGGAATACATGTTTGACATACTATAACATCTGTTTGTGGATGAAACTTCCTGCTCAGACTAGATTGTGTGGTCAACACTGTTAGTCTTCACTAATATTACACATTTTCCTCCACAGCGGCCCCTGGATGATGATGTTTTAACCTCTACTTACTCTCAGTAGTTGTATGCATGAACTCCAACAAACGTATTGACTTTTATTTACATATGTCTGAATATTTCAAATCTAAATATATGCAAATGCAAGAGAGTGTAATGCTGAATGTACACTTGTACAAGTAGAAATTCAAAAACAACATTCAAGGTTTAATCTCTAAAAGCGACTGACTTGAAAAAACAAACCAGTGACTACACGAAGGAATCCCTGGAGACGGGTGCTTTAATATTCCCAGAGAGAGCACAGCGGCACAGAGACGTCACTGCGTTTGCATGTTGACTCATCCCTTACACTCCCAGGGCAGGATGACCTCCCACAGTCTCAGCTCACTCAATGAGTGGCTCGCTGCAGTCGAATCAAAGGCACGATGGTGCGTATATAGAAAAAAACAAGGTCGAAGATGCTGACCACACCTGGGCACCTTTATGTGTCCTCCTCTATCATGATTACTGTGTGGGTTGTACCTACAATCTATACAATCTGCCTTATATTCATAGTACATGGTGTACAAAACAGCTGCTGATTCAGCTAATCCATATTTTTGATTTGTTAGGAGTCAGCTAGAGACAAAAGGTATTGGCAGCTTTATTATTGCATTAATTAGCATTAGCTAACCATTTAGCCATTTTAGTGTCTTTTTGTAAAAGGAATTAATGTAAAATCATGAAAGTCTTAATGACAAATTCCCTGAGCCATTACACCATTTAACCACCAGATAGTGTGCATGTGCTGTGTAACCTGTTGCAGCTGCTGTGCACACAGACGGGTTGTGATAGGCATGAAACTAAGTGACTAACTTGTGAAGTATTATACAAGTTTCATAGAAATCAAGATTAATTATTATTATTACGTAAAAGATTATGAAAACATTTCATTTATACATCCACACAAATGGCACAGTAGGGAAAAAAATCTCATGGGCCTGTTTGCATTTTGGCAAACATTTGCATCTCAGTGATGTTTGACTACATGTACGTTACTACCAAGTTTACCATTTGGTTTCAGCTGAGCCTTGCTGTACTACTACCAAACCTCTGAGACCAGAAACACAAAAATAGGACATTACGTTCTTGGGATGTAATGTTCCTCATATACGGTATGTACCTTCCCCTAACAATGGAGACTGTTTTCAATGAGCAACCATTTCAAGCCATCTATTCAGCTGTCATGGTTAAAGCATTATGCTATTATTTCAGTATGACTTTTCTCTGTTCTAGGCAGGGACGGCTCTAGCCCTTCTGGGTGACATTCAGATTTGGAGCCCTGTAAACCACAACACACACATCACAGTGGTTTAAGACATACCCAAGAAGACATTTCCATAAATAACTGTATTTATGATAATATAAATAAACAATTGATCCTTGATATTGTTGTTGGCTTAAAAGTGTTCAGTTTCATTACAAGAGTTATAAGGGGTAAAAAGTCAATCCATCCATCGTCAACCGCTTATCCTGTTAGGGGTCGCGGGGGGGCTGGAGCCGATCCCAGCTGGCATTGGGCGAAGGCGGGGTTCACCCTGGACAGGTCACCAGTCCATCGCAGGTCACATAGAGACAGACAACATATACACAGACAACCATCCACACCTACGGGCAATTTAGTCATCAATTAACCTAAACAGCATGTCTTCGGACTGTGGGAGGAAGCCGGAGTACCCGGAGAAACGCTAACACAGGGAGAACATGCAAACTCCACACAGAAGAGTCCCAAGCCGGAATCGAACCTGCGACCCTCTTGTTGTGAGGAAACAGCGCTAACCACTGCACCACCATGCAGCCCAGGGGTAAAACCTGTATTTCTTTATTTGTTAATTTGTTAACTCGATGCAGACAAGGAGAAATGGCGCCCACCCACATGAGGGCGACCAATGGCAAGCGACTGCCTATATGGCCTATGCCTTAAGCCGGCCCTGGCTCTAGGCTAACAATCCAACATGTGCAACAGCAACTGAACAGTAGCAGTGCTGGAGGATGAGAGCTGCTCATATTGATCAGTGAGCTTTCTGAGATTTTCCACAACATCACATTTCTTCATTTCAGGCATCACAATTTAACATGTAATTCTATTCAGGTAAATAATTACAGATGCCGCACGAAACCTTCAACACAGTTGTGTTTTTGTAATCTCTTTCCTGTCTCATTAAAAACAATAAAACACAGTTTGAACATCATTTTGCTTTATTTGTGGAGAGAAACACATTTTTGTCATTAAGACTTACATTTTGTTTGAGCCCAGGGGCCCAAATAGTCTATTTTTGTATATTTTGGTCTATAAAAGCAATGCTATCCAGTCAGAGTGGACTACAATACTGCAGATCATCACAACACAAAAAAACTTGATATTTCCTTTTTTTTTTTTTTTTTTTACATTGTGGACACATTGGTCTACTCAAACAGGAGACTGAAGAAAACAACCAACTAATATGATTTAAAATGTTTATGTGTGACTTAACCTGAGTATTACACTGTGTAATATGTAGTTGTGTTTGGTGCCTCGTTCTTGTTTGCACACCAAGGATTTCAATTTTAAGTGATACGGTTGCAGAATATCACAATTATTTGACCACAACAGTTTGTGTATGTGTGTTTGACCAGATTATCATTACAGGTGCATAATATGTGCACATTAAAAGATCACTTTGGTCTTGATCTAACAAATGAAACTAATATTACATTGACAATATCAGTGTTAACTTCTTGAAAAGAGCACTAGTTTAATTTCTGTGGGGCCAGCTAAAACCTACAGACTGTTCATTTCAAACGACAATGTGCAAATTACAGTTGGTGAATAATTCAATAGTGAAATAAACCACAATCCAACACACCTCTGCTTTGTCGACATACAGGGTTAGTCATTAAATCAACTGCCAAACACTCCAGTAAGAGCATCAAACACAAATCTGTGACTACCCTCTGCTTCTTGTCCAGCCAATGACAGATTCTGTATTATGCTTTTAATCGTCTGATTACGCACAGATTTGTGTTTGGTGTTGAGTTCCTTTGAGTTTACATTTAGTGGAAAATAAATCCTCTGAAATATACAATTCATTGCATGACAACCCGTGTGTTGAATCACAACAAATTACGTTTGACAAAGCCACCCAGGAATAACTTTGGCATGTTTTATTAGGCAAAATATATTCAAAAATATTGAAATTCCCATTAAAATAGCGTCAAGCGGACATGTCAGTTCAGAGGAAATAGATGCACTTAACCAGGGTGCACGGGTTACAACACAGAAATTAGTAGTATCTGAACAACTGAAGTAACTGTTACATTTACAGATCGCTTTCTATATATACACACATGTGTGACTATGTACAGAGAGGACATGATGCTTACTGCTGTACACAATGTATCTGTGCACCGCTATGTAGCGCGTAAATGTCCCTGTAAATTAACTACTGTACCCAGTAAGAATTAGTACATACCAATGGGCTACTCCCAGTGACACACAGTGTCACAAACATTATGGCATTGATTTTTTTCTCCCCCCCTTTAAATAAAACTATTTTCATATTATACATTTCGTATTTTGTTACATTCAAGGTATAGATACAATTTGTATCAACAAGCAAAAGTCAATTCTAGACATTTGTGGCTAAGTTGTTTGCGGCACTTTCAAAAGGGAGGGTGGGGACGCCGTACTGGCCTTTAGTGTAACCTTTTAAACCAAATACTGAGCCGGTACGCTCAAAGTCTTTTGTAGCGATAGTGAGTTTATTTTTAGCCTGGAAGTAGTCTATTGTCCAGCGAAGAGAGAGACTTTCTGGAAGCAGTGTTAGAAACAGGGACAAAGTTGAGATATCTCTGATAAAGACAGAAAAAAATGTATGTCCCTACATGTCTCTTCCCTCTTTGTCCATGTAGGGAAAATGTCCAGACTGTGAAAAATACTATTAAGTACTATTTCAGCATTGTGGACACAACAACAACCGCTAAGCTGCGAGTGTGAATTAGCTCTAATACTTGTCCAGCCGACATTGTCCACGAGTGCATTTTATCTAATGACAGAGAAGTGCAAGACACACAAGCAGTTAAAATTAAATCACATGTCCACGTCTTCACAAAGCCATAAACTATCTGGGTTTAAATGTCAATTTATTGAGATCTATCAGAGTACACTTTCATGGCCTGTAAATCTCAGCCAATGAATTCATTATTATATACTGTTTAAATTTTGGAAGATTTGTGTTTTGGCTTACATTAAGTTAATAATTCCTTAACACACACAAGTAAATCAGGGCCGCAACTAACTAAACTAATTATTTTTATTCGCAATTAATCTGTCAATTATTTTCTGGTCATTTTTAATTATTATCTCCATTAATCGATTAAAAATGTGAAAAAAGCTCAAGATGACATCCTTAAAACTCATAGAGGAGTAAAGAAAATAGAAAATATTCACATTTAAGAAGCTTGAATCAGAGAATTTTTACTTTCTTTAAAAGACTCAAACTGATTAATCGATTATTAAAATAGTTGGCGAATGATTTAATAACTAATTGATTAATTGTTGCAGCTACAGGACAATAGACTACTCCACTGTTCAGGTTAAAGAAGGATCTCACTAAGAGACATCTTCATTGCAATATAAACCATATTAAATTGAAAACACCAGTGCTGGTAATTTGGCTTCTCAATCAGCAACCATGTTGATGTTTTCAGAGTTATTTCTTTCATCAGTGACTATAGTACACTAGTGTTTTTGCACTGAGGACATTTCTTATTTTAAATTTATGACAATTCAACAATCTCAAGGGAAAAGGATGGCACGCAAACTTTTAGCCAAATGCCAGAAACAACCTTGACAGCAGCCTTGCAATCTGATTGTTTCACATGAAGAAACATGTAGGCAGTTTGTTTCACCTTCTCATGAACAGACAGCCGGCCTTAGGTGGCCTCGTCTTTTTTCATGAAAAAACAAAGTCAGCAAAAGCCCAATATTCATTTGGGCAAAACACATTCAAATGTTTTTTTTTTCTTTACGTCTGTTCATATACCACGATTGTACCTAAACATTATAAAGAAATATAGATTATTTTCAAGCACCACCAATGAGACAAAGTCAGGCTCGCATAATTAGCCCCATTAAAGAGTAATACCACTCAGTTTAAAAATTCTCACACATTTTTTTCCTTTACGATCATGAATACTTTCCTGAATACAAGGACAAGTATACGGTCTGTGATCTCATAAATTATAGCCTGATGCTGCTTCATTTCCTTTAAATTGGAGCCCACATTTCTAAACTGTTTGAACTAACTTCCCTGTGTTTTTAAGTATTTATTAAGATAATGACACACCAAAAAAATAAACTAACTCCTAATTAATTTTTGTTATTTGACTCACAGGAGGCTCTCTATCACAGGCACGACAAACTATACTGTAAATGCTCATGCAATCCAATAGCAACCCTAGGGGTACCATACCCTGAATCCTGAATTTAAGTGGCATTTCCCTTTAAATGCACTCAAAGCATGGTCTGGCTATTAGGGTTGGCTTTACGTGTTACAACCTCTCTGCAACTGCAGGCTGAACATTTCATGTGGCTCTTTGTCCTGAGGGTGGGAGTAGAGAAAAGGCAATGGATCGTTAAAGAGGACCTGTTATGCTCCTTTTCAGGCACATACTTGTGTTTTGGGTTTATACTAGATCATGTTTACATTCTTTAATGTTCAAAAAGCTCTTTATTTTCCTCATCACGGCTGTGCTGCAGCACCTTTGTCTGAAACGCTCTGTTTGAGCTCCTGCTCAAAAGTCTGCTCTGATTGGTCAGCTGGCCCACTCTGTTGCGATTGGTCAACTGACCCAAACCTTCAGAATCCACTCCAGCTCCGCTCTAACTAGCTTTGTTTGAAAAAAAAAAAAAAAAAAAAGGCCAAACTAGCCGCTACACAAGTATTAATCAATTGTGTTACTTGGTGACATCACCATGTGACAGATGAAAAGGCGAGGCTTCAAACCAGGTGTTTCAGGCAGTTCAGGAGCAGTGTTTCTGTGGGGGAGAGTAACTCCCTTTGGCGTGGACTTTGGCCGTTATAACTTTACAGACCTTTTACATGTACAAAATACTATGTAACACATTAAATGAAAGGGGCAAAACCCAAAAGCATAATAGGTCCTCTTTAAAATCAAGGTGTCAATCCTCTTGGGAGCATGAATATCATTAGCATTAGTTAATTTCTTGTGAATACAGTAAGTGATAGGTTTGACCTGATGGCCATACCAAACATCATTATTAGCATCCACCATTACCACCCACCATGAGCATCCTTAGAACCACACACAAGGATAAATTAGCTCAACAACTGCCTGACAATCAACATATTATAAAAAAAAATCTGGGCAAATCAAACAACCATATTTTTTGGGCTGCATAGGCAGCCTTATGGACACCAACATGACTTCATTTGACTAAAGCTGCATCAGGTAAAGCCATCCTATTAGCCCAGTTTCCTAGATCTCAAGGTGCATAACCAGGATACACACAAAAAAATACAAAGTTTTGCAATGCCATCTCCACGGTTCAAACTGTACATAACTAACTTTAAGGTACTACATGTTACATGTAGGATTTTTCACAAAATATATCACTACTAGGTTAGACTCTTGCCAGTAACCACTGGTTTTTGGCAGGGAGAGACTTAAAACTAGAAAATTGAAAGCATCCTGAGAGCAATGTGCTGCAAGGCACAGCCAAACCCTTCCACGATCCCTGGAGACTGGCTGCATGTATGCGTACTATACATCTGTATACGAGCAATTCAGCCTCCCATAAAAAGCCATACATTAAATTTCATCTTCAACATGCTTTCTAGCATTCCCTTCATTTTTTTTAATACAATTATTGAAACTTCATACTCTACAAGATGTAACAAAATGAGTCCAATATTTAACTCACTCCCAGGCCTGACTGCATCAACCAGATTATATCCGGCTATAATGAAACATCAGGTAAATATTCAGTCTGTTGCAAAATTCCTTGTGCAAACATTTAAACTGTGATGGTAAACACTGTTTCCATCTCTGCTAGTAAATTTCTACGACTTTGTCCCTACCTAAGTCACATCACAGACTGGTGAAATGAATCCTCAAATCACTATGTTTACATGCACATAAGAAATCAGGTAACTGCCAGAAATCAGGTTAAGGCATGAGATTTAGATACACTACAACAGTGTTTTTTATTTATATATATATAAAACTACAGTTTGCACGCAGATTTTCAAAAAGGAAATTACTCCCATCCCTCCATATTTAAGTTTGCCATATTTGAAGTGTATCTAATATGTATCTATATAAAAGAAACTTGTTAAGTAATAGGATAGTCACTTTGATATTTTTTGATTGGAACATCTGGACTAGCAGTAAAGTGAGGATAGCTTCTTTCTTTTAATGCTTTACAATGATAAAGGCTTCTTATTTTGAATGTATGCATTAAGAATCAGGTCACTGAGAAAAGCTGGAAATCATCAGACTGCTTAGGTGCATGTAAAAGTAGTCTCTTCAACAAAATGAACCCGTTCCTAAAAACACACTGCTCTACTGACAACTTGAAGAAGTCCATTAGAGCTACTGTTGAAACAAAGATACTTTGAATATTTTCACATTGAAAAGAATCAGCACAACAAATTTGACAAATATATAAATAGGAAAATCTTGGATGTAGCATCCAGTAAAATCAGAAAGGTAACTATACAGTACACCATAGGAAATTATCCAAACACAGATGTTAGTTTATACTGTAATCTGATCTGATTCTGTGAACCAAAATGTAAAGTTATGTAGAATACTGACACTATATAAAGTCTATCTTTTTTTGGCATTATTTAGCAGCTTATAAATGACTTTGAAATAATGGCTTTTGTGTGATTATATGTACATAGATAGGTGCACATGCATACAAGTCAAATCTCTTTTTTGGCTTGCTTTGTGCACTGTCAAATTCTACCAAAATAGTAGCTTTGTTAAGTGAGGCTGAGAAAATATATCTCTTTAGATACTGAGATAGTGCTTTACATTTGAAAATAGGAGGTTTCAATGACTAAGACTTTCATTGAAAACCAATCAGACAATGACTAAAGCGTGAGGTCATTCAGATATAAGGCCATTAAATGTCATAGTTCATGCTGTGAGGTATGTTACTACCTCCCTCTTACTTATCTTCAAAATAAATGCACAAAAAAGTCACAAGAATTATTTACAGCAGAGGCAGACCTAAGCAAGGTTATTTATAGTTCCACTGCACCAGAAACACTTCAGATGCCTTTCACAACACATTCACAGGGCCTGAACAAGATCTTCATAAAAGCTACATTGTGTACAAATGTCGACGTACTCGTGTCAGATTTAATAAGGCAAATGTGGGAGATGTTGCTGTTATCACTCCCCGTCTTGACTGCATTGCCATGTAGCTGACCTGTTTATTGTTCCACTTAGTTCAAACTGACTCACATTAGGAAAAGATTCATTATTATACTAGCTAGCTACATTAGTTAGGATAACATTATTATTAGTTAGTTAGGTTCATATTATGATGGTTAACCAGCTGGCCACCATAATTATGGTATTATGGCAACAGTATTTACTCTATAAAAATAAAAATGTGACAAAATGATGTAAAATATACAAATTAACCAACCATTTGTGAAATAATTTAAGAAAGTATTTAAACTCAAGTCATGAAATGTTTCATTATTCTCACTGTTTTAATAGTTTTTTGGATATCATTTTTATTTCATTATACAAATACGCTTATTTAAAAGTTTCCCAGTGACACATCATCATCACGTCATTATTTTACAAAGAGAAACGTTATTTTGTGCTGTCAATTTTCACGACAATGGTGTTGTCCCAGCCCTTTCACCTCTCAGCCAACCTCAAGCTAGCAAGTTCAACAGCTGCTACCTAATTTAGCCAGTTAGCACCTGGAGCAACAACAGTGCAGAGCCAGCCTTAGCAGTGTTAGCTAGCTCATGTTAAACACTGGTGTAATTCATACAATTAATTATGGTCCCATTTTATTTAGTGTCGCAGCAATTCCCGTAGGCCAGCATAACAATACCTGGGCCCTGGCCCAACTAAATGAAATGGGGCCATAATTAATGTTATTAAATACACCTGTGTAACTTAACCATGCAATGACATGTCAAACGTTAGCTGCTGCTGCTAACACTGGCGCTTCACTTCAATGCTGAGTAATACACCAACCCTGCTTCGCTAGTTAGCCAACTAGCCAGCATGTGAAGCCTTATTAGCCTAAATAAATAAAAGGAGAAGTTCATTTGTGTCTGTGCACTGTTTATTTACAGCAGCAGCATCCATTTGGTTAATTCAGAATAACTTTGGCAGTGTTGTTTCTCTAATGTTAGCCAACAGGCGCTGACTAGCTAAATCTGTTAGCAGTTGTTACACTTGCTAGCTTGCAGGAGGCAGAGCAGAGGGCATGTGATTGGCTGAAAAGTGAGAGGGCGGGGACATCACCACCACTGTCATGAAACGTGACGTTATGAAATGTGACAAAACATTACAGGACATAAAGTGCCATTGTGGAAAATGTCATGATGAAAAAAAAAAATTTTTGGAGAAAAATTAAATGAACCCTGTTAAAAATAAGAATGACTTTCTATTTCACAGATTGTTTCATTGTGCATTTTACACAATTTATTCCTGTGATTACTTATGTCATAATTACTTATTTAATGATTTATTACGGACCACTTCGGGGATCCATCATCATATTCATAATATGTAATCAATTTTACGTGATATATATTATCTAGAATAAATGATGTTGAACAAAGGTTCAGTTATTAATGGATATAGTACAAAGTGCTGCTATGCAGCTCCTGCTCAGGTAGTATGAATGTGTTATGAACCAGATTTCTAATAATACCTTATGTCAACTGCACCACACTTGATATAAAAACATACCTTTCAAATGTGAAACATCTTACAATTTGAGATAAACTTATTAGACATACTTCCTCTATGCTGATTACTTCTGTCATCTCAATGATGTAAAATCTGATTTCCCACCCGAAACATTTAAAAAAAAACTCCTGAGGGCAGATGTTGCATGTGCAGCAACATTTAACAAGTGCCTATCTTTGCAATCAAAATCTGTATTTCCCTTATCACATCACTTTTGAATGTTTAATAAGATTAACTGCTTAATGGCATGACCTCAGTTTTGTAACAATGACGGCGGCAAGTTGTTGTGGATCTGTCAAATGAGGGTTCTTCTCCATCACTGAGTGGACTACGTAAGCAGGAAAGATGTTACAAAGGTTCCGATATGTTTGGTACTGGTGGTCTGGGATGACGTACCGCTCTTGATGTTCAGCTGCAGATGGCATCTCCCATGGTGAGTTCCAGATTTGTTCCATTTTGTCTGGCATGCTGCGGACCATCACTCGCTCGCAACACGGCATCAGGCTGTTACTCAAAGGATATGAATGATATCCATAGGACTCATTTCCGCAAGGCAGAGGGTCCCAGCTTGCATGCTGCTCGCGGCACAGTGGAGGTCGCCTCTGTCTCATCGGGTTGCTGTCGTATAGCCTTGAATCGGATATGCTGTCCATGCGAGTCATACCAAGAGACCGTGTGGGCTGCGAGGACAAAGGCGGGAGGACATTCTGAGTGAGGGGATAATCTCCAGGACAGCTGGACCTGGCTCCCACTGCAACATGCTGGATATGTGGTGCTAGATGAGGTCCAGGCTGCTTGCGGAGGCCTTGCTTGGGTTCCTCAGGTCCATAACTCTGTACCCTAGACAGCGCTTCATGACGAAACCCATGAGAGAAAGCTTGCATCCTACCCTGTGCAGGAGACTGCTGCTGCCCCTTCATGCTCTCCTCTAAGCTACTGTCCACGGAGCTTGGATACATTTCCCCATAAGAGGAGAAGGAGTCACTGTTTGAGTGGCTGAGGCAGGACTCAGGGCAGTGGCTGGGATTTCTCTGATACACACCATGCTCGTGCTCCATGCTACAGAAACTGTCGACATTATGCATGCTGCTCATGCTCATAGTTGAAAAATCACTGTGCAATGAATAATATCCATGGTCGCTAACTGAGTCATACTTTGGGAACTGTTCACTGTATGTAATAGAGGCGCCATGACTATTAGTAACCAAAATAGGTGGGTACTGTACACTAGACATGTGCTCCAGAGAACTGTGTGCGAACTGCAAAGAGCCTGGCACCGGACTGCTGGCTGATCGTGTGTTCAAGGCCCCAGCTGCGTGGCTCTTGGCAGGCTGCATGGTGGGCACGCTGAGAGCAGACACGAGGGAAGGCACTGAATTTGTCTCAGACTTCCTAACAGCAGACAGTGCCTCTGGAGGCTCACAGATCACCGAGCGAATGCTGGGGTCGGATTGACGTTTGGGCGCCACACGTTTGACCTCAGAGTTGCCGTCCCCCTTTGCAGTCACCGGACCAGTACCGCATTTAGCCAAAGCCCCCTCACTCATCGTCTTCACTGCAGACAGTTTGGCAAAAGCCCGTAGTTCATCAGCCACTGACCGCAGTGGCTGGTTGACACGCTCCGGATGATAGTACTTGCACTTGTGTCCATATGTGCACTTTTTCCCTTGTTTAAAGAAAGAGTGGATCAAATCAAGAAGAGTGCACACTTAAATTATGCAGATAAAAATGCAACATCATTCAGTAGAGGTGTAACAGTACACAAAATTCATGGTTTGGTATGTACCTCGGTTTTGGGGTCATGGTTTTGTACATTTTCGGTATTCTTTAACAGCTCAGGCATTCAAATACTTGCATATTGTCAATAACAGTTAGATAACTAAATTAAATGTTAATTAAAATGGAAATTAAATGTTAGATGTAAATTAAATGAAGTATATCCACAGATATACCCAACTTCAGTTTAACAGTGTCGACATATAGTTTGACACAAAGCGTTGTCCACTGAGCTTGATTAACCCGGCAAACTACCGTTACAGCGCTGCTTCAGCTGGCAGAGAACAACTGGTGCGCTGCCAAAACTTTCCGGGCAAAACTCGTGCTCCAAAATTTCTGCTGCGTGTGTGCGAGTAGTAGACACACAACACAAAACACACTATTTGGGTTACAGGGCATACCATAATCTCGTGGTGGACTAGGGATGTTAATTTTGAAAAATATTCTTAACCAATAACCAACCCTTGTTAACCTATTTAGTTGTAACCTAGGTTGTCAGTTGCGTCTGCCCAGCGTAACAATGCTCTGTCTGCCTGGATTAACGATAGCGACTGTCCGACAAACAGTGTGTGTTTGTGCTACGTTAGCAGCTGCTGGCTGCTAGCATTGCCGGTGGCTTCTTACCTGCTGTAGCATAATTTCAGCGAGTTTCTGTGTGATTGTGTGTGTGGCGGCGGTGAGTGTGGGACTGTTGGTGGCGTTATCGCTGTGAAAGTAGGTGTAACAGACAGTGTGTGTACAGCTTATTTATCAATGAATAAATGCTTCGAGGCTACAAGCTACAACTCCTCCGCTGAAGTCCAGAGCCAACTTCCTGAACTTGTAACTCCGGCTCAGACTCTCTTACGGTGGGATCTTGAGGTGGACCGGCTTTTCTCCTTTAAGTGATGAGTTGCTACTCTGCATTTTTCTCAGCTTTTTAAATTAATTATTAATATTTTTAACCATTTAACAATGGCATTAATCAGTTAAAATGCTTAATGTCAGTTAACAGTTAAATGATTAACATCCCTATCATGGATCAAACTGAACGTCCTGTACCGAACGGTTCAATACAATTACACGTATTGTTACACCCCTATCATTCAGACATTGATTTGAAAAGACAACTAGAGAACTTACCATAGGGGCAAGGCTGTTTTTTGTGTTCTGGAACGACAGGACGCTTGCGGAGGAAATTTTCTAAGCTTGGGCCATGCCTTCCCAATGGATCGTCAGGGGGCATAAACCTATTAAAAACAGCCATTCAAAAAATGTCATTATTAAAATGTCAGCTTTATCATTTTCCAGCATAAAGAGCTGCCACAACAAAACAGAATTAAGTGACCACCCTGATTTTCTATCATGAAATAGATACATATAAATAACCTTGAATAAATAATGTATACTACAAACCAAATTTGATTTAAAAAATATTATTGTATGTATGTATTGTAAAAGGGGAAGATATCTTTTAACTAAGAGCCCTAAAGTGCATTTTGACATAATTTGGCTGCCATAACAATGAATCATGGTTCCTTACTTGTCATTGACAAATGAGTACATTAAGAGACGCTCTTCTATGAACTTCTTCCACTCTGGCTTCTCATTTTGCAAGTCCCTGTAGTTGTCGTTCGACACAATAATTCCATCAGAATCATAAGACAGCTTCACTATGAAGCGATCATCATAGCACACCACCCTCCTGCCCTGAACTCTCCGAGATGGGGTGAAAACCAGGATCTTCTCCTTCTCCAGCTTGCGTAATATTTCTTGATCTGAAAGAGAAGTTTTAGTTGTAATGTTTACTGACAGCTATCAAAAACAACCACAATCTATATCACAAGGTATTTTGAATGGCAATGGTTTACATTATGTTATATTATGGTATTTTATCAATTAAGAAATGGTGGGGAGTGTAGCAACACCCTCTTTTTGCTGACCGTGACCACGCTACGAGGTCATGATTCAATCACACACATAAATACCACGATATTACATGTTTGACAGTAATTGACTGATAACGATACAGACTTCGCCATCTACAACTACTAAGCATAACGTCAAATTAGGGGTGTAAGAAAATATTGATACACATGAGTATTGCAGTATCCTGTTTTGTGATACGGTATTATTTAATAAGGTGTTTTGGTAACAATCCCTAAATAGATGATTTTTCTTTATTAATCACGTTTCAGACAGCTTTTTGTGATGCGTTTATCACACATGTTCATATCACGATGACAAGGAAAATACGATTCATCAGTCAGCCCTAGCCCAAAGTTGGGCTAAATTTTGGCAAAGACAAACTGGCATGGCCATTTTCAAAGGGGTCCTTTGACATCTGACCTCAAGATATGTGAATCAAAATGGGTTCTATAGGTACCCACAAGTTTCCGCTTTATGATAATCACATGCAGTGTGGGGAAACATCCATTCAGTGTTTTTTGCATGCAGTAGTGATGTGTTATTTTCACCTATACTAAAATGGTGCATCTGAATTTTTCTGTATACTGGGGTCCCTAAACAGCCTTGGAATTACATACATTGGGTTTCACTGTAAAAATGAGACTCTTGTGGATCCAATGAGTTCAATTGTACTCATGTGTAATGATATTAGTCCTCATAGTTGCCATCTCACATTGTGACTTTTTTATACTACTACTTTTTATACTTATACTATCACAGTTTTCCTAAAATTAGATTTCAAAACACAATAGATCACTTTGCTTACAGTATCATAAAATAGTGAATTGTTACCCCTGAATCATGATACATATCACATCGCCAGATTCTCCATAGTACACAGCCCTGCTTCAAACAGCAAATAGCTAGAGTACCTGTGATGAGGGCATCAGGCCGCGACTGTTCCTTTCTCCAGGCTGGGACAAACACAGTGATGTCCTTGTGTCCTTTCTCCAAGAACCATTCAACAGCAAGTTGGATACCACGACAAGAGAACACTTCTTTGTTTCCATGGCTAGAAAACAAAACAGCGTGGTATAAGGGCTTGATTCGGATGGACATTCGTTAGAGGCAAACCTTTCAGAATGTAAGTATATTCTGCATGAAGCAAAATTAAATGCGAGTGTGTTTGTTAGTGTCTTACCTCATTGCCACATTTGAGCCATCAATGACGATGGGCCTGAGGTTATCATACGTATCCACAGAGTCATCTTCCACGGACACCTCTGGACTAACAGTCTCTTTAACGCAGGGGGGCCTTGATGTTGATGTGGCCGTACTGCTGCAAGGTTGAATTTCAGGCTCTACTTTGTTGCCGAGCCTTACTAACTCAGCAAGAACGTCGTTGATAAGTGCAGCCGCCCCCAGCTTGTTGAGCACCGTCTCCACCTGATCTCCTGAATAGCCCAACTTCAATGCAAATTCCATCTTAGTCTGGTACTCTCTGTCACTGGCAGCCTTGATCCCCGGTCCCGCGCTGGTGTCATCCTCACGGAAATCTTGCGCAGTGCTACTCTGGGAAAAACTGGGCCGGTCGAGGCACGGAGAGCGACAGAGCTGTCGGTGGGGTTTCGCGACACCCAAGGGCTCCCTCTTCTTGCACCTGCTGCTGTTCACCTGAACCCTCTGGTGTTGCTGCTCTTCCGATTCGCTTTCCGTGCTGCTTCCATCCTCAGAATCATCACTGGCATGCTGGGCCTCGCTTGAGTCAATGTTCTCTTCCCTGCATGGGCGTTTTTCCATTTTGAGCTTCTCCACCATCGACCATACTGTCATCACGTTCGTCTTGACACCTCAGATTTCCACCCCATGCTTCCTCACCTCCACCGCAACCAGGGACTCATGCTGAATGCTGGACTTTAGCGCTACAGGCTCTTTGTGTAGAGCCAAAGTAACACGTGTGGGCAGGCAAACTCAAACTATTAAATCCTGAAAGAGAGCAAAAACACAATGTGTTTCAATTAGTAAAAAGTTTTCAACTTTAAATTAACCCTAAGAAATCATTTGCCCCTCTTCCCATAGAGAGACTTTATTTTGTCGGCCCAACCAAAAAGATGATTTTTTTTTTTTTTTGGAAAAGCTGTTGCGTATCAAGATAGAAGAGTCTACTACAATTAAACATTTCTATGCAACAGTTTATTAGCTTGTGAATTCAGTCATCTTTGAATGCACCTTAGTGTAGGTCCATACAAAGCTGGTTAAATTTGTAAGCATCTTTTTCTCTCTATTTCAGCACCCTGTCCATATTAAAACAGCATTTCCCCAAAAAACTGAGCTTTTCCAAAAGGATTCAAGAGTGTGTAAATCTTTAAACTCTTAAAATGTGTATGGAGTAAACTGACAGGTGTTTCCTGGCTCAAAATGAAGTGGAGGTGGTACCATTATCCTGACCGTGGACCTTCTAGTAGGGTCCGGAAGCATGCGCCCCCCAAAATTTTGTACATATTAAAATTAAATCCGTCTATCTGGTGCACTTTAAGAGACTATAGATCTATTAAAAGATCTGGTACGCAGTGATGGACTGTTACTACTACTCAAGTATTGTACTTCAGGACAATTTTGTACATTGGTACTTCACTTTATATATACATACACATATATACCCACACAGTATATATAAATAAAACACATTAATGCATAAATAATTATATTACAATAATATACCATTTTATATATTATTGTGAAATACAACATTCTGCATAATAAGTAGGCTACTTTCACTTTTTGGTACTTTAAGTATATCTTGATGCTAATACTTTAGTACTTGACATTGACATATGTAACATTTTGAATGTAGGACATTTAGTTGTAGCAGAGTATTTTTACACTGTGGTATAACTTTTGCTTAAGTAAAAGATCTGAGTACATCTTCCATCACTGTTCTCTTGTTAAAAATTTATTCACAAACACACTGGTTGTCACACTATCTGTGTTTCAAGACGGGTGGGTTGCACATCACCACAGACCCCTGACCAGCTGAGAACAGTCCGCCCTGGCTGACAGTTGTGCCCGCAGTAGGGGGCCATCCATCCCTGCAGGGAGAAAGGGCACAACGAACCCTCACTCAACTCGGGGGCCGCAAGCCACTTTTCACCCCCGAGCCCCGGGCCTTTTCCAGCTGAAGTACAGCAGTGAGTGGCCCATCGAGGAGGAAATGCACCCAGTGAGGGCTAGCCAGCCCACCCGCTGAGAAGTGCTTAAGTATCTTTGGTTCATTATGAACCTGTTCAGACACATGCAGAGGCAGATGGAGCAGCTTTCACAAACGCAGACTGCTGCTTGTAACGGCATTTATATAAAACTATATCAAAAGATTGGGCATAAGGGAAAATGAGTTTTGCTTACTGTGGTGTTGGTGATTTTTTTTTGCTGTGGTGGCAAAAACGTTACCAGCATAAACACCATCGCTCCCACTTTGCGGCTCCATTCTTTTTCTTTGGCAGTTTTGGCAACTTCCTTGGTTCACACTGTACTGATTAGGATACAGCGCCAGCACCACAACAAGGGAGTAATGCCACAATTTTAGTTACAAATGACAGATATCCATCAAGTGCAATGCATATTAGAAAATAATGTTTTCCATGAAGACACCCGTCAGAGCTTTGTTGAGAGCTGAAGGCGGGGCGAAATCTGACAAGAGGCATGAAAGCAGGAAAACCATGTTTTTGTAAAACCATTATCTACTAAGCCAGGCCAACAGGGTCGGGGGCTGAGTGCCACAGTGTCAGTACAGTGAAAAGGATGACCTCTAGTCACCTTTAACAGCAGAGCTGATGTCATTAACAGGGATCTATAAAGGTTTTGTCAGACGACATTGCAGCAATAAAAATGAGGATTTTATCACTGCTGTGAAGCAGCTTGGGAATGACTGCTGGTTAAGAGATGAACCTTTATTAATCCCCGTAGGGAAATTCAGTTTTTACACTCTTCACTTGTTGCTAATTTCACACAGTACACATACATGCATTAATGGAGAGATGTCAGCGTGAGGGGGCTGCTCCTGACAAGCGCCCCGAGCAGTTGGGGGTTTGGTGCCTTGCTCAGGGGCACCTCGGCAGTGCCCAAGAGGTAAACTGGCACCTCTCCAGTAACCAGTTGGTCTTGGTCCATGTTGGGACTTGAACCGGTGACCCTCCGATTCCTAGACCAAGTCCCTGCGGACTGAGCTACTGCCGCCCCCACATTAACATTTACTGTGTATTGGCATAAGTAATCTGTAAGTAAGTAAGTAAGTAACCTGCGTTCACACCAGATCAGGTAATGCAGCAAAAACACAAGTGTTCCAATTTGTTTTGAATGGGCATAGTGCAATTGGCAACAGCAACGGAAATGGATACGGCAGCGGTGACTGCGGGGGCTGCTAAAAAAAAAAAAAAAAAAACAGCCTGCGTCGGAAAAGCAGAAAGAGAATCAACTTTTAGAGAAACGCAACCCACCTCATGCTGTGGTGGCCAATCACGTAACCAGCTTCCCAGAAGAGCTGTACAACCAAGCCATGAGGGAACAAAAGGCATCAGAGTTAAGGGACCATTAAAGTGATGCTCCCACACTGCGCAAATCGCTGCAAAGCCTGATCTGGTGTGCAGCCTTGCAGCCTTCGGCTCCCTAACCTCCCCGCCCATCAGCCCTCTTGTGGTAGACCAACAAATTCTCAACCTGTGAGGAAACACTGCTATCTGGGGCAAGTGACGAAATCAGTCAGACAAACGGAAAATATTAGTCACCTGCTCAAATAAACAAGTTACCAAAAAACCACAGCAGCGCAGGACAAGGACTGATCTGAATAGGGACATATATACGCTCTCATCATCTTTCGTGTTTGTTGTTCATAAACATCAACTTTAATCTTGTCTAATCTTGGTAAAAGTGGTTGGTTAAATTATCTGCAATAACTTGGGTGATATCTGCAGATTATATGTTTTGTCTGACTCGCTGTAACTCCTGTTCTGAGTGAAATGTTATAGCACACCTACAAACTTTTGGATTCTGACAAATTTACAACTAAGGATGGACTTGAAGCTGCAACTAACTACACATTCAAAATAGAAGTCGACCGATTAACTGGTCGGCCGATTCATCGGGTCGAATATTTTCCCCCCTCTTTTTTCCATAATCAGCACCGGCCAATGTCTGAGCATATTAAGCTGATAATCAAGCAGGTGCATAAATGCTGCTAAGTGCACAAAAACTTTGTTTTTTTTCCAAAAGTTTATTTGATAAAGTTTTTTTTTTTGGATTGACTGTTTCATGTATTCAATATTGAGATTATACATTACTTTTTATTTAGAATATATAAGTGCACTGCAGTGCAGACACAAAATGTAGATTGGAGAGACAGAAAATAGGTGTTGTTCAATTAATGTTTACTGAAGTTGAGAAATTTTGTGTATCATTTGTCATTATTAAGCTGTTAAATTTTATCAGATGGAGGTAAAAAAAAAGAAAATCACCCAAACATTAGCCATTGGCTATCCTGATTCTCCAATAAATCAGCATCGGCCATAAAAAAAAAAAAACTATATCTGACGACCTCTATTTCAAACTATAGCAAAGCATCTACAGGACTGCTGTCCTGGTTGTAGTAGGTATGCAGTGTGAAATTTACCAACAAACCTGAACAGAATTGTGAATATTTACTAATGTTAGGTGGTAACAGCATCAGTGTTCACAATAAACAAATTAATACACAGAAAAAAGAAACTGTCACTGATCTCCTCTTGCTTATAGGTGCAATATGGAAAAATAAAGATACGACACACAGCCACCTGACTTCCCTGTTTCTCCAGCTAACTGGTGTTAAAATGAAAACCCCCAGTGTTCCTGCAACAAAACGTGTTAATGTGCTGCAGAACAACCCTCGCCTCTATGTGCACAAAAGCCTGACTGGTCTCGCAAGCAATACTGGAGCCAGACAAACACATGGGTGAGTGCATGAGTTAACATAACCTGAGACAAAGTGTGGGCCGAACAGTGTATCCCTGCGCCTCCAGCCCTCTGACGGACAATCTGAATTGAACAGATTTCCACAAGGAGTGAAGATGTTTAAAGGTAAAGCAGACTATGACTTCAGAGGAGGCTGAACGCTCTCAACAGCTCCAGGTGTACATTTTTACATATGGATATTGTTAATCGAATAATCTTAATAATAAGAGCATTAATGCACAGAAACACTGAACCACACTTTCCCCCCAGTCTTGCAGAGAGCAGAATACAGCCAGCGTCGAGCTTCAAGAGGCGCAGCCCATGATGTGCGTTGCTTAGCAACACAGCCTTGTCATCAGCTAACTCCTTTTTACCAGTCACGACTAACACAAACACAGCTCATCATCTCTCTTCAGGCAGTCAGTAAATGCAGAACACTTACAGCTACACTACAACTCTACACTAAAACTCTTGAGGCAGCATATTTTGCAATAAAAAAATGACATGACATAGCAACTACTATGTCACTGGTAACACCCTCCTCAGGTAATACACAAGACTGATTTTACAGAAGACCCTAAAGGTCGATAGATGGTTTGAGGGTCAGTCTATAGCTACAAATGCGTGCCTTTAATCTTGCAGCATCAGTTGTGCACACTGTTGATCACCACAAGGATTGAGAGGAAACTAAGGTTTGAACATTTAAAACAACTAGCTGAAAAAGGAGGGATGTTGAGGCACATTTGTGGAACACCCCACTGCCATTTAAGACATTTTACAATAGTTGTATATGTGTTTCAGAGAGCAGAGCTCTTCCAATCCCTTCCACCTCCAGATTCACAGGCTTCGAGTCAGCGAGGCCTCCAGACTATCTCTGCACATGTACAGACTCGTGTGGTTTGGTTTCATAGCAACAAGTGAAACAGGTCCCTGAAGCCGTATTTTATATTGCTGACCCTACATAGTATCCAGCATGAAGCTGGGATAAACTACACAATATGGTAAGTGTTGCTTACATGTACCACTTGGCTGGTTAGATATCTTGAAATTAAGATTGACAAATTTAAATTTACGTGCAGGCACCACTGTATAAAAATGATCCAGCAGTTATTTTATGAGACAGACAAATGAGTGGCATGTAAGTGAAAACACAATCAGTTCCCAGTACTCCGCATAAAGACGTGCTTAGCCACCGCCACCTTTAAGAGGACCCATCACTTCAAAATTACAAAACAGTGACTACTGCAACATCTAATCAGTGTGAAGGGCAAGTGAAGATTATCTGGGCCTAGAAATAACATCTTTTGAGATGAAAAGCACAATCACACACACAAACATAAATGAGAGGTCATGAATATGCTGCAACATAAGACAAAAAAAAAAAAATTAGTATGATCTTATTTCCTTATTTACGTTGTTCAAATAATGACACTATGCTCCCATCTCACTTTTAGACCAGTCACATCTCTACTGCTACAATAGGAAGCCTGAATTTTGGCATTACCCGACACTTCTGGAGGACTTAATTGGTCATCTTACACACCAAAATCCCCCATATGACCTTGGTGACCTCTTCCAGTGTGTTACCAAGAAAGGAAGAAGATGTTGCATTGTTGTTTTCGTTAATCATATGGTCAAACTATCAATGACTCACGATGCTTAACAAAATACTGTAAAACACACATTGTGTCTGCTTGGTTCATCGTGTGCAGAGGGATTTTTAACTGATATCTTAGCAGGCAGCCGTCACTCATTATGTACACTTGCTATGGAAACGCACTGTAACAATCATGCTAAAAATCAAGCAGGAATAAAAGTATCACTTGCAAGTCTTTTCAGTCATTTTAAAAAGTACAAATTTAGCCAAATGCCATTATAGAGTACAGGACACCTGGATCTTTGCATCTTTTTGTGTGTAGTTTCACAAACAGGCCCATCTCCCTCCATCATTGCCTCACATCACAAATACATAAATGAAGTTGCATCTATTCGATATAGAGTATGAATTTATTAGTGCATGAATGAAGAAACAAATATGATTATGACTCCAGGTAACAGCTTTACCATTCTGTAAAGTATACTGATTCTCACAAACATGGCATTAAGTTCTAACTAACTTTGCTTATCTTAATGTGAGCTTCTACTTAAGTTTTTCCTCTTATCAAGGTGATTTTTAAGTAGAATTTAAACTTTTAATGATGCATCCACTTAATTGTGTGTTGAACAGGCTGTAAACTAGAATCATCTGAAGGTAAAAACTAAAGAAATGATCCTTTAGCAGGGGGATATTAACAGAAAGCAACAAGAAAGTGAGGATTGAACTGAATTGGCATATTCAGCCAGTTTTGCCTTATTTAACAGCAAACAACACGCGTGTGCAACCAAATCCAAACACTGCACTGATCCCAATGACAGACACCATACATAAAAGCTCCTGAACTGTTTCATGAACCTAGGTGGACTATGTTATTGCATTCATTAGCTAACTAGTTGACACGTCAATAGAGTAAAGCTGAAGTGCTGGATATCATTAGCAGCAGCATCATGAGTTGTGAGGGATGAAATGGACGAAGGTTAAACAATATGACAGTAAAAGAAGATATAATACTTACAACACTCTTTGGAGTGACGTTATAACATTACAACTGCTCTCACGTCACCTTTGTGGATTAATTTGGTTAGAGATAACCGGTTTGACATCCTTAGGCCCCGAGTCACGGCTAGCACACGCTAGCATGCTAGTCTACCGTTACTTGACCAGCTGGAGAGTCAACATTTTACAGCTACATAAACTAACCGGCCCGCTTCGGTTTATCCTGTTTGTCAGTGGATAGAAACCGACTAGATAGCTGCTACTGCAAGCTAACGCTAACTACCAAGCTTGTCAAGCGACCCGGTATCTATTTAGCTCACGGTAACGTTACAGTAATACAAGCCAACTCAGTGTCTCCACGGGCTAATTTAAACGTCGGGTTGCTAACAGTTAGCTTTAGCTGCTGAGCGTGTGCTAACATTCTTTTGCCAGAATACTAACGCACTGTAACTTGAGATAAAGTTGACGATAATTTAATATTTCAAACGGAGGTGAAACCACAGCAGCATGACAGTGTCCCCTAGCTAATCCGCACATTTATCCCCGCTATCGTTGACTTCAGACGCTGCTCACCTCACCTTGTTGCTGTCATCCTCCTCGCCTGTAACAGTTATGTTTTGCAGCCATTGGCGCTGTCGCAGTTTGCTCAGGGTTGCCAGATAACGGGAGGGAAATAAGTAACCTCAGCGGCGAAAACACACCGTTAGTTTATCATTACAGGCCACTTTATCAGAGGTTTCATCACACTTACTTTGTGGCTTTGCAGGGGCATTTCCCATAACACTGAAAATAAATAAATAAACTGAGCTTTGCAAACAAGCAAGGACAGATTTGTCAGCGTCCAAATGGGGCACTTAAATGGAAACAACTTGATTATGAGTAAATCTAATAAAATGTGATAATGACTAATTATATCTGTACCCACAATAGCTAAACCTCTATTGTGAGTGACTTGATCCAAACTACCAATCATATTAAATCAAAATAAAATAAATTATGTTAAAATAACAGCAGTCAAACATCACCAGCAAGCTCAATCACTGTTTTTGGTAGAAATTATATTTCAACATGGCAAATAATTTACTAGCAGGTGTAGTAGAGTAATAGAAACCCAACATCCATGACATGCATGCTGCTGATTGTGTGTAAGTGAATCATTAATTGAAAGGGGTGTGTTCAAAATAATAGCAGTGTGGACTTCAATTAGTGAGGAAAACATATAAAGCAGTGCAGAAAATGATGGGCTGCTCGGCTAAAATGATCTCAAATGCTTTCAAATGGCAACCAAAACCAGAAGACGCGGAGGAAAATGGAAAACTACCATTCAAATGGATCAAGGAATAGCCAAACTGGCAAAGACAGTCAATGATCAGCTCCAAGCCAAGGCTTGAAGGCAAGAAGCCCCCGCTAAGTCCCACTGTTGCAAAAACGACATGTGCTGAAGAGGTTACAATTTGCCAAACACATTGACTGGCCTAGAGAAATGGTGCAACATTTTGTGGACTGATAAAAGCAAGATTGTTCTTTTCAGGTCCAAACACTGAATTCAAGCCACAGTACGCCGTGGAGACACTGACACATGGTGGGGCAGGCATCATGATACAGAGATGTTTCTAACACTATGGTGTCCGGCCTATTTA
The DNA here is from genome assembly GCA_947000775.1 of Pterois miles. Classification (NCBI taxonomy): domain Eukaryota; kingdom Metazoa; phylum Chordata; class Actinopteri; order Perciformes; family Scorpaenidae; genus Pterois; species Pterois miles. The sequence goes on from CAMQGK010000052.1 coordinate 16,564,184, forward strand.
TCACATACCAGGGATCATGGATCAGTTTGAATACGTCAAAATACGTGAAGAGGTCATGTTGCTTTATGCCGAATGCATAATGCCCTTGGAATGGCTGTTTCAACACAACAACAACCCAAAATACACCAGTAAGCGAGCAGCATCTTGGTTCCCGACCAACAAGATTATCGTTATGGAGTGGCCAGCCCAATTGATTTGGAATAGCATGTGCATTAGCGTGTATGGAAATAAAAACTATTATAAGGATTTTGAGCTTTACTCACTTTTTAAACACACTGCTATTATGTTGAACACAACTGTACAATGTACATGTAAGACAGGCACCAGTGATTTCTACATCTACAGATTTGCTTCAGCTCCCAGCAATTCCAGTCCTGGATTTGAACCAGACTGTACATGGTCTTCTCAGGTACTCAGGTAGGGTGACCAGGTGTCCCGCTTTATGATGGACTGCTCAGCATTTTTATCCCAGTTATTGTTGTCCTACGTACTGAGACAATGTCCCACATTTTCATTGGTTCTAGCTTTAAAAAGTCAAACCATTGCAGGACATGTTTTTATTTCTCTCTCTCTGTCTTTCATCCAATGGCTGTGAAGAAAGCAGGGAAGGCGGTCACCACAGGGCTGTGTTTTGTGTCAGTCAAACTGTGCATGTGGGTCAAGTGCAGTTTGACCTGTCACATTTTTTGCTATGCTTTGGGAAAACTGGATGGAAACTACCACAAAGACAAAGAAATGCAACTACAACAAAGAGTACTAATAAGTGGGTGAAACCAGCAGAAGGGGAATCTGAGATCTGAGAGTTTTGGGGTTTTTTTTGCGAAATTCGGCCAAGCATAGCAATGTTACGAGGTAAGGGGCAGAATAGACATGATATACAGTACATATACATATGATAGAGTACCTCTGAGTATTGGTACTCACTCTGGGCATTGGTAATAAGATAAGATAAGATAAGATGAACCTTTATTAATCCCCGTAGGGAAATTCAGTTTTTTTTTTCTTTTCAGTTTTTAATGTGTCCCACATTGTCCCACACAAACATACTGTCCCACATACCATTTGTTGGGATGTAGCCTTTCTATGTTCAGGTGACCTTGAAACTATACTGCTTACCAGTGTCAGTGTGAATGTGTCCGCCACTGTGTAAGTACTGTAACAGATCTGCCAAGGTTTCCTCAGCGCTCTATGACCCTTTATGGGAACAAAAGAAGATGAAAAAGGAAGAAATGATGTCTTGTCGTGTTTATTTTAGTATAAGGCAGTGTTCTACTCTGACAAAACAGTAACAGATTTTCAAGGGTAACCCCCTAACGTAACATGGCTGTAACTTAAAAATAAAAAAATATCCAAAACTAAAACCTCAAACAAAACAAAAATTGCCAATTTGTAACAACCATTCTGAATACAATGTTACAGTGTACAAATAGCTGAGAATATAAATACAAATCATTTAACAATTTGTTCAATATTACACGATAAAAAACTACATCATCTGACAGTTTAACCTCTGACCAATCACACATTAGATGCACGAGAAAATGACGACAACCAGTTTATCTTATCATATCATTTCAAAAATCAAACTACGTTTTCATTCCACAAGCGTACAGTAATGCAATAATGGAGCGTATCATTTCAGTACGATTTTTAAACTTCACAGGTAGGTCAAGCTGTTGGAAAATGGAAAAACAACAGCCACAGTAAGGCCAAATCGGCTAAAGCAATCACACAGTAAATCTGAGACAATTAGGTACTGCTAGTGTCTTTCTCCTTGATTTGTTACCCTCTACCATTTTATAGATATTTTAATCTGGCAACGTCTTATATAAAGCACTTTCATACACAAGGTAACTGCATGTGAAATGTGCTATATTAAGCACAAGTAGATGCCTTGTAAAGCTATCTACAGTGTGTAAATGAAGTGGCAGCTGAGGTTAAGATGCAAGAACGATCAGTCCGTCTGTACATTTCCTATACATGCTTATCCTGAGGAGAAGAACTAGCTGTTAGGAGATTAAGCCAAATGCAATAACAGCTTAATGTATTTCAAATATACCCCCTAAAAGTATCAAGAGACATGTTTGATATTGTGGACTGAGCTATTCCTCCTTGTGAAATGCAATATTCTCTTGTTGTTTCCTAAACCAAATCTGTCCTGAAATGAAGTAAACCAAGAAAACAGTGAATTTGAGCATCATGACAGGCCAACAGAAAGCTTACTGGATTAAAGAGAGGCTGTGAAGAAGCAGTAAACACAAACATAAGCCGGCAATTAAAGCATAAGCATGTGTTTATGGGCAACTGGCAAAGTAAGCAAGACTTGCCCTGTTTGGCTTTGCTATGGAAACCAGGCTAATGAATACCCATTAAATAAAAGTGTGCCATTACTATTGAGACCTGGACACAGAGGCTACATACTGTATAAACAATGTAGTAAAATTCAATAGCTTAATGAGATGAATCTGTGAGCATTTTTCAGTGCAAATGAAATTATTACTTGCTTAAACAATTTGAACAGACTGAAATAGGCCTGGGTGACAAAAGCAACCGTTGCTGTGGAAATGCAGAAAATCTAGGGCTGCCCATAATACCATTTTTGGGCTTCGAAGCTTTGGTGAGAAATATTCAAAGGTATTCGAAGCTTCACAGAGCGGCAGGCTGATATGATCTGTCTGTCTGCATCCATATGCCCCGATTCAGTGACCAGGACACACACACCTCTACAGACAACAAACAGTGATATCCATCTGAATAAGCAGTAACATATGTAAATGATTAAAGCTGAATATGAATAATGAATAATGTTGTGGGATTATTCCTTAATTCAGGAGCTGTTTTTGAATTCATACTTGATTATTACATATTTAAATGTATTTAAAAAACCTGAAGCATTCGAATAGTGATTTAGTGGTCAAATACCATGGCAATGATTGAAGCTTCGAAGCTTTGACGCATTCGGGTCAGCCCTCAGAAAATCCCTTTTGACTTGCCAATGAAAATCATGTACTTAACACAGCATGATGGCACCGACTCCACATTTCAGAGTTTTTTCAAACTTCAATTCACGTCCCCTCTCACAGTGTACAACAATTTTTCAAATGAATCCGCCGTGCAAGTAAAAAAGAAGCAACAGTTACTCCTTTGGATATAACAAATAATAAGCACTCATGAGCACATACACATGATCTCAATGCAGAGAGTCTTCCGATTAAAGGTCACCTCGGGGAGTTTGTTGCAGGCCACATCCCTGGGTGAGGATGGCCATCTCATCTTTAGACACACCTGTGTTCAGAGGATTCCCAGCATGAGATATCCCTTCCCTGCTAGCCACCGGTCTGCTTTTACCACACTGATTATAGGATTGAAAATTAGTGGCGGCTTTACAAAAAACATCCTCATCAACGTTGTCTGATTCGTCGCCCATCATTCCAGAATAAACTAAGGTGCTGTGAGGTGAATCGGACTGAGATGGAGGGTGACGCTGCCTGTTGTACAGCTCTGTATTCTGTGGTATTAAATCTCTATCCGACATCTTCGAGCAAAGTTGTGAATTATTATCGGGGCAATCACTGCTGGACGAACTGGAAAATATTTTGCGTTTCACCCCCACTCCCCCTTCTGTCAGAGGAAGGCTTAAAGACATTTCTGATCTTGTTTGCCACGATAAGGCCATAATGCTGCTACTGTCTCTAACCTCCGACGCAGACACAAGTACATTCTTTTTGTAATATGATGAGGAATCTCTTTCAGAGTCCTGTTCGGTTTGAGGACAAGAAACGATAGCAGCTCTGTTCTCTCTGTATACGTCAGGCTTCTTCAACTCCAGGCTTTCTGTGTCCAGAGACCTACTTCTCCTGTCCAGAGACAACGGATTAGGCATGGGCTGACTGACTCTTGTAAGGCCTAGGTGCCGTGGCAGACTAGCAATTGCCCATGTATTACTGATCAGGTTCTGCTCATACAGGTCTAACATTTGATAGTCACATTCAGCAAATGCATCTTTTTGTAGGTAGCTTTCTTCAAATTCCTGATAGGGCGATGAAATGTCCTCCTCCAGCTCCATGTGAATCTGCTCGTCGTATTCGCCCTCATTATGCATATCCACTACATCGAACGTAACTATGGTGGGCAAGGCCTGCATGTTTGGAGTGAAGGCAGAGTTCGTCTCCAAATCGTCCCCGTTGTTGTGCAAGTTGCTCAGCATCTGAGAGTGTTTAGTGTAGTCCACAAGCGCTTGAGAGAAACAGACAGTTTGCCCATCGTCCAAGTCATTGTTGTCATCTGGAGACGGAGAATTTATGTTTTTGTACGGTAAAGCCACAGGCTTGTTTTCCTCCAGATGTTGCTCTTTTGGTTCACAAAATGTTTCAAAATCTGGGTCGGATGTGCTTCCAAATGATACGCTGCTGTGCCTCTTCTCGCAATCAGCATTTATGGATTTTGTTCTTTTTTCAGTGGAAGTAGGCATATTTCCTTTTTCATCAAATACATCTGCTGGGTTATTCTTGTTGACTGATGCTTGTGATTTTGAATTCAAATTACAGTTTTTATTCGTGCTGATTTCCTGTCGACCTACTGTATTTTGCGCCAACTCTGATGATTTACCAGGCATCTCTAGAAAATCACCAACTTTGTACAGCTCAGCACTTATTTGTAATCGATTCATGTCTGGAACGAAGGCGGAGTCTGTCACATCATCACATGGCTCGCTTAAATACTCGCACTGTTTTGAGCTGGGCAGCTTAGACTTGTTTTCATAATGTGGACTAATGAGGCTCTCGTCGGGTGCAAAAAGTTCATAGAGGGCATCGCCACTGTAGCTGTCCCTGGGTAATCTTTCTGCCCTCAATCTGTCAGTTTTTTCCTGCCCGTCATCTGGCCCTGGGGTCGTTGAATCATAGTAGCCCTCATCGCTGTTTGGAACTGATTCTTGATGCTCGCTTTGAGGAGTTAACACATCAGCAATTGAAGACGTGTCCATGCCGCTGGCTTGCTGTGCACTGTTACTGTTTAGCAAGTCCATATTGTGAGAACTTGTCAGATCAGCAGTCAAATCTGTGTGTTCTTGGTTGCAAGAACAGCAAATTTCCTCTGACGCATTATTTCTCCAGAAATCATTTAGACATTCCTCGCCCAGATCTTCGGGGGAGGCCATTTCTTCGCCACCGCCCTGATACGTAAGATAACAAGAGGCCCTCTTTCCTCCATTCCTGCTCCTTTCTCCAGACACTGTGCTCTCTGTGATGCTGTCATCTTCTTGATCTGCAATAATGTCCCCGCAGCCAGTGAGTGAATCAAAGCTCTTCAATGACGCAACGTCTCCATAAATCAGGTTCAGCTGATCTGACGAGCCAGTAGGTGTTTCGGACTTCAACGTGGGCTCAGACGTCATCTGAAGTTTCAGACAAGGCTCGCTGTGTCCTCTGGAACTCTCCTTCAATTCGCTGGAAACCACGGCCATCAGATTCATTTCCTCACCACACATGTCATCAACAAGCTCAGACTTTGGGCTGTCATGTTCCACGCTCGCCTCTGATGGCATCTCAATACATTCAGCACCAATGGAAATATTACATATAACATCTGCAAAGTCAGGCACATCAGGTTCAGATCCCAGGCACTCTGTGACATACTGGTTGGTGTTGTCCGGGACAACAGGCACCTCTTTCGTGCAGCAAGGAGAGGACATTGCGATCATTTCGGTTTTATCCAATCCAGCATTTCTATGGTTTCTGTGATACTTAAAACTTTGAAAAAGACTCCTCAAACCCCTTTTCTGCCGGGTGAGAGTCAGTGATTTCTGGTCAACAGCGGGGTGACTACATTCATTGTGGCAGCTACTGTGAAGCTCTCCAGCTGAGTCCCTCTGGCTGTGGTACTCAAAATCTCCAGCTGAGGTGTAGCGACTGCTCAGATTGTCATCATGACTAACCTTACTTATCCCATCATGTGTTCTGCTTTTGTTGATTCCTTTCTTAGAAGACCACTTGTTTGGATTTTTACTCCTCCCTCCAAAAAAACTAGGCAAAATACAGATGCCTTTACGAACTCCGAAAAACGTCAGGGCAGTCCTCCGAAATTTTCCAGATTTCTGGGATTTCACCGCAGCATTCATCGTATCCGGCTGAGGCTCTTCTGTAATATCATCGGTGCCGCAATGGGAAAGCTGCGCGGAGGCTGAAGCCAAACCCTTGGTGTCGCTCTGTAGCTCATCTACCTTACGAGAAGACATGGCTACAACGTTTACAAAAGAAGTCCAACAGAAGGCATAATAGCTGAATCTTCTAAATCAGCTGATAGGATCATTGCAGAGAACTTGTCCTCCATCTGATATCAGCCCTGTAATGAGAAAGTTGAGACAAAAAGTCAATGATCATATGAAAGGTAACATCTGTCACATTGATATGAAGCATTGACATTGCAGACTGAATATATCCACTCATCAGTGTCCTCTGTATCACTGAGCCCATCAGCCCTTTTTTACTTTTGTCATCTACTATTGTATTATGACATACCAAGATGTAAGAAGACAACTTTTCTGCATCCTATAGGGTCAGCCTCTACTGGAAGTGAGAGTCACTGTTTTGTTTGTGAGGGTTCTCAGTCATCCAGGTCGTAGTATCATCGTAAGGGTTAAATCAGCAGCAACTGGACATATTCTGGTTTAGATTATTGAAAATGTTTCACTGCTCATCCAAGAGGCTTGTTAAGTTCTGACTAACTGGCAGGAGAACCCAGGAATTTACCCTTTGTGGGGTCGTTAACAGGATAATAGAAATCACTCAGTATATTGGTGCACGCTAGGCACCAGCTGACTCTAACGACCAATAACCATAGTCATCACACGTAGCAGCACCAATATACTGACTGGTTTCTATTATCCTACTAAGGACCCCACAGAGGTATAACTCCTGGGTTTCCCTGACAGTTAGTCAGAATGGAAGAAGCTTCATGGGTGAGCAGTGAAATCTTCGAGAATCCAAATCAACCCAAACCACTGTTATAAATCTGTACTTCATATTTTTAAACATATTCTCAGAGTCTGCGTGGATTTGCAATAATTTCACCCGAAGAGAACTCAAACCCTGATTTTTTTTGACTCCATTTAAGATCTGTATGCCTCTGTGGTTTCTTGTTGTCTTTTCTTTCTTTTTTATTTTTTTGAGTTTTAATGTTTCGTCTTGGCACCTACTGCATGTATACCTGTCATGGTGTATTCCCCTGTCCATGGGTCTGTTTGCTACGGCCTATTTTGTGTCTTTTTTTGATTTTCTGTATTATTTTGCTGCTTTTTTGACAGGGTTTGTTGCTGATTTCTTCTACGGCTCAGTCTCTAATAAGTAATTTGAGCCACATAAATAAATTTGTTTACATATTATTGTACTGCCAATATGGCTCGGTTTTTGGTTAATGGGTAAAACAAAAATTAGCTTAAACTTATTTACATGATTAACATAAAGGTTAAGCAACTATAGTGCATTAATTACATTTATTATTTACATATAATTACCCTATATTCATCCTGAATGTATTGCCTTTGTATTGAATATTTGTGTGTATTTCTACAAGTTTGTTACGCATCTATTGTGTTGTGGGACAATGAAACTATACTAAAACAATAAACATTATAGTAATGTACTGTATATCTAAACATACGTGCATGCCAGAGAAAGAGGAGAGACAGAGTAAAGTAAAACTACTCCGAGCATTTATGTTTAATTACACAATTACCTATTTAAGTGACTGATTGAACGCTAACCAAAGACAAAATACAACCCAAGGCGTGACTCCTATCTTGATGTAAAAGCCAAGGTGATAAAGCAACAGGCTTCAACTGTAACGTTGCTCTGCACATAATAATACAAATGTACTTTGATTGAGAGGCTGAGCGAAGATAACAGACTGTAGCTGACAGTGATTCAGTCCAGACGGCAGTCTCCATGTAAAACCCCACTAAATGCCACATTAGCTCACGGAGCTAACTGCGTTGTAAGGTAAACAAACTTACCAACTAACGCCAAAATCTTGCAGCACGGAGCTGGAGTTGGTTTCTCAACCAGGAGACGAAGTCACCTCTCAGTGCATGCTTTCTGCTGACGCTAACTTTAACTTCGGGTTACAGCAGTTGTCTACTCGGGCCCAGGAGTAACGTTAACACGGGTTCATTTGTTTCCAGCCACCGTTATCTAGCTAGCTAACGTTAGCTTCTGCTAGCAGCGTTAACCCCACTCACCCGTGTTTGTCCTGCAGTTTGTGGCTTTAACGTGGGTCTGACAGTTGCTAACGGTGGGAAACGTTAAAACACACCGCAGCGACACGGTGTTGGTATAAACACGCAGACCAGCTACACGCGTTTAGGATCAATGTGTCTGGTTTAGCCACGCATGCCGATTTCACTGGAGATAATCACAAAAGCTCCAGCGTTTAAATGCTGGATGATGACTTCCTCTCCCGACTTCTCAGGTAATTTACCCAAATCTCCTTTCCTGACGTCACCCTCCTCTCGGCGCATGTTAGTGACGCAACATGTGTGTAACGTGTGTTTTATAACACAGTAATAATGTCAATAATATCATAATTAATATCAATAATAATAATTAATAATACCGCCACTAGTACTGCTACTGATAATAATTTACATTAATTCATTAACATTTAATTTAATGTTTTATATATATATAATTAATATTATTTTAGATTTTTTTTTACCCCATTAGTACAGATATATTGTTTTCTAAACAAATAAGTGGAATTCCTTCTCCAAAATGCATGTCTATTAAAAATATCCATATCTGTATATGTTATACTATTTTACTTATACATGTATTTATATGTTTAACACGATTTATTATATATTTTCCTGTATGTGTATCCTTTGATGAGGTGGGGTCTTTTTCATTTTTTTAGGTGTGATGAAAAAATAATGTTGACTGGTGTGTCATCTGATAATTAAGGAAAATGCCTTTATAAATATTCTACTTTATAAATGCCTTTATAATGTTTATGCCTTTATGTTTTATGAAAAATATAAACTTTATTTATACTTATCAGAGCATAAAAAAATTGAAAATGCCACAGGGGGTGGGGGAGACACATACACACAAAAAGACATAATTAAATAAATAACCAAAACACAATAAATAAAAAATGTAGGGGAAAAAAGATGTAAAGGAAACAGGAGGAAAGGTATCTGTAGAGGATATTACTTCAATATAATTTGTGACATTGTTGATAGTGATGATTTGCTTCTGTTGGATTTGGCTCATGCATGTGATGTTTAGCTAGAAGCAAAATAAGGTTAGTCACAAGAAAACGGGTCAGAGGCCTCCTCTCTCTTAAAATCAATAACCAAAAATAACATTCTCAAACCTCAAAGAGGTTCGTGAGGATGTACAGCAAAACAATGTCTATGACTTGTTTCCAGGATCTCTTGTAGTTATCACAGTACCAAAACAGGTAAAAACAGGAGCAGCAGGAGAGGGAGAAAGCTCAGGATGGATCATTTTGTTTTATGGTACATAATGAGGGAAAGAAATATATATAAAAAATTACATCATTAAAATATCTGTCCTATTTACACTCACAATAACTATACATACAGCAAGTCTCACATTTTTGTTTACAATGAAGCAATGATTATGCCCTTTTCAGTATTTGGTAAAACATTATGCTACAGTAAAAATCATTGTGATACAGTGCACAATCTGGTATTATTTACAACATTGATCCACTGACAGAAAGGCTTACAGTGCAATTTTGTATTTCCACCCCTCAAACAAGCATCTTACTTCTTACCTGTGTACTTTTATTTCAATACTGTTTTTCAAAGTGTGTTTAGATTGTTTTGGTCCTCTTCGTATATGTCCTCCTCGCTGGTGTTACTGTTGGTCTTCCTGATTTTTTTTTTCAGCATGCATGTTCCATTTATGTCTTTGACTGACGCACATCTGTCCACTCCATTTTTGTGTTTTGCAGCGCCTGAGTCTTCTTCTCATCCACCTGCACGTAATCCACTCTGTGTTCATCAGACAGAAAGGGCTTCTGCTGGACATAGAGAGGAAGAGATGAAACACTGAGTGATACGTTTCCAAAATGAACGTGGTTCTTTCCTTGTATGAACAAACAATCATGTTGCACTTATTGTATTTGATGCTCCTGGATGTACTGTAGTAGAAGTCTTAATGTGCAGGTCTCTGAGATCATATCTTCGATAATGCATTTCTCATCGCAAGTGATGTTTTGCACATTAAATTTTTCAGGTCAACTCTTTCAAGATATCGCAAGGAAGATGTGTTTTCTTACCCATGGAGTGAGCACTGATTTGGTTGTTTAAATGATAATAAGTAATAATACAGGTCAGTGGAGTTAATATTGTAATGATATATGCCTGCTGAGTGTGGGCTTGCTGTGCTGAACTAAGTTTAGAGTATTTCTTTTACAATGTCAAAGATCACGTGTGGTGTTCGCCATTCTCTCTCACTTCAGACAGTGACTTTGTTTGTTTCCCAGAATGCCTCAGCAACATCCAAAGCGTGAAGCATTTCAGCCCGTTCTCATTCCCAGGGTGTCAAATACTGACGATTTGTTGTGACCGCTGGCGTTAGGTACCGCCGCACAAGGCGCCCTTTAACACTGGTATGCAACGCATCAGGCTTTCCGTTATACGCATGCAACTACAATGTAAACCCATCTGTGGCAACAGTAAACGCTCAGGGAAAGTGCTGTGGTGACGTGTTATGAAGAGCAATAGAGACACAAAGGGTGGGTAGGTGGGTGGGAGGGAATGTGAATGGGTCCAACAACAAAGGGCTTTCATCCAGGAGAATGCTGTTTGTGTCCAATGCGTTAGGTTTCACTTTCACATTACAATCAGCTGCTCATTCGTGTCCCAAGTACAGTCATATTTTCACTGTACAAATGCATTACTTTGAAGCCCAAGCATGTTGTTTTTTCCTAAACCTAGCTAAGTGGTTTTATTGCCTTATCCTTGTCTAACTCACAACAATAAGCATGTGTTCAATGTGACCAAAAAGTGACTCTGATGGCCATGACAAAACCTCAGTATGTACTGAATTGGGATAATAACGGTTGCAGCATTTAGCTGGCGTATGTAGGAAGAGTGATGGGAAAAGTGATAGCAATAGCAAAGTAGTATCAACAGTGTCAGAGTAACAATGTCCAGTTTAGAAAAATCAAGACCGTCTACAAAGGATGAAGGTGCACAATAGTGCAAAACTCTGATTCTGTACTTAAATATGGGAGATATTATTTTAATTTCTATCATTTATCTGATCAGCACATACCTTCTGCACAGGAGAGGGGGACGCAGAATTGAAATCCAGAGACAAATAGTCAAGGTTGGATCTTCTCACCCAGGGCTGAATGGCTCCATCCATGGTGAGACAGAAACTTTGCCTTGACTCCTGTCAAAGAAAGAAATAGATGAAGCTCAATCATCACTGTTCCCTGGTAAAAATGATCTGAGATACCTGGAAGTTATACGTTTGTGCTGCATTTTTTTAGTAAATCATTCATTAAACAAAAAGGTGGCCTTGACTTTACTGTTCATTTTCAGATTGAGTTTAGGAAGAAACAGGAAAGTCCTTAAGTGCATCCACTTGCCTGTCAGCATGTTTTTGTACAACAGGAGATACATGACTAATATGCTTCTCCCCATGACTCGTCTATGACTTTATTCCAGGAAAATCAATTAAATATGCACAGTTTTCAGGAACAGCCTCGTACAGCATCACATGTTAAAAGGCCACTTCCTAGAAGGTCCTCAATGCGATTACAGTTTGCTGAGCAGAATACTGTATTTTAGAAACACATAGTCACTACCCACACCCTCATTTTTAGCTGTGCAGGGATTCAGATGCATTTTTCTACTAATAAACGGTCCTACAATTATAACAATGATGGATTTTGTTCGTTAAGTGATTTCCAGATACATCTACACATTTGTTCTGGCTACATACTGTTGATAATAAAGTCAGCAGTGAATTACAGATTTCTGCCCACATGATAAATGTTAAAAGAGTTTTATATTACAGTGTTTAGGCAGCAGATCTGCAGTTTTATCACCATGTGATCACATAGATTTACATATTGTGGGAGAAAGTGCAATCAAGTTGTAATTGAAAAGTGGATGATTCATCATGTTAATTCACGCTACATGACAAAGGGAGGTGAAAAAATCTTTAGGGTGCTTTAAAGGAAACACAAAAATTCACAGTCAGAGGTCTCCTGTCTCTGAATCAAGTCAGGCTACAGACTACATCAGTGCTGTAGTTAAGGCCACCTAAACTGAGACCAAATCATGACCATGACCAGAGTGTATAAAGACCAATACTATGGGGGTTGAGACAAGTCAAGACCAAGACCAGACCAGTGTGAAACCCACACTGCAAGGCACACTTAAGAATATGGAGCATGCCTCAGATTGATCAGAAAGATCCACATTCCCATGAAACACCCACAGAAAACAAGTGAGGACTCATCTTCATTCACCCCTTTAACTGCCATATACACCTTGTATGAAAAAGTTAGTAAATTTGTGTTTGGTGGATTATTTCTCTGTTGTTACAATGCTAACTGGCATTGTATTTACATCATTGGAAAGCCTGGCAGAGAATTTTGGCAAATTTCACTTGGGCGTTACCCACATAATCAGCTGTGCTGCTCATCCCACAAATGCATGATCCTTACAAGTTGGACATCATTGTGAAGGTAAACAGGCTTTCCAACGACGTAAGTACAATAACAATTAGCACTGAAACAACAGAGAAATAATCCACCAAACACAATTTTTTTTGTGAGTTTATATATATAGCACTACGATATCTTGATAAAAAGGATCAAACAGCATTGAGGAGGTGAATTTTATGTGTGGGAATGTTCCTTTTTTCTATTAGCAATCACATGAATGATGTTAACAGATCGTTAACGAATAAATCAGACAATGCACAGTGATATCCACGCAGTGGTGGTCTTGACATAAAGTCCACAGTCTGAGACAGAGACAGGAACGAAAATGTGGTTGATTCTTGAGACTGCACTATATATGTATTGTTTTAAATGTCATTTCATGACTATTTAGAGTTACCATTGCAGTGCAGTTTTTGTCTTCATCTCTTGGACTGTCCCCGTTCTCAAGTCTTCTTTCAAGAGGTAAACAGTTCACTGAAAAGCTGCAATTACACAATTAAAACGAGAATATATGTCAGATTAGCAACCAGCTATAACGTTTTACAAACAGAAACTGAGAAGCAGGATATTACCCTTGAGTTTATATATAAAACCAAGGTAAATATGAGATGTAAATTGTCATAATTTAAGAGGTAAAATCTGAGTTTTAATGATAAAATGGCAGTCCCATAACCGACACACGTGACTTGAACCTGCTATTAGACTTTGTGGATAAAAGGCTTTTTTCTCTCACCATGATTCAGTCATTGCTCTGCTCAAAGGAAGATGAGTGGGACATTCTGTGATTGTAGAGAGGCCTCTCAAGTCAAGAGGTGGAGGTCGAGCTGTGAACCCAGAAAAGGACAAAGTTACTGGATCGGTTGTAATGCTCTAAAGGCCAGCTTTCAAAGGGTGACGCGTAGCAATGATGATTCTGTTTATCTGATATCTGCATGAATCCTGCACTGACATTTCATTAGCACAGCCAGGCAAATGACTGAACCCTGTTTAACAACGACCACATACTCAAAACCATCATGAAGGCCCCCAGCCACGGGGTTGATCAGCTGAGTAGAAACAAAAGTTCAGTTTTTCACACAATGTTAAAATGAATGTAACATGAACCAATCAGGACTTTTATGGCACCCACCTCTCCTCAGGCGAGGCTTGAGATGCCGGTGAATCGGAGGCGGCGTAAGATCCTCAGGTTGGTCCATCAGTGTGCCGAGAGTCACGGGGGCGTCAACGTTGCAGTTTGTACTGAGGAAACTGAACGTCGCGGGGCTCATGGGGATGTAGCCGTCGCATTCAGTGGTGGCAACGGTGGGAGACGGGGACGCCATGGGGACATATGACTCATCCTGGTAGTTCTGAACTTGTGTGGTATTTAAACAAGGTTGCTGAAACACAAAGCAACATGAGGTCAGACAAGTGCACCATCCTGACATTTTGGTTCAGCCTTAGGAAATGAATACAACCCTTCGGGGTGCTAAAGTTGTACATTTGCTTCTTTGTTGTTGTAAAATCTAAAACGTCTTTAAAAAAAAAATAATTCAACATTTTGACGAGTTTGATGAGAGTATCGATACCACTCTCTATCGATACCACTCTCAAGAGAGTGGTATCGATACTCTCATCAAACTCAAGTGCATTTTCCCAAATGTCAAACTGTTCCATAAGCACGAGGTTTTATTTCCAGAAAGATCTTATAAAAAATGTTTTGGTTTTTCTGCTGTTGATGATTTTCTTACCACATTGAGACTCTGCCTCCTGTTCCTCATTGATCTGCTATCAGCATCTCCTAAAAAAATGTATGATTACAAAATCACATTAATTACCATCCTCAACTCTTACAATCAGCTGTTGTCGACACTGATACATATGCTGTCCCATCATAATAGCACCAGGATTATGATTAATTTGCCCATCTTTCTCAGTTTGTGTATTATGCATACTGTGAGACTGCTGTCCTGTTGAGGACATACCGATTCTGAAGTGGTCCAGGCTTGACAAAGAGGTCCTCCGGAGACATAACGCAGCGTGGTTTGAGAAATGCCGGGCGCCTGTCGCCCTCAGCCTGTGAGCTCCCTCATCGATCAGCTGCTCTGACAGGTGATTAGACTTGGGTGGCAGCGGTGGAGGTGTTTGTCTGTCACACGTTGCCTCGAACGACGCAGAAGAATAAGGTTTGTCGAACTGGAAGACACTTGTGGCACAGTGACGCAGCGGAGAGGAAGAGGACGACGGCAAAGCCACAGAGGTGCACGGAGCGCTGAAAGGAGGCTTGATCAACCTTCCGTGGAGGAAAAGAGATGGACTGGGGCTGGTGTGGAAGATGGAGGACGAAGAGGAACTAGTGTTAAGAGGCGAGGGGACGATGTCCTTGACAGCGTCGTCTGATGACTTCTGCTCCAGAGAGATCTCAGAGTTTGAACAGCTGTCTTGTCTACAGAAAAAATGAAAACACTGTATTTGTTAAACATGAAGTACTGCCATCATTTTTTGTCTTGTCAAAGGTTTGTTTTTTTTTCAGATTGTACATACCTACTAGTGCTCACACTGCCCGTCTCACACTGTGAGAGAAATAGGTAATCCAGTGGGTGACTGGATTCGGGTTGGCTTGATACAGACACTCGATCGGAGCTATCAGGTGATGGATGGAGGGAGGTGGGGGTGTGAGGAAAGCCTTCTTCTGAGCTCTCTGTTGAGAACAAGCAGAGACATGAAATGTTACAGCCAGTATAAGAACCATGAAACCATGAAACATGCAGACCATACACAAACACAGGTTTCTCCCAGCAGCCTGTACTCAAATTTATGATATACTGTAAATGGAGCAGGTGAATTTGAAAAGACGAGTGGTGTGTGTCTGTGTGTGTCTGTGTGTGTGTGTGTGTGTGTGTGTGTGTGTGTGTTGTGTATATTGTGGGACCACCCCAGTTATAACTTTGGGATGGGGGTCATTTTTGAAGGGGGGGAAATTGGGGGGGCTACTTTATTTATTAATGATAGAGGTTGTTATATTTCTCTAAAGTTTTGATGGTTAGAATTGGGAAATGAGAATAAATGGGTAGAAAACGATATTGTACACACAAAGGGGCATTTTTGCTCCTATGTTTGGATTTAAGAACTGCACGATACGCTTTGCCCTGGTAAGACTGCCTGGTCGCCCTTCGCCCTATTGGCATAGGGGGAAAAGAGGGGAAAGAAAGTTATATATTAAGGTATTTTTTATTAAGGTAAATTTGTGATAAAATTAAATGGAATTCTCTGTGAGCTATGAAATTAGTAGTAATAGGCTTGGTTTCTTCTATTAAAGGTGAATTGTTTTTTCATAAATGGTCTAATTGGAAGTGTTGCAGTGCTGCTGAAATATTTTATATGTAAATGCTCATTTGTAAATATAATGTTTTTTTTATAGGTGTTGTGGTAATGTTTATTTGAAAAAATATGGTTTGACATGTTCCTCTCACTTGATTAAAGTGTAGGTTTTTGTTGTTCTCTTTTGTAGATAACAAACTTATTGATAATCGTGTTAGTGTTATTTGTTTGATAATTGGTTTAATTGAATAGAAATTAATCACATTATGTGTAGATCCTAAGGCCATCCGAGGTCACTGAGTTTATAGTATGTACACTAATGTAAAACGGTAAGTAGGAAAAAAATGGATGAAATTTCTTTGATGAGTATTGTGTAGGAAGATAGGTTCAGGAATAGTGTAGATATATTGAAGACTATAGATAGAAGAGGCCAGAGCTCCACACCAGTTAACATTTTCAGGGAGTAACCTCTAAAGTGTCAACCTAATATGGAGGGAGAATGTTGTTGTCACGTGACTAAGCACATTGCATGCTAAGCTGGGGGCTAGAGGCTACAAGAGGTGAGAGGCCGCTAGCCTGTTCATTAGGTGCTGGAAGAAACACAGGAAGGGCACGCCTAGAAGAGACAGGTGACTTCATCAAATTGATGCCAAGTTGTTGGCCTGAGTTAAACAGTCATACACAATTCACCCTAGTTAACTGGCTATTTGAAGTAGTGATTGAGTAGAATGTCATGATGCTAAATGGTATAATGAGAATGAATATGAGATGTGAGATATAATGTCCATTCCCATTAGTTTTGTGGTTAGATGCTGATAGTAGTAATTAAGAAGAAGAAGAAGAAGAAGATAGTCTTTTTAGTCCCTGGGGAAATTAATTTTTACTTGTTGTTAACTTATAACGGTACATGCAGACCCGAACACACACATGAAAAATGAAAATGGAGAGATGTAGAGTGATGGGGCTGCTCCTGACAAGCGCGAGAGTTGGGGGTTTGGTGTGCTAGGGGACGGAGTGCCAAGAGGTAACTGGCACTCAGCTACCAGTTACACTCAGTTCTTGGTCCATGTCGGGACTTGAACCGGTGCCTCCGGTTCCCAAGCCAACTCCACAGACTGAGCTCTGCCGCCCCTAATTAGCTCTAAACAAAGAGAGAAAATGAAAATGAACTAAATTGAGAATATAGGGGTTAAGACTGCCTCTCCAGGGCTGCACTAGATGGTAAAATAGAGGCTAAAAGCAAGAAGGAGAAAGATTTTGCTTGTTGTGTGAGGAGTAGATAGCTACTTTGCTACACTAGCTATAAGTTCTAGTTTTCTATACTACCCCTCATAGTTGAATTCTGCAATAAAGAAGCTTTGTTGTGTGTATGAATATTTGTTAAACGGTTAGCTTAATTAGGGTTAGTAATTAAAAGACCTAAAGAGGGGTTTAAACTCAATTGCCCTGTTTTGTCTGACTGTCTTATAAAAATGATAATTTGGAGGGAGGTGGTGTCTGCTGTGTGGAGCACTCAGCAGGTAAAAAAATATGAATAATCTTAGTTTAGGTATTGTTGAAAAGAGCAGTTATGTAAGATTGTAGTAAGAAAGGAGGCTGTTAGAGTTAACTAGTTTTAGATACTGAGACCGACAACATGAGGTCTGTGAACACTACGAGGTATTTGGCCATGTCACAGCTACTGTTTTGAAAAGACTGATTGTTTGAAGAGTGGGGCTGTTAGTCGGGGAGAGGGTGTGTCAAGTTGCTGCTTGAAAGGAATCGCTGGCTGGAGTAGGTTTTAGTGGTTTGGCACTAATGCAGCGTGGAGGTGATATGGCGAGGGAAAGTTTAAAAAAAGGAAAAAAAGGTGTAATTGGTGGTTTAAATGTGGATGGTGTTGTTGAGGAGTTTGGTTTTAGAACTGTGTCTGGGCTTAAGGTAGAGAGGCAAAAAGAGAAAAAGGGGGAGTTGTGTGGATGAAAATGGGATGTGGAGGTAGAGGAGAATGAGAGATGGTTGGAGATGATAGAAAAAAAGGACTAAATACCGAAAAGGACGGGAAAAAGGGAGAAGAAGATGAGGAGAGAAGCAGGGGGGGTAAGAAAGGAAGGGCTATAAGGTAAAAAGGAAATAGAGCTGAAAAGGCGGTTAGGTGTGTGGAAAGATGGAGGGTAGAATTGTGTAAATAAATAAAAGTGGTTCGCGAGTGGTTAGGTGGTGGTGTATGGTGTGGGGGAGTTTGGAATTTGGGCCTAGTCAGCTGAGATCATTTACTGTAGCTGAGTTTGTTGCTGCCGTGTCCTTGCAAGTGTCTTCTGTGGCTTCAGATGATATGACTGAAGTATTTTATGGTCTTGAAATGACGATGTGCATGGAAGTATCAAAGAGGGTGTGGTGGAGAGGTTGGTAGATGTGGTGATAAAGAGTTGCGTGTGTATGAATATGGAAAAAAGAGGAAGTTAAGTGAAGGAATAGAATTAAGGAGCTGAGGAAAAGAGGGTCAAATTTAATAGAAGGTGTCTTATTTGTGGCTGGTGGTGTACTCCCCATGGGTGACTTAGAAGTTGTCTTGCACGTAGACTAAGAATTGCTTGTGGATGGTTGGGTGTTTTTGTGGAAAAGAATAGAAGGCGTCATTGTGGCGGTGATGTTAAGTGGAGTTGAATTGTCTTTTTTTCCTGCTTTTTTTGTTCTTTTTCATATCATTTTTGTGTTGTCTGAGTGAGAGTGCTGACTACAATACTGAATCAGTCTTAATGTTTGGACTTTGTTTGATGGTGGAAGTATTTCTTATTATAAGTAATTTGAGTGTTTTTCTTGAATATTTCTGCTCTTTTTCTCCATTTAGAGGGATGTGGATTTTGATTGGACGATTTTAAAAAAATATAATGATGTTATTGTGGTATATAATTAAGGCCCCAGAACAGATTAGTGTGAAATAGTAATTAATAATGTAATTATCTGGTGGGCTCTGAATGGTTTTTTTTTGTCTTTAGTGTTTTGTTTTTTGCTTTTCTAGTTTTTGTTTTAAAATGAGGCTTTTGAAGAGTTTGTGTGGTGTTTTATGGTATAAATGTTTTGATTTTTAATGTACGTATAGGTGGTGCAGGGTTAGATGAGTTGTGGTTGGGCGGTTGGGCTTATTGTGGGATAAGGGGAGGGGCGGGGTCGTGCCAAGCGCCCCCCCTCTGGGGGGGGGGTGGAGGGGGCGGGGGTTAGAGGAGTCGAGGCTAGAATTTTGTGTGAAGGGGTAAGGGTTAGGAGGTAGATTTAGATTTTTGTTTTTGTTCCAATGTAAAATATGAATGTCTTAATATTGTGTTGGATGTAAGTAAAGTAATATGTATATATTGGGTGTGAGGATTTTGAATGTGATTTCTGTGTGGTCTGAAAAAAGTGATGTGTGAGTTGAAGACATATTTGTGTAGAGGAGGTTTTGTTCTTTCTGTCTGAAAAAAAGAGGTCAATGATGGATTTTAAACTGGATGGGTATTTTGTTGTTAGTCTTTTCATAGAGATGTAAATTGACTTGAGAAAAGAAAGAAGAGATGAAGTTAAAATTTAAAGTAAAGGTGTTTGGTTGTTTATTGTGTTAGTTGTTGTGCACTTCTTTTGTCTCCTCCACTATGTTGTGAGTGGGCAGACAGATGATGAGACGTGGCGGTGCGTTCGTTGTTTTTTTGGGTCTGGTAAGGTTGAGTGTGGTGGTGGTGGTGTTGAGATCGGATTTTGAGGTGTTTGTTTGTTGTTTGGAGAAAGAAGTGAAAGGATTGTTGATGTTGTTCTTGAGCTATATTGTGAAATGTTGTTGTGGGGTTATTTGTTGGGGGTTCTGAAATATTTGAGGATGTTGTGATGTCTTATGTGATGTCTTTTGTTGGTGATATTGATTTATTGTGGTTTCTTTTTAAATTTTGTTTCTTGGTTAAATAATTGTTGGTGGGAGAGGGGGGAGCTAAGGGGAAAAGAGGGTGGGTGGGTAGTGTTGTTGGTGGTGGTGGGGTGTGGGGAAAATATGAATAGTAAAAATATAGTGTGTCTGTTGGTTTATTGGTTGTTTTAAATTGTAATTTGGGGATTTAAAAGATTAGTTATGGGTGGTATGTGTTTTTTTAATATAATTGTAGGATAGTTGTGTGGTGTGTGTATGGTTTGTTCTGTTGTAGGGGGGAAGAAAAAAGAAGTGGCTAGATGTGAATTAAAAGTATGATAGATGAATGAATAAGTAAAAGATTTTGGGGGTGTTGTTTAGAATTGAATAGATGATGGTAATATTATAGAATGGTAGATCTAAAAAGGGGGTTGGCTTTTGTATTGCTTGTGGGGTGGTAATGATTAATATTGTGTTTTAAATGTATATATATATGTGGGTTTTATGTCTTGTGTCTGTAGTGTGTTAAAATTATTTGTGAAATGTAGAGGTAGGGAAATAATTTTAATGTTCTTGGTATTGGTTAGGAGTGTGTAGAGAGGAAAAGGTAGTGTCTTAAATTATTTCCTTGGTGCTGTATTTTGGATTTGGGTGGTTGTATAGTTAAGGGGTTTAAATGAATATATTGAGGAATTGTGATGCATTGTTTGTTTGTTGGGGTCTTGGTTAAAATTGTCCTAAATTAAGGTAGATTAATTATTGTGGGGATGGGAATATTTAAGGTTGATGATGTGGTAAATTGGTGTTGTTTTTGGGGTTTATTTTAGAAATTGAGTTGTAGTTTGGTGGGTTTGGTTGTGATATTTAAATATTAGGGTTTGTAGAATTTGGGAAATTGGTAATTTTTTTTGTGGGGAGTGCTTTTTGATGGTAGAGTAGAGAGGTTTGGTGGTTTTAATGGTTTTTTTTTGTCTAATAATATTAAATGGGTTGGTATTTAGAATAGTGTGTGGTTGAGAGTGGTATGGGTTGAGGGATTAAATTAATGTGTGGTGGTCTGTGAGGAGGTGGGGTGGTGTGTGTTTGTTTGATTTGGTTTGAGTAGGATGTGTGAAGGTTGGTGGGGAGGAGGGGGTTGCTAAATTGTGTTGTTAAGTGATGTGTTTTTTTTTTTTGTTAGTGGTGGGAGAGAGGTGTAGTAAGAGTGTTGGAGGATTTAAAAAATTTGGGTGTTTGGATGGTGGTGTGGGAAAAAAAAGGAGGGCGGTGCATAAAAACAAAAAAAAAAAAAAAAGGATAACTTTAAAAAAGGGAGGATAGGGAAAAGGTTGTCCTATGAGAATAAAGGGAGGATTTGAGAGAAGATGGAGAAGGTGTGGTTGGTGGAAAGAAGGGGAATGGAAAATTAGAAAAGCAGAAAAAGGAGAGGAAGGAATGGGGTTTGTCTGATTGGTTTTTTGGTGTTAGGGTTTGTGGGGTAATGAGAATAACTTGGGAAAAAAAAAGGAGAAGAAAGATGGGGTTAATGTTTGTGGGGGGTATTATGGAAAGTGTTTTTGGGTGTTTTTTTGAGATATGGTTTGTGAAATGGGTGGAAGTAGGAAGTTGAAAAAGAGAGGTGTTTTTGTTGAAAAAGGAGATGGGGTTTAAGTGTGATAATGTTTTTGTGGTGGTGGTAGGGAAAAAAGGAGAGAAAGTGTAAGGGTGTGGGGTTTTGGGGTTGTGATTGTGGGGGGAGGAAAAAAGCTTGACCTAAAGAGCCGTGGGAGGTAAGAGAAAGGAAAAGGAGTAAGGGGGGGGGGGGGAGAGGGAAGTAGTTAGATTTTGAGGGGTTTGGTGAGGGGGGTAATGGGGGTTGGGAGGAGGGTAAAAGTGGGGGGTAGTCTGGGGTGATGGTGGGTGTGGGTTTGAGGGGGGGGTGCTGTGAGGTGTTGAGTTGGGGATGTAGGTTTGGGACGAGATGTAAATAAAAGTGAATGGGAAGGCTGGGACCTTAAGGGAAGAACCAATTGTTTGTAGTGGTTGTTGTGTGTGTTTTTGCTTGATCTTCCTTGTTTGGCTTTTTTGTGTGTGAAGTTGTATTAATAAAATAATTAGGATATGGTGTCCTTTTTAGAGGTGTATTCTTCTTTTTGTGTGATTGTCTGTTTTTTGACTAACCTCCATAGATGTTAGTGTGCTGTTTTATCCAGTATGAGTCATTTTTAAAAAGAAAAGAAATTAGCAGTGTTATTTTACCTATATTGCTTTTGGATTTATTTTTTTATGTTTTTACTCGAGTAAAAAGGAGGTGAAATATGTTGAATAATAAATGAGAAATTAAGTAATAAAGAAAGTAAATGTTGATGGGAAAGGAGATTTTGGCTCTGAATTTCTCTGGTCATTCTATTGCATAGTTTGTTAAAAATAGTGAAGGTTAACAACTCATCCATAAGTGAATGAGAGATCAATAGTAGCGTTTGCATTGAGGATTTTTTGATAATATTTTTTTTGTTTCTTTATAGTTGAGTGTCATTGTGGGTGAAGGAAAGCAGGAGAGAGGGGCTTGAAGGTATGTTTCTAAGAATTAGGTGCTTCCACTTAAATGCTATAATAGGTGAATTATTGTTGATTTCATTTTTCTTATTTTTAAATTCAATATCAATCAGTCCTCTTTAAAGTTGTTCCTTTTTGGTGAATAGTCATAAATGTGTAATTTTAGTTATGTTTATAAATGAAATCTTTAAAAGGTGTTGCTCTGGACTTCATTATATTGAGAAATTATTCTATTTTATTCCTTTATTTAATAATGAGGGAGTCAGAATATTAGAAACACTTCCAGTACAACACCATCGTCATCATGACCCCAATTATAAAATACAAGCAGTGATCATCTTCTATGACGGTGTCTACAAAAACTGAGCACTATCGACTTTATAATAGTCATTATGGTGACTTTATGGAGAACAGTTCTATCAGATTGCTTAATGTTTGTAATCTCTTGTAAATCCTCTGCCATCAATTTGCAGATACAGTTGTTTACTTTTAGTTATCTTCCTTTCCAACACTGTCCAGTATGGCTGCCACTTTGTTTTTCAGATAGAGGCTCTGACCACTCCTCCCCCAAAAAAGACCTGAAGACTGATGAGGATGGTGGCTAGATATGGAGGGTGAGTTAGACAAGGGGTGTCAAAATGGTGTTTAATATTGTGATATTTATTGGAAATGATTCGTTATAGCCAAAGCAAGTAGTAATTTAGGTTCTGGTGTAGCCAGTGCATATATTTTATTTGTTATTAATGTTATAATTTTAGTACTGAGAATGAGAAATAGAAAGTAAAGGTTTAAAGTTTAGTTTTTAAAGTTTAGCATGAATTGATGTTACCTTTGATTTGTGCATTTACATTATTAAATAGTTGATATACTTTTTAGAAAATTCCTATCATTTATTTACCTCCCATATTTCCCCCCCTTTATTAGCGCGATTTGAGGAGATGCTGAAATTAGCACCCCTTGTTTGAACAGGTCGATTTTGAATCGAAAATCAATTTCAATCTAAATGTGCCAAGAATAAGATAAATCATGATACCAAGACAAGCCTGTTAGGGAAGCAAAATGTGGTTAGGAGGGATATTCTTTTCTAGTTTCTTTTTGGAACATTTTCTTAATTAAAGATAACCTCCCAGTATCTCAAAAATAATAGGCTCCATTAACTAATGCAATACCATCAATATTGTGAATATTCTCCTTCTTATTTGAAAAAAAAAATAATGTGTGTATAAATAATTTAAGATTAATAAATGATAAAAATATTTTTTTCCCCCCATTTCTGTAGTATGGGATTTTGGGCTCTTTTAAAAGCAGTAGTTTGCATTGAGTATATAAGCATAGCATTTGACATTTGTTTCTTTAAGCTGAAAGTCCCACATCGTGTTGTCGCACATCACCAAGAGTGTCCCAAGAAGGGAAGGAAAGAGGAGGGAAAAGATGATGGTAATTTTAAAAATAAGGGCCATTTTAAACGTGTCTATATAAACACTTGTGCATTTGATGCTGTTTATTTGAGATAAGTATAAGATAAGATAAGATAAGTGAACTTTATTAATCCCCGGAGGGATCGGGTGTCTTAGCAGCATCAAAAAGTACAGATAAATATAGTAAGTAAAAAGTAAAGAGAAGGTGAGTGAATGAAATAAGGTGAATAAGAAAATGAAATAAAATAAGTAAAGTAATAAGTGTGAGAGGTGGTGGGTATTGTATATGATAGATATATATATGTAATTATATAATTATATTAATTATATAATTTGGAATGGAGAGATGATAGAGAATGGGGGTATCCTACATGCATATTATGAGGCTCACTCTTTTCCTCTTTGTCTTGTGTTTAGATGGGGTTATACCTGATGGGGGTTAGATATAGATGGTGAGTTAAATGGCTATATAATATATTTAATACCTGTTGTTGGTCAAAAATGTGGTTGAATTTCATATTTCATACTAATCAGTAGTGTTTTGTAAATTAGTGCTTTTTGAAATGGGTAATAATATATGTGTTTTTTTTTGTGGCAGTTAAACCAATGAGCCTCATGTAAGAACATTTTCATTTCCTGTCTTAGCTTTCTCTTCCTTTTTCGTCCGCGGGTTGATGTGCCACGTAGATTAGCAAGTGCTCCTAACCTCAGATAACTGTGTAAATGTCAGCTAAAGCATAATGATTAGCATAATTAACATCCTGATCTTAACATATAGCCTATGTTCCTGCCACACTCTCTGTCTCTACCAACATATAGCACAGTGTCTAAAGCACGCTCTTGCAGGCCTGATGCATATCCAGAAGTAGCATGGTGTGCCTGGTTATACCTGGTGAATTTATTATATAAAAGAATTCTTCGTTAGTGTGTAATTTAGTGGTTTTGGTGTTTGAGATGGCTCATATTGATATTGTGATATATGGTGGTATATAAATATATTTAGAATAATTATAATTTAATTGAAAGTAAAAGGAAACCAAAATTATTAAGTTAATTTAATAGGATTTTAAAAGTAAAATTGCTTAATGTAATGAAATATAAAACCATTAGATAATCTTAGGTTTGGATAAAAGACTAAATACAATGACTCCTAAGAAGGTCAGGACCATTTGAAATTGTGTTTGTACTTAAGAGAAAATTCAAAATACGAGAAAAAGGTGAGTGCGACAACTTCTCCTAAATCACTCGTCATTAAGGACACTCAGTGGTTACAGTTTTGACCAATAAAATTTAGAGTTAGAGCTAGCTGTAGGTCTTGGTGGTCAGATTTGAATTCTCTATTTTTTGACTGTTACAGTTGTAGATCAGAGCCCAGGAAAAGGCCTGACTAAAGGGCTCCCACAAAAGAGAAGAAGAAAACAAAGGCAGCTGTGAAAGCATGGGTAAGTTCTATAAAAATCTATTAAAAAAAAGAAAAACAAAGTAATGTTTGGTGTTTCTATGACTGAGTGCCAGCTGTGCACAGGGTTAACAGCATTAACTCTTTCTCTTTTCTTGATATTTTGATGGAAGAATCGGATGAATAGTATCTTAAACTCTCTGTCTTATAAAGTGACAAAGTTAAAAGAGATATAAGTACACACCTTTCTCATTTTCTGTCATCATTTCATTAAGATTAACGTGAAATTTTGGATTAGGACCCGCAAGTGGAGCAGTTCAGTAAAAAATAGAAATCGATGTGTATGAGGCAGCATACCAATTGGTTAAAATTTGAGTAAGTAGAGGCAAACCAAAAGTGTTGAGGGTGGCTAAAGTCTGGAAAACTACTGTTACTGTATCTGTTGTTCAAAATAGAGCAGCAGATACAGTTACAGGAGAACACTGCATCTAGAAGGCAAGTAGAAGATCTGGTGAAAGACTAAGTGCTAGGCCTGGTAGCTGGTACGGAGATATACTCTGTGAGGTTTATAATATGGGCAGTTGCTAGGAAGGTGAAGGATCATATCAATATCCCTTAATAATATCAAAGGTCAGTGTCACAAAAAGATAAGTTATCAAAGATGCTAGTGGACAGATAAAAGAATAAATTGAAAGATGAAGATGGTTGTGAGAATGAAACATGAAGTAGCATGAAAATTAATGAGACAGTTAAGTATTGTGTGGTGATACAGTTGTGAGCAAGAACTAACACTCAGTGGCCTCAGTTTTGACCAATGACCAATTTAAGAGTTACCAGCAAGTGTAATTCTTGGAGGTCAGATTTCAATGTCAGCCCTTAAATACACATGCCCTTCAAATCCATTTTTCTGTGGTCTCCTTAGCCAAAGGAGTAATATTTGTTGTTACTGTTGTAGATTGAGCCCAGGAAAAAGCCTGACTGAAGGGTTCACACAGAAGAAAAGAGGAAAAAAAAGGCAGTGCTGAAAGAAAAAGGTAAGTTCTTTTAAAATAGCTAAAAAAAAACTGTTTGGTGCTTTCTGTGATGGTGTCTGTTTGCTGAGCCGAGTGAAGAAATCTATTGTGGTCTATGTCTAGAATGTTAAGAATCTATTTGTGGTCTATGTTTTACATTGTGAATATTAAGATCTTATTGTCTTTTTGCCATCTGTAGGGGCACACAAAGCAAGCTGAAAAGGCATGGAGTGAAAAGAAAGGGCTGCTGTCACAAATGGTTGGGAAGTATATGGAAGAGCGCAAAGTTAGGTAAAGAGGACTGTGTTAAATGCATAACAAAGAGAATCGGGAGAGGTATGGAAGGATGTCAAGAACTTTGTATATAATTGTGACATTAATCGAAGATCAGCGTAGGACTAGTATTAAGAGCGTTGGATGTTTGAAATTGTTGTTTTCTATGAGGTCAGTTTAAGTGTGGAATGTAACTAAGCACACAAATGTTGTGTTGAGATGCAGTTAATTAGGTTTGAATTAATTATTTTGGTTTGGAATGTTTTAGATTCCTGAAGGGCTGAGGGATTGTAACTAATTGATTGTTTTGATTAGTTGTGGGATTATTTGTGAGTCATTATTATTTTTTTTTTTTGCTGTGCTTTTCTAGATAGTAAAAGTGGCACTTTTGTTGTTCTTGAGTTAAGGTTAAAGAGGAATGTATAGCACATCTATTAGTTGTTGCAGATAAGGAAATAGGTTATTGAACTTTAATTGGTTTTTCATTTTTGCTTTCATATTTTATTGTCTTGTAGGGCTTTCCCCTCTTAGTAATAAATTGAGGTCTTTTGGTCTTAGTCAATTTTTTTTTAGTCAACTAGAAATTGTTTTTTTTTATTTTTTTTTTTATTTTGAATTCTTTATTTCTAGACACTTGTAGCACATCTCTGGTAAACAGATTTAAAGTGGTGTTTTGTGTAATTATTTGTTTACAGATCTGTTGATTAGATCAAATAATCACTTAGTTAAAAAATTGCATGAATGTTAGTCAGCTACGAAATTCTTTGGTCAAGGACAGCCCAAGTCTTGTATTTGTAGTACTATTGTACTCGTACATTTAAAGGATATTAAGTTTGCGTTACCTCCGTTCACAAATTTAAATAAACCTAGTTCTGTAAACTGGAGATGGCATTCATTTCCACTTTGTTAGATGTTCTATGATACTTGATGTTTATTGCTTAAGTTTGGTTCTCTTTAGTTAAGCAGCAATTATAGCATAAAATGCATCTGTATTTTTGTACAGCGATCTAATCGATGGTCACAGCATTAATTTTAGGTATTGTGCTGATCTATGAATCTCAAACTGTGCAACTCTTATCACACACTTCCAGACTGATTTGTTACTACATTATTTGTCTTCACTAAAACATAAAATGGGTGCAAAAAATAACTACAAGCCAAAGATGGAAGGTAGCTTAACTAATCTATTATGAAACCTCCGCAACAGCGCCCCCTTGAAAAGGTCCTCAGTCAAGTGGTAAACGGCTAAATTTTTCCTTTGTTTTTTTAAAGAAGCTGAGGTGGAAACTGGAGTCAGGGAGCCACCTAGTGTTAAAATATAGCATTCATTTGTTTCTAGGTACAGCAGAAAGGGTGGTCCTCACTCCCAATGTGAATTTATCTGGACCTCACCCTGGTGTTTGTACAGGACTGTGTGTGTGTGTGTGTGTGTGTGTGTGTGTGTGTGTGTGTGTATATATATATATATATATATATATATATATATATATATAGGCAGACATAAATGCAGGCACCTTGAAAGTAGAGCCCTGTTCCCTCTTTTGTTTATATATCCTCCAATCTTTTAGTCAGACTGGCTCTCGCTCAGAAATGTGTTTCATTCCATTTCACTCAAGGCCGCAGAGTCAAGGCTCTCGCTGCAGAACCATGTGGGGGGAGAAATCCCAATGTCTTTGCATGTTCTCATGAAACATTTGCTACCTTTAATAGACATCTGTGCTCTCTTGTGGGTGCAGAACAACCTTTTATATTCTTTTGAAAAAGTCATGAGGTGCTATCGGACAGAAGTCTTTTGAGATTTTTTTCAAACCCTTAATTAAAGCAACGTAATCGTTACCACAGTGTTTATTGTTTGGAGTCTAGTTTTGCATTATAATCGACTACTTGTGTGTGTTTTCCTGAGAGCATACAAGCTTTAACGTAATATTCAGGGCAGCGTGTCAGCAACATCTCCTTCACACAGATGACAGTGCTCTAACAGTTGTCTCCTCAAAAAATATCACTGCTTTCACTGGAGGCAACAGTAAAGCAAAAGGTCAAAACATCATCACTCTGACAATAGATTGATAGAGCTGGCAATAAAAGCAGCACTTAGTGATAGAAAGATGACATTTAATTCTGTGCAGCCCCAAAGCACGATAACGGAAGTGATACAAAGATCTCATTATTTATCTGTTCATTTGGATGGGACCTCAGCTCCCTGTTGATCTGCTGTTATCTCCTCTAATCCAGCTGAAACTTGAGGCTGCGTGACAGCCGACTAACCACTATATGCGATTATGTTTACTTGACCTGACTTGAACACTCGTCTAAATTAATTTCCATTCCAGAGTCGTGTGAAAAGCTGTAGTTAAAATATTTCTAATGTTAATGCATTAAAATAATATAACATTTACTTGTTGTCGTTGTTGTTGTTGCTGCTGCTGTAGAAAGAAGACCAGATATGATTTGTATCAAAGGGTTTTAACCACAATGTGATAACGTGACGTTCTGTAGATTTAGCAGCACTTATAGAGAAATCTATCTGCACAGCTCCGCATCAAGCACACTGTGCTAAAACTGACTTTTCAGCCGAAAAAATGTTTGAAGCATGGATCATTCAGATAGATGGGAAATGACTTAAATTTCCCCTCAGGTGTTTTAAAGTGTAGATAAAACACTTAACATTTCATTTTACAGGTCTGCAAATTTCATGGTAATTAGTTGATGACTAGCAAGTAACCTGTTTGAAATTTCTTTGAAATTACTGCCACATTACCACAATATCTACCTCAAAATGTACTGAAAATTACTCTATTATAAACATGATTGAATAATAATATACTAAAATAGCATATAATGGTTAAAATGGGGCCCTTAGTCTTGAGAAGCAGCTGCTCTTCTTCAGAGGTGGAAAACCAAAACTAATAGAAGACACCTCTGATCAGGCACAGATCTCACATTTGTGACTTATCGTCTACACAAATGTAACCTGGTAGCTAACGTAATGATTCAGGGAGTTTTTAAAGAAATTTCAGAGACATCATTTGCTAATTATTATCTACTTACCAGCAGACATGGAAATAAAACATCAATTAACGTGGTAGTCTTTTCCTGGAAATGTATTAAATGAATTACAAGCTACTGGGAAACAGTGGAATATTATCATTAAATACTGTGTATAATAAAGTCATTTTTGATCAATCTTGAGGTAGATATTGGGGTAAGTAGTAAGTAGTAATTCCACAGAAATTTCATTTGGGTTACATGCTAATTATCATCTAATTACCATGAAATTTGTGGACCTGTGAAATGAAGTGTTACTAAACCATCCCTACTCTACCACTTTGTTGAAAATAATGCGAAATGCTAGGACACAGTGGAAATATTCCAGATGTTTTGTGCGTCATGTTATAAATGATGCCTGACTGGTATCTTTAGAATCACTGGGAACTCCGTTAAAATTAAATGTGTACAAATTTTAGTCATGAACACACCTGTGAATACAGCAGATTTACAAATTTTCAGTTAAACCCACATTTGCAGCATGATATGAGTATTTCTATTACGTCTGCACAGCTCTCAACATGGCAACGACTGAGCCGGCAGCTCGTAGCTAACAGTGCTAACAGCATGAACAGTGAAAACAGTGCAGTGCAGAGTGGTGGCTATGAGCTAGCCAGTGGGGCACATGCACTAACATGCACTAAAAGCATGCACAGCCAGCCCGGCTATGTCAACAAAGCATGGAGAAGCACATACAGAGGGAGAGCGACTTCACTCTCTGCTCAGGTAGAAGTTACGTCTCTATATCGTTACATAACAAATAGATGTTTACTGCTATATTAATGCTCTGGATATCATGTAGAGTACCTTTAATCCAGAACAATGATGTGAGTCGTAAACTGCGTCTTTATGTTTGAACCTTGACTAGTCTGTGAACTACGCTGCACCAAATCAACCGCTTGTTTTGACCTCATTCTAAAGTTTGATTTTCCATTCACCACTTCCTGTGCGGGGTCAAGTGACACCAATATCTTCTGGACCAGCAGGCCGAATCTTCTGAACTGCAATACGTGAATGGTATGACCTGGTTTACACCACTATGTTGTGATTTTCAATGAGACATATTTTAAGCTTTAACACGACCACATTTCAAGCTGAATATCAGTGTGTGTATTTACCTGCATCCTCCGGGCTCCCAAACTGGCAAATTTGACTGATGCTACTGATCCAGCTGTTCATCTCCTCCTCTGTTTTGGCCACCAGGTAAAAAACACGAGA
Organism: Pterois miles; assembly: GCA_947000775.1. Classification (NCBI taxonomy): domain Eukaryota; kingdom Metazoa; phylum Chordata; class Actinopteri; order Perciformes; family Scorpaenidae; genus Pterois; species Pterois miles. The sequence goes on from CAMQGK010000052.1 coordinate 16,594,949, forward strand.
TGAGGTCTTCACCACAAAGAGGTGCTTCCCATGGAAGTCCCGCTTTATCCTGAGTTGCCCGTTCAGCATTTCGACCTCGCACTCTTTCAGGTCGATGGTGCGGATTGGCTTTTTGGAGCTATTGCTTTGATAGTACTCCAGCACATCAGGGTTGCCGCTCATGCGACCTCTTCGAAGCACAAACCAGCGTTTCCTCCATGCCTGCAACAGAGAGGGAGAAAACATTATTATGGTGTTACTTTTAAGTTTTAGCTTCATCCTTATATACTGTGTCATATTATTCACAGTACTGCATTACAAATGAAGCCACCTAGAATTTCCCCTCCCAGCCGGTTTCCAGCTGCTGGGAGTCTCCGTCACCTCCTCCTGTTTCCTGACATGGTATGTGATTATAACAAAATCTTTAATTCTATCAATAATGCCTCCCTTTCCCCACCACCACCATTTTATTAGTCATGACCAGTCATGGGAATCAGATCACAGCTCCAGCTAACATCAGCTAACTTAGCAACTTTACACTTGCTCTTTTTTGTTTTTGATACGGTCAGTAAGCGGAACTTCAACTCAAATTTCCCAGAAGTGCAGAGAAGAGGAAGTTCACTGTATTTAGCAGAAAATGTCTAACACGGTGAAAGAGGTATTTATACAGTACTTGGTCACTTCTTTTTTACTGCGGACTTTACTGAAAACCTTGTACTGAAACTGTTCAGAGGTATTTATAGCTCCGGAGTTGTAATATGTCACGCCTGAGCCCTCACAACATACAAGGTGGCGGTTGTCAACCCAGTTGTGTAGGTGTTATATTTCATATTTTAAAAATAGCAATGATCAAAACTAATCATGGGAACAGTTTTGCTGGATGTAGATTTTAACACTTGGTTTGTGGCTTTGCGTGCATTGTCAGGGTGGAGACATGGTGATACATTTTCGTGTTGTGAACTTAAAACAAAACTTTTGTGTGCATGTTCTGCTTTCGGGTAACCTGCTGCTGCACAAGTCAGTTGGTAAGCTATGCGTTTATACCAGGAAATGGTTAGACACGCCACACTTACCGCCAATAACACTGCCAAGTTTAAGAGGAAACCGTAACTAGACAGATGGCCATTTCATCCCTACAGATGAATATGGAAAGTTGAGCTTTGAAAAATTGTTTAGTGTATGAATATATAGGTGTTGGTGAATGTAGAAGCAGATCCATGTTGTTATGTTTTTCATTTTCAAGTGAAGACAGTGCTTCAAGTAAGGACGCACCAATAGTGAAATTCTGGGCTGATACCAATACCGATGTTTAAAATAAAAATCTGTCCAAAAGCCAGCGCCAAAGTTTTTATTGTTGTTGTGATCTTTTCCTTTATTGTGCAGAGAAACAGACATCTTCTCTATAAAAGAAATCACCGAGCTGTTTTAAAGTCATTCAGCATTTCATCACACTGTCTTTGAATGAGCACAAATTCAATCATACAAATTTATGAACCAACCTTTAAAATCAAATTCTTTCCCGTGAAAAATATTTTTAATAACGAACACTGAACCAGTTAGTGCAGGTTTTCTCCGGGTTCTCCGGTTTCCTCCCACAGTCCAAACACATGCAAGATAATTGTTTGTGTGGGTGTGAATGGTTGTCTGTTGCCCTGTGATAGTCTGGTAACCTGTCCAAGGTGTACCCCGTCTTCACCCAATGTCAGCTGAGATCGAGTCCAACCCTGAATAGGATAAGCAGTTACAAGTGAATGGATCAGAATAGATGTGACACAATAAATAAACATCATCAGTGACGGCCTATGGCAGTCAACAAGGTGAATATAACACACCGATGTTCGGCCAATAGAATGGAGCATCCCTAACTTCAAGAGGTTTTCATTAAAGTGATCTTTTCTTTCCGTTACTTGCAGGCTGAAGTCCATATTTCCCCTCACTGTGCATATCATGCATGTTTAACACAATAACTAACTGGGAAATCACAAAAAGCTGAGGTTTGGCAAAAAAAAAAAAAAAAAAAAAAAATCTTGAGTTTTATCCAAAGCTTTCAACCACATCTCATGGTCTTCCTCAGCAGTAGTTGTCATTATGTGACCTCAGTATGGGACACAGGTGGTCAGCGGTGGCGGCAACAAGCAAACGTAATCAACCGAGGAAGACCGCGTGATGCTGGGAAATGGACCTTGAGCTGTGTGTGTGTGTGTGTGTGTGTGTGGTCAAAATTTCCAAGGTCAAAAATGAACATTCACGTTCAAGCTGGGGTTTATATTCACAACACTCAGCAGACACAACAGACATTTTGACTTATCATAGCAGGAAAAGCACAGGCTTTATTAATAACAGTAATGATGGCACCGCTGTATTCAGGTGTGACTGACGTGAGCCAGAATGAACGCCAGGGCTTCGTCCACAATCTAAGCGTTATTGATGTTACAGAGCTGTCCGTTATGAACGTTGTCGTCACTACCACATTGCATTGTGGGATATTTATCCCACCATAGTGTCCGACGTTTATACATTAATATTATGTAATGTGTATACTTTTGGTTTCATACTAAGGTTTTGGATGTACTTTAGCGTACTAAATAGCATGTTAGTACGGAATTACAGACGCAACTGAGGACCCTGAAACTGAAGCAGCTAAATGGAGTCAGTGATTTTATTATTTACACCTGAGCATTTCCCGCTGTGACGTGTCAAAAATGTTTGCAAGTACGGGTCAAAATGTTGCCAATAACCATCTCACAAAAGTCCTAAAATTATAGTATCAACAATGCTTAGTGTGCAATATTAGATGTTTATATACAGTAGCTAATTAATGAGATTTGCAGTAGTTTCTCTTTCAGTATTTTCCTTTTTCCTGTGTGACCTTGAGGAACAGAAATTCTATCAAAAAATTGTGACACAAGAGCTTTTATAATAAAATATACTGTATTTCCTCAAAGGGGCTGCACGGTGGTGCAGTGGTTAGCGCTGTTGCCTCACAGCAAGAGGGTCGATTCCGGCTTGGGACTTTACATGTTTTCCCTGTGTAAGCGTGGGTTTTCTCCGGGTACTCCGGCTTCCTCCCACAGTCCAAAGACATGCTGTTTAGGTTAATTGATGACTCTAAATTGCCCGTAGGTGTGGATGGTTGTCTGTGTATATGTTGTCTGTCTCTATGTGCCCTGCGATGGACTGGTGACCTGTCCAGGGTGAACCCCGCCTTTGCCCAATGCCAGCTGGGATCGGCTCCAGCCCCCCCGCGACCGCTAACGGGATAAGCGGTTGACGATGGATGGATGGATGTGCTCAAAGGCAGCAATCAAGCGATATGGCAATAATGCACAGTACATAGATAAAAGAATAGAAACAGGGTGTTCACATTGTCATAACAGAGAGGTGGAGACACAATCTCACATCTTACTGTACTGTGACAAACATAAAGATTTAAGAGAAGTATTCCTTGAAAAAATAAATGAGCATTTCCATCTCACTGATCCTCAGAAACTGATTTATGTGGGGAGAAAACTCAAATGTGCTGCAAAATATGTTGACTATTGCCATACATTAAGAGGTGCTACAAGCTCTGTAAATGTTTCTGATTGCATATGTAAAATGATGCGTGTTTAAAGTGTATTTTTCTTGTGTAAAATTCAAAAATGTTGAATATATGTCTCAATACAAGAAAAACATGCTCTAGGGAGTGAGGGCCAGCTTCACCACACACTGTAGTGGACAACCGTTAAAGCTGCAGTAGGTAGAAATGGAGCGATTATGATGAATTATGAAAAGAAGTTATTTTTATAAAGCTGTCACTATATCCTGACAGTAGTGCATGAGACAGGTCATCTGAAAAAATCATGTTCCTCTGTGTCCTCCAGTGCTCCGAACGGCATCTGCAAGATTTCACAGACCGGAGGAAAACCACCAATCAAAGCTAAGCTGGAGCTTGATCAAACGGTCAGACTAGGCAGCGCTAATCAAATGTGAATCAATATTCTGTTACTGTAATACTTATTTCTCACATTAACTGTTTTCAGAAAAATCTTGTAGTTACTGTTTATCTGTAAAATGAGAAAGTTTGTGGCCCGGCAGCCATGTTGTGATCAGCTGACGAAATACCAAGCACCGCCCACCAGAGCAAATGCTGTGGTATCAGCTCCCTCTGTTGAATCAACAGCCAATAGGAATGCTCTCTCTCTCTGAAATGACCAGTGATTGGCTAAAGTCTCCCATTACCAGCTAGATGTTTTACATCCTGTAAACAGAGCCATGAGGAGGTGCAGAAGTCTCCCAGAACACTTGAATTACAATATGCTGAAAACTTATTATGGAATTTTTGCCCAACAGTGCCAAAAATATTCTGCCTACTGCAGGTTTATATACCCATGTATCATGAGTGAGTGGAAATGCTGACGATGACGTCGATACTTCTGTTTCTAAACAAAATAAAACCAAGAACCTGCAGCCAAATTCAGCAACTAAACAAACCCCCTTTGTGTTACTTTGTTTTTCTTCTTAACACTGTCAGAGCATTTTCATTTCATCGGAGAACACAGAACACATTTGACTGTGACAATTTAACAGCATGTGCTTGACATTTGAATACTGAGTCAGATAGCGTGCCTGGCTGCCCTCGCGGCAGTCTGAAACACACATGTATTTACTTTATTCTCTGGCATCAACAGGATTTGCAGACATAGTGTGCTGGTGGTTAAAATAAATTTCTATTTCCCGCCCTGGACCCCGTCAATGCCCACCTCCACCCACCCTGTTCCCTGCACTGCTGTTGACAAATGGCCCTCCTCCTCCTCCTCTTCCTCCTCCTCCTCCTCCAGTTGTACAGAGGAAGTGCAAACAGCCATCATTAACGCTGCTGGACTATTTCTGCTTGTCACTTAAGTCTCTGTCTGGCTGCTGCTGACATTACTTCCCATGTTTCACAATGCACACGAGCTCATCACACAAACACATACACAGAGCAGAGCGAGTGGGCCAGCCCAGCATTATCACATGACCCCCAACAACCACAAAACAGTGCTGTGTCCTTGTAAGCATTTACGTACATACACTGGCAGTAGGAGTCATTTCCATACATATTGTTGACATACTGATATATTGTTATTGTCATAATTTCATTGTTGCTCTGACTGTAAAGCCAGAACACAAGGCGTTATTATAGAAATGAGGAAGATGATATATAAAGGAGACTGAACTACAGCTCAGTTTAACAGAAGCATACAAATCCACAATATGTAAATCCTATTCCACACCATAACACACACACACACACAGATAGAGATCACATAAACACAAGGCTCGGCAGCACAGCCTGGCATTCCTACCGCTGGCAGAGGACATAAACAAGTGTCCGGTGTGCACTCCTACTCACAAATCTCTTTAGCTTCTTCTCCGGGGGGGATTTAATGAGCCATCCGGACCAGACCACATCCCCAGCACTCATCTTGACTGCAGAGCGTGTCGTCCTCACCACGGGTGCTGCTGCTGCTGCTGCTGCTGTGAAACTGAGTGCACTGCGAAGCATATCCTGTGTTCTGGTATTCAGCATAGCCACTCCAAAAGGAGGAAGTCGAAAAATTGATCACACTGACACAGAGAGAGAGAGAGAGAGAGAGAGAGAGAGAGAGAGAGAGAGAGAGAGAGAGAGAGAGAGAGAGAGAGAGAGAGAGAGAGAGAGAGAGAGAGGAGGGGGGAAGAGAGAGCATTATGTGTTTATTTTCTCATGTGCTCGGGGCAAGAAGATGGAGCCGCTGGCTTAAATACTACACATAATGAGGTTTGACAGGTTTAAGGATTAAGTTGTATTGATTCCTGTAACATACAGGGGCTGAGTTACAATGTTGTTAAAAGATCTTTTCTTAAGGTTCATGTTTAATAAATGTATAACTGATTCTATTTAGCTAATATTATGTTTGTTTTCCAATGTGGTGTCTGAGGATTACAGAAACTGCCTGTTTGTTGATGCTTCATGATAAACTAATAAGAATTTTCATATGAGCTTTCAAGGAGGTGTTGGTGCAGATGTATTATTAATATTTGTGGCACGATCAGTTTGCTTTTCCTCCAGTGCTCAGCCACCAAATGTCAAAAATTACTTTAAAGCTGAATGGACAATGCATTGAATAGGTTTAGAAAGTAATGTCTAACTTTAGCTTCCCACTTTACTTTTGAAAAACACTGTGGGAGAAGTTGTAAAAGCAAACTTAACTAGCTATGGAGATATTTTGTTACTCAGTCACAAGCAGCTACTGCAACAATCAGTCCTCTCAAGATGATTAAAAACCATGCAATTAAAATTTTAAATAGGACGCCGATAAGATCCCACCACTGCAATGTTTGTGAAGAATTATATTTTATTAGATATTATTAAACATATGTATTAATGCCTGTGAATGGCCAGGCTCCTAAGGTGCTGACATGGTGGCCTTTCCTCTGCTCAATATGTGAAATTCATTGTGGATCATAAGTTTAGCCTCACATTGACACAGGTTTGAAAAACAGATCGGTCACGTAGTCATGGATGATGGTGCTTGTCATAGTTTTATGGTAATTTTACTGTTACTGTTTTACTGTTAAACAGTATATCAGTATACCACAATGAGCTTTATAATACGTTGTTGATACAGTCTGATTTTTGCTGCCTCCATGTGGCCCAAGAATGAACTGAGTCCACCATCTTTTAGTACACTTTAAGGTACTGGTTTTCAAAGTGGGGCCCAGGGACCCCCAGGGATCCTTGAAGGGGTTCCAGGCGGTCCCGGCAAAAAGAGGAATTTATTTTCACTAGAAATTCATCCATAAGTGCCATTAATTAATTGTTAAAATGTGACATAAATTGATGCTTTTGTTTTAATTTGCTTCTTTATCTTTGTATCAGTTCCCTTATTTATTTACTATTCTGTTTACTTTTCCCTATATATATATGCATTTATTTTTCAATTATTTACTTATTTTTTTGCATTTATTTTATATCAGAAGTATCAATAAATTTGCCACATTTTATCAATTAGTGGCTGCATTTATGTTATATATTGCTTTTTCTGCATTTGGTGACATATTTGTTTATTTATTGAGTCATTTATTATTAATTCATTTTATTTTGGCAAAAGAATAAAAAACACCATCCACAGACAGATTATATGATCATTGTTGCCATGGGTTTCATACACTTTCTGTAATAAAACATCTAAAAGCAAAAATCATATCAGATGGGGGTCTGTGGTCTAATATGTGCCACTTAAGTGGTCCTTGACGTAAAAAGCTTGGGAACCACTAAATTAGGGCATTAGCAGTAGGCGTATTAACATGTTTGAATTGAGGTGGTTGTATAAAATCTGACAGAATAACATTTGTCAGCATACTCATCATGAGGTTCACTGTGTAAAAAGTGACACCATGCCACCAAGACGCTCAGCAATAAGACAAAAACAGCTCTTGTGTTAAACGCAACTTAAAATAATACATGTCAAGGCTGTGGCCGTGCCCCCGCAGATCAGTTTTTCTTGTGTTTCCTCCACCTCCGTCTGTCTCTTCCTGTCTGTGTCAGTGTGTGGGGCTCCACTCTACATACGCCTGCCATCAATCGGCTCATCACCCCTTCACCTGCCTCTCATCAGTTCATCAGCCTTACAGTACTTCAACCTCGGCTCTCCACACATCCAGTGCTAGATCATTGTTTCAGCTAACGTGGTATATACTCGCTTCAGGCCTCTGAGGTTTTTTGTCTTTTCTGAGAACAATTCCTTATGTTGTTTTGGAGATTGACATGTTTTGTCTGACATTAACTGTTGTCTGGTGACGGCATGTGTTTAGTGGCCCTGGCCAATAAATGTGGACTATAATATCCCAATCAGAAAAGAAGCAGCGTACTACATTAATCAAACACTGATATTCTTCATTGTTTGTTTGGGCACCATAAAGAAAGTTCAAAGTATACACTTGGGTGTTATCTTTATTGTTTATTTATTTATTATTTAATTATTAAACACATAATTGCATGTTCAAATATGTGAAGCAGTGTGTAGTTCTAACAGCCATCTCATAAAGGCTGTTCATTTGTGCTTGTTGACTGGATTAATAGTGTGCCTGCTGTTACTATAGCATTTCTGAGGGTGGCAGCAGAGTACCACTTATAAAGTTATTCCTCATGGCCATATAGAGCATAAGATTATGACATATATTTCCTTCTAGTCTTTATACAACTGTATAGATTGACATTATTTAGTGCTACTGATGAGTAAAATGGGATACAGACATTTTTATTTTTTTTAATTAATATTTCTGCATACTGGGGTCCCTAAACAGTCTCGAATTACATAAATTGGGTATCACAGTAAAGCTGAGACTGTTGTAGATCCAATGAGCCCAACTGTATTCATGTGTGATGATGTTAGTTCCCATAGTAGCCATTTCATTATAGTGAGACCATTTTTTTGAAATTTGACCTCACTGTATAAGATGACCTGTGGTGACCTCTGGGATAATCACAGCCACATGAAACTTTACAGCCACAAAGTAAAGACCTAGACCATTTCTTTCCTAGACAGACTGACAATAAGGGGGTTTCTGAGCAATTTACAGGACAAAGGTGCTCACCATCTGATCACAGAAAAGTGCAATGCAAAACGCAAAAAAGTTGCAAAATCTCCAAATGTCAAACGTTTTTGAATTCTCTGTGGTGTTCCTCATGGTCTTGGTGTCTTAATGCGGTATTTTGGAGGGTTTTTGATCATTTTTAGCAATTCTCAAGTGGTAAAAAAGATGGTTAAATTTAGCAACAAATCAACCCAGAAATTGCAACAACTTATGAGACATAATAGTGCATGGGGATGACTATCATATACTGTACTACACAATTATACACTATCACAAGTTATTTTAACTAATTAATTGATTAATTATGCACTTCATGTTTATTTTCTGACTATTTGACGAGAACAACAGGCTGTCTTAGGTAAAAACCATGTACTTTTTTTGCATGCAGTATAAATGTGTTATTTTTGCCTACTCGTAACAAAAAATGCAATTCTTGCAGAAATCTCCAAATGGCAGGTTTTTGCTTTTTTCTGTGACATTCTCCAAGGTCTTCGTGTCTTAATGTGGTATTTTAAAAAGGGACTTCTGATTAAAAAAAAAAAGGTTAAAAATTTAACCATAACAGCAAATGGTATCAACCCCAAAATTGCGGCAACAACTTATGTTATGGGACATAAATGCGTATAGGGATGGTCATTAACTTCCATCATAATTTTTAAGACATTACACACTTTCACTATTTATTTTAATTATTATTGATTTCTTTTTCTGATTTATGACTAGAACAACTTGACACACAGTGCTGAGCTACATCTCAAATTAATCTTCAGCTTTCAGATGATGTTCACCACTTTTATGTGACATCTACTGCTGACCTAGGATCTCCCTCTAAAGACCCCCTGTGCCCCCTAAAACGACACAAACCGGTCTATCGTGGGTCTCAGACATGTTCCCAGCGTGTTCAAATGTTATCTTTCTACATTCACGCCTACAACTCACTCGTCGCGTTGATGACGTCAGGTCAGTCCCTGTTCAGCGCGGAATTTCAAAATAATAGTTTCCTGTGTGCATTAGCCGACTGGTTTTTAGGGAAGAATAAAGTACTTGAGTGATAAATATTAGACATGTAAATTCAAAGTTAAATAGTTCATATTTCATAGCCGTGTTTCTTTCATTTTGCGCACATTTGCGTTGAAGACAAATAGTGACGCAATCAAACTGCACCCGCGCGTTGTTTGTAATGTTAGCTAACGGTAACTGTGATGCTAACTTCGTAACTGTTAATTAGTGAGTGGTGAACTAGCTGTAATACGATAACTCTACTCTAACATTCACTCGGATACTACTAATAGTTTCTCTGTGCAAGTTTAAACGCGTGTGGGACATTACTGCTATCAGGAAGGAGTTAGTTAGCCAACAAGCTAACATGAGATAAGTTGGTGACAGCAGCGACAGCCGCTACCTGACAGTTGACTTACCTGTCCATAATGGAGGACAGCTTGTCTGGTTCTTCGGTGGTCACCGGCCTGTTTCCAGCGTCTTTCCTCCAGAGGACGTTGGAGCGGTTATCCTCCACACAGAGTCTGAAAGTGAACCCCGAGGAGGCTGCTCCTGTCGCCGTCATTGCTCTTCAGCGGTACTTATCTGAACAAAGTGAGGGGCAGCAGCTGGACAGCTACAGCTACGACGTGACGGTCACCGACGGAGTCTGGCGGGCCAAGTGCTTTCTTCACACTAGTTTAAATCACCTGGTTCACAGAAACTCTCTGAGGACCGGGGCGGACGTCCACATCGCGCAGTGCTCTTTTGTTTACAACGAGAGAAGACTGGGACACGGGTACATCTGCATTGAGCAGCTCAGGTGTGGCGCAGACCGGTCTGCCCTGCTGTCTCGTATAAAGGATGTCAGCTCACTGCCCATGTTGGTCAAGCACGGCATGGAGAGGAGTGTGGTGCTGCACAGTGATGTCCCCCTTCAGGTGAGCCGCAAACATTACCTGTCTCTGTGGAACAACGACGACCCAGAGGGAGACATGTGGACCTCGGGGTGTCCCCCCTCAGACACAGTCCTGGACGGTGAGATGATCCTCTGACACACTGATCTGTTTACGCGTCTTTCATCTGCTACTTGTCTTTTCAGCTGCACCAAGATATATATCACAATATATGAAACACAATACCTGTAATATTGTGACACTATATTTAGGATTGCAATGAGAGCAGTCACAATATGTTTTGTGTTACAGTTTAGTTAATTAAATAAATTGGATGTGATGCATGGCAGCAACTATCAATTACTGTTATTAATTTACTGATCTTTTTAAAATCTCCTGGGCAACAATACTTTAGTGAAAATTGTCCATCACAGTTTCCCAGAACACAAGGTGATATCTTCAAACTGCTTGTTTTGTTTGACAGTCAAAAACACAAAAATAATTACTTTATAATAATGTAAAACATAGAAAGGCAGCATATTTGCAAAGCTGAAACTATAGAAAGTTGTTTTTTGCTCGGACTTGTTGCCTCAGATTCAAATTTCAAGATATTACTGTACCAACAATCCTAGACAATATGTAATCATCTTGTACTCATTACTTATCGTCAACCGCTTATCTGGGGTCGGGTCCCAGGGGCAACAGCTCCAGCAGGGGACTCCAAACTTCCCTTTCCTGGTCCACATTAACCAGCTCTGACTGGGGGATCCTGAGGCCAGTGTGGAGATATAATCTCTCCACCTAGTCTTGGGTCTTCCCGGGGGCCTCCTCTCAGCTGGTCGTGCCTGGAACACCTCCCTAGGGAGGTACCCAGGGAGGCATCTTTACCAGATGCCTGAACCACCTCAATTGACTCCTTTCAACGCAAAGGAGCAGCGGCTCTTCTCCGAGTCCCCCACAGATGACTAAGCTTCTCTCCCCATCTCTAAGGGAGATGCCAACCACCCTCCTGAGAAAACATATTTCAACCGCTTGTACCTGTTATATAGTTCTTTCGGTCATGACCCAGCCTTCATGACTATAGGTGAGAGGAGCAATAAAGACCGACCGGTAGATGAAGAATTTTACCTTCCAGCTCAGCTCTCTTTTTGCCACAGTGGTGCGGTAAAGTGAATGCAATACTGCAGAGATTTGAGAGAGAATTGCAGAGACAACCATGTTGTCTGCTATGTCGTCTTATCCACAGTGTCCAAGATTACTCTTCTTTCCAGTCTGGAGTCGTGCTTTAGAAAGATGCGGAAACCTCTCCCTCTCCTAGTGAAAATAATACACAAATCCAGATTACGCTACTATGGGAAGTTTGGGCTCAAGATTGATTATCCCTACCAGGTGAGTTTGGAGCCTCAGTCCTAAGATGTGAACAGGATGACAGAGTGTAGTCTGCTTGTTTTTCACCTCATGCTCTGTCATATTTGAGGCGTACTTTGAAGTCGCTGACCAGAGTGGGATGATGTCCCTTGTGCTTTGGAACGAACTCTGCCCTGAGTTTTACCAGAGACTGAATGTAGGCACCGTGTTGTACATCCAGCATTACACCTTGAAGCAGAGCTATTCAAACCGGTCACACCCGCAAATGGACCACCACAGAATGAAGACCTTTAACGCTGTAGGTATGTACTGATCTCTTTTTTGGGGTTGTCTGAACCACAGTATACCCAAAGCTTAAATGTAATATCTTCATATGTATTTTTGCAAGAAATCTGCCTGAACCCTCGCAACCCTGCGTCAGTCATCACTGTGATCTCACCAAAGAGTGTACAGCCTCAATGGGGACTGCCTGAGGTTTCCTACCAGTTCACCACCAGGTAATGAACAAGCATTAATCTAGAGGTGTGCATGCTATGCTAGTTTGGTTTCTACAACAGAAGACATACTGAATGTGATTACAGCTTGATGTTACGTATGTATCTTACAGGTCAGAGCTGGAAAAATTATCTAACAATTCTGCATGTGATATCATTGGTTTGGTGACATTTGTTGGTCGTGTTGAAAGGGTCAAGAGTAAAGGGAACAAGGGTAAGAAATGTTTATCTATAAACTGGAATTTATCTTTTTAAAAACTGAAGTAAAGCTGCTGAATTTCCTTTTTAAATTTTAATTCAGTTATTGGTGATTGACCATGTTCACCTTTTAGGTCCAGAAAAATACTGGACGTATCGCTGGATCCACGCGGTGGATGGAACATCTGACCGTCCTTTTATCCTGGAGGTTTTCTCCTCTTCCCAAACAGAAGTCTTCAATCGTATATGCCCAAGTAAGTTGGTCGTGTGTAGAGGTTAACCTGCAAATTGCGAAAAACATGCAAAAACTCTCGTAAGGCTTACTGCCTGATGACCTATCATATCCTTAACCATTCAAGCTCAACACCTAGCCTTTACCATCTTGTGAGAGTTTCTGAATGTGCGTGTTACCTTGTAGACACAACCAAGTAAGTCATCTGTTTCGCTTCCTATCTGATAGCACGGCTGCCACACTTGTAAGCGTTTTTACTGTTTAATAACATCATCTCTTCCACAGTGACCTACCTGGTGTGCACTCAGATGAGAGTTTGTCAAGTGGAAGGCTCGTTGCCCTACCTCACCAGCAGCTTCGAGACAGAGACGTTCATCACAGGTTAGCACAGCTGTGACAATAAGTACCTGATAACATACATATAACCGATCAGCCATAACATTCCGACCACCTGCCTAATATTGAGTAGGTCCACCGCATCCCACAGATGCTCGATTGGATGAGATCTGGAGAATTTGGAGGCCAAGTCAAGCACCTCAGAGTCATTGATGTGTTCCTCAAATCGTTCTTGAAGCATTTTTGCAGTGTGCACACTGCCCCTGCCGGCTCTTCCCATAGTGCATACTGGTGCCATGTGTACCCCAATGCACATGCACCCACCCATAAACATGATGTAAAAGAAAAAAAAAATAATAAACCACCCTCTTTCATTTTTTTTTGATTCAAGGTTGGTTTTTTTTTTTCCCATTTTTTTTGCCCCCTGGGGGGGGGAAATGTTTGCAAGGAGGTTTTTGGAGGGGTGTGGCGATTTACACCCCCAAAAAAAAAAAATTACCAACCAATAACCCTTTCTATCTAAACCAAAAAAAAATTTTTCAAAAAAGTGAGTCAAAAATCCCCCTTTTAGAAAAGAAAAAACAAAACCCCCCTTTTTCCCCCCGTGCATCAGTGAGCCTTGGCCACCCATGACTCTGTTGCTGGTTCACTGGTTTTCCTTCCCTGGACCACTTCTGGTAGGTCCTGACCACTGCAGACCAGGAACATCCCACAAGAGCTGCAGTTTTAGAGATGCTCTGACCCAGTCGTCTAGCCATCACAATTTGGCCCTTGTCAAAGTTGCTCACATCCTTACACTTGCCCATTTTTTCTGCTTCCAACACATCAGCTTAAAGGACAAAATGTTCATTTACTGCCTAATATATCCCACCCACTGCCAGGTGCCATTGTAATGAGATTATCAATGTTATTCACTTGACGTGTCAGTGGTCATAATGTTATGGCTGACCGGTGTATATACATTTATAGGTGGTGATGGTATTGGTCACTATATTATCTATCTCCACAACAGGCTACCACAAAGGTCAGCCATATGTGAGTGACCCCAGAGTGAAGAGCTTCATCCAGTGGACCAAAACTCTGAAGGACAACATCGTCCTCCAGAAGACTGCTGTTGGTGGACATTATTGCTACCCTCGTCCCCCACAGGAATATACCCAGTCAATGGCAGATGCCTCAGGTGTGGTAGAGAACACAGAATGGTTTTATTAAAGTTTTGTTTTAATGTCTGTTTCTCAATGCGTAGTCACAGGGAGTTCATCTTCATATATTTTTGTTCGAATTTCAAAAGCTCTTATTTCAGTCTGCCTATAAGACTATTTCTTGACATCAGTTTGAATCCTGCATCCCACAGACTAGTTATTTTACAACATTTATGCTCCATCTTCAGCTCAAGCTCCTCTGGTTGCTGCGACTGACCTGAAGAAGGAGTTAGAGACCCTGCAGTACAGGGAACATAAAAAAGTTGCAATTCAAGGACAGATCACGGCAGTGCGCTACATGAAAAACCCAAAGACCTCACAGTCTAAAGGAACAGAAGAGAAAGAGGTAACAGACATTATTTCAAAGCCAAGAGTAGTGACCGTTAAAGCTGTAAAATAATAACTGATTTCCTGTAGGCGCCAGATGTTTCTACTGATGTGTGTGAACAAGCTGTACCAGACGCACATGATCGTCCATCAACAGCTGAGCAGACTTTGGCTGCCAGTTTAACATCTGCCTCTGCTGTGAAAATCTCAGAAGGCGGAAGAAAAAGAAGAAATCAAACGAGGTACGATTTCACAGATTTGTGAGCTGGATAGTGAATCAATAATTGTACTACTCGTGGCTAGTAGAAGTTGTAATTATTATTATTATTGTTATTATTTTTAGTTTTTATTAATCAAATGTAATATATGTTTTCCAGAGAAGCCATGCAGTCCTCGTTGAATCGTGGTAGCCTGTCAGTAAAAAGGTACTGATGTTCCAGCAGGTAGTATTCATCAGTAATCAGTATTCAGTCGTTCTGAGCTCATTCGTTGCTGCTCCTACAGGAGATATGAAGAAACAGACGAAGGACAAGAGCAGGAGGAAGAAGAGAGTGACTCTGGAGCCGAGGAGGCTCAGGAAGTGGAATGCAGCCAACAACTGCAAAATCAAAATCGAGGTGCGTTAACCGGAGCCACAGCTTCACTGCGGTGTGCATTACGTATTCTGATACACTGTCACATTGGCGTGTCTGTTTCTACCAGACTCTGATGCAATATCTTGGGAAAGCAGCAGCTGGCCGAAGCAGCAACAAGAAGTGTCTGAACATCTGCGTCAGGGCGGACTGCACCGGGACAGCGTGGCCCAGAGGTTCACGTTTGACGAAAAGAACGTCCTCCTGCAGCGGAGTAACCTTCAGCCGACACGGTGGACACCAGAGCACAGCGCCGACGCCATGCCACCTGTGGTTTGTCCCGGATTCTACCAAGTAACAATATTAGGTATCAGAAGAATCAATCTGATCCGATCTTTGGTGTTTTAAAGGGT
Organism: Pterois miles; assembly: GCA_947000775.1. Taxonomy (NCBI): domain Eukaryota; kingdom Metazoa; phylum Chordata; class Actinopteri; order Perciformes; family Scorpaenidae; genus Pterois; species Pterois miles. The sequence goes on from CAMQGK010000052.1 coordinate 16,610,542, forward strand.
TAGTTTGGATTCACCAAATAATGCAAACAAGCTAACCGTTCGAGGCAGCGGTAGACCAGCAACTCCCATCCTGGAGGGTTAAATTACTGTTTTTGTCAATGGAGTCTGGTGGTTCTGGAGAGAGCGCCATCACTTTAAACATTTTAGATATAGCGTACACTTAAACTGATATTGATTATTTTTAGGTGGGCCTTTTCTTTTAGGTGCTAAAATATGTTTTGCTGTTTTTCTTGCCTTTAGATAAGTACCTCATACAACCTCAATTCAAAAAGTCCAAACTATCCCTTTAAAAAAATTAAATAAACATAAAAAAAGGTTTTATGTTGTTAGATTGTCAGCCAAAACGATGATGGCCTTCAAAATCAGTTTGCCAATCTTTCTGTTTTTGACAGGCATAAACAAGCAGATAGCTGTTGATGCTGCATATGTTCCTGTCGTGAGCTCAGAGGAGCCCGGGGCTGTCGGTCTTCCTCAGGATCCCCACGGCAACACAATGCTGTCCTGTCTTTCGTCAGGCTTCCTCTGTCCGCTCGCTGACTCCGACAGCCACAGCGAATCAGCGCTTCCTGAGCCAGGTAGACACCACACCGGTGGAGGGGAGGACCAAACCCTACTCAAATCTGCCCCGGCGGTCTTTCATCACTAACACAAATCATCGTATTTTGCATCAACGTGACGGGTGAAATGTTTGTCTTGCAGAGGAGGTGTTGGCGACCGCCAGCGAGCTGGAGGACACACATGTCGTGTGCATCTTGGACCTTTGCCATCTGGGCGGAGATGAGGTGGAGGTCCTGATCAACAAGGTGTACAGAGTGACGGAGGTTTCTCTCGACTAGGAGGTACAGAGGAGCAAGTGCTCAGCTCTGTCTTCTAATTATTATCAGCACACATTAATCATGTTATTTTGGACAGAAAGAGCAAATCTCAATTTGATACCTGTTACACATGTACAGTAAATGTTACATAAGTCTTTAAATAATGCTTTTGAATACTGAATTAAAATACTGAAATAAATAAAAATTGCATATTTTATTACCATCAGAATTCAACTGTGTGTTTCCTGCGACTGACAGATTGCTTGAGCTACAAAAAAGGTGTCAGCTTACCACACACTGAAAGTTTGACCCAGCAAATCATCGCTGCAGGCTATAATTTTGAGAAGCGAATGGTATTTTTGGATGGCTGACATCAAATGAGTCACTGTGAAAATCAAATCACATGGAGGTGTGACAGTGGCTCATATGGGCTCCCCTCTGCTGTGTGAGAGAAGTGTGAAAAACTTGTTGCACAATATTTTCTGCAAGTACTGATGCCAAAGCTTTTCCTCCTCCTACATTAATACCAGCGCAGCTTCCCGAAGTGAAAACACGGCTTTTTGCTTTAATAACACACGGCTGAGAAACAGCCTTGTACTTAAATGATTGTCTGTGTAAGCTCAGAATAACAAAACGTATGTTTAAAAATATTTATTTTCAAATATTTCACAATATCCAGGTTGATTTATAAATAATTCAATATAACATAATTAATATCAAGATATTTTAGAATGTAAACTTAATTTGTTAATTTCTTTTAAAACAGTATTGACGATATTTTTAAAGCTTATTTTGATGGTAAATACAGAAAGAAAACAAGCCATACAAGTGACTGTGCAACACCAACTCGAAATCCAAAAAAAAGCCTCACCTCCTCTAATAAGACACTTCATTATCTGTTACAAAATTACTTTAATTTTAAAATCATGTAACATACATATATAATCTATTAGACATATAAAATAAACAACTATATATATAGTCTAAACTTTTTTTTGTTTTTTACATTCTATTATACAATATATTCAATGTTTGTTTCTGCACTGAAACTGCAGAAATGTCTGTGCACCAGATTTGTTTTGTTCATGTCCTGACGACACAAAGCATTGATCGGACTGCTCACGCTTACATTTAAGGTTGTCGGTCACTAATTTACAAATCAGAAAAAGTTGAATGTGATTAAAATCACATGCTTTCAAAAAACAATGACACTCAATGAAAAAACCCACGAAGAAGAAAAGCACTCAGAAAGGAAAAAAAAAAAAACAGAAAGGTGCTGTAACTACTGCTGAGGACGAGACAAACGGTACCGACTGAGCAGATGGGTTATTTACAACGTCTGTGAAGCAATACACACCTAAAAAAAAAAAAAAATCAAATCATCTTGCATCCAAACGTGGCAGAGACTGGGTGATTTGTCCAAAGCAAAATAATGTAACCCACATCTGGAGCACAACGCATGAACCATCTCAACATGATTCATTCACAGTTTAATGAGCCCCTCAATCACCTTTGCAAGGCAAATAACAGCATGACGACGGTTATTTTGTACACAAACGTGGACTGAAATCTTCTGAGATGGAAAACAATCTCAAGGGGAAATTACACTGTGATTGACTGACAGGTTGAAAATTACGAATTTTCAAAAAAAAAAAAATGTCTTTCAGTGAAAAAAATAGTCATCTATGGCACCTCTGAGTTCCTGGCTGAGCTGAACTTACATGGTTTCTGTTGCTATACCAAATGTAGACGTATACAAAGGGAGATCCCCCTCAGCCGTCCAAAAGATCAGACTCTGATGATGATGATGTACAATTGCACTTTTCTTAACAGCTAAAATGAAAGTCATTAAAGTGAACCTCGCAGGCTGACGTCAGTCATTTTTGGCTGAACTATAAAGACACAGCTGGACAGCTGTTCCTGCTTGATGGGGACAAAAGGATTCAGATTCTTCATTTAATCTTTTTTTTTTCCACGAACACAGTGAACATTACGACCTTTTACTCCAGGATTTCTGTTTTTGTTACCACGGTTTGGGGAAAAACTACCGCTATACACCACCTTTAAACAAAGATACTGCTGATATCAATGCTTGGAGGAATGTTAGGACATTTTCATTAAAAAAATACTTCCATACAGTAGAATTTACATGGTACAATGGCTTATTATACACCTCTATATATACATCATATATTTGTTGTGAAACATTTAAAACAGTATAAATTAACATTCTTCTTTTTCAGATTGACATTGCACATAGGAAAGTGTAAATCGGCACTGAACGTACACGTTCTGACAGCTGTCATGTCGTCCACGCTGAGCAGCACCAGTCTTGAAAGCGACTCTGACGCAGATAACTTGACTGTGTTGCAGCTGCGACCAAACCGTCACATTACCGAGCGTGAAGGGCTGCTTTTCACAAAGTGTAGTTCCACAGCGAGGCCTTCGGGAAACGCTGAGTCGAGAGAAAGGGTTTCCTGCGGAGCTGGAAACAACTATGTAACCCAGGGACAAATTTAAAGATAGATTTTTAAATTCAATTGATGAAGTCAGACTGTGACGCAGGCAGCTTCTGTACAGCATGCTGTTACAAGCTGTCTGATTGTCATTAACTACACACAGATTCACACCTGTTTCTTTAGTGTGTTTTCTTCCTGGATGGCATTCAACGGCAAACTCCAAACTGTCTAGAGTTGCAACAATCAATCGCTTGATTGTCAACTAATTGACAACTATTTTGATAATCGATTAACTGGTCGTCATCTTGAGCTTTGGGAAACATTAATGGGCATTTTCCACCATTTTTTGACATTTTATAGACCAAACAACTCATTCATTATTAAAGAAAATGATGGACAGGTTAATAGACAACAGGATAATCGTTAGCTGTAGCCCTACAACTGTCATCTCACCGTTATCACAGCGCTGCAGTCTCTAATCGGCAGCTTACTTTCATATTCAGAATGACTGTTTGAGATAGGAGTGCAGTTACAAGAGCTGATTAGCTGCAGCACAATATTGCCTTCACCGAAGAATCTCTCAAAACACGCTGGACTCAAAAGATTGTCACAGAAGACGCACAGTATGAGAGGAAGATTGTAACATATTATAAATAGTGAGAGGACTGGCTTCCAGATGAATGAACAATAAAATGTCAAATGTAGTGTTTTAGTCGTCACTGCAGCTATATGTTAATCTGAACAATTAGAGCTGCAACACTTAGTCGACCAATCGATCGATAGAAAAATAATCGGCAACTATTGTGATAATCGATACTGCTGTAATAGTAAGTTTTCATGCAAAAGTGGCAGAAAATGCTGTTTTCAGCCTCTCAAATATGGAGATTTCGTGCTTTTCTCTGTTTTACATCATGTTAAACCAACAAAACAAGACATTTAAAGACATTACCTCGGACTTAGATTTTTCAGTATTTTCTGACAATTTATAAACCAAAATTAATAGATTAAAGTAGAAAATAATTGGCAGATTAATTGATTGTGAAAGCAATCATTACTTGCAGCCCTATGAACAACAATGCATTGGAGGTTTCTACATTTTCAGTGAAAAATTGTCGCAGCATTTTTGTTTTTTTAGTAGGAGACAATGTATTGTGTTGTAAATGAGCTCATTTGGTCACGATTAGAGCGTTGCATGTAGTGAATTCCCAGATGGTTGAATAAACCAAACAAAAATAAATGACCAGAATGAACAGGAATGCAGAGTAAACAGGGTAATACTGATCATAAATATCCAGGTAGCAGGCAGAATCTCTCCTAAATCATATCCAAGATATTTCAATCACCAAGCTTACACTTCTGCAGCATTTTGTTGATGTACTGTGGTGTGGAAAACTACTATGAGCCACCTGTTCTTGCACTGAACCATTAACCCAGGTTGGGTAAGACATTAAGACCAGCATTGACCTTTCAATGTCTAAAGGAACACATAAAATCCATTACAACCTTTGTGTATAAAACTAGTTTCTTAATCCCATATATTCTTTTCAAATATATATGTAATAAATAAAACATGATGTGAATTAAGGTTTCAGTAAATAGTTAAATGAATCTTATTAGCAACTATCATTTGGACTTTACTGATGTAAAGGTTGCGAAAAGCATCCAATATATATTCATAATGCATCCGTTACAAATCTAGATGCCATTTGTTTAAATCTGATGCGGAAAAATAATAAATTATGACCTATGAAAATATAAACTTTGTATTCCAAGTGGACCTGAGCTGGATTTTTAAAGCCGTAATCAGACACAACCATCAAACCGCACTGTGGATGAACCAACAGTTAAAGGCACAAATTATTCCCCCCTCTGGTAGCTTGTTCAACTGCAGAGCTCATCAGAGGACTTCAGAGCTGTGTTGTCCTTCTCAGTGAGAAGTGGTGGGACGGCTGTTACGTCCCGTCTGCAGTCCCAGATTGAGGCTTTAAAAATCTAGATAGACCTTTCTAATAATCGGAGAATATTCCCCCCAGTATCCCAGTGTAGCGCGTTACATTTGAAGTCTTACCGAACCTTATTTCAGATATGACTTTGTCATCTCACCGCTGCATGTTTCACAATAAAGCCCCTCTCTAGTGACCATGAACATACCTGCAAGAAAATCATTGTTTTTAGGGATGAAATGAGAGCGACTGGTGACGTCTGCCAACTGAAATAAACACTGATGTGGAGTTCTCACGTACATAGATCCCTTTTATGAGATGAACCATTTCTACTGGAACTAAAAATCTGGACCAGGGGTGATGATTGTAGGTCACCGGGGAGAGGTGTCGAGACCATTATTAGTGAGGAAAATATAAAATTAATTCATGGGCAAAAATAAATATTCTACCTTTGGGTAGGGGGCGGTACCAAAGTGCAAACAGACACTTATAAGGAAACTCTCTTAGATGAAAAACTTCCATGTGGAAACATGTGAAAGTGGTGTCTTCTTGAGAGCTTTGATAATCCACTTGTTCCAGCAGCTTCATGGAGAGTGACGTGGGCCGGCGATGAAGGGCCCGGCCCCTCAGACTCTCCTCGAATCCTGCAGGTGACGCCGGGTCAGTGCAGCCTCTGCTTCACTCCTGTGATTCGCAAGAACCAGCTTCTTCTGAACGGGCAGCTTCACATCAACAGTAAGGTCACTAGGAGCAGTCTATCCACGTTCAGGCATTTCCCGTCGTACAAGTTGATGTCAGGTTTCGACTTCCAAATGCCACCAACGTGTTGCGGCCTACGCGGCGACAACACAGAGAAAGACCTCGGCGCTCTAACATGGTCCGCAGCACTATCGAGTTAGCATATTTCGGAAGTCTGAAACACTGCCAGTCTGGTTTTGGGAATGTTGGTATTGCCTTTGTTGCTGTTGTGCCTGTTGCTGTTGCGGCAGCTGCTGTGTTTGTTGCTGCTGCTGTTGGATGTATCCCACAGTGCTTTGCTGTGGGACATTAGTGGTGTGTAAGAATGTTGGAGTAGATCCACTGTGGACGAGTCCTTGAGCCATCTGTGGACACACGAGAATCTCTCTTAAACTGTTGCCATAAGAAATTGTGTATACAGGAGTGTTTTCTCTCAATATTAAAGAGATAGTTCAGGTGTTTTGAAGAGGGGTTGTATGAAGTATTTATTAACGGTGGGACGGTTCATAAAATTCACGGTTCAGTTCATGGTTCGGGGTCACAGGTTTCAGTTCGTTCGGTAAAGCAGTAAACGTTATTTATGGTACAGCAAGAAGGCCAATTTTAATTTCAATTTGAACAGCTTTTTATTTATTTGCCAAAATAAGTCAACTGTTTGCCTGAACAACAGTAGACTAGGCTACTAGCCACTGTGTTATTTAAAAATAATTAATGAATAAAAAACAAATTATAGGCTCAGGCCATCAACAAAAAGTGCATCAGGGCAGCCAGCACTTGACCCTTTTTAAACAACAGTAACGTGTCTCTCTATTCCCTTCGGGGCTGTCCGTCATGTACTGTAGGTAATAACTGCCTCGTACAACCCCACTTCAAAACACCCCAACTATCCCTTTAAGATGCACTCTGCAGTGCCTAAAGAGGGAGGTAAACAAGAGACGTGAGTGGAGCAAATGAATCATCACCAGTATGACTAAACGGTATTTCTAATGCATAACATGAACACAACCATTGCTTCCTGGTGAGAAATGATCCACAGTCCATTAACAGTCATAATACTTTTTAAGACTAGTGCAGAAGAAGTCAGTGTGCAGTATAAATGAAGCTTTTTCTTACTTTTCTGCTTATCATTTGAGGACAGTGTTTTTGTGTAAAGAAATGAATAAAAAGTTTTGTAAAAAGTAAAAAGTTTTGTAAAGATTTTAAGCTTAAATTATTACTAGAACAATATTTTTACAGTGCCCAAACTGCACATGAGAAATTGAATTAGAATTTAACAAAATGATGGCAAACTTAAACAGTGCGTCCTTCAAGAGCAACTAAATGAACAGTTATTACTGTCACCAAATATCAGGTAGCAGCTCTGTGGCTGCTCCAGAGCCCCAGCACCATTATATTTTCCTTTCACCCATTAATAGAACAGACTGGTCTGTCCTAAACATGCATTATAGGCCTATTATACTTCAACTATGACATTTAACTTGTTGGCTAGCAGAAAAAAGGGTGCATTTATTTAGAGAGAGAATGAATTAAAGCCCTGACACGGAGGTGGGATTGTTGTTCTCAGTACACGGCAAAATGCACCTCTGTTTTATTTTTTTTTTTTATATACAGTAAATCCGGCGAGAAGTTGTGGCCCTTCTAGCTGATCTATAGTCGGCGCTTAAATCTAAAGGTGAACGAGTTTTCGGCATCAGGGGGACCTGCCAGAAGAGATATGGCTCACAGAATCAGTAATCTCAATTAAAAGTTTATTGTCTTTATTGTTTTTTTTAAATTTTCATTTGTATTTATTTAATTAATATGCTTTGTATTGTTTTTATCTATTGTATTATTTTAGTGTGTATGTGTATGTGTGTGTGAGTGTAGAAGGATTTAGTTAAACTACTTATGAACTGTATTTTTCCAGCAGGCTAACACAATTTATCTATTGTACATTTTCTTTGACGGCTGGTGACTTGTGTTGTCCCTACTGGACAAAGATGACAAACCTAGTCTGGAGAAAATAATGTATTTTAACCTAATGGATTTTAGATTACATCACAGCTTTGCTGCAAAGCCGAGGTCTTGGAGTGATTGAAAATAGCATGGGTCTCTAACAGCCTGTGAGAATTACACAGTTAATAGCTTGTTGCTGTGGTAACGAGGGTTTCAGATGCAGTGAAATGCCTAAAATGATCATAAATTGGTAAATATAAAGCTGTGGGTAATTTAACTGAGCAACATTACGCAACAAGCCATCACATTTTACTTGCTGTTAAAGTCTAGAAAAATTAAAGACAATAATTTACACGCAGTGACTAACATTGCTGCATCGCTACACAGCAGCAGGAGATCGTACCTGAAAGAACTGCTGAGGCTGCTGTAGCTGCAGGGAGTGCTGAGAAGCCTGAGGCTGGGCTTGGTAGGCCGACTGGGACTGGTTTGCGATGAAACTGTTGTGTGGGATCATTATGGGGGACGTGAAGACCGGGGAGGGCACGAGGACGGCGTTGCAGTTGACCTGCTGCATGGAGAACGACGGGGCGATGATCTGCTGCTCCAAGGTGTATCTGTTCGGACGGCACAACGGAGAACTTCAGGCACAATATGAAATAGCACCTTGCAAACAGACAGGCGTGTGTGTGTGCGTGCAGTATAATTGAACAGTTCTCACATGGTTTGTGAAATGCCCATGTTGCACTGGGAAGGCTGTGAGGTGACGCTGCTAGTGGGAACCAGCGTCTGCATTGGCTGGTTGAGGAGCATGCTGCAGGAAATAAAATATGTTACTGGACGAACTCAATCTGTGTTATGAATAACTCATTATCAGAGGAAATTGTCAGGCTGAATTTCACATTTATGATAGAAGAAGAAGAAGAAGATCAACCTTTATTCGTCCGAGTGGGGAAATAATTTACACTCTGTTTTAATTATACATGGTACATGCACACAAACACACACACACATGAGTAATGGAGAGATGTAGAGTGATGGGGCTGCTCCTGACAAGCGCCCCGAGCAGTTGGGGGTTTGGTGCCTTGCTCAGGGGCACCTCGGCAGTGCCCAAGAGGTAAACTGGCACCTCTCCAGCTACCAGTTCACACTCAGTTTTTGGTCCATGTCGGGACTTGAACCGGTGACCTTCCGGTTCCCAAGCCAACTCCCTACAGACTGAGCTACTGCCGCCCCCAACAAATGATAAGCGACATATTGTCTCTCACCGTAGCTGTCCGTCTTGGTTGAACTCATCTGTGTGTCGTTGGTTTACGTCCTGCAGAGACCTCGTGTTGGTCTGAGAGAACATCATGGGGTTGCTGTAAAAGGGCATCGTCACACTTGTGTTTGTCTGCACGGGCACACTTGCCGACTGTGCCTGCCCGCTCCGTGCAATCCTCTGCTGGACCTAAGATGGAACAAAGCAAACACAATGGCGCCAATGTGGAAGTGCCTTAAACTTGCATTCTTTTTAACAACCAGCGGGGAAGACTCCTCTGGCTGCAAAAAGAAGCCTGATTGTATAGAAATCTATGAGAAAATGACCCCACTTCTCACTTGACTTATTATCACAGTAAACATTGTAATCTTCAGGTTTCAACAAGTCAGATTTAGGGACTCTTAGAGACCTTTTTAAGACCATTATGAATGCAATTTAAGACCCTTTTCATGTCCATTTAAGACCACTGTGAATGTTATTTAGGATCTATTTCATGTCCATGCTGGCAAGAAAATACTAAGGATATGAAAGAAAATTGGAAAAATCAATATTGCAATTGCTGCTATATGAGTGATGCTTCATTACCGAGTGTTAAGTCCAAAGCACCTCAGCTTTTGGTGTAGGTTCAAATGCTGTCTGGATATAGTTTTGTTATGGTGTGCTCAAAAAACAAAGCATTTAAAAGCAAGATAGACCTGCCAAAATTAGATTTAAGATATTTCATAGTATTTTAAGACTTTTGGGGGCCTTAAATTCAGGTTATTGGATTTTAGACTTTTTTAGACTTTTAAAAACCCAGCAGGAACCCTGACATATGGTTTTATGGTCTCACTATGATGTTCATTTAGTAAATTATGGTCCCATTTAGAGTGAAATAGACCATAAAGCAGGGGATACTTTAGGGCGTGGCTACCTTGTGATTGACAGATCTCAACCACAGCATTGTCTGAGTTGTCTGTTTTCATCATAGAACTTTAACCCTTTCACAGCGTGTTTTCAGTACATGAAAGTTAATTATAACCTTTTTGGTCATTTGAAAATGTTTTATTCAGCGTTTGGTTGCATTTAACTCAAGGCTCTTATGTCACTTCTGGGTGCAAAAAAATCAACATGGCGATGGTCAAATGGCGAAGACCTGGCTTCGAAACGGCAGTCCACAAACTAAAGGGTGACGTCAAGGTCCAACTCTTATTTACAGTTTATGATTAAAACTACACAGTCTTACTACTACAGACTACTACAAGTATAATGAGGCAGAAGCAAAAAAAAAAACAACTACTTTTTCAAAATTAGGTTTCAGTGTGTTTTTGTTACAATGCAAACGAGCACAAAATGAAAACAGCATATGGCTGAGAAACTGAATACCACACTACCACCTGTTGTTGTGATGTTTATACCTTTCAATAACAGACTGGCATTAACGGTTGAATCCATAACCTGCCTCCTTTTGTGTTGCCAGCACCAAAGTAGGCTGAGTGTTGTTAGCTGCTAATGACTGAAGGTAATTTGATTCAATATTATCCTCTTAACGTTAGAGGACAGCTTTCCAAACAGCTGTGTTTTCTGACAGTTGTTTCAGATTTATGACTTAGTGCAGCTGTGTACCTGCGTCGAGGGCGAGCTGTTCTCTCTCAGGAGGGAGTGAGGGGATGAGCTGTGGGCCCCGCAGGACGGTGGTTTAGGGTGGCCTGAGAGCTGCCTGATGACCCCCGACTGGCTCTGCTGGGCCGGCCTGCCCGAGCCCTGCTGCTGTTGCTGCTGCTGCTGCTGCTGCTGCTGCTGCTGCTGCTGCTGTTGCTGCTGTTGCTGCTGCTGTTGCTGCTTGCTGCTGCTGCTGCTGCTGCTGCTGCTGCTGCTGCTGCTGCTGCTGCTGCTGCTGCTGGGCCTGGCCAAAGTCATTGTGGATAGGCTGCTGTAACAACATCTTACACACACATAAACAGAACATATTAATCTATCCTTCATTTACTTAAAGTAGAAGTTTGCCTCCACAGTGTTTTTTTTTTAAATACCTGTTAATTACATATGTAAAAACCTAGGGCTGTCAATCAATTAAAATATTTAATTGCGATTAATTGCATGATCATGATTAATCACACATCATTTGTCTGTTCAAAATGTCTCTTAAGGTGAAGATTTGTCAAGTATTTCATACTCTTATCAACATGGGGGCAAATATGTTTGATTTATGCAAATATATGTATATAATTAACAATACAAAACAATGACAAATATTGTCCAGAGACCCTCACAGGTTCTGCATGTAGTATAAAAATATGTTCAAATCATAACATGGCAAACTGCAGCCCAACAGGCAACAACAGCTGTCAGTGTGTCAGTGTACTGACTTGACTATGACTTGATCCAAACTGCATGTGATTATCATAAAGTGGTCATGTCTGTAAAGGGGAGACTCGTGGGTACCAGCTTTGTAAATAACCATGACAGCTTCTCATCGCCAAAATGTTGCGTAACTTTGTCCTCCTTCTCAACAAGCTAATATGACATAGCAGTCTTTCTAGATTCATCATGATACCTGTATCTTCACTCTAGCTTTAAAACTGTTGCTAGTTGCATTGATGCATTAAAGAAATTAGTGGCATTAAAGCAAATTTGTGTTAACGCATTATTATCGCATTAACTTTGACAGCCCTAATAGCAAGACAAATTAGTGCAAAAAATAAGGCTCAAATGCTACTCTGTTTATCTTTAGTCCCTCTGTTCACAGTTTATTCTGCAGTATGTCTGCAATACCTGTACCTGTTGCATGGAAATGTGTGTTTGTTTCAAATCACAGTTCGTCTCATGTCACCTTCACACCCAGCAAGGGATAACATTTTGACAACTTCTGTTATGCAAACACTCCCAGAGTCTCTTGTCTGTGCATGTTATGGGGGCCAAATAATGGCTAGCGTGCTTGCGGCTGAACTGGTCTGTGTTGGCCTCTTGGTGGGGCCCTTCCACCATTACTGTGAGGGGTTAGCTTACAATATGTTGACTTTGAACAGCTGATAAGTAAATGCCTGATAATTGTTTATGTCTAGATTTAGTCTGCAGCTATCTATTTTTTTTAAAAGACATTTAGTGCTGCATGCCATGGGGAGTTTTCGCTTTTATCTTTGTGGGAGAGTTACCTGGAGATTAGCGAGGTGAAGCTTCTCCTTAATGTCGTGCAGCTCCTGCTGCTGCGTCTTAATGTCAGCTTGCAGAATGCGCGTCCTCTCCTCCAGCTGCTCCTTCAGCTGGTTCATTACACAGAACTGAGGCTGCTGCAGCTGATACATGGGCGACTCTGCTGCTGCTGCTGCTGCTGCTGTGTTTGCTGTTGCTGCAAAGACATGATCCAAAAAAGCAGTTAGAAACAGACAGTACCTCAGTTGTTTCTTTTTTTTTCACCATCTTTTGTACAGTAAACAAAGCACATGAGGAGATAATCAGTTAGTATGAGTCATATAATGGCTTATTCTTGTGATTTCTCACACTTTTTCCATGAAATTGGATTTACAGGTAAAAAACAATGATAAGGATGAATGATTGCCTGAGAAGAATACAAGCAATATGTGGACAGTGACGAAAAAAGAAAGACATTTCAGATATAATTGTTCTTTTTAACTGTCTTTCTCACACGGTTTTCTAACAATCCTTTAAATGGACCTGGAGGTGCTGGAGGTGCAAACAACAGATGAAATAAACGTAACAATAAGATATTGCGCACAAACAGAGGAGAGGAAGGCGGCAGGCAGGAGGAGAAGTCTAAGCACTAACCATTGCGGAGTGCTTGCTGCAGGTAGGAGAAAGGGGAAGGCTCAGTTGGGGAACGAGGTCAAAGGAATTTTGTCTTTGTGCCAAACTCTACGAGGGAAAATGACACAATTTAGTATCTGTGACATGAGACTGTGTCAACTTTGTGCGGTTGTTTCCCAATGCACTGACCATCTTATCTCCGAAGACAGAGACACGTATACGTTGCCAACTGACCTTTGAACTACTGGGCTGGAGTCTGGCGGATGTCTTCTCTGTCCCGATGGAAGCAGACTGCCATGACGGTGTGCAGGCCTCTGTGTAGGAGTTAGCTGCTGCAAGACAGACAGGTCACCTCTAAACACACTTCAGTAATAGTAGTCAGTAGAGGTTATGTTCAGTTATTATCGCTGTTTTTCTTTGTCAAGCAACCGCTGACCTGCAACAAAGGCAAGATACACCGAAAATCTTGATGTTCTGCTCATTTCAATTGTAGGATACAGTTTCTTATACATCCTTTAAAGGAACAGTGTGTAACATTTTGAGAGATGTATTAACAGACATGGAATATAATATTCATCACTATGTTTTCTTTAGTGTATAATCACCTGAAACTAAGAATCACTGTATTTTCGTGAGTTTAGAATGAGCCCTTATAACTACGTAGGGAGCGGATCTAGCCCATAGGAAGAGCGCTGGTCGTTGATGCCAGTTTTCCTGGTGGCCAAATGGTGATACTACAACTTCCATGTCAGTCACATGACATCTTTTTCCCGTAGACTTATATTGGGAGAGAGACATCTGTAAATCGAAGGATAATTTCTTTTTAAGGTAATTCGACTTCCCAGTACAAACACTCTAACAGCCCCTAAATCATTATGTCCTCAAAGTTGTAAAATACACTAATAATGCATCCAGAGTATATAATCTATAATATATACTCCATCCTCCGCTTATGAGGATGAGACCCAGAATGAGACTGGAATGAGGGCTTGGAGGCGGAGTTAGCAAGCTGTGACGACAGTCTGATGTTATGACCCTGTGACCGAGCGGATGCTACTGCACCTGCTCCATGGGCCATTGGTCATGAGATGTGGAAGATCGCCAAAAGATCTGGGTACTTCTCCAGTCAGGAGTCGAGCCATTTTGGCATTAATAGGAATGAACGGGGCCCCGCCTCCAACGCTGTATCTAGTTCTCTTTATACATTCATGGAGCAGGTCCTCTCACAGAGACCGCCATCTTGCTCTGTCATGTTTCTACAGTAGCCAGGGGCGAAAGTAGTACGATCCGGTACTCTGCACCACTAAAAGATTCAGTGTTGGTATGCAATAAACAGGAAGCAGCTGTCTACAAAACCCATCACTCATGGCTGCTTTTCCAACAAGAAAACATCATCTGCTAACATTATCTCAACATGTAGTTAACACAGGTTAGCTCTTTCAAGGATAATATGTTTTTGGTAATATGTTTGTTTGTACATGCACTAAGGTCTTTCAGATGGGGAGCGACAATCCACCTGGATATTAGCTTGGATCCGTGGGGTCTGACTGCACTCCTCATGCAGAGAAGCGCTCCACAAATAAATGCCAGGCGCTATGCGGGGCAACCATGGAAACAGCATCTGTGCGCTACTGTAGGCTACTGTAGGCTACTGTAGGTATCCCTGCTGGTACAGCTGTGTGCTGTAAAAAATATCCCTAATCACAGCTCAATTTGCCAACAATGCTGTTTCACTTTCATTAACATTGCTAGATAGGACATTTGTGCTGCTTTCCTGTCAGGTCAGAACAATTGGAAAATATGCAGCACTTTCACCATTTAAATAAATAATTTGCTATACATGATGTCAAGTGTTTCTATTTTCTTTCTACACCATACAGGCAATGAATCGTGGGTTCAGTGGTGCATGAAGCTGGGGGGTGGGAGGAGAACAATATTAAGCAATGATGGTTGGGGTAGCCTTGTAGTACAGGCAAGAAATTCAATCTACTTTCACCCCTGACAGTAGCCCAGAACGGACAAACCAAACACTGGCTCTAAGAGAAACTTTGATGTTTTTATGTTACCTGAAGGCCACCGTAGTTCTCAGACATGTTTGTGAAACTGCGGTTAAGTGAGCTGAAGAGCGCAAAACCGTGGGACCACCATCCGCCGTCTGACTTCTGTTGCTCCTAAAGTAGTGTTATTATAACGATGGCCTCTGACTGGCGGACAGCATTAGCATGGTTTTGCACTCTGTGGCTCACATTACTCTAATCTTAGAAAGGGAGAAGTGAGTGGTGGTGTATTCACAACGCTAGATGCTGCCAGATCCTACACACAGCACCTTTAATCTGTTAATCATTCCCCAGTCAGTGCTGTGCTCGTAACTGCAAGAACAACTTCATTGAATCAATATTTTTCTCTCACATTCAATAATCTCCTTCCTTTCTCAGTGTCCTTGTACTCTTTGTCATGAAAATGTGCATACAATATTCAACTAAATGTATGAGGTCTATTGACAAAAAACAAGTAATCAAATGCAAATGTAATTGCTATTATTGTATTAATAATACTGCAATGAACAGTGTTTGTGTGTTTTACATATTATTTGTCAGTTTTTTCTGAGCAGAGTAGCTATAGCCTTTCTAAAGGCAGAACAACTTATGAAATGCATTTCCTCTCTGGTTTTATAACAATACCGCCTCATTCTGCCTCTGACTTTAACCCACAAACTCTGATGCATTCAGCGGATGTTTTTTTCATCTAGGCCGACACGAAATGAAGAAGCAAAGAAAAAAACATCTACTAGATATTTTTCTGACAGATGCAGTTTTATGAATATGTCTTTGGAAATGGTGAATGTGTGGATATGTGTGGGAAGACAGCAGCAGCAGCAGAAGCTATGTTTATGAACAGTGACTGTAATGAATCTGCCTCTGCTGCTGTGTATAGTTCATAAACATGCAGATGGAAGTGAAGTGTTTTCATACGTATTAGACAGTGGGTGGAAGAGCAGCTGAAGTCAGAGAGGCTGGAGGCTCAAACAAATAGGGCACGTTAAAATAAGCCTTGGAAACATTTCATCATCGATGCCAGTAAGTGTTTTATTGACTTCTGCTCTGCTTAGTCTTCTTAAATCATATGTTAGGGGTGAATCGATTTTATTCTAAATTTTCAAAAAGTATGACCTACCATCTCCATTATTTTTGAGCCAATGAAATCCTGAACATTATCACTGATGCTGCAGTGGACAACAGCGGAGTCGGATTATTTGCTGACTTGGAATGTCTCACCATCTATGTATATTTCTCTACAGCAGAGAATCCCGTTTTTCAGCTAAATTCAGTGTTGAGTCACAGCTCCTTGAGCCATATAGGAGCAGCATTTCTGTACATATTGACCTGCTGTCGAGTTAGTTAGCACTTTAGGGAGCAGAGGGATGACTCACATGCTGAGTCTGACATCGCTGTGTGGGAGGACTTCCGGGAGCTGTGGGAGGATACTGAACGTGCACCACTGTTTCTGTCCCGCGGAGGGTCCAGCGTGGAGCAGATGTCCAAGTACAGCTCCTGGGCCTGGAACACAAAGTGGCGTTCAACGTCGAGGGTCTGATCTGAAATACTGACCTTGTGATCATCACCTGCTGTACGTAAATGGGGAACATAACTCTTACCTTCACTGAAGAGGGCGCTATCTCAGGTGGAGACAGCTCTTCAAAGCCAAACGCTCTCCTCCTTTCAGCTCGCACTTCAGCATAACTGGAGAACAACACATAGACAGTGTATGCCTGACAACTGTACAGCTAATTTAACCTTAATCTAAACACATTGTTATTTTTGCCAAGACAGCATATGTTTTACACCACGTGTCAAACTCAAGGCCCACGGGCTAAATCTGGCCCGGCACCTCATTTTGTGTGGCCTGCAAGGGCTTGCAAAGAATATATTATGCTTATCATACAATTCTCTGCCAATTTACAGAGGTGCGGTGTCCTTAAACTACATGTCCCACAATGATCGGAAAAAAAACATGAATTGTACCAAAATGTACACAAAAGAAAAGTTGATGCAGAGGGAAGGAAATTTAATGAGATGGAAAACAAATACATGTTTTTATGTCTTCTTTGCTACGAGGCAGTGGAAGTGCCCAAAGAATACAATTTACGGCGGCATTCAACACCAAACACGGAGCTACGTATGTAACACCACTGTCATCTACCACTCATGATCTCAGCAGATCAGCTGGAGGAACACAAACAATTTATACGCCACAGACTACACGTTGATCAGAGCACAGTTATTTGTTGTACTATAGTTCTGCAAAGTTAAACAAAGTTAATGTGATAAATTGTGCTTGACAATATTGGTGATTGTAAAAAAAAGACTTTTATTATTCACTTGAGAATTATTTTGATCTTTGATGGTTTCTTAATCTCATAAATTCATGGGCTTTATGTTACAATAACACATAGAAATGCCAGTATGTGCCCACATACAGTATTTTTGTTTACGTGCATGCATATATTTTCATGCACAAGCATGTGTTTTTGTTACTTATTTAATTTCTTAAATAAATTACATAATATTTCTGCTTGCAATTATTTTTCCTACACTTCTGCTTTCAGAGCTAATTTATTAATAAATTATTACTAAAACTAATAATAATCAAATGCAGAGGCAATTTTGTAATATGATCAAGAGTAGATATATTTGTATAGTCTTACAGTTACAACCGTCCCTTTGAGGGCGACCATAATGCTGATGTGGCCCGAGATGAAACTGAGTTTGACACCCCTGCCTTACACACATCCCTAATCCCAGGACAAAGTGTACACATCCCTCCCTTTGCAGGCTACATTCACATTACAGGGCTTCATGCTCAATTCAGATATTTTGCCCAGATTTGATCTTTTTGTCCAAACTGTTCCCACTCATGTTTGAAGTGACCCATATCTGACGTCACTGTGAATGGATTTTTACCCTGAAATGCCTCACATGCAACCAATAACTTCAGACACATGGAGTCTGCAATCCAAAAATACATACTGGAGTTGTTGGAGTCCAGTGACCGCCAGACTTCGTTACACATATTGCTCAATCTAACAGATCTAGTTCCCTGTTACACAGATGTTACTCCTAAATCATAACGTTTGACTTTGTATGAAGAATCTTGAAGAAAGACTTTTCATTTCAGCTGATATTTACCTTTAACAGCTTTTCTGTGAACTAAGTTAAATAAACTAAAGTAAGATGTGTGATATTACTCTTTGACATCCAGTCCATGCCATTTTTATAACGTGATTTGATTAAATCAGAGTTCTGCTTTGTGAAACATGACAAATTTACCAAAAGATCTGAACAATCTTTGATACGTCTGTTTGATCAGTTAATTTACATTTTAAATAACTGACAAGGCAAATAAAGTTTTCAACTGTTTCCTCCTGTCGGATGAAAACCTGTGTTAACATATTGTCAAATATAGCCAAGTATACCGGTAAACATCTACTCCTTCTAAAAGACAATTTATGATTACTTACAACTCATAAACAGACACTAACTCATTCGGCAGACATGATTTAACATAATTCTGTATCAATTTGAGCTCCACATAAAGTGAATAAAGGTATGTTTCCCAGATAAAGCTCGTCTGCCTTATCGACGCAGTTTACACATTTTTGTAACTGCTGATTTATTAAATTGGAGTTCTACTGTTCTACTGGGGCGGCAGTAGCTCAGTCCGTAAGGACTTTGTTTAGGAGGCGGAGGTCACCGGTTCAAGTCCCCCATGGACCAAGACCAACTGGTTGCTGGAGAGGTGCCAGTTTACCTCTTGGGTACTGCCGAGGTGCCCCTGAACAAGGCACCGAACCCCCAACTGCTCTGGGCGCTTGTCAGGAGCAGCCCCCTCACTCTGACACCTCTCCATTGACGCATGTATATGTACTGTGTGAAATTAACAACAGAGTATAAAACTGAATTTCCCTGGGGGGATTAATAAAGGTTCATCTTATCTTATCTTATCTTATCTTACTGAGTGAAACATGATGCTGAATTTAGCAGAAGAACTCTAATATAGAAACAGTCTTTTGTCAGGAGCGTTTCAAGGGACTGCTGAAATTTTGGCACATTTGCTTGTAATATGAACGCAGCCTTGGAGCATCCGCAGATGCCACAAACAGGCTTACCTGACGACAGTGTGAGTGCAGACAATGAACTCAGGTTTGGAGTTCCACTGGTGGTAAGTGATGTAGTAGTGAGTCTGCAACCAAATCCACTGCTGACCTTTGGTCAGGAAGCGATAGTAGCAGGATTTACCCTTTCCAAACTGCATTACTGAGGAGAGAAGAAAAATAATGTAAACCTATAACCTGTTTTTCAGAGATGGATTCCTGGATCTGGTGGTGGTGAGGAGTTACTCACGCTGCTTATGACACTGGGCTATAAGCTCCAAGTCATCCACGTGATAGTAATCATAGCCAGAAGTCCCAAGAACCTCAAAGGGTAAATACCCGATGATTGGTGAAGCTCTGAAAGAAAAACAGAAGATGATAAACACAAAAGAAAGCTACACTAAAAAGCTACTAATTCATAGGAGAAGGAATAAAAATTTTATAGTTTTTACCTGTGATCTAAAAACAGGAACTTCCATTCAAGGCTGTGTCTGGATGTGAATTCATCGCAAGGATCTTCCACATTACACAGATCCTAAGCAAAAATAACAATTAACAGTCCTATAATATTTACTTTTTGCCTTATTTGTTGGGAGACTAGAAGCTTATCCCCTAAATTCAGCATGAAGCAGGCTTTCAGATCAACTTTGTTCATAGATAACAGCAAAACTGATACGTTTTTCACCAGTACAATGTAGGCAGTCAAATCTCTTCAACTCCTTGAGGGTGCCGGCACCCTCGGCCGACCTAACTATCTTTCAGAGGCTGTAGCAGGCTCAGCTATAGAGCTAGAAGGTAATAGCATCATATGAAACTAGAAAACTTAAGAAATCCATTGGTACCATCCATGTCATACTAACTAATAGGAAAGCAGGTTAAATAACGCTCCAATGTTCCGCAAAATTTTTGCGAGGAAAAATTGCCAAGGGGCTGTTCTGTAAATGCAATTCTTGCAGAAATCTCTAAATATCAGGTTTTTGTTTTTTCTATGATGTTCCCCAAGGTCTTGGTGCCTTAATGTGGTATTTTTATAATATATTATTTTCATTGTTAGCAGATCTCAAGTGGTAAAAATAAATGTTAAATTTAGCACCAAATCTGTGTAACAAATGGTATCAATCCAAAAATTGCTGCAACAACTTGTGAGACATCAATGAGCATGGGGTGGTCATCATATACTTCCATCATAATGTTTTCAGATGGTATACACTCATTATTTATTTTAATTATTTTTTTTTCTGATTTATGACTAAAACAACTTGACACAGTGCTGAGCTGCATCTCACATTAATCTTCAGGTTCCCAGCTTTTAGATGGTGTACACCACTGTATCTCCCCATAAAGACCCTCTAAAAAAGACAAAAATGGATCTATGCTAAAGAGGAGCAGAACTGAAGAGGTTAAAAATAAAGTTTTGGAGATTTAAACATTTTTGAGGGAAAAATCCAATTCTTTTTGCTCGGTTGGTATAATGCTTGTACTATGAAACATGTCTGAATAGGTAC
Source organism: Pterois miles (assembly GCA_947000775.1). Taxonomy (NCBI): domain Eukaryota; kingdom Metazoa; phylum Chordata; class Actinopteri; order Perciformes; family Scorpaenidae; genus Pterois; species Pterois miles. Next base: position 16,631,090 of record CAMQGK010000052.1, read on the forward strand.
AGTCTGTTAGGTTTTGCTGCTCTAAGCGTCCAGCATTTGCCAATAGTGCCTGACAATTTTTGTCTACATGTATCGTATTTGTTTTTGTCACGGTCAACTGAGCTGTAACCTTGAAAATTCAAGTATAACATGAACAGACGGTTATGAAATCATACTGTGGGAGAAAATGGTGAAAAAGCTTAAAAGTAGTAGTTGAGGTGGTTTGTGTCTGAGAATCTGAGGGAAAATATATTCCATGTGTCATACGGTCCAGACTTTACTGTTACAGTCATCTGGCAAATTAGTGTAATCAGTGTCTTTTACAGTCTGGAACAAGTAGAGGGGGAGAACTGAAGCCTGTCCAATAGATCTGGTTCTTCTGGATCATTTGCTCTCTGAGCTCCAGCACATTTTAAGGCAGAAATGAAAAGACCTGTCAGACCTTTCATTTTTGGACTTCCCTTCGCTCCATCTGAATCTCCCTCTAGGTCTGGAATGAGTAGAGGTCAGTATTAAGCTGTTACTGCGATCTGAGTTGATCTCAACATTACACGATCTCAGAAAGGTTACAGAACTAATTTAAGTGTCCAGATTTCAACTTCGAAAGAGCACCTCTGGGATCAGATGTATCCTAATGATGTAATCAGTTGGAAGGTACACAGCGCGCAACCAGAAATCTCCAAAGCAATTATTCCACAAACACAAAACACACAACTGAGAGAGAAAGGCACAAAAATTATGATCCGAGCCGGTCTTACCTTTAAAAACTGCGGAGTGACTAATCGTACAGTAGCAATCAGGCAGACCTGCTCCTCTAGCGATGACTGCAGGCTTCTTGGTAACGTCAAATCCAGCCCGTTACAAGAAGATGTAGGCACTATATGACAGAAGACAAGGCATACACAGCTAGTTATGACATATATCTTAATTTTAAGAAATTTATATAAATATATATATGAGTGAAGATACTGAGTGAAGATACTGATATCATATTATATCACTGATGCCAACCATAGATTGGATTGTTGAAAAGGAGACTAAATAACGCTTGAAATTTATGCTAACTTTTTGATGACGAAAAACTGGCATGACCATATTCAAAGGGGTCCCCTAACCGTTGACCTCAAGGGTACCCACAAGTCTCCTCTTTAGAGACATACCCACTTTATGATAATCACATGTAGTTTGGGGCAAGTTATAGTTAAGTCAGCACACTGATTCAGTTTGCCATGTAATGATTTGAGTATATTTTTTATGCTAAATCCAGTACCTGTGAGGGTTTCTGGACAATATTTGTCATTGTTTTGTGTTGTTAATTGATTTCCAATAATAAATATATACATACATCTGCATAGCAGCAGCATATTTTCCTACTCCCATGTTGATAAGAGTACTAAATATTTGACAAATCACCTTTACACTTTCACCAAATAAAAAATGATAATTGTGATTAACTATGGACAATCATGAGATTAATAGTGATTAAATATTTTATTCAATTGACAACCCTATTTTATATATACACTTATAGTCACAGACTCTCTCTCCACTTCCTTACAGTTGTATTTTGAGTGTAATCAATTTGACAAAAAGAGACAAAAGGCACAATAAACAAAGTTAAAGATGACTTCTGACTGATAGCATTATTATTTTTATTTATTTTCTATAGATATCACAATAATATGGTGGTATCGTGAAGTGATAATTTGATATTGTGACAGCCCTAACTAGAAAATGTCTCCAGTAATTTCCATATTTTTTAAATTGTTTTGCATTGTTAATTGAGTTCCAACAATAAATATATACATATATTTGCATAAAGCAAGTGTAGTTGTCCATCCCCATGTTGATAAGAGTGTTAAACGCTTGAAAAGTCTCCCTTTATGTCAAATTTTGAACAGATAAAAAATGTGTGATTCATTTGCAATTAATAATCAGAATTAACTATGGACAATCATGCAATTTAACTGCACTAAATATTTCAATTGATTGACAGCCCTAATTTTCTTTTTGCATTCAGTTTGTTAAATTGAAGCAAATGAAGAAGATTTATGGACCTTAACTGCAATAAGGTTTTACTGAAAAGGACAAGATAAACATCCTTACCATTGTTATGAAACTTGAAATCTCCAACAAACTTGACATACTCGTATACAGGCGGCTCCTTTGGGTCAATGTTACCTCTGGCTAGATGACAACAAAATTCAATATGTGCCTCACCTGAAAAACAGCAGATTTTATTTTCAAAGGTTAGCAACAACCTATTTATAATACATCATTGTTATGACAAATTGTCTCAGTTCTTCATGAGGTGCTTCTTGATCACTCTCTAATGGGAACTCTCTAAAGGGGACTCTTACTAATGGAACATTTTGACCTTGACAAGACTTGAATTTCCTGCAAATTAACGATGTAATTGTGCATAATTTGCTAGTTACAGGCAGGTGGACAGGCCAAGGTAGTTTGGGATCCACTTGAAAAGGCCTTTTTAAGTGAATTAAATAAATATTTTTAAAAAGAATTTAAAAATCCACATCTTGAGTAACATGATTCAGCATCATTTTCACAGTAAGGAAGTCATTTTGCTTTTTTGTGCGAGACAAAAGCTGGATGTCTCTTTTGAAGCGTGCCAAAGAGATGATGATCTCTCCAGACTTGGCTCTGTGACAGTTTGCTATTTAGGCTTCTAAGTATCGGCTGAGACACACTAGCTCCTCACCATGGCTCCTTCTCAGAACAGCCCAATAGAAACAATGGATTAAGGTCAGTGTTTTAAGCCCCCAGATACTACATTGCTTTGGATTACTGTGCTAACATAACAGTGATTTAAAGTCTTACCTATGATACTAAGCTAGCTCCTATTATTAGCGAAGGGGCTAAGCATAGATCCATGCTAATCAGCAATCCAATAAAGTGTGGACCCCAGTTCAGTGACCTGCTCTAAATATAGAGATTTAACTCAGAAAAATCTTGACAAGAGTCAGACAAAGGCCTTATTACACAGAACTTTGAGCTACAAATGAAAAATGACAACTCTTTATGATGCCCACAGTATGTCTTTCACATGCTGAACTTATGACCCCACGATATGGGAGACAACCAGACGCAACACGGTGCTAGAAACAGACAGGAGCTAAACATGTGCAGAGAGGCCGCCCGGTAGGATACTCACTGTCAAGGAAGTCAGCAGCAATGGGGTCAGTCATCAGCATGTGGGATGATAGCAGCTTGTACACCTCCCCATGTTCCCGCTCCGGGAGGAAATTCAAGATATTTTGGTCCACCATATCTGACTGGTGCAAAAGGATAGATGACCTTTAAGCACTTTAAAGTAGTTTCAGATGCACTCAGAGCCTATGGCAGTTTGGAGCCAGTACATACAGTAATGGATGTAATTCATTTTCATTCATTACCATGAAAGAAGCTACAGAAATCTCTGTGTGGTATCATCATATCATCAACTGTCTCTTGTAAATGTGATTCAGGAACAAAAATAAAAAGAGCATCAAGGCAAACCTAAAAAGTAAACTTCCAACATGTCCTGGATCAGATCAGGTGAATTGTCGACATCACTTTATCAGTGCGGGTCAAATATCAGCTAATTAAAGGGGAAGACCTGCTAAATCAATAATTCCAATATGTTATTTCCATGGCCTTTTTTCCAAGTCACAGTTACAACATGGAAAATCATGTACACAATATGCTTGGCGTTCAAGTGATTAAGTCATGATAACAACGCTGCTAAGCAACGGTAATACTGCATTAACGTTGCTGTCAGTGTCTTAAAGCCACAGAGACTAACAATTTAGCAAGCTAGCAAGCTGGTAACATAACACACTACATGCAAAGGCACAATGAGAGAGGAAAAAGATGAGGCCACTGAGAATATCAACATTTTCCTCAGATATTATAAAATTATGAAGAAAAACAATATAAGACAAAAATTACAATGTATTAACTAATTATGCATCGCCATTTCTAATTCAACAAAAACGTCACGACTCGTGAACTCTGAGCTTTTAGAAACTTTTCACTTACGAGGTCGTGAAAACCACAAGAAGGGGGGCATCCACATGGTCTCTTCTCATGAACACGGTAAATACGACCGCAGATGAAGGCACCATAAGTCTCAAACTTGTGATATCATAGAGTATTAAGTCTGGAGCAGCACCGCACACAATGAACAGGAGACAGATTTTGTGGACCCACTGAATGTTTGTTTTCATTTTTACACCCAAATGAGGTTATTCTGTTGTAGTGCTCTCAGCTGTCAGACAGAAAATGTTCCCATATACTCAGATCGTTCCCCTGGGTGCTCTCAGTGTCATTGCTCCCCATTCATTGTCTATGGAGCAGCTCCACACTTCATACTCATTGACATCATGATAATGAGTTTTATCACTCAAGTTTTTGGATTTAGGAGAGAGTTGTTCATGCTTACTAATATTTTTTAGACTGTCTAGGAATAACATGTATTCATTTTTAAAATGGCCATAGTTCCCCATTCATATTGTGTAATTGGTCTATTTCTAATCAAGCAGCCTTCATACTTTATACAGTAAATATTCAAATTAATACAAAGGACAACAGCAAAAACAATACTAGTGTTAGCAAGAGAATAACTTGTTTCAGTTTCCTGACTTACCGGTAAATGGCCAATGAGTGAAGACACACTATCAGATACATATATGATGTTGCCGTCTGTAGTTAATGCTACCAAGAATCCATCTAGGGCCTGGAAGAAGAGAAGGAAATGGGGCACTCTGACAAGGTCATATGGTGTGAAGGTGTACATGAAAAATTGCACTCTTACATTATCACATATCATCAACATCTGTGGTGGTTACACACATTACAAAATGTTTTTTTTGTGCCCTATTTGCCTCAAAGTGTGTCCTCTGCTCCTACCACACTTATGGGCGCTGCTTTTAGATAACCACTTGGAAAAAGGTGTGAGCTTTGACAACAGCGAAGATATAACTCAGCTGAAAATTTAATTCTCACCATGTCATCTTGCCCAGCTCTCTATGGGCGTTTTAAGGAGAGTGTTTCCTTTATTATTTATTAACAATATTAATCAATGTCAGAGCTGTTCCACAAACACATCCTCCTGAGCTTTACCTCCAGCATCAGCTGAGTGAACTCCTCATTACTGAGGAACGAAGGCTTCCAGTCTTGTCTCACATCGCAAGTTTCGTTCTGCGCAGTGATGTCTGAAAAAGACAAGGACGAAGTGCAATGAACTTCTGCCTGAGAAGAGCTGCATTAGGTAATAACGGAAATAAAGGGGGAAATGAATAAAGGTGGGACTAAAAGTCGAAATAATACTCATCTCTCAGCATTTCTCACACTAAGAATACACGCTGTGTATATTTTCCTACCTTTCTGTTTCTGCAGGAAGTCAATGGTTCTCTGAAGTATGGTGGACTTGTCCATCTTGCGTGGATGGCCTTGACCCTGCAGCATGGTGCATAGCTCCTTGATGAGCACATTGAATTGGTCTCTTCTTTTCTTTTCTGATTTGTTACGAGATGCCCTACAGCAGACAGCACAAGAGGACAACTATAAATCTGTGGCATCACAGGTGGAAACACCTGTTTAAAAAGTTTATCCATGTACATCTTTTACCAAACAAATGCTTGCCAAGACACAGTTAGTCGCGGACAGATAGATACTATTCGATCGATACCATTTTCAGCAGCGGGGAGCTGTTTTCACGCTAATAAACCCAATGTGTGTTACCTGCTACACACCCAACAGCAGACAGACAAATTTAGCAAGCTAAAGAAGGAGACTAAAAACGAATGCTAATGTTGCTCCGTTTCTGTTAGATTGTAGGTAAGCAACTCTTTGCTATCAGCTACAGCAACTTAAAGCTGTGCATCTGTCAGCTTGTTGAGGATTTCCTCTGCACCCAAAAGTGATTAATGCAGCTTTAATGAGAGAAAGGATTAAGTTTATGATTTGAGATGGCTCTTTTAATCTAGAATTATAGAAAGCCAAAATATTTCAAATCATTCCCATCTACCATTTTAGTGGATTCAGGGTTTATGCAGTTAAATTACATATTTCATCAAACAGGGTCAAAGAAAGTATTTTGGGGGAACTGGGACAAATTTGTAGAAATTAGACATAACTTCCCCAACATCATACACATTATACAAAAGATGGCATTTTTTTTATATTTTTAATATATAAAGAAAAAGCTTTTCCATAGTCAGACACCAGATAAGTGTCACACCTAGAGCTCTTCCATGGAGAAATAATTCAAGTCTCTAAAACTGTGTGAAATATTACATTATAGTAGATAGCTGAAAGGAAGCAGAAGCGAGAGGTGACAAAAGTAATCATCACTTCTGAATGTATTTTTTTTTTATTCTAAAGTTATGCTCTGATAGACATTAATTATAATGTGACACTGAAGCTTCAAGCTCCTTTTGATAACTACGACTAAAGATGCATGTTTTCCATCCCCGTGACTTATGGAGTGAGAAACTAGAGTTTAATTTAGTATAGCTTAGTACACATGCATATAACATACTGTATGTTCAGTCAGACACAAGACCAAACAGACAAACAGAAATATAAACAAAAAGACTCAAGTACTTTTTTGCCCTGTCTTTCTCATCTTCATCCATTAAATCGTCCATGCAGCTGTTGGTGCTGGAAAACAAAGGGGTACAAGGTAAATGTAGTTTCTTTGATGATGGAACAGTGTCATCAGATAATAGCATGGCATATTCAAATTTTGTCATAATACAGTGTTTACCCAGGCAACAATACCAGGACCCTGAAAGTGAAGCAGCTAAACAGAATTAAGCCATCATTAATTCTGGCTGTTTCTACATGTCAAAATGTCTTCTGCGAGTCAGATAAATTCAGGAGGTTAACAGAGACAAACTGTGAACCCACATCTATGTGCCATGATTCTCTTCAAATAGCCCGGTAACCCGGTTGAAGTGCCTTGTTTTTCGCCCGTATTTAACAGGTCACTGTGGCATGTAAGCGTCCTACTCTATTTTTGGTTTATGCTGTCTGTGCAACCTCAGGCTCACTCAGTTTGATAATAACAAGAAATATGGCGGCAACATGTGGAGTCACATTTTATGTATCTGTCAGAAGAGCAGAGGGAGGGCTTAACCAGCAGCCAGCGTTATCGTTTTTACACATTCCTGTTTGTAGATGTTTACTATCTGAGGCCACAAAGGCACGTGTGGACTTCAATATACTGTAACAAGTTCATCAAAGAACAATAATCATGAAGTCATAAAGCACTGAGGTATATGTAAACAGCTCCATCCAAATAAGACTTTAACCTGATTACGGCCAGTAGCAAGTTACCACAGATAAGCCATTTCAAGGAGTGCCACGAGACTTCTGCTACCCGAACCCGAGACTTTGACGGGTTTTGTTGGATTCGAGTCAGGTTTTGATGTGTAAATCTTCAGGCTTGGGTTGGGTTTGGTTATTTCCTAATTTACGCTAATCTAAGAAATTTCTCTCTTTCTCACTGTATTGTAACTGTGCCAGTTGTCTGCATCCATGCACATCATGTTTTACAAGTAGAGATAAGGGAAAGAAAATCTGTAGCATTAGCCTAGCGTGCTAATGGTGAGATATGGTAGAAAAAAGACAAAAACTATCACTCCTGGTTCAGGTTTGAATTTTAGGCTTCTGTACATATTAAGATAATATGAACATGGTAGCATTGGATAGGGATGAAGTTACTAGTACAGGTGTAAGATTATAATGTAAGATTATATGATAATATGACAATATGATACCACCAGCAGCTTTTCCATGTCCACAGTGAGGTTTCCTTTAATTGTCCTTGAGCCTAAATTTACTACATTAATTCATAAAAGGTGTTTTTATATTCATGTTTATTTAATCCATTTTCCCTTGTGCTTTATTGTGCTATAAAGTATATTGACAATTAAAGACTGTGGAAAAATATGCTGAATATTTCTTAGAAATAAATCGTCTATCATTTTGTTCCGTAATCCATAATCAACCCACATTCTCATCCATCCAATATGCCAACCACTGAAATATTAAATAGTAGCAGAAATGATGAATAAACAAGGTACTATAAGGAGAAAATTACAAAAAACTTGAATAAGTTTTTTGAACTGCTTGTACGCAATTAGCATGATAGACATTCAATTAAATCTGAGAGAGAAGAGATGTGGTTCATAAATTACATTTGTTTTCTTTTAAACAAGTGCGCATCAAATAAAGCCAAAGTTAATTATGTGAATAAAGCTTTCAACAAGGAAATACATGCATTTTGTATTCTAGACACTTTTAATGATTAACCAATAATAAACCCATTAATGCTTACACTCCATAACAGGAACTGCTTAAAATGTGAATCCCAAAGCTAAATTATTCCACTTCACTACCCAGGTCATGTCACAACTGGACTCTTCCTGGACATGAAGATCCTATATATGCCTACATAGAAAGTATTGTATATGGAGGGAGAAATCCAATAAAGACAACAAGGTGAAGTGAACTGGTTTTAATACTTACTCCCATTCCCTGCGGGTGGATGGACAGGGGCCCCCAAAGTCAGAAAGGTTGTCCATGCTCACTCCTTTTCCCAACCAGGCCCTTTCTGAAGTCTTATAAGTCCCATCCGCGCTGACCTCGTCTGAACACTCTTTTTTAAAAAAAAGAAACCTACCGTGGACCAGATGCCCACCACCTCCTCAAGTCCACCAAAGAAAGGCCAAATCCTGTGAAAACAGATAGAACTGATTACAGCATCCTGTATGGGGCCATTTTGTCAAGGACGATAAGTGTGTTGCATAAACGCAAAACGTTTTCTTTGGAATGCATTAATACAGGAAGATCCTCTATTCATCTGTTTAAAAAAAAGTCTCTTTTTTCACTACAAGGACTTAGTGTGTTTTGCTGGATAACTATTAATTATACAATGTAAAGTGTATTAGCAATGTTCAGCTAGTACCTGGGTACAGTACTTCATCACTGAAGAAGTGTTTTTGCACAGGAGGCGCTCCCCTGACCTAGAAAAAACGTCTGAGGCAGAAACCTCTTTTGATAACCCAGCATGAAAAGAGTGTAGAACAGCTACCTCCTTCACATCCTTTGTACAAAGCAAGCTTAAACAACAGGGAGCAGACACCTCCATTATAAACCAAACTAATAACTCACACACTAGCCATCTGCAGTGAAACAACATACGACTGCATTCAATTACAGATATTAATACATCGTCTGCATATAGTCTTTATGAGGTTAACAGAACATACAGTACACCATGTGTCATCAAATGCCAGCTGTATAACTGAAATAGTCACAGTACCAAAGGGTAATTGTTTTACTCCCAGCCACTTTTCAAGGTAGAGCTTCCAGTAGGAAAACTAAACACACTACTTTCCTTTAGCTTTGATTAAATTAGCTCCTGGTCTTGTGGTCTGGAAATATATTTATATATCAGTTATATCCAGGTTATTATTACAGTTGGTGGGTGATGTGAATTCAAGCAGTCATCGGTGTTTTTGTCTTTGTGGGTTTCATTTGTCTGAGTGATGTCTGAGTTATGTACACAAGAAGCCTCAGGGGAAATTAACATTACTGCATTTTCCATAATTTCAAACCAAAATGAGACCCATTGTCAGAGGAGGAATACTACATTAATAGCAATGTAATATGGTGCAACCCTGAATAATTACTCAAAAAACATTATGTCTGTCTAAAAAAACTGCATCCTGCACTTTGCTTCAAACCAGCCAGAGTTGAGTCTTTTGCCCTCTTGTAATGGAATAAGAGTACATTATAATACTGACATAGAGGTATTTAATTTCAGGCAGGGATATTGCCATACCAGAAATGTAGTAGTCTAATACCAGCAAAAAAACAAAACAGAAACAAAACAATAAATCCCATGTACTTAAACTTACCCTCCTTTATTACTGTATGCATACTGATTTTTGCCAATTTATTATTAATCCCTGATGATCCACCTCAAAGTTTCTGCCAAAAACTAAATTCTACAAGATTACATTTTAACACATCATGATAACATTTAATTTACCTATGCCCAATACTAATACTACTAGGGATGTTAATAATTAACAGTTAAATGGTTAAAAGAAATATTAATAATTAATTAAAAAGCTGAGGAAAACTCAGAGGAACGGCTTGTCACTTTAAGGAGAAAAGTTGGTCCACCTTAACAGCCCACCTTCAGAGAATCTGACATAAGGTCCTAAAAGTTGTAAAAAGCACTGATAGCCGAATCTAGAGTTATTTTCTTCCTCCGTTCATGTGAATGAGACCCAGACTGGGTCGACAGTGCAAACCATGACAACGGTGTGATGTTGGTACCCTGCGACCAAGTCATGTGACCGAGTGGACGCTACTGCATATGACCAATGGGCACAATGGATGCCGAAGATCGCCAAAAGATCTGGGTAGTTTCCCAGTCAGCAGTCAAGCCATTTTGGCTTCATGCGCCACTGAACAACTTTCATAGGAATGAACAGGGCCCTGCCTCCAACGCGGTATCCAGTTCTCTTAATACATCCATGGCTTGAGCCTTGTAGCATTTATTCACCGATAAACTGTGCACGCACTGCTACACCTGTTCAAAGCTATAACCCCACCAATAACCCCACACTGACCACTGCCACACAGTCTGTCAGAAACTTGCTAGTTACGCCTCGCTGACAGACTGTACCTGTGTGGCTGCGGGAGAGCACAAAGCTACCCAGCAATGCTAAAGCTGCTAGCGTGGTACAAACACACACTATTTGTCGGACACTCACTGTTAAGCCAGGCAGACACACAGCTGACAACCTGCTGAACTAGGTAGCAGCACCAAGGCTGCTACAGTAACGCACCCGGACGGGTGAACTCATTGGTCCATTTAATACTAGGAGATTAATTTATGGCACATGAGATATCTTTCCCTGTGTAACTACTGATAATGTCTATGGATCACCCTCAGTCAATTAATATTGTATTTTAAAGAGTAAACAAAAGTACTGTATACATGTTGGTCGTTAGACAGATCTTAATTACAAAATCCCGTTATGTGTAGGATTTGAAATCTGTGAAGAATGCATCCAACAAATTACACAATCTACCTCAGTTGATATGCCAAGAGTGACCGCTGTTGTATGTCACTTATGCTTTGACCCAAAGCTAAACCATGTAATATGCTGCTGTGTTTCAAAACCAGGCCCTGATGTTCATAGTTTCATAGTTCACTGTTTTCTGATTTTTTCCCCCTTTTCATATCACAAACTCTCTACTTTCTACACTTGACAGTAAAATCCTTCCAGGGTCCAAATCGCTGTTCAGCAGGCACATTCAACTTCGCTTTTACTGTGAAGCAACAAGTGTTGATTAATTCAACACATTATGTTTATCCTGTATACAGCTAATTTGCTAATTTTAGTCCCACTGCAGAAGGTGGCCTGGGGTGGGCCCGTCTCCTATCTCCCATCACCAATCTTGAACCATGGGCATGTCCCTAATCTTTAATCTAGCTGCCTAAACATATTGTTTGGGGGGAGGGGTAACATTTTAACAAACTGACATTTTGGTTTGGGTTGGAAAATCAATGCAAATGTGTGATTTAAACATGAAGACTGTGCCATCCATGTCCTCTATAATGATGCACACTCCCCCAACGTCAGGCTTAGCTAGCTCAGAGACGGTATGGATGACTGCACAATTGCACAAACCAATTCGTTTAAAACACACCTTTCTGTTAGACTCTTAATTAATGTAAACACACCAGTATCGACTCCTTCCCTCCCCCATCCACACAAACCCATTAGTAAAGAAAGCAGGAGAAGCAGCAGGGATAAACGTTGCGGTCAAGGATGTTGAGCTGCCGACGACTGAAACTCTGAATTGTTACAGATGATTCATGCTATTATTTGATTGGGCCATTCAAATTTTAATGTTTCCCAAATTGATCATGACGATCGTTTCATGATCAGCAAGAAGGAACATTTGCTGTCGCTGAGGGAAACACTAACGCTTAATCAGAGACATAACTTCTGCATTTACTGCGGTGCTGTCTGCCAAACTACTGTTTAGACAGATTAGAGTGTTACAGCTCGAGACTGAAGCTCCAATAAAGTTCATGAAATGTTGATACACTAACAAATTATAAAGCTTTTTGTCTGAGTTGCATGTTGACTATATGAGAAAAGACAGATTTTCCATTCAAGCAACTGTGAAAATGTCTATTTGGAAAATTAACAAAAAAAATATGCAGTGTTTGGTACATCAACAATTGCTTTATGCAGCTCTAACTAATACGTCTTCACACTCGAAAGCTGTGTAAAATGAAACCTCACATATCAGCCTGCATCCTTTTAATGTATTGAGGTTAAACCACACCTTGCAAGGTTAACAGCTAAGAAGCACCAGAGTCTAGTTACACTTGTGCCCCGGGGTATTTAAAGCCTTTAAAAAGCAACCTGAACTCATGACACAAGTCTGTACTCACTGAAGTTCAAGTTCATGACCAAACTCTGTGAGTAAACAGGCTGTAAAAGGGATGGAGACTATTACTCTACTCAATAAATTACTTTATTATTGCACGTAACCTTGCAAAGATGAAATGCAATGTAAGAATAATGGTGTTTTTCTTGAGAGAGTGTAGGTTTCATTTTAAAGTTTAATGGGGGAAAAGCCCTCGCTGCCACAGCTGAACCTCACACCTCACCCTATGGCTTGTGGGATGTAATGTTGTCCCCTTGTATATTTAATTTAACTGTTTCCTGAGGCAAAGAGCACAAGCATAGTGCAAATGTGAACAGTCACATTTCTGGTGACAGTCTTTTCAATGCTGTGCCACCACCAGACAGCAGCTGCTAAAGATAAAATCCTCCCCTCTGAAAAAGGACATGTCAAAAACCTCCGTTCCTTCTTCACTTTTACTTCTTTTCTGTTGCACGTACATACTGGTGCTGGTCTTTTGAACATACAGTAGTAGTTTGTCATCTTGTAATGAAGATTAAATAATGCCATGGTGTCTGTCAGATCCTCATTTGGGATTATTAACACCTTTGTGTGGCTCTTAGGTAATGACGGTTTATACCTCTCGAGCACACATGATTGCTTTTGATGCCATCGATGCCAAAGATCGGCAGTAATAATGGATTGTAGAAGGCCTGGGCACAGATGTTGACAGCAAATACTTCCACTGAGCTGTCAAAGACAAAATACCTGTTTGACATAAGTGATTGGGGTGTGGCGAGCAAGCCTGTCAACTTCAGTGCATAAGGATTGCAGCTGCAAAATTAGATGAGCATTATACAGTATTCATATGACTCAAAGACTTGTCACACATTATTGTCAGCCTTTCAGTAGTTTCAAAATCATGAAGCAGATAAGAGCCACATGCAGTTTTTACCTCATAATGCTTACAACTGTTTTAGCAGAGATGACGCTTGCAGTTTATCTTTAATCTAATGTAAGTACAAAGAAAAACTACTTTGATCATAGACAAGCACTGTGTAATTATCACATTAGGCCATTATCGGCAATGTTGCGAATTGAGGAGCAAGACTGGTTTATGGCAATACTGGACTTTTACGTCAATGAGATGAAGCAAATTGATTTGTCTGGAGTTTAATCTGCTGGATCAGCCAAAAATGGGCCTGTTCAGCTTCTTCATTGAATTTCCAGAAACCTTATCACAATATATATCAATATAAATGGACTTGATGGATGGATTTGCACTTATATAGCGCCTTTGTAGTGTTCCGACCACTCACAGCACTTTACACTACGTGTCAGCATTCACCCATTCACACACCTTGCTGCCATGCAAGGTGCCAAACTGGGATCTAATCTAAAGACCCTGACACACCATGCCGCCGTCACACACTTTGGGGCCATCGGTGAGCATCTGTCACCCTAGTTTTTGCAGCGTGTCCTGCTGTGCCGAAAGAAATCACTCTGATTGTTCATCTTAAAAGAAACAGTGCACAAGAAGCAAGTCAACAAGTAAAGTCAAGAGTAAGAACACAGAAGGCTCTTTTCATTGTTCATCTTCATCGTCATCTGATCATTCCAATACACAGATATTTTAACGATGACATGGATCATCTGGAATAAGGCTAAGTGGTGAGTGAGAGTGGTGTGAAAATGGTCAGCGCCATTATGTTACTGTTTGTATCATAACAACAGTTTGTATATCCGCAGTCTTCCAGTTTGCCTTTTTGAATGGCAAATACTGAGTACTGCCGCCTTCTTGTGTGGAGAGATATTTCCTCTCACGCAGGCACAGAATGTACACGCTAACTGGCCCGTCGGCTGTAGTATTTGCATTGTGTTCAAATGCAACTTGTTGGCCACAGACAAGGGTGACAAGGGACAAAGGTGATGTGAGGCTGCCGGCCTTCATCCCCGCTAGTCTGCTTGGTGTGTCTGGGCCTTAACACTCACATGCCGGTGGCACACCCTTCGGGAGCAATTTGGTGTCTTTCCCAAAGCCATGCGGTCTGGAGGAGATGGGGATCGAACCGGCGATCTTCTGATTAGACCAACCTGCCCTACCTCCTGAACTACAGCCGCCCAATCCGTATTGATCACATGCTCTCCTTGTTTTTAATCATCAAAGCAGTATAGGTGACTCATACAACTGATATATTATCACTAAAAAAAAAAGTTCAAACAGAGCTCATATCACCAGCTCTGACAGCGGCAATAGTTTCCAATTTCTAAAAATATTTCAAAGCAGAAACGTTAAATGCCACACAGGTCATGTCTGATTGTCAAAAGTATAGAAATGCACAACACCGCCTTAGACAATGAGAAAATATGTACTGCATTCAAAAAAGGCTGGGGTAAGTTGTAAATAATTACTCCATTAATGGTTTGTAAGTTATACACAAATCAATATTCAGCTGTAATGACACAAAAGTGCCAGACCAAACATGAGCAAAGATCTGAACAATAATAGTTCCCAGACTGAGAGCTCACAATAAAATAAATGTTCATCATCACCATAAAACTATTTATTATATTACTGTTGACTGAGTTTGACTGTTTTATTGTAAAGTGATAACAAAAACTCTACTCCATGGAAAACCACAATAAATCCACCAATTACATGCTGCTGACCATTAATGTTATCAAGAGAAGATGTCTTCACAGCTCAGCTACTCACACACACATACACAACAACACAAATCAGGTAATAGACTGCTAGAGAGAAAGGGCTACCTGCAAGCTTTTTTGAGAGCTGACAACATTCTTCAAACTGGGGAGCTCACAGTGTTTTTGCTGCTCTTGTACAGATTAATTTCGGATTACTTGCTAATCCAGGTGGTAGCGACCGCTGCTGTCTGCCTGTGTAAAAGTTTACACTGACAGACCACCTCCACCTGCATCTGGCTTTGAGCTGACAGCTCAGGCTGTGAGGTAAACATTAACTGGGCCTGGACAGGCTTACTCTCAGTCGGACTGGACATGTTTAGTTTGACATGACGGTCTGCTTTATCTTACATTGCATATAATATGAAATCATATATGAGTACAGAATTAACTCATTTGCTTCATTTTCCCATGAGATGGTAATTACGCTTGAATATTAAAATACAGGACAGGTCATGTTAAAACTGATCACCAATGTCTAACATCTATGTGATCACACACGCATCTGCTGCTCCTTTGCTTATATTCACATATAGCCTATGTACTGTATGCATACAACATACTGTCAATCTTGAAACATTCTGCTGACTTTAAAGAACAAAAATAACAAAATATGAAGTACAATGCAACAGCATTTTATGTTAAATAAGCCTACTTATAATTTTGCTTTTAATTCTCAAGAAACAAAAACTTGCAAGCAGCTCTCTTCCACCAAGAAACAACATCTGGTGACGTTGTACTGTCGTCTGGGTGGAAACAGTGGGGTTTATACATGCTGTGCAGAAACGAAAAAGGTTAAAAAGGTTTGAAAATCAGGAGAAATAACCGGAGAACTCTGGGAGGAAACCAAGAGAGGGCAATGAAAAACGTGACTCCCAGGAAAATCGGGAGGACTGACAAGTGTGGCATACAATATGTGCATATGCAGGGGTGCGAACATATATGAAAATTTAAAATGGCTGTTTTAAATTCTAACAACATGTAGGAACATATTGATCAGTTTTTTAATAAAGTGTCCGTTTTCTGTTGGCATTTCTGGTGTTAAGTGATAAGGAAACAGGAAATACACACCTACGTATGAAAAACAGTGGGAAGGCCCACGAGTGCACCCAATGACCCTTTAACTTCTAGTATGTCCACAGTAAATAGGTAATTTTGCCCCACTTCATCCTGAGGAAATCTTTCTCTCTCTCTGTCTCTATAAGAAAACTATGTCAACTGCAAACGAGAAGCCCCAAAACGCCTCATGAACAATAAAACAGTGGGTTAGTCAGAGAAATGTGAACTCCTGTAGACTTAAAGCTGCCAGGTTGGGTAACATCAGCCTGACCTAAGCCCGCTGAGAAATTATTCAAGGATTCCTTTTCCCTGTGACATTTCACATGTTTTGCTATCTGACGTCTTACAATGACGAAAATCCCCTCAGTGTTTTGCAATGAATGTCATCAGCAGTGGTACACAGCGTGGGGAAAAATAGGTTATTTCAACCTTGTAACCGGGGCACTGGATGACTGAGAGCTGAAAACATGTAAGCAGCATTCAAGAGCGCTACGTATGTGTAACGTTGCTAATATAGACTCCTGTATTTGACATAATAATATACCTTCAGCCGACGCAGTTTGGGCACAAAACATGAAAAAAACATGCAGTCATGCTGTCGACCACCTCTCCTTTAATTTAGAAAGAGGCCATTAGTGAACTTTGATGTGACAGCAATATGACAACCTTTTACGCGCCTGACGCCAAACTGAAATTAAATCTCACGTACCTTGAAAACGGGTCTCCAGCAGAAATACAGATCCACACTTAACTTTAATCAATCCAGTCATGTTTTTAATAAACTACAGCATAGCAGCTGAGCGCAACTAGCAGCGTCTGGATGACCAAGCGAGAGCACAGAAAGCGTTAAATTGCATAACAACGCCTAAGTTAATAACGCGCTGTTATTAATCGCCGGTGAGCTGTCTGTGGCTTTGGCCGCTCCTAATTCACCAACAACACGTCAACAAATGTCCCATTCGTTGTGTTTGCTAGTTGCGGGCTGTGTCCGTCTATTTTCCAGGCACTGTACTCCACATCCTCCGCTGGCAGTGACTTGTAAACAGGACCGAGTGGCTGAGAGCAGAGAAAGTAGGTCAGCTGGTAGCTCAATACTCGGCTAACGACGGCAGCAGCAATAAGCAGTCGGCTGTGCAACACTAGCGACAGAAACCTGTAGTGACCAGGAGGAGGGGGCTGATTGTAAT
This sequence comes from Pterois miles, assembly GCA_947000775.1. NCBI lineage: Eukaryota > Metazoa > Chordata > Actinopteri > Perciformes > Scorpaenidae > Pterois > Pterois miles. The sequence goes on from CAMQGK010000052.1 coordinate 16,648,468, forward strand.
CTTTAACACGTGCTAAATGCATAATAGCACCCCACTAAATGTCATTTTTAAGTCTGAAGTGTCGCCGCAGATGCGTGACATGCAGCCTTTAATGGGCTCGGTCCACATTTATCCAGAAAGAGCAGCGAGGTGTAAACTCATATATGAGTAGTGGGTTGACGTGATGAGAAATGCACATAAAGGTACTGTCAGACTTAAGTATGAAGGCAGATCGCATACGGAGGAGGTGAGGGTAAATAGTGTCTCCTCCCTGCCAGAAAGACAGAACAGATTAGCCTGTCTGACCCTGTTTTTAAGTTCACAAACCATTGATCTCAATCTGGAAGGCGACAAAAAAACAAAAATATGACACTCAAATTAAAACAAGATGGTGAAGGGCTTTTGTTTTGCACCTCAAGTACTTCCTATGGATTTTTTTACAACTTCCTGGTTGCCTTTTCCCTCAACTGAAGCCCCAAATGTGGGTCAGCAGTCTGCATGACTAATTTCAAGGGCTCATAATGGACTGGCTCCAAATGTTTTGCTCCTGTCAAACGATCACACAAATGAAACCAGATGCAGATGCACACAGTATATCCACATGTTGACAACTTTGAAAACAACTGAAAGTGAACATGAAATACAATCTGTTTAGTTTAAGACCATCTATTTGGAGATAATAAGAAGGGGGTGCAACTATAGACTCTAAACAACCTTACCGGTATTTGATTGTCATAATCAATCAGTATGTTAATTATTCCACAGTTAATCTGTGCAATCTCCACAGAGTCTACAGAGATTGTCAACAATTGTCGACCAGTCTTGAATCGGATTAACAAGGCAGGGACCCATAACTGATTATAGCTGTAATAACTGATTATCGGTAGATGCTATTTTTATGACAGACCTGAATGTGGTCCTGTGTTTTGCTGATAAACGAGCAAAATATGAACAGAAGCTATTGTAATCTTCCAAAGCTGCTAATTATGTGACCCCAAGTATTTTCGCAATAAAATTTTTAAAGTCTTGTGTGTTTTTTAGCAAAACAGAAGGGCATTTTCACACTAGCTGACACTGGGTCATTTTAAAGCTGTGCAATTATTTTTGCAATTGTTTTTTCTTTTGTAAATGCTAATGGTGACATAGCAGCATTTTGTAATACATAGTGTGACACGAGATGAGTCAGAGAATCACCAGTGTTATTACAATTCATCCTGAGGGCAACTTCATGGTAAGCCATCTGGTCAAAACCACAACCTCATGGTGGTGCTAGGAAAAAAGTCAGTAGGATTCATTCTCTGGGGACCATGAATGTCTGTGTAAAATTTCATGGCAATCCTATCCATCATTAGTTACTAACATACTTGGTCTGGAACAAAGTAGTGGACCAAGTGACTGTCAGACTGACATTGACCTTCATAGAGCTACAGCACTTCTAAAAAGGAGCCCAGGGGTGACATACAACAGTGGTATAAAGTCTGATTCAAACCATAGATTGTATATAAGAGGTGGACTTAGTCACTGTCACCCATTGGTTTGTGAACTGCTCTTTTGAAGCCTTGAGTTCAGCATTTTGGCCGTCACCATGTTGGTATTTGGCCTTCGCCATGTTTTTTTGCAACCAGAAGTGACACAAGAGGGTGGAGCTAAGTACAACCAAATTCTGAATAAGACATTTTCAGGCAACCAGACAGGTTATAATTAACTTTCACGAACTGAAAACACACTGTTGAAGGGTTAAAGTTGTAAGACGATAACACCGACAGCTCCCAGAACGGCGTGGAAACAAGCTGTCAATCACAAAGTAGCCACACCCTACAGCATACCCTGTTTTATGGTCTATTTGACTCTAAATGGGATCAAAATTTACTAAATGAACATCATGCTGTATTGAAGAAGACTTGAAACTAGCGATTGACACCATAAACTCATGTTTACAATGTTTACAAAGGTAATAAATCAAGTGAGAAGTAGACTCATTTTCTCATAGACTTCTATACAATCAGACTAATCTTTGCAACCAGAGGAGTTGCCCCCTGCTGGATATTAGAAAGAATGCAAGTTTAAGACCTGGGCTTCACTTTTCAGACCCTGTTTATGCTATAACTTTTATGCCACTGATCCACCAGGACACCAGCTGCTAAGCTGCTTGTACATCACAATAATCACACTAAAGGATTTTTCCCCCCTCTGGCCTGTATTAACTCAGTTATGTCTGACAGACTCCTGACAAGAGATGTATATTTCTGTCTTTGATATTTAGAGAAAACCTTAGTGCTGCTATGGGTTGCAAGACAATATTTGTACCTCCTGCTTTGATGCCGTCATTTCTAATAAAATCTCACACAGTCCTTTTCCTTTTAATTATGGGTGTTTATGTTGCATAGAACAGTTTCCCTAATAATAGATGGTCTTGTGATAAAGGCCAGTTGTCATGTGAGTGAAGAGATAATAGAGCACATGAGAATCAGACATCAGAAAACCTGTTGTGCATGTTCCTGGTTTGAGAAATGGAGCTTCTCATAATGGAGAGGGTGAGCGTTGGTCCAGACAGTATGCGCTGCCTCTTTTAACAGTTTCAGCAAATCATTTTAAAGGTTGAAAAAGGATTAATCCCATTCACATGCAATAAAGTATCAATAATAAGCAGTAGATGTGACATCTTTGTCTTGTGTTCTATATTTTTGGGTCCCGGTGGATGTGTGCAATAGCTTTTTACAACATTACTTTTAAAACAGAAAACAAAGTCTGTGGGTATGTACTTTCAAAACCTCATTATTTGACATTTTGGGATTACAATTTCTCTCCGCATGTCCTTGAGGCTTGAAATACAGTTAAAACAATGCTGCATCTGCAAAGTCAAACCGTTTATCTCAGCGGCCATCTTGATGTAATGAGTCACACTTTCCCACAGTTGATTCAGACTGCAGCTGTTGTAGTAGACCAGGTTTTGATGACTGATCTGGCTCGTGTTGTGGTACCAGTATGATGCCATTTTAACCAGCTTGTGAGACATGGTGGCACAGTCTTTGGCATGGCACCTTTTATTGAGGTGATAGCACATAACTGTCAGTGCTGACTAACGTCACTAGCAAATTTCCAGTGTCTCAACGCTCCTCGCTGTGGCTGCTGCACAACAGATACAGAGTTTGAGACCTCTTTTGCAAACAGTCTGTGACACGTAACTTGTAAAGTGCACTTATCTTGCACTCAGAAAGTGATGGCTGATCAAGAAGGGTGTCTGCTGAACTTCTAACCAAGCAACCAAAATATGCTTTTTATATTGAAGTAAAAGTAGACAATTAATTGTGTTGGAGTTTATGAGCAATATAATAGAAAATAGGTAGAAAATCATTATCCCACTGCTGCGTACCGTTTTGATGCTTTCAAGCATGTTACAGTTTAGCCAGACTGAACACAGCGAGGTCACCAGGCACCACAGAGGCCCCCCACGACTCCAGTACTAGCCACATTCAATTCCCAACGTTGGCCCTTTCTGTGTAGAGCTCCCACTGTGTGATCACACTGGCTGTCCCAGTTTCTCTCATGTCTGAAAGACATGAAAGTCAGGTGGACGGCAATTTCCTCCCAAATGAGGAAATTGTTGTCACAAATCAAACATCGATTACATGGTAGTGGTGACTCAACCCAGACAAAGACACTACGGAAAATACGCTGTCGGCAAGCGTGAACCAAGACCGGAAACAAAAATATGCCATTCAGTCATCTGTAATGGTGATGCTGTCCTTGTGAATACGCAAAGAGTACGAAATGACTCCCCATGCATGTGTCAGTAAGCCTGCAGCCAGTGTCAGATGTGTTACTATCAACACTTTTTCTACTGTCAGAGCAACCCAGGGGCTCCACCAAAACAGCGATTAGTTGTGCCCTTGTTTGCAGCCTCATTTGAATGCCATGATTGCAGAGTTAAATACTGAAGTGTGATTACTTTCCAGATGTCTCAGTTTTTGCACAATGTATTCTCCTGCACCTCCACCAACATTTATTTATATTTGCTGGCTGCACTGCCAAAGAAATCAGATTTGAAGGTAACTGCAGATTTTTCTTCACTTACATTGAAACATATATACATATAAACTAGTGATTGCCATTTTAAAGGTGCTAAATGCGAGACTGGGAGCATCTCTATCGCCTCCACACAGCTCTCAACATGGCAACAGCTGAGGCGGTGAAAACAGAGATGACAGTGTTAACCTTTGGGGGAACTGGAGGGTGGGTGCTACACTTCCGCAATGGCACCTTCAGTCAGAACATATGACAACAGTGCAGAACGGTATCGGTGAGCAAGCCAACGTGCATGAACATGCACCACAAGCACGTGCAGCAAGGCCGGCTACGTCAACAAAGCACGGAGAAGCTTGGATTACAACACACCAGCTTGCTCTGGATAACCTATAGAGCACCTTTAACTGTTAATTATGCATGGTTTATCCAATTATTTAAATATATTATGTTTGGATTATAATAGACTGTAGTGAATTCTTGAGGCTTCAGCTATTATAACAAAATTCTTCGAGCACTACAGTACCTTCCCTTGTGTTTACATAACAATAAACCTATATCTATACACAGCGATAACCAGAGATATCCAGAACATAGCAAAGTGCATGAGCAGAACAGTAGGAACAGGAAGAACAAAGTAAGAAGTCGCTCTAATAAATGTCTCCTTTGATTCTATCCTGATGCAAAATGGTGATTTTAAAGTGTGTATACGTTCATCTAATAAATAAATAAATAACTAGGACTTAAATATTCTCAAACTTCAGAAGCTAGTCAGCTCTTGAGAGACATGGTGCTCCACTGGGTAATGAGAGGTAACTGTCTAAAAAGTCTGGCCTTTAACACCTAGAAATCATGTAACAATGTCAATAAACTGCACACTTGTATTTACCAACCTGTCTAGTCTGCAGTGGCTTTAGACCAAAGGATACTAAAGGGATGAATAAAAGAAGACATTTTAAGTTCATGTGGCTTTTTTCCCCAACATGTTACTTTTGAGGTTTCCTTTTCTATTAGGAAATTTCCATACAGGAAATTAATGTTCTACAACGATTTATGAAGCTCAAACACGAACATTTTATGGTACAAAGACTTCCAACTGTGACCCTTCATGGACTCTATAAAGAAAAAGTGCCTGACAAATAATTTCCTTTAGGACCAATAGAGCAAATCTAGAGTGTATAGTTGTAACCGCTATTCTGGATTTATTGCCATTAAAATTGAGTGAAGACATTCATGTCCCTAAAAGGATCATTTGTAATAGTTAGCAAAACACAGTGAGATGACTTTTCATCCAGCACCATCATCAGGTCAGACTTGTCATTCGTCCAATACTGTCATCATGACCATAAATGAAATAAATGAAATGACATTCCCATCTTAGCAAATATTTGCACAATACACTAAACTAAGACGGTAACCATGGCAAACATTAAGTCTGTTAAACAAGCATGTTTGGATTATTGTTGGCATTTTAGCATTTAGCTAAAAGTACTGCTATGCCAAAGTGCAGATACATAAATATCTCACCAAATAAATATGCCGTACCTCCAAAGCAGGGCTGTCGCTCGCTAAGGTTTCAAAGAACATATACATAAATTGGATAACCTGTTTTGATTTCTATCCAATCAAATCCACAGACATCCCCCCCTAACATGAGGTGATGTTAGCAGATAGGCCAATACAAGGCAAAAAATGTACTTTTTAATGAGGAATAAATGGTTTTTTTTTCATGATTGTGTGCGTTTTGAGGGGGTCAGTCAGTAAAAGATGTAACAACGAGTGCCACTTCACCAAAGTCCAGGGCAACTTTTCATGGGAAGATAAAGGAGCTGAAAACAGCCCTTTAAAGGCAACAGTCTCTTTACCAAATTGACGAAAAAGGCCATCGCAGCACAAAAAGCCCTTCGCCTATATGGTAATATATAGGTACTGTAATGGAAGCAATGACTGCAAACGTTATTAAAGGACCATAAATGCAAGACAGATTATGTCTGCTGGTGGTGATGTACGACTCGGTGCTATGAGTAGCTCTCGGACGCTTTCATTTTGTCAGATTGGCTCTCAGAGGCAAAAAGGTTGGAGACCGCTGCTGTAAGTGGGGTTTGTGAAAAGTTTTCAGATTCATTAATTTAAATTATGATATAAAAACCCTTTTTTTCCCTTTTTTTTTAAAGAAAAAGCCTCACAGATAAAATACTTCATAGATTATTTCATTATGCCAATTTAACAAAATCAGTTACATTTGTATCAACTCACAAAAAGCAACTAAAATATTATAATGGTATATAATTTTATTACTGGGCTCTGTAGGAAGGAGGTGCGCGTCGGCGTAAATGGTAACACGGATGTGCCACGGGAATTTCAACATAAAGGCATTTCTTAAAGATGATGATATGGTAAATAGTAAATGGACTTGCATTTATATAGCGTTTTTCTAGTTTTCTGACCACTCAAAGCCAGATATGTATAAATGTTTTCACCTTGCATCAGTGATCAATATATCTATCCAGATTAATGTATCGTTACACCCCTAGTTGAGATGGTGCACATATTTTACTTTAATACATATCTCTTGTATTGTTCTTTTACATTACTAAGACTACAGAAGTGTAAAAAAATCGGCTACATCAAATTATTCTAAGGCACATACATGAGGGGTCTCTTAAGGGGTCCTTGGCTGACAAACAATTGAGAACCTCTGCTTTAAAGTGATATTTATGAATAACTAAAAAATCTTTAATGGCATATGAATACAGGAACAGCTGCCACTTGTTATGTAACGTAACAACCGATGAAGGCTGTTTGAATTAGATGTTAAATGATAAAAGGACTTGCATTTATAGTATATAGCACTTTTCTAGTCTTCTGACCACTCAAAGCGCTTTACATTACATAATACAATACATAAAAATGTGTATCATATACTTATATGGTCGCTTACACGTATACACAAAACAATGATAAAAAAGTGAACAGGGATATATCATCATCCTGAACTAAACTGTTGCTATGCCAGCGACCAACAAGTGTGAGACATCTAAGATTCATAAAGATCTCCCACATTTTACTGCATTATTCACCATCCGCCTACATAGAGATTAGTTCTGCTCTTTTATGTAGGTCATGCTATTGGATGATGAGATGACATTTAGTTCTCATAAAGCAGGCCTCACTACATAATAAATGTTCAGCGTTGGGTGCTTTACATCCTGTACCTTTGTCCAGACTGCTTTCGCCTTTACATCAGTGAAAAACGGGATTATTTAGATAATCACTCAGACACTAAGCCATATTGCCTCCAGCTACATCTGTGATACTGGTATTGCTGATGTCATCGTGGCCCTCTGCTGAAGCACTGACTGTCATTAATTAGACTGTGGCACGGCTGTTCGCTCTGTGTTCCCATGGTAACTGTGTGGTGTCTACTTTCCCCCAGCCAAGGCAGCTATGTCCATCAAGCCACTGGTTTCCATTTTCTTCAGGTCCAGGAGATTTTTCATGAACTCCTCAGAAGCCCATTTGTTAGTCTGACTTATATTAATATAGTGGCAGGCAACCTTTCTCACTGTATGCTTTGATTCTTCATTATAATGACCAAAACTTCTCAACACATTGTGCACAGCACTAATTATTTATTGCAGTCTGCACAAGAAAATGTCAGTATTGTACATTTCTCCAAACCACGGATACAATAAATAAATATGTTTCTGACCCAAAAATACATTTTTAAATATGATATGTGCATGTCAACGTTAAAGTTTTAACCGCCCGTGGTGCTTTTACCCTTTCGAGACGGCATTCTTAATTATGTTATTAGGTTTACGCAACACAATTAATTGATTAGGTTTAGTAAAAGATCATGGTTTGGGTAAGAACATTACCGTTACGTTATGTTAAGAACGCCTTACTTCCCGTGTGAAACTAAAAGTAATGTACGACCGATCCATCCACCCCAACCTCCTCCCTGCATACTTACTTGGACTTTGATTAAACAGAAAAATGGTCCGAGCGATATGGCTAAAATTTTCTATCAGGATATAGGTCATTTTATATCTCAATGTTAATATATATCACAATATAGCATGTTTGAAGTTAATTCAATAAATAACTATATGAAATAACCACCTGGTAAAGCCTGTTTTTGCATACCCCCGTGTGAATTAAATATTTGACAAATGAAACATATTTTCTCATTTTAAGAACTTGAGTGCAAAATTAACATTAAAGTTTTCAGTGACATTACAGAGAAAAAAATAAATAAATATAGCCCTAATGTGCCCTATGTCACAATAGAAATGAAAATGTATACAACATTTTCAAAAAGTTTAGATAATATATATTGAAATATTGCCCAGCCCTACGTAAAATGTCAAAAAGAATAATTGACGACGAAGTTTTGTTGTGGGGAACTTTGAGGAGGACTAAAAGATGGGCTATGATTTACTGTTGCATCTTTGAAGTATTAATTTCCTGTTTTTCTTTTAATATATTGTATTTGATATAATGAATGTCTCAAATGTCATTAATAAAACAAGAAATCCTAAGGATATGAAATGGAGCACGGAGGTAAAAGAAGAAGAAGTGCTGTAAATCTCAGTATATTATGTCATGTGTAGATGAGGTAAGATAATATAGCCTTAACTGGCAATTATAAGTACACATGCTCTCCCTTCCCATATCAGAAATATTTCATTCCTGGACACCTTCAAAAAACAGCTTGAGCACCACCTGTTTACCAAGGCCTACGATCTCAAATGATCCCCCCCCCTTCTTGCATCCTCTTTGTAAAGCGTCCTTGGGTCTTTAGAAAGGCGCTATACAAATCCAATTTTTCCAATTATTATTATTATTATCATTATTATAATAAAAACTTCTGAGTTCTGTCTTTTCAGAACCATCAGCAGCAGATATTCTTCCTGCAGCAACTAAAGAAAATCACCTTAATTCCAGAAACGATGTCCCACACGTTCCAACATAACCGCTCATCAGTCCATTCTTACTGTCGGCTGGTTTGACATTACACAATGTTCAGGTCAAGGACATTTTGCACCTTCTAATTCAGTATAGATGGAGCAGCACTGACAACAACTTCAGACGTCATTCAACTGCAGAGGAGGAGGAAAAAAAATCAGAGAAGAGAGACTGTTTGGGACGTTCTCAACCGAAACAGCATTTTCTTCCATTGAGTGGCCAATGGGAAAAGGCAGGCAGGCACCGGTCAGTAAAAGAAAAATCACCATGGCCCTCCTCAGCGGTGCTTTCCCACAAGCGCTGTCCATCTCAACCACACAGCAGCTTCACACTAATCCTCCCCTGGGCAACAGCTGAACCCAGGCATTCACCAAGCTGTACTCGCTGGGCAACGCTGTCACAGTGCAGTTTAACACATCCTCACCTGCTGCACACTGAGGACAACACATACTGTATCCTTGCTCATAACAACGTTGACATAATAAAAAAAACTTAACTGTATTTTTCCATTTCACTTTGGTAGTCTGGAGACATCATTTCTGGGCTCTGTTTAAAAAAATATGGAAATTATTTGCTGTGAGGCGAGAGTGCTAACCACAGCCCCTAAATAGTGGTCAGTCAAATAAAATATTTAATCACTATCAATCGCATGTATGTCCATAGTTAATCATAATTAACATTATTCGTTCAAACTGTACCTTAAAAGAAGCTTTGTCAAATATTTAATACTCTTATCAACATGGGAGTGGAAAATAAGCTTACTTTATATAAATGTATGTATATATTTATTATTAGAAATCAGTTAACAACACAAAATATTGATAAATATTGTTCAGTATAAAAAATATACTCAAATCATAACATGGCAAACTGCAGCCCAACAGTAAACAACAGCTGTCAGTGTGTCAGTGTGTTGACTTGACAATGACTTCACCAAAACATCATGTGATTATCATAAAGTGGGCGTGTCTGTAAAGGGGAGACTGGTGGTTACCCATAGAACCCGTTTACCTTCACACATCTTGAGGTCAGAGGTCAAGGGACCCCTTTGAAAATGGCCATGACCATTTTTCCTCACCAAAATGTAGCATTAGTTTGGAGCATTATTTAGCTGTTTACTTTCCATGCTCATAGAAACATTTGTCAATGATTTTGCTGATGCTTTACTCAGTTGTAATAACACATTCGCCACACAGCGCAGCCTCCCTGTGGGTGGCCACATCCTTTTCAGTGAGAAAGAAAGACCTTTAAAACAAACATCTTTTCACCAGGTAGATCTGCTCTCAAATTTCCTCACAATTCTTTCAACAATTTCAAACGAATCACTAAATTATTGTGGGCCTGTTATTGTATGCTGCTGCTCAGGAAAAAGATGCAATTACCTAAGGCAGTGTGTGAGCAAATATGTGGGTCACCATTCTAGGGCACCGGTGGAAAGGGCAATGCAGATCTTTCTTTGTAGTGCTGTCTCCCGCTCACATGGTAGGTTACATCTTTGATTAAATTCCTGGCTATGGAAGGGCCCTGATTCTTTTACAATGCCCCCAAAGAAACATTTTGAGCTGCTCATCGGAATAATATTATTGTTTTGAATTCATCAGCGAGCGAGTGTTTGTAAAACCCAAACCGCAACCAGCCACTCTGAGTCTGTGCATAACACAGACTCTGAACTCAAATACCCTTTTGCAAGCAGTCCATGGAAAAAATGACCTTATGTCTTCATTCCTATCTATTGCTATTTCATTTTCCTTGTTATGAAACGCTGCCGTCCATATTTCCAAAGCTTCCCCTAAAAGCACACAAATCTCTCTCATTGAATTAAAGTTTCTCTTTAAAGGTAGCTTGTAATAACAAGTATTCATCTCTTTGAGGAGAAAGGTAAACAAATAGCTGAATATTGAATTGCACTATGAACAAATATCCTGTCTAATTTTTAACCCACACAAACCAAAAGTACAGGACTGTAGATATTTTTCATTCCCAGATTGAAACCACAGACGTTATCGACAGCTATTCATTAATTTTTCATATACTTGTGAGGTAATTAACATTTTAGTTGAACTACAGGACGCAGTATCAGCTGCAGATGGCCTCTTTTTTTCACCTGAGGGTCTGTTAACTGAAAAATGAGTTGACATATAATCACAATACATGCCTGGCTAAGAAAGTGGGTTAATAACATCTACATTATTAATGATAAAAGGCTGGATCATTAGTCGTCTGGAAAAAAATATAATCACACTGACTAGTTGTGTTGACACGACTCAGTTTATGCTTCACGCCAGATTTGAGTACGGCAAAATGCAGCTAATTTGGATGCTTATAAAGGCCACAATCTCTGTGAGTGCACACATTATTCAGGATAACAGCTCATACTAACAGGGAAGCAGATTGGTGTAGCGAGAGTAGAAATCATGCTTCGCTGTGATAATGACTCATGATTCATTCAGCCTGCTGAGGTGTCCTTGAGCAAACCCTTAAATCACTTCCAGCACTGTAAGAGACCGTGTTCTCTGACCTCCCTGTGGATGGTGAACCACAATTTCCTTTCAAGTTTCCAAAACCTATCATGTTCTGATGAGATACATATCCATCCATCCATCTGCAAATGCTTATCCCGTTAGAGGTCGCGGGGGGCTGGAGCCGATCCCGGCAGGGTGAAGGAGAGGTACACCCTGGACAGGTCGCCAGTTCATCGCAGGCACATAGAGATGGACAACCTGCATGTCTAGGAAGGTGGAGAACCCGGAGAAAACCCACACCAACACAAGGAGAACATGCAAACTCCACACAGAAGAGCCCCACGCTGGATTCAAACCTGCAACCCTCTTGCTGTGAGACGACAGTGCTAACCACTGCACCACCTACAGTCTGAGATACATATTATACCCAACAAAATATACACAATAATACAGCATTACATGAGCATGAGAGCATTCAGCTTGTAGTATTACTTTGCAGTGTTGGGGAGTAACTAGTTACAATGAGTTATGTAATTAAATTACAAAATTGTAATCAGTTATACTTACTGAGAAACAATAATGCAATTGAATTATAGTTACTAATCAAAATGTTGGTGATTATAAAAGGGTTATACCCAAATCATTATGACTGTATGGACAACTTGACAGCTCCCCAAAAGTAAAGTCAAAACATACTTAACTACTTAATCGCACCCTGGTGGCTGGTTGCAGTATAGGTCATAACTCCCGCCCCTCCATGTTAGCGGATGGAACATAGGCCAAACTGAAACGTCAAAGTACACTTCACGGTTTCTGTCATTTTATGTAATTCTTATCACACTGATGTATGTTAAAGTGTTATTTCTGATAAGTTTGGTTTTAATTAGACATTTAATACTATAAAAAGGGTGTGAGACGTCACGATTGACAGCTGTAGTCATGCAGCCGGAGGGTCGGGAATTGTTCGAAGGAAGAGATGTAACTTTAACTTTCCAGAACCGTCATGAGCCCGTCTAATAGAATGTGTCCGTTTGATCATAACTGTAGTTATACAGATATTATGGTTCATTTTTCTGTCTTTCTAGCCAAAAAGCTACCATGGTGCGAACATTGCAGCTAGGTGACTCATGCTAGCAAACTGCAGCTGTACTCGGCTTGTGATTGGCTCGGGCGGGTGTGTGGGTGGTACGCCGATACCGCAGCTCCAGCCCCCTGATCACTACTGCGCAGACTCTGGCTCCAAATTACATCAAAATCACAAAATGGCAGCTCCCGTAACCGGGATATTTTGGCTTCACTTTTGTACAGTGGGAGGAAGTGGAGACATGCCGTCCATTTTTATATACAATCTATGATCCATATATATTTTTTTTCTGAAAAAAAGCTAGGCCTACATGTAGACTATAATATTTATTGTTACTTTGTTCCAATTTGAATTCAAGTTATACTCAAATCTAACTTTTTTTTTAAAAGTTTGAGAGTGATCAGTGTTGTTGTCCATTGCCATCTTTAACATTTTGTAACCAGAAATAACACAAGGGGGTTGAGCTAAGTACAATCGAACGCTGAATAAGACATTTTTAGGCAACCAAAATGTTATAATTAACTTTCATGAACTGAAAAAAAAAAGATGAAAACATGGACAACTCCCAGACCAGAAATTGCTGTGGTAGCAACCTGTCAATCACAAGGTAGCCACGCCCTAATGCATCCCCTAATTTATGGTCTATTTGACATGAAATGGGACCATAATTTACTAAATGCACATCATGCTGTATTGAAGAAGACTTAAAACTAGCAATTGAGACCATAAATAAGATAAGATAAGATAAGATATTCCTTTATTAGTCCCACAGTGGGGAAATTTACAATAAACTCATGTTTACAATAAATCAAGTGAGAAGTAGGCTCATTTTCTCATAGACTTCTATACAATCAGACTTCTTTTTGCAACCAGAGGAGTCGCCCCCTGCTGGATATTAGAAAGAAAACAAGTTTAAGACACTTCAGCATTGCTTCACTTCTCAGACCCACAGTCTGGCCACTGGTTGTTACTACATGTAAATCACATGGTGTGTGAGCTCTGACACTCCAGTTCAATGTCACGAGCCATGATCAGGTTTTGCCTCCTTGCCATCAGGGATTGCAGATAAATATCAAATGAATGTGGAACACAGATTGGATGTGCTCTTTTCATTTCAGCATCAGTCCTGACCTGCTCGTTTATGGTCTTCTGCTGCGTCGTGTCCACAAAATCAGACCGCATTGTAATGCCCATGCAGCCAACACCCAGAGCTAAACATCTGAATCACATCTAGGTCACACACAGGAGGCCGGGCCCACACATATTGTGAAACCCTTTTTTTTTTTTCTTCATCTGAAATACAAAGTGTAGCCACACCCGATTCTTGAAAGTGACCTTTTGTCGTGGAAGACAGATACAAGCTCAAGGCATGTGAATCATCTGTAAAAGATATAGTAATAGACAGGGACTCCCAAAACAGAAAACAATGACTATGCAACACCCAGATAATGGCTGAATTAATTTCACCTCAACCTCATTTATGTAGACAAGAAAACAAGCCACTCACATCATTTCAGGGCACCAGTGTACATTTTGCTTAATAGAGACCTTAGTGTACTACTGCGGCATCTTATAAAAGGTCTCGCACATTATGTTCAGTTTATCTCGGGTAATGTCACAATTTCATGCCGCGAATATAAAGAGAGGAAGCAAATTCACAATGTAAGTAATGTAGTGTCCTAGAGCACAAAGAAGGCAACTCTGAGAAAAAAGCATTTAAATGTCTTAATCATGCCCCGGTGGATCTTAGCCTGAAGCTACTGAGGACAATGACTGTGTGCTTTGGAGCAAGAGATCAGCGGCAGCAGCAAGGACGATGACGTCTGTGGAGGCAGTTATATAACTGGAGCTGAACATTTTGTCTGTCATAGTTACAAGGTTAAAGAGGGTGACATGAATACCAGTCATAGTCTCAAGAGTCATGTGCAGCATACTGCTGGCCGAGTTCACCGAGGTAGGACTCAGACAGTCAGTACGGAGCAAAAGGAATGTCCACGCTTGATGTTAATAATCAGCATGTCCGTCTCTTTAGACACATGGCTTCTCTCAGGGCTTCAAGCCTCCTTGCTGAAGATACAACAACTATTCTTCACTGCTAAATGTATAATAAGGCAAGAGAATCCGACAATCCCCAACTTCCAACGTTCACACTACAGTAAGGACAACAGAGACCAGCGACCAGAGCATCTACGAAACACAAAATGAGATGGGAAATATACAGCAACTTTAGTACCATAAACCATTTAAAGTCCCCCTCCACTTTTGCTTATTGTTACTTCACTTTGCAGACCTTGACACGTTTATCTGCTGCTCACCTTGAATCTGAGTCAGAGACATTGACGTGACATTGTGACATCACAACAGCCAATCACGGGCCATTATTGAACTTCCATCCACACTGAGAAAGAAAAGAGTAGATGTCATTTTAAGAACTTAAGTAGTTTATTGAATGTTTTTGTGAAAAAAATATTATTCAGAGCAGAATATTCTGTATATCTTAAAACATGTCTGGAGGGGACCTTTAAGGACTTTATGGTTTTCCTTCCTATGTGAAACCCACCACACAGCTCATTAGCTAATCACAAAGTATCTCAGTGAGTCCATTAAAGGACAAAAACTATCAGATGTAGTGCATAGCACAGTAATACCATACTATAAATCATCATAATAAAAAACAGACACATGACTAGAAAGATCTAGAAAGAAATGAATGAATAAATAAGTCCTCTTTAAGAGGAGTGTGTAGGCATTCAACATTACTGTGCGTTCAATTTTCTCTCATTTCAAGAGGTGCATATTGTTGTTTATTCATCTTGTGAAGTTAAACAGGATTAAATGCTCACCGCCACACTTTTATGACTATCATACAATTTATTGCATCATAGTCACCTCTGGTATGCCAAGTATTATCTGTGCTATCAGACGATATTTGGTTACTTCTCTCCCATTAGCCTCCGTTTTTAGGACTGAGCTGAACATCGTGGTGACAGCACCACCACAGTGTCAAAGACACTTTGCATTGGTTTGCAATAAATGACAGATTCACACAATCATACAGGAAATGTTTAAGGAGAGTCTATGAGGAGAGGTGAGGAGTAACATTAGGCACAATCTTAATCACTTTGTCCTCACCAAAAGATAAAGGTCTTGTGATGCTAGTAATTTTCCTTTGTAGTTACACATAAAACTGCACAAAATCCAGCCAATGAAAAAACAAAACAAAAATAAACATGAAATGTGTCAGGACAGGTCAATAAGCCGCAGACTTATACAAAGGACCTCCCCCCATCCCAGAGGGCAAAAAACAATACCAAAAAAGGAAGAAATAACTAAACTAACATCATTTTTAAAAATACAGCAATAATTAAACAATACAAACACAAAATGAGCAGAAAGAACTAACCAAACAGTAGAAAACAATCCAATAAAACCAATGAAACTGTACAGAGAAAAAGAAAAAATAAAATATATCTAAACATATCAAGAAATAATTAGACATTGTGAATAAAATGTGCTGATAATTTGCTTTTAAAATTGTCTAAGGATAGGATAATGAACTCCTGATAACATATATTTTGGTGGAGTACTGGCCATGTTTTGTTTTGTAAAAAGGAAGGTGAGGATGATTAACCTGTCTGGTATTACGTGAACGAATATCAGAATTACATTTAAAGAACTTTTACTAACTTTTACACCTTTGTATGTTAAAAGCTTTCAGCATTGTTTCAGCATCTTTTTTTTTTCCCAAATTGTAGCTACATACAGGCAGAGAGTAAGTAACAATAAGCATCACATACTGTTAATATTCTCCACAAATTGAGGGGAAATAACTGCGAAGAACTGGTTTCTACAAAAGGAAACAGAGACTGCGACAGTGGCCAGAGAGCAATGCACAAATCATGGTGCCACTTTCTGAGAAGTTATTAACTCCAGTCACACTAAATGAGAAACAAACTACATTCTTGCATTAATTCCACACCTGATAAAGATTTCCTGTTATTCTCAGCATCCAGCGGCTGTTTGTGTTTAATGTTGTTCATTACAGTTGTACAAAAGTATTCCAGGACTTGCATGCCTTGGAAAAATGCAAACTATCTCTAAGGGTTGGACAGAGGGCGGCCAGGAACTAGTGTTACTGGTTGTTAAGGTGCATGGGAGTCTAGTCTGGTTCTGATAGAAAATTACAAATACGTTATATAATAATAATAATATAGTCAGAGTACTGTGATATGATACTGCTACAAGATCAAGTTTGTTATTCCCCAGGGAAACTATTGTTATAGCCAAGTGTAAAAAAAATCCACAGGCATAGAGACTATAGGTACCAAACAGGAAGCGATTAAAAAGCCATCAACGTACAAGGTACATGAGAGTTTCTATATAATACTGAACCATCTTTTCCACCATGATTCCAAAAGTTTGAAATATTCTAGATAGATATTTTAGACACACAAACAGTGTGGATAGGCAAGAAGTCAACAGGTGTTAAGTAAAGAAAAGTAGGCTGTCTGGAAACAGTAGTGCAACATTTGTGTACTGTAATTATTACCATCTCTTACCTCTAAGCTAAAATTACTTTCCGTGTCTTTCCAGGAGACCTTTTTTTAGCTTTTACCAAAGAATCTCTCATTTTCTTTTACAGCCTGCAGCAAAAGCCTCTTCTTTCCCCAGTGTGTTGTCTATTTCTTTTAAGAGTTTAATGTCATGCGACTATCCCTGTGGTCAATGACCAGCCGTGGAGACATCTGTACCAAGCCCCCGGGAAGAGCGCC
This sequence comes from Pterois miles, assembly GCA_947000775.1. Taxonomy (NCBI): domain Eukaryota; kingdom Metazoa; phylum Chordata; class Actinopteri; order Perciformes; family Scorpaenidae; genus Pterois; species Pterois miles. Next base: position 16,665,759 of record CAMQGK010000052.1, read on the forward strand.
ACCCGTTGATCCCAGTGTTCATAGTGGCCAAACGGTGGTACTACAACTTCCCCAGAAAATCTCTTAATATATCCATGGTCTGAACAGGCAAACCTGCTTGGCCCGTTTTCCCTCGAAGGCCTCCTTGTTGAAATGAAAGGCACGGCGCGCACAGTGGGTGGATAGTTACAAAAATTCAGAGGTGCACGGCCAAGCGCCGTGAAGGATTTAGTGCCATCTCGAGGTAAAGGTGCAGACTGCAACCAACTGAATACCCCTTCATTTCCAAGAGAGAGTTGAGAAACTATGGTGGCCTTCTGGTGTTGTAAAAACATGAAAGGTTCTTGCTAGAGCCAGCATGGCGGACTCTGCGAAGAGGACCAGCCCCCTATGTAAATCAAGCCCCCAGGAAGAGCGCCGGCCTTTGATCCAAAGGTTCGTAGTGGCCAAATGGTGGTACTACAACTTCCATGTCCGTCGCATGACGTCATTGGGCCCAAAAAGACTTTTTCCCGTTGACTTATATTGAGAAAGAAACGTCAGTAACTCAGCAAATCATTTTTTTTTAGGTAAACCAACTCCCCAGTACAAACACTCTAATAGCCCTTAATTAAATTATTAGGTCCTAAAAGTAGTAAAAAGCACTAATAGCTGAATCCAGAGTTATTTCCCTCCTCTGTTTATGTCTATGGAGAGCCAGGCCGTGATGACAGTGCAAGCCATGACCTTGAGACCTTGTGATCAAATCAAATGACAAAGCAGAAGCTCCTGTGCATATTCACAGTAGGGCCCAATAAGACCTGGGAGACCCCAGAAGATCAGGGTACATTTCCTTTTTCCAATAGGTATGAACGGGGCCACCTCCAACGCTATAACCAGTTCTCTTCATACATCCATGATGTAAATATGAAGGGCTCATAACAAAAACAAAAAAACAGGATTCTTGTTTTCAGGTGATTATACACTAATGAATACATAGTTATGAATATTTCCATTTCTGCTAATAGATTCCCCTGAAATGCTATGCATTGTTCCTTTAATATTTATTTTAAAAGACATTGATGTCAATGTGAGTAAGTAAAATGTACAATATATACTAATATAGTGTAAATGCTAAAAATAGGCCTCTCACACACAAAGGGATAACAACCTGTGACGTTACTCAACCTGTTTCACTCCATTTCATGTGTGTTTAGGATGAATCAACATGGGCTGAACATTCAACATTCATTCTATGTGGAGCGCTGCTCTGTCTTCTTAAAGAGACAGAGGATAGAAATGATCTCCGCCGCTGTTTAACAGCCCTGCACCATTTGTGCATGCCCAGTCACACTAAGCAGCTCTAGCAATATTCAGACTAGCGTTCAGTTTAAGCTTGCAGGACATGGCCCAGTAACCTACTTTCCCCACAACATGCTCTGTAACATCAGAGACGGGGGTTGTGTGTCATCAGTTAACTAACCTTCACCGCAGCATAGTTTCAGCAGAAAGACGTAGAAACCCAGACGCAGCACCGGCTGACGCAAAAAACAGACTGCCAGTGATCACAGTTATTTCTCTGTCCATAAGGCCTCATCCTCAGTTTACTATGAAAGGTGAAATACAATGCTGAAAACTGAAAATAGGGACATGAAGACAGTAAATGGCACAAAGAGGAAGGGATAAAGGAGGAAATATTCAGAGACTGTGATATAGTGAATATGGGGCAAGCCAATTATGAAAAGGATTTCATAATGGAAGTCATAATGGGGTAATTAGAAAGTAAGATAACAAGTCATAGTTATATAAATATTTGTGACTCTTTTTTTATATCTTACATAAGCATGACATACTATCACATATTTATTAAACTGAATCTCTTAATTATAATTCATATTACTGCCTGCTGCAAAAACTCTTTAATTTAAGCAATGTTTGGAAGATCATCCCAATGAAACATTGAGTCTTTATATATACCCAGCTGGCAGGATTTCTGATAAGCACCAGGACAACGCTTTAATGGGTTTTCCCTCTTCCTATGTGCACATCCCATCCCACCATGTATCAGGTGAACAGCAATATAAACTGTATAACCCCACGACCTGATACCCTCAAATCATTCCTCTGAATTTCTGGGTTAACATAAAACTCAAACATCTGCCCATAGTGCATAGAGCGTGACACAGTTGGTGAACGCTCACTCTCACAGTGTCGTGACAACAGATGACACTGGTGGTAAAGGGTGACCATTGACCATTTAAGATTCTGGACTTCTGGACTGGACTGTGGGCTGATTGACTGGTTGAATTTCAGGTTATATGACAGTGGTTGTATATATTCTTAGTTTGGGATAAAGACGAGTAAACGTGGATTGCTAATGTCGGGCAGTTCAGTAAATAGGCTTTATTGTCCAGCCTTTATTTGTACCCCATAATTATGAAAATAACGTGTAATTAACCCCTGATCTCTGTTTCCATAGGGGCTGCCTTTAAACCAAAACGCAATATACTACTATATCTAGCCCACAATGTAAATTTGGGTGACGGGACAAAAAAATTGGCTGAAGGGAGAGAGGAAGATAGCATGAGTCAAGAGGCTGGCCCAAATGTTTAGCAGCGTGATGTAAAAAAGCAGCATATGGTGCAGTGAACAGCCCAGTTCAGTCAGTCATGGAACAGCCCATCCTGTCCCACTCAGCTGTCAGCACACATCCTCATCACTATTCATGTCAAGCTCAGCACTGACGCAGCAAGCCGGCAAAATGGCCTCAATATGGAGTTTACAGTATGCGGAAGAATCTGGACACTGACATAAGTGTCACATAATGTGCACAGTGGCTCCTTTCAACTACAACATGGGCATTTCTTTTGGCGTCAGGTGCCCTCGACAAAGTGGCACAGATGCCGTCGACTTGGCATCAGTTCATACTAGCGAGACATGAGCCTTTCCTTATCGAACTCCTGTGAATTCGGTGTCTTTTTCCAATCACATAGTCCAGCATCTCTCACTAATCCTGGTCCAAATAGTTTTGTCTTTCCATGCACAAATACACCCTCTGCATCACCCTTTTACAGTAAATGTATACCACTTTCATTAAGACTTACATTTCTCCTCAAATTGTATTTTCACAACAAGTAACTAAAACAAATACCAGAGCCACTTTCAAGATAGCATTAAAAGATAAACTAATGCAATAAACCGCATCAATGGTTCTTCTAGAGCGCTGTTATTTTATTTGTTTTAGTTCTGCAACTAAGGGTTACTTTCATTGTCGATTAATCTGACGATTATTTTCTCGAAAATGGTGAAACGTGTTGAGTGAGTGTTTCCTCAGATGTCTTGTTTTCTCCAAAACTCAAATATATTCACTTTACTGAAACCAGAAAGCATTTACATTTAAGAGGCTGGAATTTTGACTTTTGACCGATTAATCAAGTATCAAAATATCTGGTGATTAATTTAATAGTTTCCAATTAATTAATTAACAGTTTCAGCTCTAATTTGATTGTATGTGGTGTTGAAAATATGTATATGTCCCTGCATGTAATTTGCTGGAATGATTGTTATATAATAATAATATGATAACACTATAAGGTAATGTGGATCTATTAGGATTTAATGGGGATCCTAATAAACTAAATAAACATAAACCAACATAGCCAGGTGGCTCTTTCAACACTTACAGTTAGACAGCACTTCATTATAGGAAGGCTTCCTGCACACATTATTAGCACCAGAGAAAACGTCTATTTGTTAAAATACACAGAAATGTTATGTACCTGTAGTTAGCAGTCATGTAAATCTTATTTTGATTTTTGGCTAACAGAAAAGTTAGCTAGCGTTAGTGTGTGAGAGAGACTGAATGTCATTCACGTAGTTAGCAGTCATGTAAATCTTATTTTGATTTTTGGCTAACAGAAAAGTTAGCTAGCGTTAGTGTGTGAGAGAGACTGAATGTCATTCACTGGTTTTTAATATTGTAAAGCAACTTAAGCTCAGTAAAGACTTGAGGAAAGAGAAAACTATGAGCCTGTTTTTCTCTCATGTCAGTGTTTCCAGACTCCAGCAGTGGACGTTAGCTAACGTTAAGCTAACTATTTGTAACAGCCGTTACATGTACCGACACCGGAGCGAACCGTTAGCACGTAGCGTGGGAACACAAAGCCGTGAACCTACCTTATTCTGTGGGGATGCGGGTCAGACGGCACCACGTCAAAAGAGGGCTTTAACAGACCAAGAAAACCCGACGTCCTATAGTCCCAGAAAATAAAAGTTGCCCAGAGATGACGCTGCTCCGCCGGTGTACCGGGGACACAAACGGGACACAGCCTGTTGACAGCCAAGGGGGGAGATCCCGACCCAGCCCACACACCCCACACTTTATATATTATCAGTGAACACGGCGCTGACACAGACGGGTCCGGTCCACACTCACGCATGAAGGCTGAATGAAGAGTTTTCTGCAGCCAGAGTTGGTCCACAGTCTGAGTCCCGCCCACCGGACTATATATACTGTACTAATAAAGTTACGGTGCGTGTAGTGGTGGTGCTTTAAAGGTAGCCTTCAAATGAATGCATGGTATACACAGATAGTTTAATGCGCTCCAAAGTTGTGTTAGAAAAACCCTTTATTCCCAGTGTGTGATCGTGTAGTGTATGACCAGGTTATAAAAAGCACCGGGGGCATACAGTGTATACCGGTAAAGCCATATATGTACAGTACAGTGATGTGCTGTGATTGGTGTGAGTCATGCCTTCTGCTGTCTGAATCATGCTTTCAGCAGATAATATACAGCGGACCGACACACGCTGGTCTACATGGGTCTGACAAGGTGAAGACAAATGCAGTGGTGAGAGGCTCCAGTCCACCAGGTTTCACATAGTCCATCATGGCAATCAGTGCACTGCAGTGGTGGAGGTGTTATCAACTCTGACCTAGTCATTTGTTTTGTCATTAACTTATCCACTGTGTTAAAAAGGAAAGGCTGGTTATTTATTGGCATTGTATTCTAAATATACATGTATATATGCATATATGCAGTATTATTATATATTATTTATATAGTATTATTATTATTATAAAATATATATTCTTATAATATATTCTATATATATTCTTATAATATTCTTCATTTTATTTGTTACTATTTTAATCTCCCCCTCCCCTGATCCCATGTCACATGTACAATTTAATGCAAAAACGAAAACTGAATAAATAATAAATCAATAAGCCTATATATATATATATATATATATATATATATATATATATATATATAGAGAGAGAGAGAGAGAGAGAGAGAGAGAGAGAGAGAGAGAGAGAGAGAGAGAGAGAGAGAGAACAAAATAAATCAGCAAGCCTATATATAAATATATATGCAGTATAATATACATTTGTATGTATATATATAGTATTATTATATATATTATTGATTTTATTTTTTATATTTTTATCTCCCCGGTCCCCTGATCCCATGTCACATGTACAGTTTAATGCAAAAAAACTCAATAAATAATAAATCAACAATATTTAATTTTGTTTTCTTGTTGTTTTTGTTTATTAGATATATTATTGATTTTATTTTTTATATTTATATCTCCCCGGCCCCCTGATCCCATGTCAAAAAAAAAAAAAAACATGTACAGTTTAATGCAAAAAAACTAAAAATAATAAATCAACAAGCCTATATATAAATATATATGCAGTATAATATACATTTGTATGTATATATATAGTATCATTATATATATTATTGATTTTATTTTTTACATTTTTATCTCCCTGCTCCCCTGATCCCATGTCACATGTACAATTTTATGCAAAAAAAACCTCAATAAATAATAAATCAATAAGCCTATATATATTATTTACTATTTTATTTATTTTTAGATATATATTATTTATTTTTCTTTTTTTGTATTAAATTGTACATGGGATCAGGGAAGTGGGAGACAAAAATGTAAATAATAATAATAATTGTATTTCCTTGTACCTGCTAAATAAATAAATACATATTACATAAAAGAGTTGTATTAACTCAAGTTGTAATACCATAATGTATGCTCCATAACAAGCAACAACCTGCATTCAAAATCTTACTGCATTTTATTAGCAAAATCTACTCATGCTGACAATGGTCCCTGTGAATGTTATGTCATATCATATTCATTACATATTATAAGTAGGACTTCAGTGCTGTGACAGGTTGAGGTGGAGTTAATTTTACTTTATATTAGGTAGTTTAATTTATAGGCTAATATTGCCTCATTTTTCTAAATTCACAGGCTATATTTAGATATGAATTTTAATCTGCAGCGTGGTTAAACTGTAAAAAAAAAAAAAGTACCATATTTTCTTCTGAAATGTAGAGTAGTAGGATATAACTATAAAATTCAAGCAAATCACCTCAAAACTGTACTTACCGCAAGTGTAGTACTTGATTATGTACATCAGTGAAGTCATTTTAAAAATGTCAGCTTTCAGCGATGAGCTGCCTCATTCCATTCACTTATGTGATACCTCGAGGCTAACCTGACAAAGCAGAACTGACTCCAATGCCCGATTATTTAACCACCATCTGAAAAAGCCCATATCTCTCAGGATGAACACTTTATGTGGATAATTCATAAAATAAAAGCAACCAGTTACTAGTTAATCAATTCTCCCACCATGAATATACACCTTTATAGTGTTGGCTCAAGCTCTCCATTGCTGCTGCCAAGAAGACACACATTACTTTGGGATGAACAGCTTTGAGCTCTGATTGCTGACATACCACATGTACTTAATGAAAGATTAAATGTGCAGATGAGACAGCAGCTCTGACATGCTATAATTTAGTAAACAGGTAGAGATTTTAGTGGTTAACTGCATACATTAAATGCTTCGTATTGAGTCAAGGCTTCAGATTAGCTGGAGGGCTTCTGATTGCTCTTGTATGATGAGTTATTTTCTTATATATATGTCAAATTGTGAATAATAGTTTCAACCTCAAACTTTTCTGCTCTTCATCTTTGTTTAAATTACATCAGCTGGTGATGGACAGCATTATTCTGCATGAAAGCACTTCTTACATATTAAGAGACACAAAAGGTGCCACAAGTGTCCCATAGAAATGCCTCATGATCTTAATAATTATTGTGATAGACATGTAAAAACTAAATCACTCTCCAACAATGAAATGCAGACATGATTTTCTATCATGGTGGGGGAAAACAGCACTGTCAAAACTGATGCAGCAAACGCCACGATATTCAACATTTTGGTGTGCATTAATCTACAAAAACAGTGGATCCTACACTTCCCATAATGCAACTTCATGATGTTTTTAGCAAAACCCTGACAAAGCTCCTCCAGAGGCACAGAAGACATCTGTTTTCACAGGCCGAGTGCTGCTCCACATGACCAGTAAACTGACTTTGACATGTGCTCTCAGTAGAGTGCCCCTTTATGATAAAAAGATAGATATCAATACTTCACCATTCAAAGAAGCAGTTAGTTACTTCTTAAGTTAAATGGCTTTGAAATGAAAAGGGATGATAGCTATTTAACAGGAAAGCCTTGTGAAGCCTCTTCAATAATAAAAAATGTATGTCTTTCAATCAGTAGAACAGGTAAAGGACGGCAGTTCTAGTAATGAAGACATTTCTTTTGAGTCTATGGCACATCTGAGGCTTTCAATCAACAAAACATCTGAGATATGAGAGGCAACCTTACCATTTAGTCAGGTTACTGAGTTTCTGCAGAGACACTACATTAATAGTTCAGAACACAAGGTCAGGAGTATTGAAATTTTATTTTGGAGTTAAACATAATAAAACATCCAAGCGAGAACATCACAGCTCCAATTTCCTATACCAAGCTTCACCATGAGGTCAAACCACATACACTCCCACACACAGCCGGCTCACACAGTGTCAAAGTGAACATACTGTCTATATGGTGAATGTGTGTGCAACCACGACTCACATATCCAGTAACAATCAATCTGCCTTGCAGTTGTAATACCAGACTGTGATGGTGTTACATCAGTTGTGCACTTCTTTTGTAGAACACAGTGGTAAAAATGGGTTAAAAGAAGATCATGACATCTTTCTTAGTTTTTTCTTTGTGAGAGTCAGATATGTAATAAGAAAAAGGGCATGAATCACAGGACATTTACCTTCAGTTTTCCAAATATGTGAGCAAAAGTAGCTTCTACAATTGTTTTTACTCATTCTGTGCCATTTAAATACGTCTAATTTGTGTCTACTTTTCAATTATAGCTAAAAATAAGCATTGTTTTGTATTCAGAGAATGTTTTCTGTAACTGTATTAATATCATAAACAAATTTCAATAACCATCATTTCAGTCTAACGAGACTAAAAACTGTAAAATGTTTCTCATGACTGCAGCTACTGTACTGTAACATTAAGGTCAAGGAGGCCTCTTCCCAAATTAAACCCAGATGTGATCCCTAGGCTAGTGACAGTGTCTAAATACTGCCATCTTGTTAAACAGGAATGCCAATTTTGCATAACAAAAAATGATCAATAGAACAATTTTTTTTTCTAAACTGCCTGTGTGTCCAAATATGTAAATGAATAAGATTTAAACAACTTCAGCTTCCATAACCTACTGTGTATGAAGGCTATATATATAAACTAGGTATATAAAAAGGTTTGGAGATTTGTGTTTGGTGGATTAGTTCTCTGTTGTTTCAGTGCTAATTGTCATTGTATTTTACATCGTTAGAAAGCCTGTTTGTTTACCTTCACAATGATGTTCAACTTGTAAGGATCATACATTTGTGGGATGAGCAGCACAGCTGATTATGTGGGTAACGCCCAAGTGAAATTTGCCAAAATTCTCTGCCAATGCTAAACAGTGCATTCTCCTGTTGGCACTGACTTGTGTTTTGTACTCCAAGTGCTGCCAATCAGGCATCACAAGACAAGACCTCAGGATCACAAAGTGATCCGTTTCATCCTGAAAAGTCAGCTTTTTCAAAGCTAGCAAGGTTCAGTTCAAAATTTGTTTTTTCTCCTCATCTCTTCTCTGACATGATTTTGACATCAGATGATTTGCTGCCAATCAGGCACCTGAAATCATGTCAGAGAAGAGATGAGGAGTTTTGTTTTGAAACCAAATTTTGTGGTCTTGTCTTGTGGTGCCTGACTGGCAGCACCTGGAGCTCAAAACAAGAGTCAGTCCCAACAGATGAATACACTGTTCAGCATTGGCAGAGAATTTTGGCAGATTTCACTTGGGTGCTACCCCTCATGATCAGTTGTGCTGCTCATCCCACAAATGCATGATCCTTACAAGGTGGGCATCATTGTGAAGGTAAACAAACAGGCTTTCCAATGATATGAAATAACCCACCAAACACAAATTTTCCCGAGTTTATTTGACAGCAACATGTTGTAAACCCACACAAATGTTTGTTTTTTCATCCACGAGATGACACTGACCCCCTAAATATTATAACTTCAAAATGTTTCATTTAAATATGGAGATTTATTTAACCTCTAACAAAAGTAGTGAAATGTAAATGTGTATGGTTGTAAATGCAGAAAAATACACCCAATTTCTGTGTGAAATTGTTCGACTAACAGTTGTACATTTGAACATTTAGACGTCTTCATTTTTTTAAATGAAGAAAACAAACAAACCACTATTGCACTGTTTCACTGGAGGGCGCTAACACAAAGCACCAGGTGGTCAGGGAACAACTTGAGAAAGGAGGAGGCCATTCACTAGCCTGTTTTAGCTACACACACTTAGCTACTGTTAGCTAGCCGGCGGCTAACGAGCAAGCTAAAACATCGGTTTGTCTTAATGTCGCCTGTCTTATCAAGTGATGGCAGGAGAACAGTGTTCACAAACCGAAGCTGGTGAGTGTTGATCGTCCCTTTGATTCGCGACAAAACGTTTTGCAATCACACAGTTTGCAGTTGTGTGCCTGCTAGCGCGCTAAGTAACCCGAAGCTAGCTAAGGTTAGCTCGGCTCAGTAGCAACATTAGTTAGTACCAAGCTAATCTACCTCTCTTTCCTTTCAGAACTGTATTACCTCATTGCCAGATTTCTGCAGTCTGGACCCTGTAAAAAGGCAGCACAGGTAACAACCCGCAATCAGCAAGATACTTACTCGTGCCGGTTATAAATCGTCTAAACAAGTAGCTGGAGCTAGCAGCTAACGCTATCTGTGCCTGTCTGTTGTTAGATTCTGATTGAGGAGCTGGAGGAGTATGAGGTAGGTTCAACTGGACCTTTCTGTGTTTATTCTCGTGTGTGGTTTCCGTACTGCTGCAGATCTGTGCGCTTTTTGAGGCAACTTTTCAGTAATTTTGGCTGGTTTTGGATAAAGGAGCGGGTTGCCGAGCCGGGACGATACTGGCAGTTTTGTGCCATCTCTAACCGTTTGTTTTTTTATTTTACTTTAGTTGGTCCCTCAGCGATGGAGTTGGGACGGGAAGAAATACAAACGGACCTTCCAAGACTGGGTGCGTGTGAATTGTCATAATTAACTTTTTAATCAAATGAAGCGTATAACTTCCACGATAATCGACAATTGCCTTTTAGCGGATGTGTGTATTTTGAATTTAAACAACTACCCAGAATAGACGCGGCGGTAGTGTGTTTATGTTTATTATAACACATTAAAACATTTATATTGGTGTAGGCCCGTTGGTAAATAACTACATAGGCTTTGCTATTGTGTGGGCTAGTAGGAGGAGAATGGAGACAAGGGCGAGCAGTGATAGGCTGAGCCAGATCCAGAGCGCTGTCAGTCTTCTGGAGGAGCCAATGAAATCACAGTTCAATTTGTAAGCGAACCGGAAAAACCATAATAGGCTCCTGTGATTGGCTGTCACCTTCTCTGCCCCTCCTCTGTCCTCCTTCCCCTCAGCTAGCTGCATTACAAAACAATGCTACAAATTATGAGCAAGTATGAACGGGAAGAGGAAAAAATAAGTAATTATTAAAAAGTTGATATATGCGTAGGTGTTTCTACACAGCTGTTTGAATTTTATCATATATATGTTTTTTTTAAAATAAAAAAAAAATCCACCAATAGTATGATTAACTTTAATTACATGGTCTAATCTGTGTTTTTTCATTATAGTATGTAGTTTAGTAGTGACTTTGAGGTATTTGTGTTCCAGTTTCATATCTTGTGAGGCGAATTCATAAGAATGTGGAGAGACTAGAAACTAGTTAAGATGGCAGCTGACCTTTTGACTCGTAATACCAACATATACTACAGGCTACATATGGGCTTAGTGGTATGTGAAATTGTGAAAAACGTTCAGTGTATTTCAGGGGAAATAAATGTGTTTTAAACTGAGCCGGACAGATGACTTGGTCAGGTCAGTGTGTGGGACAGTATTAGCTTATTGCTGATATATTGGTTTCGGTTTATATGTCGGCTGATGTGTAAAATGTCCCAATTTAATACAAATCATGGTCGCAAATCTTGAAAGTGGTCAGTTTAAATAATTGTGGTCCAGTCTGTAATAAGCTCTGGCTATTCAATCTTTTTAACAAAACTGGAGTTCAATATTTAATGATATTTAAAAAAAAAAAAGTTTATGGTCTATCGCATAGTGCTAGAAAATTATCTTAGCTTTTGGGGCTCACAAAGATAAAAACACATACCCATGACAGACACATAAACACAACCAGTTCAATTAGGTCCTTTAACATCTTAAACGTTTTACTTTTTTTATTCTGGCAATATCCCAAATTTCCCTCCGGGGATTAATAAAGGTTCATCTTATCTTATCTCTTCTCTTATTTCAAAATAGAACAGAGACGTTAATGATTTGTTAAATGCTATTTACACATTTGTTGTATTACTTTGTAATAGCAGTCTGTGACTCCTGCAGGTGATCTTAAACCAACACATTCCTGCAGACTATCTGCTTCGTGTTTGTCAGCGGATAGGCCCGCTTATAGAGAAGGAGATCCCACCTAGTGTTCCTGGAGTCCAAACACTTCTGGGGCTGGGAAGACAGTCCTTGCTTCGTACCACTAAAAGTGAGCTTTTCCCTCCCATCCCTTTTTAGATTTAATGTGTTTGTGTGATTTCTTGGCAAGAGATCTGTTTCTAAATCTGCAATTGTTCACTTTCCTCTGTTCCATCTGTTATTTAGGTTGTAGCCACAAAGTATGCAGTGGCTCAGCTGTCGCTGCACTCCACCGAGGACGTCCACCAGAACCTCCGGTCACCAATGGACATCCTCCCAATGTTGGTATGTGAAACTTTATTTATACCCATTAAAGGGACTCAAAGCACATAGATCAGTTTATTTAAATCTGCTTTAGCATAATGTTGCTTCCACTAATCATTGTCGTGTTCATATCAAGTGTCCATCATGGGTGCTCGCCAGGCCACCGGCACAGCTCGTTTTGGCCAGGCCCTGCCGTCTTCCTCCTACCAACACATGAAGATACACAAACGTATCCTCGGCCACCTTTCGTCAGTCTACTGTGTAGCCTTTGACCGCACCGGCCGTCGGATATTTACGGTGAGTGGTGATTTCTGGTGTGGATAATTATTGCAACTAAACTTCACTATCAGTAGTGTCTCACTAGTTGTGTCTCCATCTGTTTTGTCACATTTTAGCAAACTATTCACAAAAAGGTACAGAAGATAAAATGTAAATCAGGTCTCTCTCCACTGTCAGGGTTGAAGTACACAAATAAAAAAATCCAGATCGTAGGTGAATTTCTATCGGGAAACACATTCATGTGACAAACGCTCTTCAGTCAAATGTGGTTCCCAATGAAAATTTCTTATTTTTTTTTTCTGTTACCATGTCTTGTGTGTTTTAGGGTTCTGATGATTGCCTGGTGAAAATCTGGGCCACGGATGATGGCCGGCTCCTGGCAACACTCCGTGGCCACTCGGCAGAGATCTGTGACATGGCCGTCAACCACGAGAACGCCCTCATTGCCTCTGCAAGCTGTGACAAAACCATCAGAGTATGGTGTCTGCGTACCTGCGCACCCATCACTGTCTTGCAGGCCCACGGTGCCTCCATCACATCCATCATGGTGAGACTGATGCTTTTTGAAGGAATAAGTTGAACAAATATGGGAATATATTGTTAGTTTTGTCTTATATTAATATTCTTAAACCGCCTTGATTTTCTGCACTTGGTCTGCATCATATCAACATCTTTTGCTGCTGTTTTGGTCCCTCCTCATCTGTGACTTACCAACTCTGACTTTCTGTCCCTTGTAGTTTTGTCCTGCTATCAAAGGGACAACTCGGTACTTGGCCTCCACCGGTGCAGACGGCATGGTGTGTTTCTGGAAGTGGCACTCGCTCAGCATGAAATTCCAGTAAGTGTTTTAAGCTCTATTATATCTAGCTCTAGTAAGTTGCTCTTTTTTTATGGAACTTGTTGTGCTTCTCCCCTTTTCTCAGTGATCAACCAGTCAAGTTTGTTGAGCGGTCACGTCCAGGAGTACAGGTCTCCACTTCCTCCTTCAGTAGTGGTAAGTGTGTTTCCCTGCCTGCTAACATTTCACTTTCTAGATATATTGTCCAAACCAAACCCAGACAACCTAACTTTTGGCTTATGTTTGGTTGTTGCTAAAAGACAAAAAATATCTAAAGTTTAACAGTATTTATCGTGTAGCATGGACAGTGGGCATATTATCGTAGCAGAGACCCTGTGTGACAATGACATTTGAGTGACACAATTACTACTGACAGATAGTTATTATTAGGCTGGATATATACTATGAATTACTTGGGAACATTGTAACTTTAAAAACTCAAGACTGTCTGTTTGCAAAATTGGTAATGTTTTGTTTTTGTTTTAGGATTCAGACATGTATATAATTAGCAGATATGGATATATTGTTGTAAACTGAATGTGTTGCATTTAGGGCTGTCAATCATTTAAAATATTTAATCATGATTAATTTATTGATTGTGCATGATTGTCTATTGTTGATTATGATTAATCACACTTTTTTGTTTATCGTAAATGGAGATTTGTCAAGTGTTTATTATGCTTATCCACATGGAAGTGGGCAAATAAATAAATAAATAAATATTGTTCAGAAACCTTCACCGCATTTAGTATAAAAATATACTTAAATTATAACATGACAAACTGCAGCCCAGCAAACAACAACATCTGTCAGTGTGTCAGTGTGCTGACTTGACTATGACTGACTATGACTGATCCAAGCCTTATCATAAAGTGGGCATGTCTGCAAGGTGGAGACTTGTGGGTACCCATAAAACACATTTTAATTCACATATCTGGAGGTCAGAGGTCAAGAGACCCCTTTGAAAATGGCCATGCCTGTTTTTCCTCATCAAAAGTTAGCATAGGTTAGGAGCATCATTTAGCCTCCTTCTCAACAAGTATGACATGGTTGGTACCAATGGATTCCTCAGGATTTTCATTTAATAGCTTCACTAGATTTAAAACTGAGCCCCCTAGACTAAAGGTTTCCAAAAGATTGATTGTGTTAATGTGTAACGCATTATTATTTTGTTAACTTTGACAGCCCTAGTTCCATTTCACTCTGTTTGTTGTTAACAGGTGGTATGTTCATGGCCACCGGCGGCACCGATCATTTGATCAGAGTCTACTACCTTGGTGCTGAGACTCCTGTGAAGGTCTCTGAGATGGATGCACACACGGTAAGATTCAAAATGCATCATTCTTGTTTTAGTTAAGTGTGATCCCTCTGTATCTTAAATACATGTCTTCTTTTTCCTTTTTTCAGGATAAAGTTGTGGTCGTCCAGTTTAGCAATAACAGTGACAGGTGAGTGTGTTTGCTGTGATTGTAGCCTTCAAGCTGTTTTTTTGTGTGGTTTTCAAGCCTCTGATGGCGTATATGTGTCCAGCCTAAGGTTCGTGAGCGGCAGTCGGGATGGCACGGCCAGGATCTGGCACTACCAGCAACAAGAGTGGAAGAGCGTCACTTTAGACATTGCTGCCAGGCTACCAGGGTAAGAGAATGAACACTATTACAGAGTTTCTTGGTGCGTTTTTCTGTCTCTGTAAACCACTTAGTGTTTCATGTCTGATGGGATTTTTTTCCTCCAGGAGTACCACCGCCAATGGGGATGATAAAACCAAGCTGGTGGTGACCATGGTGGCCTGGGACCGTGCAGATAGCACCGTTATCACAGCGGTGTCAAACTACCTGCTCAAAGTGTGGAGCACAACCTCTGGACAGCTGCTGCATGTTTTATCTGTGAGTGGCTGACACTGGCATTTCTACTGAATAAAACCGCTGTTTTTGACCAACTGACCTCCTCGAATATTTGCACTCCTTCTGTTCAAGGGTCACGATGATGAGGTGTTTGTACTGGAGGCTCACCCCTTTGACTCTCGCATCATGCTGTCTGCCGGCCACGATGGCAACATTTACATGTGGGACCTGACCAAAGGAGCCAAGATCCGCAACTTCTTCAACATGGTAATTAAACAATGAGAAGCGCCCATCAGTAGTGTTTTCTTTACGCTGTCATTGAGTTCGTATTATAATATTTGTTTTCAGATTGAAGGGCAAGGCCACGGTGCTATTTTTGACTGCAAGTTCTCAGCTGATGGGCAGCATTTCGCCTGCACTGACTCACACGGCCATTTGCTCATCTTTGGCTTCGGCTGCAGCAGACCATACGAGAAGGTAATGGCATACTCATACTGTTCTTTAATCATAACACTTCAATTTAATGGGAGCACTACAAGTGAATATGTAAAAATTTTTAACCAATAGTTAATACCTTGAAACCTCCCCAGTTGGTTACTTATATTAAGGCAATATTTTTTTGTGCTCCAAGTGTTATGAAATTGTATGTTTGTTTATACATGCAAATAAGGCATTATCTTATCAAGTTTGTGCTAATTTGCGTAATTTCCAGAACATAAATCTGAACATTGAATAACTGAATAATTTTATAGACACATTAGAATCAAAGGTTTTTACTGAGGGAATTTTGGACATCTCTTTGTATCACTTCATAAATTGGAAATAAATACTGTAATCAGCCAACATTTTCGCCATGTTTTTAGGAGCAAAATGCTCTATAAAACAGGCTATGAATGACATGTGAATAAATCCCTTTGTAAAAACCTTCAGAATATAGATAGGAATGAAACTGGAAAGTTTGGTGAATTTAAGTCCTACTGAAGAGTTAAAAGCGGCTTTTACAGATTTATTTTGTAAAATCCCATACATTTTGATGACACAACAGGAGAATGGGGTAAAACATTTCACTGAAAGATATCACCATGAAACTTCCCCAGTTGATTATGTACATTAAAACAATTGTATTTTATATAACAAGTTTTCTGAAATGTTGTTTAAATATGCAAATGAGGCATTACCTAATGCTAACTTTGGGTGACTTTAGGAGAAATCTACAAAAACAAATAGACAAATGTGGTAAAATGAACACCTAAATATGTATTTTGGATGTTTTCTCTCCACTGGTCTGAAAGAAGACATGTTATGGAAGCAAAATAGCCCAAAATCTTAAAATGACCAGAAATGTCTTGCTGCAAAGCAAAGTGTCACCAAGGATCCGAAATGAAATATTGTAAGGAAGACTGCTAATAATAACTATAAAGAAGCTCACTTATAACATAGACTGTGTCCTGGTCTGCCTTGTAGAGGGTTACAAGCAAGCAGCTATTTTTTCCCCTCATTATCAACACAATCATACTCTTGATTCCCTCCAGATTCCTGACCAGATGTTCTTCCACACGGACTACCGACCTCTTATTCGTGACTCTAACAACTACGTGCTGGACGAGCAGACTCAGCAAGCCCCTCACCTCATGCCTCCACCCTTCCTGGTGGATGTCGACGGAAACCCTCACCCTCCTCACTACCAGCGCCTGGTGCCAGGAAGAGAGAACTGCAAGGAGGATCAGCTCGTACCCCAGCTAGGATACATGGCTAACAGTAAAACTCCTTCGTCACCAATATACCATTCAGAATGCTTGCACTTTTTAACTTGGGAGGTGTAACTGACTGCCTTTTTGCTGTGTAGGTGATGGAGAGTTGGTTGAGCAGGTACTTGGCCAGCAAACGGCGGAAAACAGAGAAAGCCTGTTGGACAATCTCATCAGACAGCTGCAGAATGAGCAGGACCAGCGTCAGAATGAAGCAGAGGAGCAGGCTGGAGAGGCAGAGGGTATGTTTTACTTATCTAAGCACATTTTGCAGTGATTTAGGGCTTTATGTTCTTAGTTTGTCTAGTGTGTTCAGGGTGTGCAACCTTAAATTATCAAAAGAGCCATTTTGCCCCTTTTTCTACCCAAAAAAAAAGGGGGGGGGCGCAAAAAAAAAAAAAAGTTTATAAAAAAAAAAAAAAAGAGAGTGGGGAGATAATCTTTTTTTAAAAAAATATTTTTTTTTTTTTTTTTTTTAAAAAATAAAAAAAAAATTTCTTTTTTTTTTTTTTTTGGTGGTTTTTTTTTTGGGGAGAGTGGTTCTGAAATGTCTGAAATTTATTGTTAAAACTGTGCCATATTTCACCAAGGTAAGCCACCATTGTCATAAGGCAAACAATATGTCCACGCTGAATTAAACTCTATATTTTCTTCCAAAACTTTTCTTTTTTGGGATTTTTTATGGGTAGGTTATTGGGGGGTTAGAACAAAAAAAAAGCCGGGAGGAAAAAAAGAAGAAGGAGAGATGATTTTAAATTTAATAAAAATTTTTTTGTGGAGCAAACTCCAAAATAACTGGCAACAAAATAAACTAATAATGGGAAAATTTTATATGAAAAAAAAGGAGGAGAAAAACATTTATTTATGGGGGGGGGTTTTTTTAAGGGGGAAAGGGGGGGGGGGGGTGGGGGGGCGGGGGGGGCGGGGACGTGAGGGTGATATCCTCTTTATTATTATTATTAGCGGGTGATGAAGCGGTGGTGGTGGAGGCCCCCTCTCCGGCTGCTGAACCACGCAGAAGTGGGCAGGTAGACGGTGTGTGGCAGATGCAGCACAACGCCTTGCGTAGTCAAGTGGCCACCGAGAGGGACCTGCTGGCTTGGAGCCGCAGAGTGATGGTCAACGAAGTGCCGCAAGGGATATCCAGGTGAGCCAGATAGAGAGAATTGCATCAGATGTAAGGACACTGCAGAGAGCAGATTAAATTATTTAACAATTAAATATTTTTATATTAGAGCTATCGAAGTTAACACAAATTTGTTTTAACACCGCTAATTTTTTAATGCAACTCGTGATTTTTAGGTTGTAGTGGGATCCATTTTAAAGCTTGAATAGAGAAGAAACTGGCATCATATGAAACTAGAAAACCTCAGAACTCCATTGGTATCAGTGGATAGTAGCTTGTCGTGAAGGAGGCTACATTATGCTGCAAACTTGCAAAATTTTGGCAAGAAAACTGGAATGGCCATTTTCAAAGGGCTCCCTTGACCCCTGACCTCAAGATATGTGAATGAAAATGGGTTTCTTTGGGTACCCATGAGTCTCCCCTTTACAGACATGCCCACTTTATGATAATCACATGCAGTTTGGGGCAAGTTATAGTCAAGTCAACACACTGACACACTGACAGCTGTTGTTGCCTGTTGGACTACAGTTTGCCATGTTATGATTTGAGCATATTTTTTATGCTAAATGCAGAACCTGTGAGGGTTTCTGGAGAATATTAGTCATTGTTTTGTGTTGTTAATTGATTTCCAGTTATAAATATAACATATAGCATAAAGCAGCATATTTTTTCACTCCCATGTTGATAGAAGTATTAAATACTTGACAAATCTCCCTTTATGGTACATTTGAACAGATAAAAATGTGTGATTTGATTAATTGTCATTGAATATTTCAATCGACTGACAGCCCTTTTTTGTGTACATTTCACAATGGAAATTATTATTTGTCATTAGAGTTTTGGAGGAGTGCAGACGAGCCAAAGGCGACATGGAATGTTCTCTATACAACGCAGAGAGGAGGAAGAAACCGGCAGCCTGCACACCAAAGGTACGCTACTGTTCAAGTCAGTCGTTTTCACAAGTAACAAAAATTACCATCATTCCTCCTTTTACTTATTTTTCACCCTCCCTCCGCACTTCGTAGAGCGATCTGCTGTCCTCACGCCTGCGCTCCCTGCGGCCGACTAAGAAAAAGCAGCAGCGCCACGCCTACCAGACCCGCTCAGCTCAAGTCCGTCGTCCCGGGAGTAGGAGTCGAAATTCCAGCAACCGACGCAACTCTGACAGCCAGATGGACTCTGACAGCGATGGAAATGTATGTTCTGCCTTTCTTCTCTGTCTACATATCCAAACATGATGTAATGTTGTGGAGCACCATCTGTTAACTACCACGCATAAGGTGCTTTCTGCATTTTTGTTGACAGGCGGCAAGCACAGGCGGAGCAAAGCGACGCCTCTTCTGATAGTGAAGCTCAGTGGCAGAGTGAAAGCAGCTCTAGGTAAATCCCTTTGAACTGAGCAGTGTTTTCAACACATACTTCTAATTGGCCAGCTAACATCTCCCCTTTCTCATTCTCAGCGACTCCTCCAGTGAATATTCCGATTGGACAGCCGATGCTGGGATCAACCTCCAGCCTCCGAAGCGACCGACCAGAAGGCCTGTCCAGCCCCAAGGTTACAGCAGCTCTGAGGAGGAAGAAGGTGACGGCAAGGCAAAGGAGACCAAGAAGAGGGACAGTGAGAAGAGGAAGAAGCCTAAGGAGACCAAACAGGTACTCTAACAGGACTCACATGTCTTCACCACACAGTACAGGAGAGACTCTGTACTTGAACATGTCGTTCTAACTGTATATACCTAGAGACCCACGTCCTCTCTGGCTGGACTCGATGCAGAGGAGTGGCTACCACCATCATGGATAATGGAGACCATCCCACACCGCTCTCCTTTTGTTCCACAAATGGGAGATGAAGTAAGGAGTGTCACTTTCATATCAAACACAAAAAATGCATTACATTACATGCATTTTGAAGAAACAAAATCTCCAGCACTCATACATTAAGTGTCTTTTTTATTATATTGGGCAAATAAATGAATGCATTTCAGCAATAAGCGTCACGCTGATGAAGGCTTATTGCTGAAACGCATTCATTTATTTGCCCAATATAATAAAAAAGACACTTTATCTGTGTCTCTCTGTCGGAGATTTTATTTCTTCTGTTCTTACTACTTGGCACCCGATACTTTTCAAGATTTGGAGACGTGCTCGCTGTTATTTTTTATTACATGCATTTTGATCATGATTCTTCTCTCCTCCTCCAGCTCATCTACTTCAAACAGGGCCATCAGGCCTACGTCCGGGCCGTCCGCAGGGCCAAGGCCTACAGCATCAACCCTCAGAAACAGCCGTGGAACAGACTCGACCTCAGGGTGAGGCGCAGTTTTGTTTAACAGACTCTTATATGGTCCATTAGACAAGCTGTTCGGAGTCTTTAAACAGCATAACTGGTGGTCTGATGGTCAGGCCCACTTTCCTCTACAGCTGGCCAGGTGCAAAAATTGGCAGAGCTCTAAAACCTCTCTGCAAATTCTTTCCTCTACAATCTTCACAGTCCTGTTTCCACAACCGTTCGCAGCTGAACTGCATAGATCACATCTGTATTGGTAAAGACTATTAATATTGCTATATAGAAGTTTTTTTTATTGTCTTCACACACCATATCCCAAGAAGTCATGTGCCACATTATGGCACTATGTAACATAACTTGGGCAATGCCTCTTATCTTCAGTTTTTTAGCCTGTTAGCAACATGGCTCTAGGGATGGCAACATCAGTCTGTCAGTCCAGCACTTCGGTCCAGACTGAAATAGCTCAACAACTACTGGATGTTCTGCCATGAGATAAAGATATCCATGGTGCCCAGAGGATGAATCATAGCAGGTTAAATCGAGATGAACTGCACCTCGTCTGGAAAGTCGACAAGATCAGGCGGCAGCAGCAGGGGGCGGTGACAAAATGTTGATGTTTGTTGTCAAAATTAAGAGCCAGTCAGCTCTCTGATCATGTAGCAGCCAGGCATTTCCCATAATGCCCTGGGTCTTGTAGTCGATGGAGAGCAGCTGCGGCACCTGGCTCTAAGAGCTGTAGACACCTCGATCTTGTGAGATCATCGTAGCCCGTGTGTGTGTGACGTCAGAGCAAGTCGTACCCAAACCCGACCGGTACGCGTTGTTTGGCGTTTGCCGGTGATCGATTCTGCGCAGGCCTGGGTCGTCTTGAACGAGCCTCATGACTTCATGAGCCCCCGACTCTACTGCCACCATGAGGCTGGCATGTGACTGAGTAAAATGTTTCAACAGCTTTTGGATTGATTGCCATTAAATTTGGTGCAGACATTCATGTATCGGGGCTGCACAGCGCTGTCGCCTCACAGCAAGAGGGTCGCAGGTTCGATTCCGGCTTGGGACTCTTCTGTGTGGAGTTTGCATGTTCTCCCTGTGTAAGCGTGGGTTTTCTCCGGGTACTCCGGCTTCCTCCCACCGTCCAAAGACATGCTGTTTAGGTTAATTGATCACTCTAAATTGTCCGTAGGTGTGGATGTGAGCGTGAATGGTTGTCTGTCTCTATGTTGTCTGTCTCTATGTGCCCTGCGATGGACTGGCGACCTGTCCAGGGTGAACCCCGCCTTCGCCCAATGCCAGCTGGGATTGGCTCCAGCCCCCCCGCGACCCCTAACGGGATAAGCGGTTGACGATGGATGGATGGATTCATGTATCCCTCAGAGTGAATTGTAATAATTTTGGCGATCCTCTGACTTTTCATCTACATAACACATTAATGTTGGCGCTAGACATAATTTCAGTATGTCCACTATTTTATTTTATGACCAAATGCAAGACTAGTGACAATCAAATCAGCCTGCTGTGCTTAGTGCTAATTAGCATATGTTAGCATGATAACATGCTGGTAAATACCTGCTGAGCATGTTAGCATTTAGCCAAAGCAACACTGTGATTAAGTACAGCCTCACAGGCTGCAGTTGAAAAGTCCTTTTTGTTTAGGAACGTTTCTAACGGAGTGAAACGACCCAGAAGTATCTCAGTAGTAGCTGTGATAAGAGCTGTTTGAACTCTCTAAATGCTGAGGAAAGGTGCCTTAGTGCTTCCTTTCTTAGCTCCTATAGCATAGGATACGCTGGACCGTCCTGTACCAATGGAAAGGAGATAACATCCCACAATTCCTTGTGGCCGCAACTTTTAAAGCAACCAGTCTGCCATTCAACACAACAAATGATATGCTTATCTTGCATATTATTTTCATACAGTCATTTAATATCTATCTGTTTATTTCTTTATTTGTTTCAAACAAGTAACAAATAAGTGAAAAATAAAACAAGAATAACAAAATGAACATTAAACATATAGCAAACAAATAATCAGCGTAAATAAATATTACGTCTGAAAAGGAGTAGGGAGAAATAAACATTTAATGGTTCTATGCCTTCACCATAACTCAAAAAATAACTCAGTACTTATCACATTTACTTTTGTGGTAGCCTGTATGTTATTAATTTCAATTCCAACCTTGGTGAGTGATATTTTTCACCAGTTGTCCACGTTTAAGGTAAAATAATCCTTGTTTATATGTTGATGTGAAGTGTTCTAGCAGCGGTATCTCTCTTTTACACACGGCGGGTGAAGCAGCCTGTCACTGATGGAGCTTTTTAAGACTGTACAGGGATAAGCAGCGCCTGTTGTAGTCCGTCTTCGGGACATCACAGTTTCACCACAGCAGACTCGCGTCAGTAACACTCCCCACCGTCGCATCATCATTAACGGAGCAAGAGTCTTGAATCTGAATTGAACACTTATCACCGCTTATCTGACTTTTTCTCAAATGAGCTACAACAAATTTGTGTGTGGAGCCATAACTTGTTATTTTTGAGAAGTTTTATTCGTCGTCGTCTTCATTCACCCAGAGTCTTAGCTTTTGTGTGTTTTCTTCTGCCCCCTTCAGGACCAGGAATCAGTGAAGGTGGTTGGAATTAAATATGAAGTGGGACCTCCCACCCTCTGCTGCCTAAAGCTGGCTTTCTTGGACCCAGTCTCAGGGAAGATGACCAATGAGTCTTTCTCATTAAAGTGAGCATTTTATCAACTGTATATACAGCACAAGATGATACATGTTGAAGCATGTGCATTTCATTTCATTTTTCATTCCCACACTCTAAAGGTACCATGACATGCCTGATGTCATAGATTTTCTGGTACTGCAGCAGTTTTACAACGAGGCTAAAGAGCACAACTGGCAACCAGGTGAGTGTTTTGAAGTGACGTGTTTACTCATATTTGATTTGATTTGACTTTATTGTCAGAATATTCTCAGACGTACACTGTTCCACATAAATACAAAACTCAGCATTTAAAACCGTGCTACAAACATATATCACATATGAAATGCAATGAGTTCAATCACTCCCTTTCACACTCAGTGTTTGACCTAGATACACTAAGACCTACTTCAGGACTACATCCCAAACTCTGATTTAGTCATTTTACAGATGAGGAACAGATGAGTTCAGTTGAGCCTGTGGGACTCCCAACCTAGGGGTCCTGACCCCCTCTAGGGGTTTCCAGATCTTTTTGGGGGGGTCCCGAGGCTGCCTTAATTTTTAGCAGTGTAAGACCACTTTTAAATAAATATATATACAGCTGGCCAATATCTCAGCATTTCATTCATTTCTATAAAGAAAACTAAATTAAGTTAATTAAGATTGGGTTATTAATTAGAGTATAAAACAAATCTCACAGGATAAAGGAAGAAAACACTGAATTTGTTAAAAAAAAAAAAAAAAAAAAAGCCAACTAAGTATGAAAATATAGAATACAGAGAACAGGAAAACTCACCTCTGATGTTATCTATTCACAGGAAATAATCTGCTCAAAATGAAACCAAATTGCTAATTTTATCCCCCACTACAATGTAGTCGGTATATAGCGCTCCACGTGTCTTGTCACACTCTCGTTTCCGGAGCACAACATGGAAACTGTTTAACTTAGGAGCTTCAAATGTGGTGTGATGGTTGACAGTGTGGTCTAGTTTTTCAATTTCAGTTTCATTTCTAGGGCAGAATATTGCGGCTTTGCAGTGTGGTCTAGTTGTGTCTTTCTGAGGTTTGAATTTCAGGGTGCTGCTATAAAGTTTTTTTTTTTTTTATTATTTTCTCACAAAAAACAGATTTTTTTCTTCTTCTATTTCATTTCTGGAGCAGAACTCAGAAACTATTCGACTTAGGAACTTCACTTGGTATGATGGTTGACGGTGTGGTCTAGTTGTGCCTTTTGATGAGACGATTCCAAAATGTCCAAAAAATTGGCAAAAAAAGGCGACTTTTCCAATTTCTATATTGCTTCTGTTGCTGAATATTATACTTATACCCTCGCTACAACAAAGTTGGAGTGTTGGAGCACTCTGTGTGCCAGTTCTTCTGTCAGTATGATTGCATGTGAAAACCTTTGGCCCTATGCTATGCTCAATTCTGCCATGTTTTATACAAACTTCCTGCAGTCACTGTGTTCACTCTTTGGGTCAATTGTACAATGTATCACTTCTATCTGTACTGGTATTTGTTAGAAATTGAATATAATTTGTAGTATACATACATTATGTCACGTAGCGGCCAGTCTACTCAATAATAGATAATGGTCCCCAAAGGAAAAAGGTTGGGAACTACTGCTCTAAATCATCTGTCTGATAGCAAAAGCTGATATTCATCAAATAAAACGTGAGAGGGGTCTGATGTAATATTTCCAGTCAGAGACATCAAGCGTTTGAGCAGATTCAGACCATGTTCATTATTGTCAACAGTGTCCCGTCCTTCACTTGTGTCTGATCCTGTCTTCACTTTGCTCTCCTCAGGTATGCGGTTCCGCAGCATCATTGATGACGCCTGGTGGTTCGGTTCTGTGGAGGACCAGGAGCCTCTGCAGCTGGAGTATCCAGACAGCCTGTTTCAGTGCTACGCAGTAAAGTGCGTCTGTGTTTCTGCAGCACTCTACTCCACAATAGTGTGCCTCTGTTAATATCATGTTCTTGTTTGCTGACCCGATGTCAAGATTCATTAAAGTTAAATCTAATAAGCGATTGTAATCTTTCACACAGTGTGGTTTGATAACTAATTAATGTATTTTTTTCCTTCTTGTTTCATCAGGTGGGATAATGGTGAGCGGGAGAAAATGAGTCCCTGGGACATGGAGCCTATTCCTGAGGAAGGTCAGTGGTATTATGATTATTATGCTGTTGTAATTTTTAATGAGATGGTTTGTTAGATTACAGACAAAATGTCAAAAGATCTCACAAATTTTAAGACACAATTATACACCATAAAAAGTGCAGCTGGATATACAATGCATACTTCAAATTAGACAGTATGTTAATGACTGATTGATTTTACTCCAAATATGGCATTTAATTATGGTACATTTCCTCTCATTTATTGATTTTGATGTAAAAATGTAAGTCCATTTTACAGCTTCAGCTTACAAAAATGTAATTATGTTCAACAACACTGGTTGAAAATCAGGGCTATTTACCAAAACTAAAATAAATTATTTCCTATTTGCTTCCATGGCCTCATTAGAAATCACCATGAGACAATGAAAAGACAATATACTGAGAGAGTGAGTTGAAATTTCAAGTAAATAATGCAAGAATACATCATATTTTTGCGAAATATAGTAGTAATGTGTCATTAGAGATAAAAAAAAAAAAAAAAATCCATGAAAAATATTACAGTACACATTTTGTACTCCAACAAAGGAAATTTTTTTTCAGAAATATTTTTATCAACATTTATCTGTTGGCAAATGTCTGGTTTCATGAATGGAGTTTGTTTAAAGCTGTATCATTTTGTTAGTATTGTTTTCCTTTTGTTGTTTAAAAGAACTTTTATACAGACAGCCCATGAATTAATAAAAAATGTGTATTTTTTATTTTTACAGAAAACGCGTGTATTATTATGAAACCTAATATTTGTCTGTGAATACAGTAGTGTACAGGTGGAAATCACTAGGATGAAAACACCTTGGACTTTACATAGTGCTGAAGCAAGAAACGTGTCCATAAAAATGGCCATGTGTTTACCAGACAAAAAGGGTTCATTATTTTAGCATTTAGACATTCATTATGGTGGCCACTTAGATGTTCTTGAGCAGTTAACATTTGGGAACTGTCTGTACCACAAAACACTTGATTTTGTTCCTTTTCAAGTGCCATTGTTTCCTTTTTGACACAGTTACATAACTGAAGTAGTCCATTTATATTTCAAGTGTAATAGACTGACAATCCCATAAAAATAAGTGTAGATTTTTGTCATTTTATTTCAGTAGCAGCATAGTGAAAATTGAAAGCCATTTTGTTTTTTGAACATGGAAATGTTTGTTTTTATTACATTCTAGGCTTGAGATCAGATAAAGATGATTTTCTTTAGAGAATATAACCTATTTGTCTACGATATTTTAGAAGAATAGAAGTATTTTGTTGTGTGGCTGATAAGTATCTGTAATTCATGGTAGTTTTGAGCAGTTAACTAAATACTTTTTCATTTTGTGGCTCCCTCAGCTGCGTTGCCTGACCAGGTTGGCGATGGCGTGGAGGTGGCAGAGGAGGAGCTGAAGGCTCTGCTCTACATGCCTCAGGAAGGAGAGTGGGGGGCTCACACACGAGATGAAGACTGCGAGAGAGTCATCCATGGCATCGATCAGCTTCTTACACTGGGTAGGCCACCAGCGGGGTCAATGACAGTTTGTTACGGGAAAAGTTCATGACCTCGATCAAGTCTGCCATGTTCAATCTCGTCCCTGTTTGCCCACAGATGTAGCCAAGGCGTTCGCGTCGCCGGTAAATCTGCGGGACTATCCTCTGTATTGCACCGCGGTGGCTTACCCGACTGACCTCAGCACCATCCGCAAACGACTGGAGAACCGCTTTTACAGGTGAGGCAGCATACAGAACCTCAGCACATTGTATCTTCACCATAAACTATAAAAGTTCAGATGCCAAAATATTACTGATATCTGAGCTTGAAGTGTGGATGTTGTTGTCTGCTGCAGGCGGATCTCTGCATTAATGTGGGAGGTGCGCTACATTGAACACAACGCCCGCACTTTCAATGAACCCCAGAGCCCCATTGTAGCAACCGCCAAGGTGGTGACTGATGTTCTCCTGCGCTACATCGGGTAAGTTCATGATTGATACTGGGGTAATAATGATGAATACTTCTACACAGGTGTCTAATGCCTTCGCCGTCTTGTCTCCTTCAGCGACCAGAGCTGCACAGACATCTTGGATCTGTATCACAAACTGAAGTCTGAGATCAGCAGTGGAGGAGAAGCTGAGGTAAGAGAGTTGGGTTGTGCTGTTTTTTTTACATCAGGTTGACAGCTTTTTGTTCAGATAACTGTAGAGCTGCACATTTAATTGGATTTGTTTTCAATTATTAAATTAATCACCAGCTATTCTGATAATTGATTAGTCGGTTTGAGTAATTTTTTAAGAAAAATCTCTGATTCCAGCTTCTTAAATGTGACTATTTTCTGGTTTCTTTGCTCCTTTATGACAGTAAAATGAAAATATTTCAGTTATGGACAAAACAAGACATTTGAGGATGACATCTTGGATTTTGGGAAACACTGATTGACATTTTTCACCATTTTCTGACATTTTTCGACCAAACAACTCATCGATTAATTGAGAAAATAATCGACAGATTAATCGACAGTGAAAATATTCATTAGTTGCAGCCCTAGATAAGTGGTTTTTTTTCTGTAAATAGTATATGAATATTTTTATTTGGCACATGTTCCTCTGCAGGCTGAGTTAGATGTGGACTCTGACACTCCAGGCACATCTACAGGACATCGGGTAAGAGGGACCAGAGTCCAATCCATTTAAACCATCACAGACTTAAAATCATCCACAATAGCTTTGATCTTATTTAATTTCCTCTTTTAGGGAGCTGAGCCGAATTCCAAGAAACGTGGCGTGGTCCTGGATGTGAAATTCTGGCGAGGTCAATGCAGAGAGCTGCTGCGACGAATGATGGTCTCACCAGATTCTGAGCCTTTCAGGCAGCCAGTGGACCTCTTTGAGTATCCGGTAAAATAACAGAAAACACATCACACAACTTGAAATAACATTAGAAATGCATGCCAAGGGTGTGTAACTAAAAGCAGAAGTCAAATCAAAATGAACCTCTGTGTGCACTGACACTTGTTTTGTGCAGGACTATCGAAACATCATTGACACCCCAATGGATCTGGCTACGGTGTCAGAGACGCTGGTTGCAGGGAATTATGAAAGCCCGATGGAGTTCGCCAAAGACGTGCGCCTCATTTTCAGCAACTCCAAAGCATACACGCCTAACAAAAAATCACAGGTAAAGTAGCATCACTGCAACTACAGTTATAACTATATGTGTCGAGTAGATTCACTGACTTTCACTCGTTTTACGTCTAGATCTACACCATGACCCTCAGCTTGTCGGCCTTCTTTGAAAAAAACATCATCTCCATCATCTCCGACCACAAGTCTGCCATTCAGAATGAGAGGCGGACTCTTCAGAGACTCAGCTACAGGAACAGAATGCACAACGGGGGCAGTTCCCCGCCTGTTAGTCCATCTCCCAGGTGACTGAGCCTCATTCACAAACCTGTCACTCCACACACCTCATTATCAAGTTACCTTTTTCATCTCGGTGTACACAGGGTGTGTGCAGCTCCTGAAAATTTCTCAAATGTGCTGCTTCAAACTCAACGACTGTTTTGCACTTATAGTTTGGGTGTTTTGAAGTGGGGTTGTATGTAGTACTTATCCACAGTCAGCGTATTACCTACAGTAGACGACAGTCAGCACGCCCCCAGTTTAGAGACGCAGACAGGAATTACAGGAAACAAAGCGATGTACTGCCGTAGACGGGGCCAGCAGCAAAATGTATTTTAGACACCTAAAAGAAAGTCTCACCTAAAAAACATCAATATCCGTTTAAGTGTACACTATATGTAGAATATTTTTACTGGTGTACCTTGCCTTCAGACATCAGCCCGTTCTGACAGGGAACTGAAGCCGTTGTATCCATCTACGCTCTCACCAAAGCCACCAGACTCCATTGAAATACCTCTAATTTTACCTCACAAAAGACAGGAGTTGCTGTTCTACTTCTACCACGATCAATTAGTTAGTTTATGTTATTGTGTACCTTGATGACTCTCACAAGACTATGAACTAACGTTGTGAGGAAAAATTACTGTTTTTTAGTATGGCGGCTTTGGCGAGAACATAGATAACAGCTTCCGTTCCCTGTTGGAAAAGGCTGTCTGACAGCAAGGTAAACCAGTAAAATTTTTCTGAATATAGCGTATACTTAAACTGATGTTGATTATTGTAAATGAACCTTTCTTTTAGGTGGCTAAATTACATTTTGCTGCTGCCCCCGTCCACAGCAGTACGTTGCTTTGCTTCCGTTTGGTAAATCCTGTCTGTTTCTCCAAGCTAGGGCTGTGCCGTCCTCTACAGTAGATAATACATGGATATGGATAAGTACCTCATACAACTCCACTTCAAAACACCCAAGGTATCCCTTTAACATTCAGCTTTAGTAAATCCTTGCCCTGGATTAAAAATGCTTTTTCAAAGCTTCACATTTAAGCTGGTAAATGTTGCCCACACCCTGCTGCTATATAATGTAGTTAATTATTTTGAAGTGTCTCTGCTTTTCTCTGTTTCCATACATCCAGCCCTAAAGGGAAGCACAAGTCAGGGAAGGTGTCGAAGCCAAAAAAATCCCAGACCTCAACGAAGAATCGTTCTCAGAGACCACATCAGGGTACGACTGCACTGTTGTGGCTTAATGTGTTTTAAGGTCCCAGTGTTGTGCTGGATCTTGCTGTAAATGTTGGTAGCAACATTGGGGAAGTAAATAAAAAAAAAAAATCATTACTCCAAAATTGTAATGGCATTAATTTAGTCATTACCTTGTAGGGTTTGCTGCTGTCAACAGCTGTTGTGTATCCCCACTTATCAAAACTTGGTGTCATGCTTAACACATTCTCACTATATTGATGCACATTTAAATTCAGCAATTATATGCATAAGGCCTCAAATTCTGTTATTTCTGTATATCAGATGTAATGCATTATACTACAGATGTACTGTGAAACGTAATGTGGTTACAGTCTTGATTGGTAATTAGCTGTTTTGTTGCTTTAGCTCAGCAAAGCAGCAGTGTAGCAGAGGAGGAGGAGGACATCCAGCCTTCTTCCCCAAGTTCAGGGACGAGCAGCGAGAGCAGAAGCCAGGGGCCGCATCGAGTGACCCGCAGCCAGACGACTCCCGTGAAGAAGTCGGGTACGACTAACAGTGGAGTCTAACCAAAATGTATCAAACGTCTTTCATTTTAAAGTTACAGTGCAGAAATGAACCATCATCCTCTTTTGTTGCATCAGGGCACCAGCGTAACCTGCATCTAAGTAACGGCTCCAGACAGCGCCACGGGCGAGAAGCACTGCAGTCCGAGGAGGAGGAGGAGGATGAGGAGGCAGCATCCGGATCCAACAGCTCCTCGTCGGAGTCATCCTCCTCCTCATCGTCCTCCTCTTCCTCATCGTCGTCAGACAGCGAGAACAGCTCAGAGTCCGAGATGGAGAAGTATGTGGAGGGGGGAGATCATGACTACAGCAAAGCCCCCTGCCTGTCAGTATGCCACTCGGCTAAGGGTAAGGTGGCGGCCTCAGGGAAAAGGAGACACAAAGGAGGAGAGGACACGGCACAGAGACCTAAAAGAGCACGAGTGCAGCTGCCGGTAGAGGAGGAGGAAGTTGACGAGGATGAGGAAGAAGAAGAGGAGGAGGAGGAGGAGGAGGAGGAGGAGGTGAGGAGGGAGAGGAGGAGGAGGAGGAGGAGGAGGAGGAGCAGCAGCAGCAGCAGCAGCAGCAGCAGCAGCAGCAGCAGCAACAACAATCTTTGGACGTAAGACACGGAGAGGATGAGGATGAGCAGGAGGAGGAGGAAGAGGAGGAGGAGCCCGAGGAGGAGGAGGAACTGGAGGAAGAGGAGGAGGAGGACGACGACGAGGAGGAGGTGCAGGGAGGAGCTGCAGCAGCTAGCAGCCTGAGAGGCAGCCAGTGCAAGTCTCGGCGGGTCAACACGCGAAACCAGGGTCGCAGGACAGTTCTGTACAGGGACGAGTCAGAGGACGATGGCCACGGGTCGAAGGAGGACCCTCTCAACCTGGGCATGTCCCGCTCAGGACGGGTACGCCGTATGACTGAGAAAGCCCGTGTCAGCCACCTCATGGGCTGGAGTCACTGACACGTCGCCCCCTTTTCAAACCTCAATGAAAAAAAACTGTTTAACATGAGTAATACTTCAGGGATTTTTTTTTTCTTCCTTTTTGTACAAGTGTATATTTAAATATATATATATATATATATATATATATATATATATATATATATATATATATATATATATATATATATATATATATATATATATATGATTTTTCTTTTTATCTGAGACTGACTCTCAAACTGATAGCTGGTGCTCTTGATGTGTTGCCAAGGAGTTTCCCCTCCCTGGTCGACAGAGCCACTGTTCAACACGGACACTCTCCACCCGGACTAACTCACCTCAGCCTTACTGTTCGCTGGAGGAGGCTTTAAGACACAACACTGCTCCTCACTTCCTCCTCCTGTTGTGAGTTTCACGTCCAGTACTAAATGTTATACCCCTCTGTGTCCTCCTCCTCTTCGTCCCTCCGGCCACTTCTCTTACTTCCGGTCACCAAAGAAGGATGTGGAGATGCCAAAAAACGGTGCTCATGTTTTATTTGTTTTCCTCAATGTGTAATTTAACAAAACTCTTCATGCCGGTGGTCACTAGTTTAGTCACGACCACCGTGAGACTTGTGCAGTATCACATAAGGTCACTGATGTCACCTCCTTCGGTACTTTCCTCACAAACCACAAGCCTTAGTTTTCAGAGCTTGCATCATTCAGATTTAGTTCTACCTGAGTCTCGAGTCAAGACAAGTGTAGTTCGGGCGTTAGCAATATTTATGAATCAGTAGAATACAGTACCGTAGTAGTTTCCCAGCTCCTACAGCCCTCCTCGGACAACTTGACGTCCATGGCCTGTGAATGTTAAATGTTTTTCCCTGCTTCCCTCTCGGACTGTTTTTTGGCTTTTCGATTCTGTTATTTAGTTAGACTTGGGTGATTTTTTTTTTTGTAAAAGTGATTTTTCTGGGGTAAAAAAAGCCACTGCATCCTGTTCGTATTTGTACTGTTGTCCTCCATGCCGGCATCCATTCACTATTGCTTTCACTTCTCTCCACCCCGCATGTGCAAACACAAAGGGTCCCTGGTGTACTCTCTTCCACAGAAATATTTATTTTTCCATTGTATTATAAGGTTACTTTGTATGTTAATAGTGATGAGGAAGAGGAAATATTTGCACATTTATCTACTACCATGTGGCAGCTGAGTAATAAAGATAGTAGAGAAAGAGAAATGATTTTTGTGTAAGAACTGTGCCAGCACACATTCAGTCTTTTTTTTTTTTTTTTTTTAGTTTTTAACAGGATTTAACTAAACTTCTTTCAACCTGTATGATGAAGCTGAAGGTCTCATCTAATTGGCTATCTTGATCATGCTTTCTTTTGGCTTAAACCAAAGGTTGCAACCATGGATACGCCCGTCGTTGTGCCATTTACTCCCCCGCCCCACCCCGGACTGATGGGTTTTCTAGCTTCAGGTAGATCATCTGCACATATTACTGCTACCACAATCAGGTGTTATGTTGGTGTCAGAATCACTGTGTAGTTTTTCTGCCTAGCTTTCTAATGAGTGATTCCTGATTGTCGATTGGTTCGTGTCTCTAGTGCAGCTGCATAAAATTGGATCCTCGTTGTTGCACCAATAATGTTTACTTTAAAGCTTGAGTGGTCGTTGGTGGGTAAATCAGGAAAGCTGACTCACATAAATTGTCATTTCAACACTGGGTGCTCTCATCCGAACACACCTCTTCATCGCTCTGTAAGGTCGCTGACATCACAGCCTCAGAGGTAATTTTGCGTTGTTTTTTTTTTTTTTTTTAATTTTTTTTTTTTTTTTTTGGAGCTGAAAAATTAGTCAGGTGCTCAGAGATAAAAAATCTGCATCTAGGGTGCTCCGAGCAGCAGCATTAACTGGGGTCTTGAAATTATTCTGGTTGAGTGTGAGAAGACTATGATTCGTATTTTGGAATCTTATTTTCATATAGTAGATGGCTTTTAGTCTCGCCTCGACGCGTCAGATTAGTCAATGACAAATACAACAATAACGTTCTACTGTAGGTGGATTAAGATTATGTGACTGTCTTTTATACACAATGTTTTGATTGTATGTGATTTCTTTTTTTTTTTTTTTTTTTTTTAATAAAAATGGATTTCTCTAAAAGTGAATTTTTTGGTTTTGGTTTGCTGTCTCGATTTTGTAGTCTTGTTCTTTGGTGATTTCTGTCAGTGTTTAGCCAGCAGAAGCTTCAAGAGCTGCTCACCAGCACTTGGACTGAGTCATCTGTGGTTTTTATAATCGCTTGGTCATAAACGTGCACCGAAGGCGATGATTCCAGAAGTACAGAATACTGGGACCGTCTAGCGGCTGTGACAGACCGTCGTAAACCCGACGGTACCATTTGAAACTGCATTAATGCATTGAAAGCTGGGGTGAGTCAGACGAGGAACAAACAAGGTTGAGCTGTGACGCACCATGCTCTGCCACACCTAGAAACTGCAGAGAGAGAGCTGGAGGATCATGGGAATGAAAATGATTCAATGCATAATGATATAAAGGTCACTTTAAACGGTTCCAAGGGGGCAAAGCTAAGTGTGTCACATGTACATAAGCTATGGAAAAGAGGTGTATAAATGAGCTGTGCTATCACACCAAAAATCACCTTGATTATAAATATGTATGAAGCGACCTACTTTGTTGGAATCCTCCAGTGCTGATCAGATGAAGTGATTGAAATGTGACATTAAAAAACATAAATAGACAAGTGATGGTAGTGTTTTTCATCAGATAATTAGGTGTCAGCAAATACTGTATAAATAGTCTATATAAAGTATTTAGGAGCCATTAACATATCTATCAATCTCCACAAGACTCAGCTAGACAGCTCTCTAAATAATGTAGCATTTCTGTGCAAATGTCCCAAGCCGAAGTGAAGCTCAGGGTTAGGATGTGTCACACTGGTAAGAGCCATCAGGACTCTTTATTTTCGGTTCATACAATATTTCAAGTGTCCTTGGCGCACCTAAGAACAGGATATTCATATAGTATGTCAGCGTTGAGGAGGACCAGCAGGAGAGTGGGCGTACAGGCTGACAAAGCATGTGGGCTTTGCAATGAATGAAGCTGTTAATTATATTTGACCTCTGATTAAAGCTCTACTGCTTTAAACAACAGGCTTTGACTGTAATTCTTACTAACTCACTTTGGTTTTGAAATAAATGCAATTAACTTCAAAGTACAATTCAAATGTTAATACTGGATTTGCTGAAAAAAGCAGCTCTTCAAATCCAAACTGGGCTGATTGAAAGTCACCTTGCGATGCGTTTACAGGAGTTAGTATGAAATCTAAAAAAAACAACTTTTTTTGTTTTTAAAGAGGACCTGTTATGCTTATTTCCAGGTGCATAATTGTATTTTATATTTCTGCTGGAAATTGTAGAAAGCCCACTCTGCTCTGACTGGTCAGCTGGCCCACTCTTTCTGTTGTGATTGGTCAACTGAACCAAACTCTTCAGACTCCACTCCAGCTCCGCTCTAACTAGCTTTGTTTAAGGCTGTGCCAAACTAGCAGGTATTATGCAAATGTATTACTGTGTGACATCACCATGTTGTGGAACAAAAGGCAGGACTTGAAGCGAGGTGTTCAGGAGCAGCGTTTCTGTGGGGGACAGTAACTCGCTTTGGGCTTTTTAAGCTTTGCATACATTTTACACACACAAAACAGTATGTAACACACTAAAGGAAAGAGAAAGGAAGGAAAGGGGGAAAGCACAAAAGCGTAACAAGTCCCTTTTAAGTGAATTCAGATGTAACCACTTACATAAATGATCTAAACTGTGCTTCCTGTATCATTTTAGGTCATGTGTGCATAACAAGATACATATTGTGCCTGTAAAAAGGTTTGTGTACTTTGCATGGCAATAATGTTGCCGTGGCAGCAAGAAACCCACATAAGATTGCATAAGTCCAACTACAGTGTAATGAAAACTCTGACAGTGTTACTCAGACCACCAATGTAAGACTCCAGACAAAGAGCAGTTGTGTTATATTTATTACCACAATAACACAACAATCTGAGCGACAGGAATATTTTAATTTCTCTACTAGTGAAACAGTTCCGTAACGATACACAAGTCTCGAGATACACCACTTCAAAGTTACATAGGGCACACAGTATTTTAGACGTCTTCGATATTTAGTTGGAGATTCACGAGCATGTCAGAAACACCTTCATCACTCAACAACAGCTATGTGCATTTACATTGTGCTTCAGTCAGTTTTAGTGTGAACAGCCCATATATCCTAATCTGTGCTTAAAGTCTCCTCTTTTTTTATTAAATACTGAGTACATGTACTGGAGCTATGCATACACAATGAACAAACACACAGGACGAGGTGCAATAACCGCTAGCTGC
This sequence comes from Pterois miles, assembly GCA_947000775.1. Classification (NCBI taxonomy): domain Eukaryota; kingdom Metazoa; phylum Chordata; class Actinopteri; order Perciformes; family Scorpaenidae; genus Pterois; species Pterois miles. Next base: position 16,701,392 of record CAMQGK010000052.1, read on the forward strand.
ATCGTAGACTGAATAATTTAAAATGTGCAGGAACATTTTTTGCTCACAATGGCAGGCAAAACCCTGACAGAACATCCACTATGTCCACTACAACAAACAACCGTCCCATGTAATACACTCGGGAAGTCTGTTCAGCCTGCTGGAGACGAGGGAAACAGAAATCAACATGTCAGCAGAAATAAACAAGACAGCCAAGGTGCCATCAGGACGTGAATCCTTGTGATGTTTCTCTGATGTGGTTTAGGAGGATTAATTTGATAAAATGCAGAGTGTATTCAGGGAGATATGGCCACAAGTCCTGGTTTATAACTTTGAGCACTATGCCAAAATGTTACTAGGCAAAAGCAGAGTAAAAAAACACTCCTTAACACCCATACATCTGTCGCTGATTGGTAGTTTTTTATTCTAAGGGGCTGTAGGAAAATTATTAGCGGGTCAAAATTTGTTTAGTTACTGAGTCTGATTTACATGTTTCAACTTTTCTTTGAAGTGTAGTTACTACTTACATAAATAACAGTGTAATGTTCAAAGAAAACATTAAAGAAAAACAAAAACATAAACAGCAAAACATTTTCTTTTCATTATAAGAAGTGTGAACAGTTTTTCATAGATTTCTTTAAACGATGCAATGTCAGTTTCTGTGGACCAACAGAATTAAGCAACATTCAAGTCAAAATCTGTTGGTGTGTTGTTTGCTCATGTCGCAAGGCCACATCGATCAAATCTGATCCAACCACACCCACAGAGTCCTGATGAAGCAGATCAGAGGTCTGTACTACGAAGCGAGTATCTTCTCCTTATCTGGCTTAACTAACCCTAACAAACGAAATCCCGCTAAGCGGTCCCACGATGCTGATTATCAACCCTGTAAATCAACCATCAATCACCAAGCCATCTGGCAACAAGCATGTTCACATGAATGGGACGGTGTTTGCAGCATCTGACCAATCACAAGCATGGATAAGTCCACAGACTTACAGACAGACAGGCAGAGCAGCACATTATACTGTACAAAGGAAGAGCGAACTCTATTGGACAAACACAAAGAAGTTTAACACATAATCCAGACTAATAGTAACACAGTTGAATCTGCCAAATGCAGGAAGGACAGCTGGCAAAAAAAAAACTCGATATGTGAATTGACAGACTATTCATATTATTATTAATTTAACAGAATACTCAAATAGTCGTCTAGATGGGGCAGTGATATATAATTAGCTTTTAGCCTGGATTATGACTTTAACTTCTTCGTATTTGTGTAATATTGTCATAAGATCTGTGCATCTAGCTCTAATTGGTCAGCAGCCGGTGATTTCATATGAGTTGATTTCTTATCTGGAACATAACCTGTTAAGCCTAAAGTTACCTCACTAACTGCAAATCCGGCTTCATAGTACAGGCCCCGCATGAGTTAAACTCTTAATAAACAATAATGATGTTTTCTGAAACTTTAACTCTAGTTGCTACTATTTTAAATAACCCTCCAGAAGGTAACATGAGGTTCAGCCCGACTCACCACCCTAATAATTTTCATACAGTGCCTAATGGAACCCGAACCTTGGATCGCTTGTTTCTACCTCTAAAATTAAGTGTACATTCACAAATATAGAACTCACGATATCATGGAAACACCACAGCTAATTTTATCTAATGTATGCCCTCAGTAAATGGTGTCCTATTTCTATACAGTGAATACACAGGTTTAGTCGCATGCTGAAATTTACTCCACAGAGGCTAATGATTCACAAAACAGCTATATGGGGGGTTTAATCCCTCAGAAACATTAAGGATTTATCATTATTCAAACCAAATCAAGATTTTTGCTGCCAACAGGTGTTTCATAGATTATGTTTTTATACGGTGTAGAAGCCTCTTCATCGAGAATTGTCATATTATAACATTCTCCTCATGGAAACCAGTATAGTCCTGAAACAGCCGTAAACAAAGTCCCTCCACTTCAGTGAAATCCTCTCCACAAGCTCTCTGAAAAGTGGGCTCTTATCGCTTCTTTCCTTTTCAAAAGTGTTCATCTTGAAAGGGTTGACATGCTTTGCCTCCAGACCCCTTTCAGTTCTGGCCTTTCATGATCTTTCATGTCATAAGCAGGAGGGGTTTCAAAGCATCAAACAACACCGCCCCCGTGGTTGCCTGTTGTCGTTAAAACTTCCATTTGAGCCTCTGCTTGCAGAGCACCATGCTGAAAGCAGCCAACATGCCTCCCTGTGGGCGTGTCGCTAGAGCTACACCAGGCCAGTCTGCATGTGCACATGTAGCGGGTAGGGGTGGTAGACGAGCGGAGGCTGGGCTTGGGTGATGAAGTAGCTGCTGTAAATCGGCTCCGTCATGTATGGGGCCGGCTGATAGAAACAGGTGACGTTGGCCGTGTTAGGGATAGCGTTCTGCTCGCCCAGCACCCTCAGAGCCAGGACTGTGATCATATTGAGCGTCTGCCTCCTCTCGTGCCCCATCAAGCACACGGTGCTCTCGTCTATCACGCGCCGCAGGGTCATCAGGTAGTCATACTTGCTTGTCTCCTCGTTGCCAATGAAGTGGCACTGCAGGTAGGCCTCGATCTTGCGCTGCTGCTCGCTCACGTCAGGGAAGTCGATGAAGAAGCGGGAGCACATATATCGCTCCAGGGACTTGATCTCCATCTCGCTGGCCGGTGTGAAGTTCCTCACCAGCAGGTCGCTGTATTTCAGCAGCCCCCCTCCTCGGATCTCTTCTGGGTTGTGGGTGGCGATGAGGCGGTGGCGGAGGTGATCCATTGCCTGTTCAAAGTCGCCATACATGCACTCTGCCTCGACTGTGATGGTGGGCTCCCCTGCTGCCCCGGCCCATGAGCTTTCCTCACACTTGTTTGAGATGGTATCTGCCAGCTCGGACATTTGTTCCCTGACCTGATGCTGTACATTTGCTGTGTGTGCCTGACTTTGAGTCTCTGAATCAGGAGGCTTTTTTGAGTGTTTTGGCTTAACAGTTTGTTCCACGGTTACATTCGAGCCAGTCCCACCCTGAAGCATACTGGCTGGACTACATGTGGGAGCTGGAAAGGTGTCTACGGTCTCTGGCTCGGAGGCTGGAACATTTGAGCCATGAACTTCAGCACTGTCCAGTAAAGGTGTCTTCGGCTGAAGTGGTTTGGGTATTTCTATGGGTGGAAACAGCTGCGTTGTCAGATCTGACAAATCAGTCAGCAAAGACCATTTCTCGGGCTTACTGATCATCTTTCTTGACATTTTCCTTTGTAATTTTGGTGAGGGGCAATAGTCTGGCACAATGTCCTGTGATGTGCTGCAAGTTTTCTTAGCTGGAGGAGGAAAGGAAAATTCAAGGTGTGAATCTTGTAGGTTTGAGGTGTTTTCGGTCCTGCAGACTACAGAGTCAACTGTAAACTGAGAAACATCTGCACAATGGACTTTTTCTTGTGGAGCTGACTTTTTTGCTGGTTGGGAGGCTTGTGACGCAGACAGCTCTTCATTACATGCATGTGTTATCAGGGGATCCCTGCCATCTGTTAATAAAGTTTCAGGGGATGAGAGTAAAGGATAATCGCTGTGAAACTGTCCTTTCTCTTCTCCGTTTTCCTCACATATCTCAAACACAATGTCCTCCTCTGAATGAACATCCTCTATGCCGTCCACCTCCTCCTGCTGTATGCTCTCAGGTTCTGACACCTCCCGCTCCTCGTGCTTTCCATCCACATCTTCAACCGCTGCATGTGGAAGCTCTTTCTCAAGCACAGAACCTGCTTCATCCTGGCACGGACTTTCTCCGCTGGAGTCTTTTTCAACATCTGCTTCAACATCTCGAGGAATGTTTGATTTCTCTTGCTCTTTGTTTTCATCCTTGTTGTCTCTTTTAGACAAATTCAATGCCAACTTTCCTCCTTGTTTCCTTTCAGTCTCCCAGTAAGACTCCAGCATACGGTCTAATATGATCTGGAAGGAGTCCACGCTGAACTCAAACTGTCTTCGAAGGGTGCTGACGAATCGGAGCCCCACAGTTTTAGCTCTGTTGTTAGAAAGAGAGATGAGGCTCCATCTGTCGTGTTCGTTGAAAACCTTCACCATCTTTTGCACGTAGGCCTCCTTCATCGTCAGGCAGGTGATCTTCCGTCGGTTAACTCCACAAGGGAGGAGGTCTCGTAGGCTGCCCAGCACCACCTCCTTTATCACCTGGAAGTCCTCCTGTCTGGGCAGCTCCACTCCGAAAATGATGTCCAAGTCTCTGTAGCCCAGGCAGTTATCCCTCACCAGGACGTGGCTGGCGGTCGCGCCATTAAGCCGTATGTCTTTCACCTGGATGTCTCTCTCAACCAGCCGATCCTTTACCACGCGAATGATGTCTTTGGCTCTCACCTGCAGCGTGGGGAAATTTCCTCGTCCATGAATGGGGATCACTTCAGTCAGGACCTTATCCAGAGCTTGGATTTGCTCGACGGACAAGTTGTGGAACCTCTTCTCTGTTTGAAGCTCCATCATAATTACCTGTGAAATAGAGGTCAATCACACTGTGGCTCATGAGGAATAATGACCAATGAAAGATTGAAGCAGTATCTAAAAAAACTCCCTGTTTTTTCTTTGACCATAATCCACTAACCTTGCCCCTTTCTTTTTTGTGCAATAAGCCTATTTAAAATATGTGCTACGCTTTGTGACATGGTTTATCAGCTAGGTTCTGAGGTAATTCAATAAACAGGTTCATCTGTGACATCAGCCAATTAGACTGTTGTCAGGCTATTAAATAGGTATCATCAGTCACTATAAGCCCCACAGATGTGAGTCAACAGGGGCCTACTACACCAAATAGTAGGTTTTGTCATCTATTCACATGCTAGATCACCCAAAGAAGGTATAAAAGAACATGACAGTGACCATAATTATTGTTACAGGAGTAGAAGCAGAAGTCAGGGACGATGGATGGAATACAAAACACAGGACTTTCAGGAGATCAGAGTTCGCATCCTGTGTGAAACCAGTCTTTGTGTTCGTAGTTATATTAACCCAAAGCCAAATATTTTTCCCTAAACTTTTTTTTTAGCTTAAACCTTAAGACATTGTAGTTTTGTTGCCTAAACCTTAAGAAGTTGTAGTTTTGTTGTCTAAACCTAAATAAGTCATAGTTCTGTTGTCTGAACCTAAAGAAGAAGTTTTGTTGTTTAAACTGAAAAAAAAATTATAGTTCCAATGCCTAAACCTTAAGAATTTGTAATTTTGTTTCCTAAACCGAAACAAGTTGTAGTTTTGTTGCCTTAAATTTAAGGTGTAGTTGTGTTGCCTAAACCTAAAGCAGTAGTAGTTTTGTTATCTAAACGTGCTCTCATATTTATTTCTTATACAGATTATGACAGAGGAATATTCTACAACATAGTTTTCATGATAACAGATATTTGCTTCAACCATCTAATGCAGACAAAACATTTTGTAAGATGTGACTGATTGCGCTGTAAAACAGTTTTGAAAGGCTTTTTTTTCCACAGTGATCAAATACTTTCCAGCAGTACTATCATCAGCTGTTTCTCATGCAGTTTTACTTGTTGGTCTCACTAGATAAACATTCAGTGGTTGCCATGTTGAAATGCCTCGATGATCGTGCGCCCGTCGGCTGGTTACAGGTGACTCACCTGTCTGTCACTCACTGGCTGGCAGCTGCAGCGATAATCTGGTCGATAGATCTATTAGGGACGGACTGGACTTGTCTTTTTATATTGCACCTGTACTGTATGTGTAAACCCTCCTCTGAAGAAGGAGTGCTGAATATAAGCTTGTCATACCAAACAAGGCATACAGTGCTGTGGTTTTGCTGCATAATGTTGCTAAACAGCATGCTGTTGATTGACAATGTGCTTATTCTGCTGTTGTAATGTGACAACAATGTATTGTATTGTCATCATTAATGTACTGTGCACTGACTCACTCACTACTGAGGCAACTTTTTAGCCCTTTCCTAGTATATGCTGAATGTTTACCTTTATGACCACATTAGGGTTAAAGGATCAGTTAAGGATCCTCAAGGCATTTTGAAAGATGAATGCTGTCATCATCCTGCATACTACATACAATACAATATGCTAAGATAAGATAAGATATTCCTTTATTAGTCTTTAAGTGCTTTTATTTATCTTCTTTCATACATTTTGCACCCTAAATTTCTTAAAAGGGGAAAAGGACATTAAACTTGGACATTTCTTTTTTTCTGTGATGAAATACAATTTATAATTTATTTATTTATACTGCTGCTCCACCATACTAATGTGAGCCTTTTTTTCCCCACAAGAAATCAAGCCAGTATATGATATTTAATGTTCGGGTTAAACGTAGGTGAATCAGTGGAATTCGCTAAAGCTTGAAGATGCATTTGGTGCAGCTGACATTAGATATTGTGCTTTAAATATCATATGAGATTATTATTATTATATCCACTTACTTTGTGCAAAAGGTCTTAGATGGTTTATTATACCCACTTACTTTGTGCAAAAGGTCTTAGATGGTTTATATTAACAACTTTATTATACACATAAAAATGCTGGTTAAATATATTTACTTTGTGAAATTTGTGCCAAATGTATTAAGCAGTGGTTAGAAATTATTACCCTAATCTATGTCATGTACTGTTCTGTTATTTTTTTGTAGTTATTCTTTTTTATTTTTTGCATGTTTTAGAAATATACTGAACAAAAATATAAATGCAACACTTTTGTTTTGCTCCCATTTTTTATGTGCTGAAGTCAAAGATCGAAGACTTTTTATATGCACACAAAAATCTTAAATATTGTTCACAAATTTGTCTAACTCTGTGCTAGTGAGCACTTCTTTGCTGAAATAATCCATCCACCTCACAGGTGTGGCATATCAAGATGCTGATTAGACAGCATGATGATTGCACAGGTGTGCCTTAGACAACGTGTATGGCATCATGTGGGTGAGCAGTTTGCTGATGTCAGCGTTGTGAATCGAGTGGCCCATGGTGGCGTTGGGGTTATGGTATGGGCAGGCGTATGTTAGAATGAACACAGGTGCATTTTATTGATGGCATTTTGGATGCACAAAGATACCGTGATTAGATCATGAGGCCCAACGTGCCATTTATCCACCACCATCACCTTATGTTGCAGCATAATAATGCACGGCCCCATGTTGCAAGGATCTGTACACAGTTCCTGGAAGCTGAAAACATCCCAGTTCCTGCATGGCCTGCATACTCACTGAACGTGTCACCCATTGAGCGTGTTTGGGATGCTCTGGATCGGCGTATACAACAGCGTGTACCAGTTCCTGTCAAAATTCAGCAGTTTCGCAGAGCCATTGAAGAAGAGTGGACCAACATACCACAGACCACTATCAACATGATCAGCTCTATGTGAAGGAGATGTGCTGCACTGTGAGGCAAATGGTGGTGAATGGTGGCAAAAGGTACTGTAAATGTCTCAGATGAAACTGCACATTTTAAGTGGACTTTTACTGTGACCAGTCTAAGGCACAACTGTGCAATCATCATGCTGTCTAATCAGCATCTTGATATGCCACACCTGTGAGGTGGCTGGATTATTTCAGCAAAGGAGAAGTGCTCACCAACACAGACTTAGACAAATTTGTGAACAATATTAGAGAGAAATAGGCCTTTTGTGTACATAAAAAAGTATTACATGTTTGACTTCAGCACATAAAAAATGGGAGCAAAAACAAGTGTTGCATTTATATTTTGGTTCAGTGTAGTTTGGCTAAAGATAGGGGACAACTGTTGCATTTAATACATTTTTAGATTTTATTAGTGCAGTTTTCAAGCTGTCCTGGTCATGCGCTGTACTGTAAACAGCCCTTGATCATCTGTTGGGTGCACAGTGTGTTAACAGCCCACTACATCCACAGCCTGTGTGAGTATTTGGCGGTGATCAGTGTAAATGCGGCCAATGGCAGTAATAACACATGGAAGAAGCATGGCCCACAGCAGCCTCTAGTGTATCTCAGGGGTTACATCAGCTCGGTCCTGCAGCAGGACTGCTCCTCTGCCACTTGGCTTCTTTATAGATAAGACTATATGAGTCATACAGCCCCTGAATGAAGCATCACTCGTTGTTGGTTCCCTGTGCGCAAAAAAACGACACAAAATGCACCACTTAAGGTGGCGTTTAGGGCGGTGAAATCCATAAAATATTTAAGCCTGGTGAACGGATTATAGCATATTGACTATATTATTCAGCCTACAGCTTGCAGTGATCTGGAGGCATACATGCTGGTGGGTATTTTTAAACACTCCTATGGACATTTGCCACTTTAATTCTCATTTTAAGCTCAAAATGTTGCATTCACTAAATAAATTAACACTGAGTTCAAAATGAGCCTATTTTATGATAACATGAATGCAGGTCACAAGTTGCCAGTCAGTCTAAGCAAATAAGCGGGCTAATATTTGCGGAAACTAACAGTGACATTAACTGCGTTTTATCAGAATGAGACACACTAATATAACAGTGGTAAAAACTCACCTGTTTGTGGCCAAATTCTACTGGAAAGTGAAGCCAGAGTAGCAACAAAAGAAGCAAAAAAAACCCCTGATATCCAACAGGTTTATCCGACCCCGTTGGAGAGGTTGATGCTGAAGTTAACACGGACAGTTTCCTCTCAGCGCAGGAGCACTGTTTCCATGGCAATCAGGCGTCACGAAATTTACGGTAAATCACGACGCTCGGTCTGTCTATGGATGCAACTAGCAAGTGCTCAACTTTGAAACAAACAAGGTATGTTAGGGCCGTCCAAACGCCTCTCAGCAGTTTGATAAAGTTTGACTGTTACTGGCGGAGCACACCGACGTGTCAGGCTGAGCTACCGGCGTGCCACCGCACTGCCGAGCTGTTGCGGGGTGAAACATCACATCAGACGGGGTGAGTCATCCTCTCTCCCCGCCGCGATCCACACCGTAAATCTAATCATCAATCAACCGCTCTCACCGCCCACTACTCCGCCGATACAACAGCTTTTATCCCGCCGTGTCCAGGCACCAAACAGCACCAGCCCGCTAACCCGAGTTAAAACATTAAAACTAACCCGTTTTCTCGTTAAAGGTTTGTTTTTTTATTTTTCATTCACATTTTGCGAAGAGGAGGGAGACAGCTCCCCCCGTGACGTCGAGCGGAATACCGCCACCACGTGACGCTGACGTCATTCGTATTTTGGTAAGACACCAGGAAGTGCGGAAGAAGAAGGCAAGGACCGAAACCCGAAAGCCTGAAGTTTCGCTGACAACTTTTGCTTCATTTAGCTACTTTTTTGCGGGCTCTCCGTCCGGATTTGATCGTGTAACTGTTGGAATCGCTAAGAGGCGCCTCAAGATGCCGAACATGGAAAGTATCCTTTTAAAAACCGCGACGAGAAAGAGACGTAAACACTGCGGTGTAACATCAATACGGGGCTTCAAGACCGAACATAACATGACGATACTGGTGAGATTTTTCCGAGACAGACATCTGAAACATCGTTAAGTAGGTTAGATATTGACCAAAGGCACGAGTGCTGCATTACTGAATAACCTGAACATGTCCTAGTCAGTCCCAGGCGTCGTTAAACGAGACAGAAGTGGACTGAAGGCCTCGAAGCTTCATTGCTAATGGCTAAATACCCAACAACCGACACTTGGTGGTTTACTGCTGAACCATGTAGTCAGGATGTTAGCTAATCCTTCCAAATACTGAATTAAATAGGTCGACACGGGCTTACATCTAAACATTTGACCTGTCTTACCAAGAATAATTGTTATGACAGCCTTTCATTTACTACAGCATTAAACATGCTGGTAGGAAACATACCAGTTACATAACCTGTATTTGTCACATGTCTACTGAGTACAGTTGTGGGAAATATGTCAAAATATTTTAAATATCAGACTAAATGCCAGATATTTCAAATGCTAAACCTTAGTGCTGTGTATATTCACAAGAATCTGGCGATACATTACATACATACTATGATACAGGGGAACGAGTCAATATATTGCAATTGTGATACTTAAAACAAGGTGATATATTGTGATTTTTTTAAATCTAATTTTAGGAAAACTGTCTTAGTGTAAAGACAAAAAAAGTCATTATGTGAAATGTCTACTATGGGGACTAACTTCATCACTCACAAATACATTTGGACTCATTGGATCCACAAGAGTCTCCGCTTTCCAGTCATTCCCAATTTATGCAATTCCAACACTGTTTATGGACCCCATGCCCAAAACGGTGTGTGATTATCATAAAGTGGGCTCATGGGTACCCACAAAATCCATTTTCATTCACATATCTTTAGGTTAAAGTTCAGTGGACCCCTTTAAGAATGGCAATGCCAGTTTTTCCTCACCAAAATGTAGTATTTCGCCTCCTTCCCAGTATGACATGGTTGGTGACAAAGGATTGCTTAGTTTTCTAGTCATATGATGCCAATATCTACACTCGGCTTTAAAACTGAGCTGAAAAACAGAATAGCGGCTGAGTCCACTGACAGATATTTAAGAGTGTAAATAAAAATTTAAACTGTGTTTTGGAGAGTCAGTACAGTATCACATAGCACAATACTTGTGTAGCAATATTTTCTTGCACCCCTACTAAACCTATTAATAACATGCAGGTTGGATTACTAACCGAGCAAACATGCAACTGCCGATTCATTTTAGCCTCCAGAAAGGGGCAGAGCATAGTGTAGTCTTGATCAAATGCACAACCAACAGTTGTCATGGATCTGAGCTGAGATAACTACATAACAAATGAGAACAAGGATTTAGAGGCATGATGCATGTACTGTATGTCAAGACCTTCCAGTGCTATCCCCTCCTGCAGCACTGACACAATACACACAGATTCTTTAGAGTCATCGAAGGTTGTTGGTTGTGTTTTTTTCGACATTGTTCTTCTTTGACCTCGTATCACAGAACATCTCTTCAATTTAAAGTTCACTGCCAGACAGCTCCAACAAAATGCAAAGAAATGTGACAAAGAGGAAAAAGTAGAGAAGGCTAAAGTTAAGAAAGTAAGTTACACTTTTGAAGTCGGTCCTCAAGATGGCACATTGTATAAGCCCATGGAAGATTTGACTGATCCACCTTATTATTGTGTCACCTCTAGGCCATCCAGAAGGGGAATATGGAAGTGGCGAAAATCCATGCGGAGAACGCCATCAGACAGAAGAACCAGTCTGTGAACTTCCTGAGGATGAGTGCTCGCGTCGATGCAGTGGCATCAAGGGTACAAACTGCAGTTACGATGAACCAGGTACATTGAACAATGGGTCACTGCATACTGCTATAGGCCTTGGAAATCACCGACAGGCTGAAGATTAGCATTTCAAACATAAGAAAGATTGTTTGTTTTCATTTTAGTGCCTTTTTTTATTTCTCAGGTCACAAAATCTATGGCTGGAGTGGTGAAAGGCATGGACGCCACTCTGAAGACTATGAATCTGGAAAAGGTAGCTTGTCATTAACACATGAAATATATTGACTTCTGTATTTCTTTTTTGCAAACACAATATAATTGTCATAACATTAAACTCCTCTGAGGTATAACACAATGTCTCGACCCCTTTTTCTTTTCAGATTTCAGGCCTCATGGAGAAATTTGAACGGCAGTTTGAAACTCTGGATGTTCAGGTAGCCCAAATGGATGACACCATGAGCAGCACGACGACGCTCACAACACCGCAGGTACATTTCTCTGCTCCACTGTTATATTCTTTCATGTTGAGTTTTAAAGGCAAACACATTCACTTAAATCTAATGTGTGTTTTCAGAATCAAGTGGACTCACTGCTGCATGAAATGGCCGATGAAGCAGGGTAATCTTTTCATTTTTTGTCTCAACATTCTTTGTGAAATTATGTTTAATCACATATACAGGTATATGTTATGCCCTTTTACAGTGCAGGCGTAGGCTGAAGCGCAAATAGTGCTAGTTATTACAAAGAATTTGATAGACAGTAAGAAGAATGTTTCAGACAGTATTATTTACTATAATGTGAGCAAATACATTGTGTTTGTAAGCTTAAAAAAAGGTTTGAATGTTGGTGTGTGCATTATGTTTAGATTGGACCTGAACATGGAGCTCCCTCAAGGACAGACGGGATCATTGGGTAGCATCGCGGCCTCTTCAGAACAGGTACACATGCACATTGGTGTTAAAAGTGTTTTACACCTGGCACAGTTAAACTTTAATTATACATAATAAACAGAACATAAACCAGGTTGCTTGTAGCAATGTAAATTAAGAGTACTTAAGAGACTGAGTGAAAAAGACACAGGAAATGTGATGACAGGAAGCATATTTAAACTTAAAGATGTAGTCGGCAACTTTGAGCAAATATGATAAAAACTTCTTTTTATGAAACAGTCACAGTACAAAAGTGCATGAGACAAATCATTAAAAAAAAACGGCCAAACAAAAACAACCAATCAGAGCTGAGTAGTCTCTAGAGCAGCTGTCAATCATGGCTAGCGAAACTCGTGAACTAGACAGCGCTGATTAAATATGAATTAAGATTGTGTTACTGTAATGTTTATTTCTCACCTTCAGAAACATATTTCAGTGTACTAATTAGCTGTAAAATGAGAAAGTTTGTGACTCAGTCACCATTTTGAAAAGAGTCAAGCCCCCAGGAAGAGAGCCGGGCTTTGCAGCAAATTTTTGTAGTGGCAAAAGGCTGCCAACTTTTGTGACTGTCCCGTGATGCCATTGGGCTAAAAAAGACTCCTGTAGAGTTGCATTTGGAAAGAGATGTCTGTAACTCAGCGCACAATTTTTTTTTTTCCTAGTTAACAACACTCTAATGGCCCTTATTTAAATCACTAGGGCCTAAAAGTTGTAAAGTATACTACGAGCTGAATCCAGAGTTATTTCCATCCTCTATTTATGTCAGTGGAGACCCAGACCAAGGCTGGAGGCAGGCTTAAAGGAAACAGTACTCTCTCTATGAGCCCAATGGATGCAGAACTACTTTAGCACTTGCCGGTCAAGCTAGTTTGTCTTCATGCGCCACTTTGCAGCTCTTATAGGAATGAATGGGAGCCTCCAACGCCAAAACCAAACACCACCCACCAACCGGAGCAAACTCTCTCTTTCAGCATCAAGATGTTTCTGAAAACATTGGAGAGCAATAGGCAGTAACAGAATATTGAGTCATATTTGATCAACGCTGCCTAGTTTGACCATCTGTTGGAGTTCATGAGCTTCGCGAACAGTGATTGACAACCACTGTAGGGACTCCTTGGCTCTGATTGGTTGTTCTCCTTCAGCGCTGTGAAATCTTGCAAATTAGGAGCATTAGGAGGACACACAGTAACATATAAATATATAAATATGTAAATCATCTCTCTCACACACTACTGTCAGGATGTAGTGACTGCAGCTTTAAGGCAGCGTCACATTAGTGTCCAAATCTCTGCCAGTGATACTGTGCGTTTGGCAAACAAAAAGCTTAAAAATGCAGTATTTTCAAAAACTATTGGAATGGATTCGCCAAATAACCCTGACTTCTTCTCTCATTGTAATCTTCCTCGCTAATTCCTGTCTTTGCCTCTCTTGTCCAAAGGATGAACTGTCTAACAGGCTCGCCAGACTCCGAGATCAAATGTGAAGGACGACTGCAGTGGACTGGCACCGTGTTGCAGGAACACTACCTGAATATTACTCCCAAACACCTTTAATTTACATGGTCTTTTCTCCTCTTCTCACATTGTGTCTCTCTGTCGAGGAACTACTGTGTCATTGTTTCTTTTTCTTTCGGGTATTGGCCCTTGTTGGTTGTGTTCATAATAAGTTCTGGATTCTGCAAACTAACTGATGTTAGTTATAGAAAATGTGTGTATTTCTTAAATATGCATATTTTTCCGTGAGGAAAATCTAATGTAATGTTATTGTTTAATATGTATACTTAAGAACTTCATACATTTTCTTAAAAAAATGGAGCGTGGCAGTTATTACCCTGTATTTAAAGGCCAATTACATATTATGGTGAACAAGCTGGTTTTGGACTATAGAATTCACTTTTTTGTTTATACGTGCATGATTGCAGAAAACATATATGTATTTTCTCTTCTTGGTTTCAAAGTGTGAAAGACCTTCCCACTTACTTTTGAACTGACTTCTTATTTAGATTTGCTGTATTTTAATTCTGAGGAATATTATAAGACGATACCGGATGATAAGCCCGTGTGTTTGTCTAGTCAACTTCAGTATATTCACTGATAATTTGGGAAGGGCGTCACAGTTTGGAGATTACATACAGTAAGTCAACAATAAAATTTTATAATACTTTTATCTCTTTGCCTTTTCAATAAATTCATCATTTTAAGTCATTCCATATAAATTTCTGTTCAATCTATAGTGAAATGTCCATTTTGAAAATTAACTGCAAAACGTCACATACAGTGAGCTATACTGTTGAAGTATTGCAGTTATTGAGGTGAACAGGAGACATTTATCAACATTATGTAGGTACCAATATTTGCAGGAAATATATGCCATCTAACTAATGAATATCCCCAGAGAATGAAAAGAATAACTGTTTATGCTAATAGTACATCCAGTACTTAACATTCATGAGAAAAGTCATACTCGGTGCAAACAAACAATACAAGGAGCATAATATAAATATGTAAATTAATCATATAAATGATGACACCAAGTATTTCAGGTGTGGCTCTTCTTGATTTGTGTGTAAATGCAGATTATTTCTGGCCATGTCATTGCCAGTGACTTTTCTCCTTTCTCCCATCAGCCCAAAGGAGACAAGTGGTCCAAATTAGCTGCTCTTTGTCTTTGCCCTCTGTCTGTTGGTGCTGTGTCCCTCTTGGTAATCATAGTCCCCTTCAAGAAGAGGTCCTTACCTCAAACCATTTTAACAATGTTCTGCTCTAGTGCATGCAGATGAAGTCAGAACTAATCCATCACTGTGGACTCCTAAAAGTTCATTTCTGTGTAAGAAAAACACATCTTAGTAGGATCATGCTGAAGAGTAAGTAATAGGCCTACTCTTCAGTATGCTCAGTAAGGAAGGAAGAAGGATGGTTGTCATTTGATTATTGAGGCGTAACGTGCTCATGGTATTAAAGCTTTAGTAAGCAGAATATTTATGGCATCACTGGGCAAAAATCCCATGATAACATGTCAGCATATTGTAATTTAAGTGTTCTGAGAGAAAACTAGACTTCCTCCTCATGGCTCTGTTTTCAGGCTTTAAAACATCTAGGAGACTTCACAGGTCATCACAGGTCATTTCAGAGACAGCATCCTATTGGCTGTGCTCCGACTTTCGAATTTCAACATTCGAGGAGATGAATAAACGTTACAGTAACAGAATACTGATTCATATTTGATCAGCACTGCTTAGTCTGACCATTTCATTGGAGTTTGCAAATGATTGACAGCTGCTCAGAGACGGCAGGCTGTTGCTCGGCTCTGATTGGTTGTTCTCCTCCAGTCTGTGAAATCTTGCACATGTCATTAGGATTACCAGAGGACACAGAGGCACATGGTTTTCTTTTTCAGATTACCTGTCTCATGCACTACTGTCAGGATATAGTGACTGTGACTATTTTTCTTTTGACAGACTATTTGTCAAACAGCACATTCTGCTCTTCAAAAAGTTAACGTATACGTTCATGTGTGGGTGTCATGGATGTATTTGAAACTCAAAAATTCCAAATTGACAAAAACTATTAAATTGTTTAGACATTTTAAATTTATTCCAATTGTTAATGCAAACAAACCCCTAATGTTGTTTTTGTTGATCTTCTTTTACTTCACTTACATTTTGTTTGTTGTATATTTTATCTTTATAATATTTGTATACGGTGGAATATTTTTGCAAAATTATAATGAATTGTTTGTTGTTGTTAATTGTCTGTTACGTTTGTATGAACTTTTGAAATAAAGTTTTAAAAAAACGAAAAAAAGAGAAAACGGACAGGGCCAGCGCCGTAAACTCTAATGCGCATGTGCAATTGGCGGCTGGTTTCCGGTATACACAAATCATGACCTCACTGCCTGCCTTGGGTTACTGGCCTCTAGTGGCCACTTTGGGAAACCGCAGCACAACGTTATAGGCTACTCGTGTACTGTATAATTACAATATTTTATTAAAATCGATGTGTAAACACTAGTCGTGTGCTTACCAGGAACAAATATATTTGTACCTTTCAACAACGAGTTGTTTTTGTTGTTGTCATTTCTACTAAAGCTAGTTTTGACATTACCAAAAAGAAGATGAGGAACCCATTGTAAACTGTCTGCCTCTAAAAGACTCTAACCGACTCTGCCCTGACCCTAATGTTAAACATCTGCAACCTTAAACTACATGTAAACACTGTCCTTAGTTGTGAACACATCAATATCTGTGCGTGTGGCACAACTCGGGTCTCCCAGCATCCTGCTCGTCATGTGACTTTGTCGTAAACAGGAAGTAGCTGATCTTGTCTTCACTGCCTGCTTCTACCAAGTAATGTATACAACTGTATTCTTACAAGCAATTTAAAACTGTAGCCTACCATTGATTGAATTTAAGTAACCGTTCTACCCTGTCGGGGTAAGTAGACGATACATAACTGAGTTTTAACTTAGCTAGCTAGCCGTTTAGCTCCGCTAAGCTACCTGGCATTATCTGGACTGCTTGTCGTGCTAGCTAACTTAGCGTTAGCATAGGTGTTTATCCGGAACAGAGGAAATAGTTTAAATAAAGTTAGTGAACTGTTTACATATTCGTCTGCGTCTAATAATCTCATGACTGGACACACATGTTTGACTTGTTCGTCATGTGATTGTTTAAAGGTGTCCTCTGTACACCGTGTTTGTGCTTCAGTACAGCTAAAGTGACAGCTTGGTGAAACATATTTGTGTCTGTTCTTCAGCTGAAGAAGAGGAAGAGGAGAGCTGCTGCAGGCACTAAAGTCATCTGACTTGCAGCTCAGAGAAATACTTCGTGTCTGCCGAGGGGGATGTCAAGCACAGCAATGAAGAAAAAGGTGAAGTAGGGGCTAATCATTGACTCTTTGTAAGGCAAGGCAGCTTTGTTTGTAACAGGGTAATTCCAGTGCTTTTCACAAACAATCAAATACATAACAACAAAGTGCAAAAGAACATAATTAAAACACTCATTAAAAACGTTAAAGATTAGAAAATAAAAACAAGCAACAATAGAAGTTATATTGTATAAAACACAAGATTAAAAGTTATAGTGTAGTATGAGATCATTATCTGCTTTAATAAAAGGCAGCAGCAAACAGGAACGTTTTAAGCTTTGATTTAATACAACTAAGAGTTGGAGCGGTCCTGCAGTTTTCTGGGAGCTTGTTCCAAATATTTGGATTTGCATTAAAAACCTAACGCTGCTTCTGGATGTTTAGTTTTGACTCGGGGGACACTAAGCAGACCTGATCCAGGTGACCTGAGAGGGCTGGATGGTTCATAACATAGCAGAAGATCAGAAATGTATTTTGGCCCTAAACCATTTACTGCTTTGTTGGAGCATCAAATAGTGGTTGAATACATTTATTTAAGTACAATATTAATGTGGTGGTACTTTACTTGATAACTTTCATTCTATGCATCTACCCAGTCTTTTAAGTTTAAAGATTTAGCCATTTACCAATACTTTAAAATGACAATTGTCAAAAGTTGTAGTCATACCTACCATAATAATGAAAAATGCACACCTTGATTATTGCAGTATTTTTTTGTCCCGATCTGTCCAATAATAAGCAGAAATCAACCAACCAAATCAACCAAACCAACACCAACACCAACAACGCTGTAGGAAAGTTCCCACCTCTGTTCCAGCACAAATGATCCTTCCTTCATTCCCTAAATGACTATTAACCTGAGGAGGAGTTTACCTTCTACAACCAGAGACTTGTCTTTAAATCCAACTGTTTTTTGGCAAATTAATTAGCCCTAAGCTGAATTCAGTAGGCCATTTGCCATTTTGACATGTCATTGCAGGGTGTACACAGTTGTAATTAACAACGTTAATATTGGGCCAGTTGCATTTAGGTGTGTCAGGTTCCTGGTATTGTGTTTGCTGGCTCACTGGAATGGCTCTAACACATTAAACAGAATGGGACCATAATTAATTTGCTCAATTACATCTGTAACTACCCACCTATGACATGTCAAAATGGCTGCTGTTAAAAATTGTCTATTATATAAAAAATATATTAAAATGTGTGTAGGTGTTAATGCACCAATAATAACATAACATAAAATAACACTCGGAGGGGTTATTCTGTTGCATACTGTATACTTTTACTTTTGATATTTAAAGTGCGTTGTTGCTTATAATACTAATGTACTAAAGTACAATAATAAATATAAGACCTTTACTTTTATTGACACGTTTTTATATTTTGATTTTGATATTGCTTTTTTCTTTAAGTATGGAGTCTGGCTGTTTCTTCCACCGCTGGTCATAAGAGTAGAGGAGAGGATTATCAAGGATTTATCTTCCATGATGAGTGACTCTGTTACATTTGTGCTTTCAGGTGTTACTGATGGGAAAAAGTGGGTCTGGAAAGACCAGTATGAGATCAATCATCTTTGCCAATTACATAGCTCGAGACACACGCCGCCTTGGAGCTACAAGTAAGCGTACTTTAAAGAAAGGTGCTATATTACAAAGTTTAACTCTGGGTGTTTCATCTATAAAATGATATTTTCATCCTTTGTTAAATGCAGTTGACGTGGAGCACTCCCATGTACGATTTCTTGGCAATCTGGTTCTAAACCTGTGGGACTGTGGAGGGTAAAGCACATTTTTTCATTGTTGGCCATCTTGGACCAACTTCATTAATTCAAAGTCTTAATCTGAAAACGTCTGTGAAGCGTTCCTGAAGCGTGCTTCCTCTACCAAACAGACAGGACACGTTCATGGAGAACTACTTCACCAGCCAGAGGGACAACATTTTCAGAAATGTAGAGGTGCTTATTTATGTATTCGATGTTGAAAGCCGTGAGTTAGAGAAAGACATGCACTACTACCAGTCGTGTCTGGAGGCCATCCTGCAGAACTCCCCCGATGCCAAAGTGTTCTGCCTCGTTCACAAAATGGATCTGGTGCAAGAAGACCAGAGAGATTTGGTAAGCTTAATTATTTTATTTTGATTTCATTGTTAGTGGTGGTCTTCCACTCCTCCTGTACAGAGCAAGTCGTCCACCAATCGGAAGGTCGGAGGTTTGATCCCTGGCTGCTCCGGTCACACGTCGGTGTGTCCTTGAGCAAGACACTTAACCCCAAATTGCTCCTGAAGGCATAGCCATTGGTGTGTGAATGAGCATTTAGCCGTGTTCACAGTGCCACCAGAAACACTGCTGCTTTCTTTATCACATTTGGTGCTCGTAGTGGTGAAACTTTGTGGAAGTAATTTTACAGAAACTGACAATCGTAAGACAGATATGTTACCAGCATGACAATAAAATTATGGTAATATTATCTGGATTCTCACTAGATAGATCTGTTCATTACAAACAATGAAATCTACTAGGACACTAGAATTCTAGGGACAAAAATTTATCTGTAACGAAAAAGTAGATAAGTTAATGCCTTGTAAAATATTAAATTGTGTATATACAGTATATTATCATTGCTTACATCTACACATTTGTATTAGATAATGACGAGGATCTTTTCGATATGCAAAACTGTTTTAGCTGTACAACAGCAAGCGTCCTTTCACAACCTGTCACCTTGGCAAAGATTTCAACAAATGCACTCACATAAGCACACTTTGGTCATCTAGTGATCTTTATTTCCAGTATCAGTCTCTGTTGAATTAAGTAAATAATACTGAAGGATGGATAAATTAACTTCTATTGGATTTTTAGGGTGCTTTTTAACATCAGTTTGCAATGGTAGATTTTTAAAAGGGACAGTGTGAAGGATTTGGTGACATCTAGTGTTGTGGTTGCAGATTGCAGCCAACCGAGAACCCCTCCGCTCACTCCTCCTTTTCCACATGAGCCGCCAAGATAAAAAATGCGGAAACACATTCACCTCGTTCACCTCGTTCAGAGTCCATCCTTACCATAATAACACTACTATAGGAGCAGCGGAAGCGAGACGGCGGCTGCCGGTATCACAGTTTTGCACTTTGCGGCTCACATTACCGCAGTTCAACAAGCGTATTGGAGAAGTACGGTGGCCTTCAGGTAACATAAATAAACAAATGGCTCTCTCTAGAGCCAGAGTTTGGTTTGTCCATTGAAAAAAAACATGTAGAAACATGGCAGAGCAACATGGCGGACTCCGTGAGGAGGACCCGCTCCCTATGTAGACAGGAAGGACTCATTCTAAGTTAACGAAAACATGACGATTCTTAGTTTCAGGTGATTATACACGAATGAAAACATAGTTATGAATATTATATTCCATTTCTGCTAATAGATCTGTCAAAATACTACACACTGTTCCTTTAAGTATTAAGTTTTAATTCTTCTTCCTTTTTATAGGTGGACACTGTCTCTTTTGAAAGTATTAATAATAATGCTCTAGTAGAATACCTATTGAAAATGATTGTTATTAATCTGCTTCAGTACTGTCCATGTGACAGACTATCTCCAACTGTTTTTACAGATCTTTAAGGAGCGGGAAGAAGATCTGAAGAGACTGTCCAGACCTCTGGCTTGCACATGCTTCAGGACATCAATCTGGGATGAAACCCTGTATAAGGTTGTGACATTTGACAGGTTGTATGTTCGGATGTCGGGTAATAAAGGTGACACTTTAAGAAACATTTTAAATGTCTTTACAGGCCTGGTCCAGCATAGTGTACCAGCTCATCCCAAACGTCCAGCAGCTGGAGACGAACCTGAGAAATTTTGCTCAGATCATAGAAGCCGATGAAGTTCTTCTGTTTGAGAGAGCCACCTTCCTGGTGAGAGCAGTCGCTTCCTCTGGCATGACAGTGTCTGGGTGGGCAGAACATCTGTATCTAGTAATGAAAGTCTTTTTGTAAATGCAGGTGATCTCCCACTATCAGTGCAAAGAGCAGCGCGATGCTCACCGGTTTGAGAAGATCAGTAACATTATCAAGCAGTTCAAACTCAGCTGTAGGTGAGTTCACTCTGCAGAGACGTCACCTTTGCTCCACGTCACCCTCTACATTTTATAATGTCTCTGATTTTTTTTTTTTTTTTAATTCCTTTTTTATTCCAGTAAACTTGCAGCCTCTTTCCAAAGTATGGAAGTGAGGAACTCCAATTTCGCAGCCTTTATTGACGTCTTCACCTCCAACACATATGTCATGGTCATCATGTCGGACCCCTCCATTCGTAAGTAGAGACGATGAACATTTCTCCTCAGAGAACGTGCAGTTAAGAAAACTAAAAATCCTACATCTGCGTTTTTCCAGCATCTGCAGCCACTCTCATCAATATCCGTAATGCTAGGAAACACTTTGAGAAGTTGGAGCGGGTGGATGGACCCAAGCACAGCCTGCACATGCGAATGCGCTAGTCGGTACATTCGTCCCAGTGGATACTCTCAGCCAATCAGTCCACAGACCGCAGACGGCATGTTGTGGTCTTCCAGCTCTGATACATACGAGCAGCCCTGCACTGTTTCCTCTGTAGCTTCATGTTCAATCACAGTTATTACTGGAGATAAATCATATTTTCTTTTGGTCTAATTTCTACAGTATCTTGAACAACGATACGTCCTGTTGGAATATTTGCCCTAACTCGACATTAAAGTAAAATAAATAGTGTTTGCTATGAAGGGGGCTACCTTTGCTGTCACACTTTGTCTTACACAGTAGATTCATTCACTCCATGCAGTGAATCCCAGTGATCGGGGGATGTTATCTCCAAATGATAAGCAGCAGATTCTGTTTGATTTTCAATTGCAGTTTGTAAGCTGTTACACTTTGAAAGTACGAGCAATATAGTTATATTCAGAAAAATATCATTTGTGACGAGTCTTTTTTTTTCTGCTCTTTGGACACTGCTCACCACTTGATCAGCATTTGAGAAAATATATTTATGGTACATATGCTCATTTTCAGGTTCATTCATTCAACACGTTCACATGCTTTAATGTTAAAAACATTTTTCTCATACGTTCTGTATGAATATACCTGTATTCACCCCCCAGTCTGCTCTGATTGGCTCATGAGTAAAATATGGTGCACTTTTGTTAAAGTAGTTCTCCAGCTGTGGCCGATATATTAGACTCATTGGAGATGAGTTGTGCCTCGCCTGGAAAGTAGACGAGATCAGGCGGCAGAAGCAGTGGGTGGAGACAGAAATCTGCGGTCAAGTCGGACAGTTTCTACACATTTCAAGCAGCCTTCGCTGAATTTATTGGAAGTCACAGAGAAAGTTGCATCCCCTTAGATCTGATCTGTAGGCTACTTGTTTTCAGACCATGTTGGGATTTATTTATATTTGTGAAAATGTGTATCTGGCATTGGATTCTATCCATTATTATTTCTATGTCTGCCTTGTAAAGCACTCTGTAACAAGCACTTGTTTTGACAAGTGCTTATGAGTAACCTTAATTAAATTATAATTATTAATATTATCAACCACAGATGAGATTAAACTTCCATTGAACAACATGAGACTAAAAGTCTATAATCTAGCTTTAAGTAATACAGTTACACAGAAAGGTCAGACTTTCTACAACATGTGATGTTTGCTGTCAGAACCAATCAGCTCTTTGATCAGGTGACAGCCAGGCGTTTCCCATAATGCCCTGGGTCTTGCAGCTGTTGGAGAGCAACTGGCGCCTGACTCTAAAAACTGCAGCCGCCTCGGTCTTGTGAGGTTAATGTTGCCCACGTGTGCGTGAAGTCAGAGCAAGTCAGGATCAAGTCGGACACAAATCTAACCAGCATGCATTGCATGGCGATTGGCGGTTATCAATTCTGCACAGGCCTGGCTCGTCTCGAACGAGTCTATTCTAATGAGCCTGCATGTGACGTAGGAAGGGGAGCCGCGTCTGAATGGTTTGTTGAATCACATGTTGACTGACTGGATTGTCTTATTTCACAGTAGGGGGTTGGTGGGTACTCCAGATACCCAAATGTATGTGCACAGACACTGAAAAAGTGTGGTTTTTCATGACATGTACCATATAATATTTACTTCCTGTAAAAACCACTGTGGTCAGAGATGGCTCCTGTTAATTCACTGTAACGTCTCTGGTCATGAGGCCCTTCAACACTGCACCAGTTGTCTTGTACGCATGACATATGGTGGCAAAAGTTTGATGTGGTAGTGGGTTTGACCTGTATATGTGAAAGAGATTGGGATGGGGGGTGCAGGACACATAAGTGCACCTGTTAAATGATTTTCATGGAGTCGACAGCAGTGTATGTGCAGATGGAGCAGCGTGTTACAAGCACAACACAATCAGTTAATTTTGATGATGATTTCAGCAATGCAGAATTAGTTTTGATATCTTTTGTTAGTATCTGAATTAACACTTCAATCCCCTGAAAACATGGCTGCGAAACTAAAGTTTTTCTCTTAAACATTAAACATTTGTGACTACAAGAGAAATGATCAAGAGTTTACCATCCCAAACCTGCAGTAATCTGCTTCATCGGAGCTGCGTTTGTGTGTGGTTTGATCAGATTTGATTGACTGTTACTAAACAGCTGAACCGTTGTCATCAGAGTCGCATGGTGCTAAGCTCTGATTGGTTCACAGATGTATGTGACATCAACTTTTTCTCACTGAGCCCCTCTCACTTTAAACCAACATGAGCGCAGAGGAAAAAGACAGAAATAGCCAGAACTGTTCTAACAGAAAATAGTGCGTCCATGTGGGACCCCAGTCCAGTGCTCATATTAAGAAGCTTTAAGTTACAGTTTCATGTTAATGTGCTGTCTGTAAGCTCTGTCCAGACTCTGTTTCCAGGTTTGCAATGGAGAAAGAAGCTTGTACAGCAAGTCAAATGAGATCTGACTGAGCCTTCATAGAGAGCAGTGAGTCCATGTCTCTTTCTACTGACGTTTAACACCAGCCATCTCTGCTGATGTGATGCAGCTGTACACGGCTACACAGATGTATTCCCCCGCCAACCAGTCAAGTTGAAGTTTACTTCCATGTCTCTCCAAAATGTCATCACTTCATCATTTTATCCTATTAGACATTTCTGTGAAATTGACAATTAGCTTGAGTTATGGCCCAAAATGTATTTTATGGGGTCACAGTGATCTTCGACCACCTAATTCTTATCAGTTCATCCTTGAATCGAAGTGGAGGTTTGTGCCAAATTTGATCAAATTGCTCAAAGTGTTCCAGAGATATCAGGAGAACGGGACAGAGGTGAGGTCACAGTGACCTCTGACCACAAAACGGACGTACAGACAAACCAAAAACACAATGCAGCCAACCACGGCGGTCACAAAGAAAAACTAGTGACTGGACTTTGAGTTGTGTTTTGTTAATACAGTAGCCTTTACTGGTAAAGCCTTTGGAGAAAGTGTATTGGATGCTGCTAACAAAATCTAGTTGAACAAATAAAACTGGCAAAATGCTTTTTTTCTCAACATAATAATCAACATCTGGCTCCAACATTTAAAATATCTGATAATATGTGTTACTGCAACACTCAACCTGGGCTGTTGCCTCGCTCTTAAACCTCCAACGGCTGCATTTCTTCATCCAGTAAGTAAACTAGAGTAAATTACACATGCACTGCTGTGATTGGTGAAATTATTGTTTTTGTCTTTTAATTTGACAATAAAAAAATTTGAGAATAATATGAATTAATACTGCTTTTATAGCTTTAAGAGCAGGCTTGGGCTTCACACTTGCTCACTTCTGCTTTTCATTCGCCATCCAATCACAACTCATGTGTAACAAAGTTAGCACGGTTTTGGTGATTTGCGGGTCAAGATCCTTGTAGGCATTTTGGTTTAAACGAAAACAAATTTGGTTGTAAAGTGAAAGATTTTTTTAGTCAAGATTAGCCCACATAAAACCATCATTTCAACCACATTTCAAAGATATCTCAGTTAAGTCAACCAATATATTGAAATATAGTCACTGAAATACTCTTGAAACACTAGTTATTTTTAAAAATCTTTTGATTTGTCACTCCTGTCTGCTGTGAATCTCACATCTCATATTAATGTGATGTTTGCTGATCAGGTGCGAGCCAGGCATTTCCCATAATGTCCTGGGTTGTGCAGTCGGTGGGGAGCTCTAAAAACCGTGGACGCCTCAATATCGTGAGGTTATCGTCGCCCACGTGTGTCTGACGGGATTAAGTCGGACACAAATCTAACGGCATGAATTTCACGGCGATCGCTGGTGATTGATATTTGAGCACATAAAGAGCTGTACTTGCCATTTGTTTCTAATATGATACAACAGAAAGACTTGCAATATATCCATGCTGTTTGATCAGCCTACAGCAGGTAACTGGAGATTTGTCCATGGTACTTGATCCCACCCACTCCTTCAGGGGCCGCAGGGGGTTATGCAGTCATTACCTCCTGCCCCTTTATATTATAGCCAGCTCTGCTACAGAGGCATTGTTCCAGCCCCGCTTATCGACACCGCTCATGTGGTTGAGTTGTATCCTGGAATGCAGCTGAATAACTGGAAAATCCCCAGTCCCTCGCTGCACAGAGAGTCTGCACGATAGAAGTGGGAGCAACTAAATGCAAGCGAAGACAAAGTGGTTGACTAATTTTAAGAGAAGACTGGAAAAGTAAATTTTACCACAAATAAAAATAGACTGACTATCTGAAAAAATAGAAGCTGCACATTGCCAGTGAGTCACTTTACGTGATTTTCAATGCTCAAACTCCCCTTAAAGTCTCACAGCAATCAGAGTAGGGAAGAAAATATCAAAAGGTTGTTGTGTGAATCATCATAGTATGCCTGATACAGACCTATAAGGACACTGGAAAATAAATGTGTTTGTGTGTGTGAACTCAGCAAATCACCTTCGACTGTCTCTCCTCGGACTTTTTCCCCAGGAGGAGCAGCAAGAGACGTGGTGTACAGGGCTGAAGCATAATATACAACAAGTAGAGAGAACTGAATCCCTCCGCTGATGCAACCGAACACAAGATGTTTACAAGTGATCCAAAAACTACAACAACCAGCAATTTCTAGTGCTTTTTAGTCTGAAATCTGAAAAAAATATATTTTAACTCCATTTGCAGGTTTTTAATGTACACTATTTTTTCCCCATCAGTAATGTGTTTACCATAACTTGAATTAGATTTATCTGGGAAGTAACTTTAAATGTACATTTCTTAGCAGACATGGAATATAATATTAACAAGTATATTTTCTTTAGTGTATAATCACATGGAATGAATGAGTCGTTTATACCTAAATACCTTTTCATGGAGCCAGCCGCCATGTTTCTTCTGTAGCCAAGAACGAACAAACTAAACACTGGCTCTAGACAGGGCCATTCACGTTTTCACATTCTTGTGCCGGTCAACATAGTTCTCTTACAAATGTAGCACACGGGGGAAATTTCAGTTCTCTACATGCCACTAGATGTTACACCCTGCACCTTTAAAGCCACCATTTCAACATACATTCAGCTCACTGGTTTTGGCTTAGACAAGAACTCAAGGACTGCATGGGCATAGCGGTGTTGTCCACTGTCTTTTCATGTTTATTGACATCCAGACATCTCTTTACACACAGTTAAACTCGTAAAACATTCTCACACTGGGTGGTATGAGGTTTTCCTATACTCTTAATGAGTCTGTAGAGTATTTCAGAAGATTTAATCTCCTTTGTGAGACAGTGTCTTGTCAGGCTCTTTTTGTCCTCCATTTGCACATTACACCGATGTATAGACCCATCTGTGTGGGCAGCAGGCCCAAGGTCCGTTTCATTGACCGTTGACTGCATCTGTACTCACGTCATCGCTTGCATCTGCGCCACAGTCCGTTTGATTCAGCTGCCGCTCCAGCAGAGTGATGCGCTGCTTCAGCCGCTGCTGAGTGTGTTTGTACTCGTTGAGCAGACGGGCAAAGCGGGTTTGGAGGGTGTCCAGAGAGGACTCCAGCCTCTCTACCTTCTCCTCAGTGTCCTCTTTGTGCAGGCCGCCACTCTCTGCGTTCTCATCCAGCAGACCCTCCTTCATCAGGATCTCCCGGCCCCTCTCCTCTAGCACGGTCTTAGCATTTGGATACTCAGTCACTGCCTCCATCAAGTCGTCCTTAGAGAGGCAGAAGAGATCAGAGTAGCCCAAGCTACGAATGTTGGCAGTCCGACGATTTCCCATTTTGCTACCTTTTATGTTCAGGATGCTGATTTCCCCAAAGCAGCTGCCAGCAGTGAGGAGAGCATACTGCGTGACCCCATCATCAGCCACCACAGCCAGCTTCCCCTCTTTAATGATATACATTTCCTTCCCTATGTCCCCTTTTCTGCAAATGTAGTCCCCTGGACTGAAGACCTGGGGGCGTAATTTCAGCACTAGCTCAACCAGCAGGCCTGCCTCACAGTCTTGAAAAATGCGTACTTTCTTCAGGGTCTCCAGGTGCACATTAATAGCAATCTCAGCCCGCAGTTTGTTTGGCAAATTCTTAAGCACCTCCTTCTCGTCTACTGCTTTCTTGTTGGTCCAGAGGTAGTCAAACCATTTAATGACACGCGTCTCTAGTTCTTTGCTGACTTTGCGGAAGTGCATGTAATGCTTGATGGCATCGATCCGGGCTTGAAACTCGGCGCGTGTGGCGTTCATGTTGGCGATCATGGAGCCAACGTTTCCCACAATTGTGGCAAAGATCAGCACCCCAACAAGAAAGTCAAAGACCACAAACAGGTACTCCTCATCCCGCACGGGTGCAGGCATCTCTCCAATAGTGGTAAGCGTAAGAGTCGACCAGTACAGGCAGTAGACGTAACTCCGAGTCAGGGAGGAATACTCCGGTTTGGAGATGTTTGGGAACACCCAAGTGTCGGAGCCAAAGCCCAAAGAATTGGATATAGCGTAGTAGATGCAGGCGTTCCAGTGGATGATGACCAGGATGTAAAGCACCAAGTTGCCGATACGGAAGATGTTTGGGTAGTTGGTGCGCGTCTCAGTGCGGTCGAAGAATTCAAACATGCGCGGGAAGCGAAGCAGACGGTTGAACCTGAGTTGCGGTGTATGGATGCCGGTGGCAATGTACCCCAAGTCCGTGGGCAGGATGGACATCACGTCCAGCTTGAACTGTAATGTCCGGACGTAGCTGTCTCGAAGCTTGGCATGGTCCTTCACCAGCAAACCTTGTTCCAGGAACCCTGAGACAAAAAGAGCACAAATTCAGCTGAGCATTCAGCTCACTGTTGTATTTTATTTCTGCATTTTAGCCTCTTTCAGCTCATAGTTTTGGTTTTCTGCCCCTTAACTTCACTGTGTGAGACTTTCATTAATCCTGTTTCCAGCTGCTGCCTGCAGGTGGCTGTTTTTCAGTGAAAATCTTATAAATCTAGCCTACTGTACGTTACCTAATCAGCACCAAACAACAGACAGGACAGACAAAGTTAAGGACTAGCTGGTGAACACAAGGAGCATTTAGCAGCTAAATAGCCAGATATTTCCCATTTCCCTTAGGAACGGGTGGAGAACAATATAAAAAGCTAAAAGGAGAGTGAATATTAGACTAACAAATGGACGCTGATACTAATAGGTTTCTAAGTCTAACTGGGTCATCGAATCATTGCTGAAAAGTGACCAAATCTATGCCAATTTTCCACCAGTTTGTCATATTTCTTCACAAACACATGCCTTTGAATAATCACATAAAAAATACACACTAGGCCTTTAAGGCAGAAAAATTGTGTCTTGATGCCAAAAGCTGAATTTTGAAATAGGTTACCTGTGCGAAGTCGGACACAAGTGTCCATTATGTACACAAAGTCACAGAGGTAGTCCAACACCAGCCAGCAGATGTAATTGCCCACCTGTAACTTGTCAAAGCAAGCCCTGTGAATATGAAAAGAAAAAAAGATTTATTGCTCCAGCCTAAGAAGCGGACAGTACACCCGTTCTCTACATCCATCACATCAGTCTCTGGAGGCCACAGCGCCCCAGCAGATAACGACTGTGGTGTTATTACCTCGCTACAACAAGGAACCAGTTGTAGAGCACCGCCGTGGCGATAACAAATAACCAGCGGTAGTAGGCGTTATCGGATGGGGACACCACAAACAAATCCCACTTTTTCCTGAAAGCATGGAGAATTTGGAAATAATACAGTCAGACACAACTGTGGCTTATATTTCTGTGGACTAGTTAGTATATTACTGCAAAGATATACAGAACAAACAGAAGCAGCTGCAAGATATAAAGCAGTACAATATAATAGCTCTGGTTACTGTTATCTTAAACAACTGAGAATTGGTGTTATATTTTATCATATTATATTGAATTGATGTGTTTCCAATATTCTGCCCACCTTTCTCTTACTTAGTGAAGCGCTGTTAGTAACACTTTACAGTACACAGCAACATAAACTACAGCCTTAAAGAGGACCTATTATGCTTTTGTGTTTTTCCTCTTTCCTTTAGTGTGTCATATATTTTTTATGTGCAGGTAAAATGTCTCCAAAGTTAAAAGTTACTCTCCCCATAGAGGGGCCCTCCCCACTGCTCCTGAGCTGCCTGAAACACCTTGCTTGAAGTCCCGCCTTTTCTTCTGTAATGCGGTGATGTCACCAAGTAACACATTTGCATAATAGCGGCTAGTTTGGCACGCCCTCAAACGTTAGTTAGAGTGGAGCTGGAGCGGAGTTTGGTTTGGCTGACCAATCACAACCGAGTGGGCCAGCTGACCAATCAGAGTAGACTTGGCTTGGCGCTGTGGCACAGCCAGTATGAGAAAAATAAAGTGTTTTTTGAATATTAAAGCATGTAAATGTAGAAAACCCAAATACAAGCATGCATCTGAAAATAAGCATAATAGTTTCTCTTTAAAACTACCACAGAGTTGAATCAACACCGCTGAGTGGTGACCTGCCCTTTTTACTAAAACCTTTAAACAGTCCTTTAAACGGGATATTTTATAACCTAATGGTCACTTAATTTTGCCACACTTTTTTTCCAAATTAACCCTCAACGTTAAGGCTGTGTGCAGAAGAGGTGACCTTAAAAAGTCTGTGTATCTGGTATCAACAGTATTTGTTTTACAAAGACTGTGCTGTGCTGGATTGCATTACAATTTACTGGTGTTTCTATCCTTCAAGTCACCTCGTACAAATAGTGCATGGTAATGGTTGAGGGTGACAGGCGGGCAGGCATACCTAAAGATCCCTTTGGCATTGTTGCCAGTGGCATCTGGTTGCGTGTTGCTGATGCGGCTGGGGGCCGTTCTCAGCTCAGGGCCACGAAAGCGCTCGAGGAAGGAGTCTGGACGCTCCTCCTCCTCCAACAGACTCCTGTGAGCCCATTCCCTCAGTCTCACCACCAGGCTCACCAGTCTGACACAGGAAACACACAAGCTCTCGTAACATTTCAAAGAACTCAGCATTGAAATATGAAAATAAAAGCGTGACAGTGGCACAAAAGGTACACATCTCCAAGGAGCTACATAACAACTCCATACAGTTTAGCCTGACTGCAGTCTCATTTTTGGAATCACAACTGATTTGACACATTTATGTTTAAAATTGCATTACATTTATTTAGTTGACACTTTTAACTTACAACAAATAAGCTTAAATTGTTTGGGGGGGGAAACAAAGAGGAAATTTCCCCTTGGCTTATCCAGGATATTTTTGGGATACAATTACAACCTTTACCATAAAATATTCCCATTCTTGCTATTTTTTTAATCCCAGAATGAGTCTTAAAATCTTCAATATCATTCAAACAGAGTAATAAACGTACTTCAGTTCCCTTCAATCACAACTGATCTTGGTTTTCATCAAACTCTCAAAATCACTCTTTTCTCAAGATTTGGGGGTAAAAACAGCTAAAAGTACATCAATAATTAGCTTTACACAATGACAGATTAAGACGGTTTTATGCTCATGTACACAAAATGTTTCACCTGACAAATAGGACCATGAAATTTTGGTCATTACGGTTTTTGTGAGTTGGAATCCAGTTTGTGTTATTTGTGTTCTTTTATCCAGCGTGAGACCTTAAAAAGACATGAACAAAACACTTTCTGCAAAGTTTGTCTGAGTCGTGGGCTGTTTTTTTTTTTTTTTTTTTTTTTTTTACCAACGGATGAATAAAAACAGCTTTCACCTTCTGTTATGTCAGTTTCTAAAAGCTCTGTGAAGGAGGCTGACGTGCCACACCTGGGCTGTTGTATAATTTTACCTTGAGATGGCTCCGCTCCTTTGAAAAGAGTTTCTGGAGTTGCGTCCGTGAGGGTCAAGAGCAGCGACTCTTTGTAGCTCTGAGGATGTGTCATCGCACACAGATGGCACCCTGGGAATGAAAACACGACAGAAACCACACATATGGCTTTTATTTCTTTATTTTTTTGCACATCACATGAAATGAGACAAATGCCCCATAAGACATGATTCAATAGTTGTCTTCTTCACCTGCTGAGAATACTCTCGGCTCTCTCGATCTCCTCCTCCAAGGTGGTCTTCACTGACAAGTTGTGTGGCGACCGATCCCTCTCAGCCGCCTGGCCCGTCATCTTCAGACCTGCAGGGATGGACAAACACTCATGTTTCAGCCATTTATTCTACTGTATGTGTGACTGGCAGCGTTGAGCATGTGTTCACTTGACTTTTCCTGCAGTGACACTGTGGCAGCAGAGGAGGTTTTTATTTCTGAGGGAGTGTTTATGGTGCGTACAACAGATTATAGTCAAGGGAGATGGGGACGACTGGGACTGTCTGCCACACTCCCTCACCTGGCCCGTCACACAGCAGCTGGTTGCTATGGTAACGGAAGCATCTACAAGACAAAGAAACTGCATGATGCTGATGAAGCATTGTTTTAAGGTGGTGGAGGTACACCTAAAATCTTCCATCCACAAACCGTAGCACCACCCACCCCAAAACATGAGGGCGGTGACAGCTTTTCACCCTCAGCCACATGACGAGGCGATTAGGCGACTGTTACCATTGTGTGACTAATTGGTGGATCATTAAGAACAAAAACACACACACACAGTCGGCCTGAAGCGCCGAGGCTCGGCGAGCCAATCAGCCGCTCTGCCTCAGGAGATGCATCATTTATGAAACCAAGGTGCTGCTGCCTGAAAGCAAAGTGTGTCATGTATGTGTCATAACTGCAGGGTAGCAGCTGCTGGGGTTAAAAAGTGCTAATTCAACTGCAAAGAGACAAACTACATGTAGATTAGATATTTAGTTTTATTTTATGGCTTCTGAATTATTTCCCAATAATTTCATAGAAGGATCCTTAGAAAGATCGTTGTATACTATGGCACTAATTATATAATTAACCCCAACTAATTGCTAACATAACAACTAGAAAAATAAGAAGAAATGAAATAAATAATAAATAATGAATAAATATTTAATTGATTTTAAGTAGAGATTTTCTTTCAGGGAATTTCCTATTTTTTTCCAATAATAAGTGCCAAATTACAGATGTTATTTTGATTTATTAAACTTAAGTAATATGGTACCACAAAATTCCCCTACCATCCCATGTAAATATTATTTATCGTATATATATTATTTAATAAATTATGAGATAGATATTCTCTTTGATTTACTGGCAACTTACAGTGAAACAATGTTAAAAAAGGTAATTATAATAAAAATATTTAGTTGTCATTAAATTGCATTCTTAACAATTTAGCAAAAGAGAAAAAGAAAATCATGGAAAAATCTATCAGTTCACACACATCTTTATTCTTACCTTTAGTTTCCTGTAGTTACTCCAATAAAATCCTCATGACGACTTCACACGGGCACACCCAGGGCAGCTCTCCCATCCTCGGTGCCTACAGTGGATGTTACGAGAGGAAAAATCAAACTACATCCAACACTTCTTAAGAAACAACCACAAGTCCTGCTCTTGCAGCTCTCTGCGAGCCTCCTCTTAAGGTGCACCAACACATGGGCCACCTGATCCTCGGCTGGGCCGAGCACAAGCGGGAGGAGGCTGGCAGGATGGGAGACGCAGGGCGGAGACTCGGGGAAATCTTCGAATGTTTAAGGGCTTCAGATAAAGGGTCTTCTGGGAAAACCTCCTGGCAGTGCTTTTCCTCTGCTTGTCTCCTACACTGGAGAATAGTGAGAAACAGGGTCAACAGGTTATTATCTCATGGTGTGTTTGGTGTTCAGCTCTCTTTACGAATCATATTGATAATTTCTTATATGATCTTTTATGTTAGGCTGTTTTTAGGCTACTATGTCTTCATTAGTAATGCACTGACACACTGGCATAATCATGGATATACTATTAGACTATTTCTTGGAAGTTTTCACTTGAAATATTGTCTTGCAGTTGTGGAAAGTAACTACCAGTAAGTGCATTTAAGTTCTCCACTGAGGTACAATTTTGAGCTACTTGTATCTCACTTGATTCTTTCCAATTTGTGCTACTTTATACTCCACTACTGAAACAGCATACTTATTACTCCACTTTACTTGACAAACACAGTATATCAAACATAATGCATTGCCTCTTCCAATAAAAGTAGTGATTGATGATGATTATAATATACTGTGTAGGTCTGTATATTAGCCACAGGGACCATTTTTCTGCAGAACGAGCACTTTTTCTTTTGGCACTTTAAGTACATGTTGCTGAAAAGTGATTGTACTTTTACTTGTAATTGAGTGTTTTTACAGTGTTGAGTGATTTCTATTGCCTCCCCATGGCTCTCAACATGGCCACACCTGAGCCAGCAGCTCACAGCTGATGGTGCTAACAGTGAAAACAACGGCGATGGTTATCAACTGTAACCACCATATAAGCAAAGTGCAGAGTAGTGGCGATGCTTACAAGCACGAACATTCACTAAAAACAAGTGGGCTGCCAGCCTATGTCAACAAAGCACAGAGAGGGAGAGTGGCTTCATTCTCTGCTCAGGTAGACATTACTCCTCTGTAGCTTTACATTGCAAACAGTTGTTTGCTGCTATGGTAATGCTCTAGATATCGTATGGATATCCTCTGGTCATCATTAGGAATATTTTAATTATTTTTAAAATTTATTTCCAGTTTGATATCAGACTTGTCTGATCTGAATCTCCCTTTCTCTAATCTTGTTGATAAAATTGAAATAAATCACTCATAATTTGACAAAATTTTGGGGAAGTGTTTGGGTTTTTAATTCATCTTTTGATGTTATAATGGTCTCAGGTGTCTGTGACACACT
The DNA here is from genome assembly GCA_947000775.1 of Pterois miles. Lineage (NCBI taxonomy): Eukaryota > Metazoa > Chordata > Actinopteri > Perciformes > Scorpaenidae > Pterois > Pterois miles. The sequence goes on from CAMQGK010000052.1 coordinate 16,735,649, forward strand.
CCCTGATGCAAATGGAGCTTGAAAATCCAGATGATGAAGGCCACGGGAGACAGCCTCCTCATCACTCTGACAGAGCCTGACAGCTTTAATCAGACCCTTAGAAAACTGAGAAACCCATCGGGGAGCCGAGCCCAGAGGACTTTGCATGGGACTGAGATTCAGGCCAGTGAACAGTAAACTACAATCTGCCATGGCGATCCCCTGTTGTACTGCGAGACTGTTGACAGACTGTGAAGACAATCCTGCCTGTTGACAAGCGCCAACAGTTAACAGATCAAATGCATCACCAGGAATCTCTCACTATAATGCGTTATAGTGTATTTCCTCTTGGGACCAAACAGCCATGCATCAAAAAACAGCAGGGAGAGGAAACACAAACAACAGTAAATGTATATATTTTTATGAGGTGCTGTGTTTAATGATGAAAAAGGGCAGTAACGGGAAGATAAGATAAGAAAAAGGAGAAGCAGGCAGCAGTAGAAAGAAAATGAAGTAAAAGCTCAGATCATAGAGATGAAAGAAGTCGGTAGGAAGATATCTTCCATCACGAGATCAATGCGTCTCTTAAAAGTACACATAAATCACAAAGAGCAGCAAATGGAGTTGTAGCAGACTATAATATTTTCTGAGCGCCTTAAAGACTCATCTATGTTGGCTTAAGAACTGAGATAAATAAAAAAAAAAACAGCGTTAGTCCAGAGTAGCTCACGTGGGCCTCATGGTGAGCTTGTTTTTTTAATCTCAAATTAAATACAATTTACAATACACTTACAATTTAAGTGCTGTATAAATACTATGAAAGGATCACAAATCTGTCAGGATTTCTGCAATTTTATGATGTCACAAATGTACAATATTTAGACTAATTCACAGTTTTAAATGTAAACATTGTAAATATACACCAGTTTATTTCCAGTTGCAGTATATGTGAATGACATCAGCTGACAGGAAGTAAACATGGACCCAAACTGTTGCCCAGCGACGTAATTTCATTGTAATGTCCTAAAACTGAGTGATTCAAACAGAGAGTAAATACAGGTAAATTCAAGCAGATCGTATGAGGAAAATAAAGTGTTTTTTGACCATTTCAGCATGCAAACACCTTCTAGTAGAAACACAAAATAGAAGTATGAACCTGGAAATAGGCATGATATGGAACCTTTAAAAGCAATATATCGTAATTTTAGTCGTATAATGTTTTTTTTTTTTGAGGAAAATATTGATTTTCTAAACTTGACATGTGATGTTGTGAGAAATGGTGGAGCCCATGGAAGTTCATTTTTGGGTGCATAATAAGTTAATGTACAGTATATTATATATTGTTTTTCTTGGTAATTTTATATGTTTGAGGAAAATGTTGATATTTTCAATGACCTCATCTTTCTCCTCTGTCATTAAGTCTTTGCATTTCCTGCGTTATGATACCCACTAGCTAGCTTGCTAAATTTTTAGCCTCTGTGGCATCTAGACTCTGACAGTAACATTAATATTGCCGTTGCTTTGCAGCGATTTTTTTCACAACTTAACCACCTGAACGCCAAGCATGTGTACACGACTTCCCGTGTTGTAAAAATGAGATTTTAGATTTGTGACATCACGAATTGACAGAAATCCTCACGGCTTGTTTCAAAGGCACAGTTTCTGAATATGGGCTGTCTGCATTTTTCCATGTTTGAGCGTTTCAGTACTTTCACAGTATTTATATTTAGAAAAGGCATGAAAATCTCACTTTTTACAATACGGGACCTGTAATCAGTGTCAAAGTGGTGTCCCCAGTGACCTTCAGTAGTAATCAACAGTGATTATTCGAAGCTTTGGTAAGGTGGGACTCAACCTGCAGTGCTCCTCCGGTCACTGTACCACCGTGACCAGAGAGACCACCACCACCGCTCCGTCTGTGTTCAACTTCCTCTCCCATCCCTCTGTGTATGCGCGAGTGTAGTCATACCTCAAAGTCCTCTCCCCCTTAACGGCGGCGTTTTGAGGCTGATGTGTCTGTGCATTACACATTGTCTCTCCGGCTGTAGCCAGTAGACGCTTCCTCTCAGCCCTTTCAGACAGAGCGGATCTCACTGTGGACACTGAAGACACATTGATACCAGATGTAAATGTAATCAGGTTAAATCTTATCTAGATACAATCTGGGTATGAGACACATTTTAGTGCCAGGTGTAAAGAGGGTCTGAGCCTTCCTCTCAGTGGAGTTTCCCCAAATAAATAAATAAAAGTAAAAACCACATTAAATTCACTGATTCAATTTTGTAAAACAATAAAAAAAAACATGAAAATTTCTGGGCTGTAAAAAAATATAAGCCACTAAACACTGTTAGGATAACAGTGGCTGTTGTCAGCTTCTATTCTGTTTCCAGAAACTACAAACATAAAACACACAAGCAGTTTCCAAAATCATATTTATTGTTACATGTAAAGCACTTAAAGAGTAGACATGATCATGAGACCAAATACAATTTGGCCATTGTCGTAGAATATCATGAAACTACCTGGAAAGAAGTTACTGTTTATATTTGGTAATGTTGAATACAAAAGAAAAAAAAAAAAATACAGCAAAACCTGAAAGCGGGAGTACAAGTCATCTCTGAGACGAGAAGAAGGCACAGCAGAAGCCAGGAGAGTCCAGTCCGCCTGCTCCTCATCCAACGTAACAGACCAAACAAAACAGCACGAATCCAACACAACACAGACCAGACATCCCCAAAACAGCATTTACCTTGAGTAATAAATCCCAAAAAACAAACAAATGACGAGTACAAGGATACAGACAGCACGCCAGGCTGGTCAAGACTATAATTTGACCATATGGCTTCTGTATACAGATATGTAGACGTTTATGGTGCCAGTTATTAAGACATGCTTGTACTTCATTAAGCGAGAGGCGATGTTTGGGTGTTTTTGGACGTGTGCTCCACCTAAACATCCCGCCTCTCTCACTTTTTTTTTTTTTTTGCTTTGCCTTGTCAAAGGTTTACTCATAAGTATGGTATTCGGGAATGTTGCTTAGTCAAGGATATAATTTATGTATCAGTCTGAGTAAAAATATGTAAACAACCTTGCAGCTGGAAATATGAATACTCGCTTTAAAAAACAGCATTCACATACATTAATCTTGAGTTCTGGATACTGAAAGTAACAAGGTGTCTTTTGTAACACGAGATCTCTTTGGAACTTTTAGTATTCTGGATTCACTTTAAATAAAATGACATCATTCTGCAGTAAACGGCAAGGACGCATGCGAATTTCTGATTCTGACAGTATGATATTCTCATTCAAACAAAATAAAAAAATCTTCGTTCCTTCAGTTGGGGGCAACTCTTCGAAGCACTAAAGGCTTGTGAGTATGAATAAGTGTCACAATGATCCCAGCAAGTCTCTTAGACTCGCTTCATCCCTCGACCCATCAAGCAGGCAAAGACTGTCAGCACCATTTTGGCGTTGACCTCCACAAGGTCTTCTGGGAGGGCGTAGACGCGGGCTCCGATCTTCCTCGCCATAGAGATGGCGTATCTAGGGATGACAGAGAGGTTAACTTGTATATTGTACTATATGGCACACAGATATTTACCAAAAATAGTGGCAAAAAGGTTGGTTGTCATTATTTTTGTCGTAGAAAATCTTACTTGGCGTTCTCCAGCTTGTCGTCTTCAGAGAGCTGGCCGGTTTTTATCAGATCGCTGTTGATGCTGCCAGGCTGGATGGCGTCTATCAGTTCCAGTACCGGCAAACTGCTGCTGATCTCCTTGTCCTGATCACCACATGACACACAGATTAAGAATCTCACACCTGGCTGACAAGTTTATACGACACTACCAGTACATGTATTACATGAAATGATCCCATTTAGTTAATAAATAACATTCTGATACAGCGAGTATGTAAAAACTGCTTATTTTTCCTCATTTTAAAATCGTGAGATGACATTGAAAAGCCTTAGAGTTTAGATGATTTAGTAACATCTCTTATTTCAAAGCTCAACATTAAAATATTTTAATGTAATCTGCACATACATTTATTTTCATAGAAATGCAAAAAATAAACAGATTTACCTTAAAGCTTGAAATCCTGGTTGATTTCCCAGCTTCGGCCAATGTTGTGTTCACCCAGTTTCTGATGATGGAGTCTTTGTCTCCGACACCCAGTCCCTCCAGTACATTCAACGTATATCTGAAAGAGTGGAGAAGCACAGTGTTTGTTATGCAGATGAACTGAAGACTCCACTTTAATTAATTTTCCACTGGCGCTCAAACAATTAGGAACATTAGAACATGACTAAAAAAAATAAAACATCAGGGTGGAAACTTTTAAAGGAGACCTACTATGCAACTATGTTTCTTCCCTTTCCTTTATTGTGTTGTACAGTTGTTTGTGCACACCAAAGGGAGTTACTCCCCCACAGAAACTCTGCTCCTGAACTGTCTGAAACATCTTCCTTGAAGTCCTGCCTTTTATTCCCTAATGGGTTGCCACCAAGTAACACATCTGCATAATAGCTGCCTAGCAGCTAGTTTGGCACGCTCTTGAACAATGCTAATTAGAGTGGAGTTAGAGCGGAGTCTGAAAAGTTTGTTTCGGTTGACCAATCAAAACAGAGTGGGCCAGCTGACCAATCAGAGCAGACTGGGAGGGCGGGGCAGGAGCTCAAACAAAGCATTTCAGACAGAGGGTGAAAAGAAGTGATGCAGCACAGCTGGTATGAGAGAACTAAAGCATTTTTTATACATTAAATCATGTAAACATGTTCTAAATGAAACCCACAATACAAGTATGCATCTGAAAATAATAATAATAGCTCCTCTTTAGCCCATTTTGGTTTTGTTTTAGAAAACATGGGGTTCCTTTGTATTGTTGCGATTCAAACTCTGACACAAACCATACGAGTATGTGGAACTGCTAAATATGTCAACACTCATCCTGGCAACTGAGTTATGGAAATGTGGTCTCAATTTGGAGGAATACACACATTAACAGCACCACTGGCATGAAATGGAGGTCACCAACTGCCTACTCCTGGTAAATAGTTAACACAGTGAATATGACAATGGAGATGATGGTGATTGTAGCATTTCAAAATGCCATACAGACATGCCGATTGGAAAACAAAATGTTATTTGGATAGAGCCGTATGTATTTAAACACCATTCCATGGTCGTGTACCTAAATATCCTCTTGATTTCTTGGTCCCGCCCCAGAAAAGCTCAGTAATTCCTTGATAGTTAGCAACTTTTACATCTCCTGTTCCCTGAACAAGGGAGGGCCCTCATTTTTCATTTTAGTTCGTTATACATAAATACATAACTAGAATTAATACCTCGCAGTTGTATTCCTCCACCAGTTAAGTTGCAGTTTACATCCATGTCCATCCAAAATTACTTCATTTTATCCTATTAGATATTTCTGTGAAATTGTCATTATAAACATAGGAATTCTTGAGGTATGGCCAAAAACATGTTTTGTTAGGTCACAGTGACCTAAACCACCAAATTCTTATCAGTTCATCCTCGAGTCCAAGTAGATGTGTGTGCCAACGTTGAAGAAATTCCCTCTAGGTGTTCCCGAGTTATCACGTTCACGGGAATGGCATGGACGGACAGACAGACAACCCAAAAACCTAATAAAAACTACCTCGGTCTTCCTTGTTTTCATTCATTTAAGTACTATATATTTTTTTTTAAAAGGTGACAATGCCACTGAGGTACAGCACAGAATCCAGGTATGAAAATCTACCACACATGCCAGACTTTTTCCAGTTTTTGCCAGTTTTTTCTTGCAGACCAAAAACGGGATGTGGTTTTTACATTTCAGAGATGTATTTCTATTTTGTTCTTTTCTGAAGCGATCCTGAATGCAGTTGTGTTTCACCTTCTCATCAGCTGCCACACGACTGCCAGAGTCAGGCCAGAGGTGCCGTTGCACAGGTCCTGCCCGCCGATGCCAACGAGGGAGAAATTGGCTGCTTTGCCCAGCTCCACTGCATAGTTACAATTCTCCAACTAGGGGCACAAAATAAAATAGTTTGCAAAAGACAGAACGCTTGTTTTACCTTTTGTAGGAATGATCAAAATGAATCTTGAGTTACCTTTTTCATTTTGGATCCCATGGTGTAAGGTGGCATGTTGACTTTGTTTTCCCAGTCGACAGGCACTTTAATCATGTCATAGAGCTGAAGGATGACCACACCATCCTGCAGGTCTCTAGAAGACAATAACGTGTTTGATAATTATTAACATTTAATAAGTTATGAACCCTCTTCAGATGCCAGCGTATACAGGAGTGAGATAAACTGCGTGCTATTATCTTGCGTGTGCTACGTACCCATACAGATGATTGACATGTGGGTTCACTCCCAGAGAGTTCATCCAGTTTCTGAATGTCCGCTCTTCTCGTGTCTCATCTAGATAGCAAAGGATCACAGGATTTAGGAGGAGGAGGGGATTTAATATGAGAAGTTAACCATCCAACTCTCTCCATACTCACCTGCCAACTGTTCCCAGTCAAGATCATCATTCTCAGGTTTGGTCAGCGCTGGATATTTGTTGAACAGATTGGCCACGAAGGCGAGATTGAGTTTGGGGTTCCCGCTGACAACGTCATGCGGCGTGACGAACTGTCGACAGCCGAGCCTGTCGGCCTGCTGCAGCATGACCTCTGCCCTCATCAAGTCGTCTTTCTCCTGAACAACCCACAGACCACACGCTCCGATCAGAGACACTGTACAGCTGTTACCATGTGGCGAAGATACTCAACTGTCAGAGTGCTTACGTTGAAGCCTGCCATGTTGATGTTTATGCAGGCCTGATCTTCCTCTGTGCCTTTTGGAGAGATTTGGTTCAGGAGGTGGAAATAGGCCCTTGAGTCCTGGACAACAGTACAAATAATTAGATTTTTACTAATGAATGAACAAGGCAGTCTGCTGTGTAACATTAATGTAATTTAGAAGACAGGTGTGGTGGCTTCTTGTATACCTGCCTGGTTCATTTACAGAGTGGCCTGGTAACCATAGATGTGCTGGCAATGCCCAACAGTGTAATTTTTCCACCAACAAATGCTGTATATTTGACCTAGTAATTGCTATTATTTATCTGAACATCCTTAGTAATACACTTTTTACCTTTTAAACCACAAAATGTGCACATAATATAACATATTCACATTGACAGTTTGCCAGTGTTCCCCTGAAAGAGACAGTACCCATTCAGTCCTATTATTGAAGCAGTGGAGGCAGATAGTGAGTTTGTACAAACATAAACACACAGCCTGGCCCGGTGTGGTGATAGACACTATTGGTGGATCTAGTAACTAGAGAAGTGCATGGAAATAAAAAAAAAAAAAAAACTCCCAAAAACCTCAAAATCAAAACTTTTGAACCTGTAAGTATTACTGTCTCTTCAAATTTTCGAGTGGTTTCTCTACCTGCATCATGTGTTCAGAAACACCACAGAGAATAGGCCCACCTTGATGTCAGAGCTGAAGTTGTTGATCTTCCGATAGCCAGCATTTGCCAGGTGAAAGTTTGCCCAGCGTAGCAGCAGTTCTTCTGGAGACAGCTTCATCAGGTCCTCCAGGGTTTCCCCGTCTCTCAGCAATGCTGCCAGCGCTGCCGATGGGGTGTTAATGATCAGGTAAGATACTTGACAACAGACCAGGAGACACAGGGCTCAAGTGCATGTTATGTAACAGACCCATCAACTATGCTCTGTACCTTCATTTCTGCTGAGCTCGATGTCGGCAAAAAGACCGATCTTGATGATCTGCCACAGCAGGCCCAGCACCAGATGGGGCTTCCCCTCTTTCAGGTCTAAAGCACCGATGTTCACCACATGGCAGCCGATAGCAGAGGCTGAGTTCAGGGCCAGGTTCAGATTCTCCTGTGAGGTACAAAGCATCAGATGTTGGAACATTTTAATCCAAAGTAAGAGAAACAGCAGCCCTGACACAAAGTAAATTCAACCGACCTGTATCGTAAACGGTGTCAGCTTCTTCTTGTTTATGGTCCTCTCATCGATGGTGTCTGGCACCGACAGGTTCACCATTTTGCTGTGCAAACGTACAAAACCAAATATGAAATTTTAAGCAGAAATTTGGTGTCAAAAATTCATCCTAGTGGCCTATGAATGCAGTAGTATTAGGGGGGGGGGGGGGGGGGGGGGTCATGTTGCTGGCTTGAGGTGAAAACAGAAACTCTCACCAGAGTACGATGCCGTCTCCGACAGACGTGAAGAGAGAGTCTGTGTTGGGATCCATGGGCAGGACGTGTTGACAGTCGGGGTCTTTTGCCAGAGCGGTGTTGATCCAGTTCACAAATGCAAATCGCTCCTCCTCTGTGAGGATGAACACGCAAACATCAGCTACAAACACAACAGCGACAATACAATGTGACAGCATCTCTCGCAATGACTCATTTCAGTGGGTCCATTTCTTCATTGTTAAATGGAGCATCTGCAGCTGAAGGGTAGAAAGTAAACAGTTTATGACAAACATTAGATTAAGGGGACATGTGTCCTACCAGAGAACGAGTGTTGTGTGCCTTCACTTGACAGCACAGACGTGCCTCCGATAGCCAGGATGCCTTCTTTTCTGTTGATGGCCTTGCGGAAAGTTTTTGCTATTTCACTGCCCTTCAGATCCTGGATGATCTAAAACGAGACCAAAGAATACTCAAGAGTTTGAGGCTGAAATTTGTGAAATATTTAAGACATGTTTACATACATTTTGATTTGTGGAGATGAGATTGTGTTGTAGATGATGAACCAATTCACTGTTTGGCCCGTTCATTTAATTTCAATTACAGCATGTTTGTAGCGTCAGCATCACCACATCAGTTTTAAGAGGGAAATTAGCAACAAATATTTTAAAGCACTATATATATATTCAGTGGCCACTTTTTTATGTAAACCTGTCCAAAAAAATGCTATTCAATAAACCAGTTCTGCCATAAATTTTACCATTCCAAAGCACATAATGTTCAGTTTTTGTTGACAATGTAGGAAATGTGTAAATCAAATTTTATATTTATTACTGAGGTCATAATTAAAAGGTGGTGTTGTAGATGGCCTACATTATGTTCAGAAGGGTCTCTACTGTCACTACTTACGTACATGAGGGGATCAGAATATTAAATGCGATCTAGTACGAAGCCACCATTAACTATGACCTCAGTGCTAAAACATGTCATTTAAATATCACCTCAGTGATGGTGTTGACGACAAACAGAGCATTAATAACATTATAGACATCATAATTTATGGCAGAACTGCTGTATAAGATTGCATCTGACTGTAGAGGTGTATCTCATAAATTGTCCACTAAGAGCAGAGACAACAGATCAAGCACATGTTGTGTTATTATGTCACGATGAATCAATTCATCTCACTCATGATGGATATTTTTTAATCAATAGATTCATCAATGGTGAAAAAACTCTTCAGTTGCAGCCATACTTGTGTGTAAAATCCTTCAATCATCTTTTCTCCTTTTACTGTTTGCATGAAAAAATAAAGCTAACCTGCCAGCTAAAGAGCAGAGAAGATAAACAGTGACGCTAATAACTGAGTTTTTGACTGTGTAAATGGGTTGAAAAAGTGTTAATTTACTATATAATGTCCAGGAAGGTGTTGTCTACTGTGTTTAAGTACACTGTAGTGATTTAAAGTGAGGCTGTGCATTCTACACATCTAATCTAAGTACTACAGTGTTGAGTGTGTGAGTGCCAGACAGTACGCCATCATCAGCAGTAACGGTAAACCCACAGGGCTACAGCTGTTATCATCCTCCACACTAACACCACCCTCAGGCTTTTCCCAACACCAAATAATTATCTCCAAACAGTGAATCAGTCAACAGCAACTAGAGCTCTGTGGCGCGACTTCATACTGTATGAAGCTTATCACAAAGCTGCTTCGACAATACGCATTCTACAGTAATATGAACGATACTTCCTGAACCTGACCGTATCACTGCTTCATCAGTGACCTCAGCCCCACAGCCGTTGGTGTGGTCACAATGAGCTATTCAGCCCGACTCAGAGACCGAGCACAGCACACTTTGCCACAAAGACTCAGGAGGTCACAGGGTGCCAGCTTGCATTTTTAGTAGGTAAAAGATGTAACCACAACAACACTAGTGTGATCTTGCAAAGATGATACGGATTTCCATTTAATTCTGCAAGTTAACTAAGTATATATATTTTTGGCTTAACATTCACATCTATGGGCATTTAATCTGGGTAGTTATCAGAGCCTAGTGGAGGAGCCCACACCTTTCTAACACAATGGCACAAAGCTGTTTGGCAGCTAACTGGAAAGTCCCAGAAGTCCTCCCATCCCGGTGGCAAATGAACACAGCATGACACATTGCAACAGTCAAATCACTGTTTTGCATGACCACGAAAATCAACTCAGTTGATCTTAACCCCCTGAGATCCACTATAGACCAGTTTTTGTCTTTCTTAGGGGGCACAGGGGGTATTTAGGGGGAGATATCCGGTCAATGGTAGATGTCACATAGAAGTTGTGTACATCATTTGAAAGCTGGTAACCTGAAGATTAAATTGAGATGCTGATCAACACTGTGTATTAAGTTCTTCTAGTCATAAACAAATGAATTATCTAAAATTGTAAAAGTGTATATGTGTTTTGTAGATTATGATAGAAGCATATGATGTCCATCCCCATGCTCCGTTATGTCTCATAAGTTGTTGCAGCAATTTTTGAGTTGATACCATTTGTTACACAGAATTGGTGCTGCTCGAAAATTGATAAAAATGATTAATAATCCTTTCAAAATACCACATTAAGACACCAAGACCTTGAGGAACACCACAGAAAAAGCCATGCTGTGGTTTGAATGCTCCAGGTCTCTAGTTTGTGGCTGGAAAGTTTCATGAGGCTGTGATTAACCTAGGGGTCACCACAGGTCATTTTATACAGTGAGGTCAACTTTCAAAAAATGGTCTCACGACACTGAAATGGCTATTATGAGTACAGTGATACCCAATTTATGTAATTCAAGACAAACATCATTTTAGAACAGGCAAAAACATTTATACTGCATGGAAAAAAAACAAGTTTTTTGACCCAAACTGCATGTGATTATCATAAAGTGGGCATGTCTGTAAAGGGGAGACTCGTGGGTACCCATAGGACCCATTTTCATCCACATATCTTGAGGTCAGAGGTCAAGGGAGCCCTTTGAAAATGGCCATGACAATTTTTCCTCACTAAAATTTAGCCCAACTTTGGAGCATTATTTGGCCCTAAAACTGAACCTACAAGAGCCTCTGAAAAACAGTAAAGTCAGTCAGGATCGTGGGAGGGTTAATGATGTGACTATTTTTTTTGACAGATAAAACTAACAACAAAACCCCTCCAACTTTGATTTCAAAACATAAACCAGAGAAAGTTTACCCTTATTTTTTACAAACACAAAATAATTTTAAAAAAAGGATCTGACGTTTGTACAATCATCCTTCAAATCACTTCAGCTTTTAAAAAACCTTCAAATTAATGCTAGCAATACAATTTTTCCTCCCGTTCTATTATGTCTTATGTGTTTATTTCATTTTTTTAAGGATTATATTACATTTTCTTTACACTTTTAATTGACTCAAATATTGATTTTCCCACGTAAAAGATCTTGTTTGAATAGTTCTGTATAATTTGATTTAATTGTATTATTACCATTATGATTATTACTATTATCGTTTCACACATAACTTTGGCTACACCTACAAAAGTACACAGATGACGATGGAAAACAGCTGTCATCACGAAATCACTGAGTACCTCAAACTGTAAGTAAGTAAGCAAGTTTAATTGAAACAAAACAATTTCAGGACTGAAACACGTTCCAGATGGAGTCACAGGATCATCCAACTCGATTTGTTTCACTCTGTTATTATCAGAGTCAGGGTTAAACTTCCTAACGGACGACTGAACAGCCACATACCCTGAAACAGGACACTAGAACTGTCATAGAAAAAAACAAAACACAGCTACAGGACGTTGTGAATCACGCTGCCCTCCTGTACCAGAAGCTGCCTCGGTGAACGGCCGCTCTCTCTAAATGACTGCTCACTCATCACTGCTGAAACTAAATACTGGAACTCACACCACTTTGCTGACCTCACTTCCACATTCCCCCGAGTATGTATGCTTGTGTGTGTGGTTTGTAGAGGCCTTTCAACTCCGTCGTGCAGGGAGCTGCTGGAAGTTGCTTTGCGTAGCGGCCCCGCCCAGGAGGGCGAGGTACGTTTTAGGGAGAACACAAAACAAAGACTCAGACTGAGGAAAGTTCTGAGCAGAAGGTGAAAACTGGTCAAGCTGTTCTGTGCCCCCCTTAACGTACCAGCAGGAACTCGTCGAAGCTGATCTTATTATCCTGGTTGCGATCGAGTTTCTGGATGATCTCTCGAACCTTGTATCCAGGTAGGGGACGGCCGGCTTCTTTAAGGAGTTCATGGAGTTCATAATCGCAGATATATTCATCCCCGTCCAGATCTACAGACACGCAAAAGGAACGTTACACACCAGGACATTTAGTACAACTAGGGCTGAAACATCTGTAACATATCAATAATAGATATAATAATGTGGTTTTTACTCACCTATTTTTGCAAACTTCTCCCTCATCTCCTCCAGCTCCTCTTTTGTTATCTTTCCAGTCATGTTTCCGTGATTGACCTGAGGTGGTCACTCAGAGAAAGGTGGAGCTGTGGAGAACGAACAGAGCACAGAGTCATCGACAGGGTCTCAAAATGACAGGACAGAGAACTTGAGAGGAACCCCAGCTTCATCAGAACCATGAACCTCCTTTCAGGCCCTGAAGGCTGTCCAGACTGTTCACTGTTCTGCTACTCAGATCACAAACTGGTCTCAACTTTTCTGCCTCCTCTGTGGCAACAGAGAAGTGACTTTTCCTCTCGGGGCAGAATAAAAGCCGCTCCCCATTTTCTGTCAGGTCCAAAAAAAAAAAAATCTTTAAGCAGTGTGTACCTCATACATCCATCTCCTCACTGATGCTCGCCCTCCCTGATCATATCCTCGTTCTCTATAGCTCCTCTCTTTACCTCTTTTCCTCTTCCAGCATGTCTCTCTCCCATAATCAGTCATTTCCTGTTTCATTGTATAGCAATGAGCCCACTCTGTAAAGAAAACTGAAACAACTGCTCTTTTTTGATGATTTTACACATCCCTTACTGCAACAGCACGTCCTCCAAATCCTCTAAAAACTGACAATTTCTTTTATAAGTTCTTGCTTTTATTGCCCTTTCACTGGTGCTACAAATAAAATGCCATAATTTTAATCTAAAAATAATGTCATGCAAACTGAGAAGTGAGGGAGAGTTTTATGTGACAATATAAAATCTGGATTATTTGTGAGGCGTCTGTGAGGGCTCTCAAGTGTTAAGATCTCCATGCTGGTTTATCACAAAGCTGTTTGGGTTATATTTTCACATTTTAGCAGAGAAAAGCGTTCTCACCCTTAGCAAGAGTATAGCCAGCGAGACTCACTCGTAGTAAAAGTAAAACACAGTGTTCCTGAACTCCACTGAGGCGAAGCGCCCGTCTGAAAATCACTGAAAATAAAGAATTCCTCCGAGTGCCTCCCTCCCGTTCTGCGAAGGCAGAGGAATGCATAAGGCCTGGGCAGCCTGAGCTTCACTTACCCAGAGAGGTGAGCAGGGCGTGCTGCCTCGCTCTCTGAGGCTAAACTGGTATGATGGCATTCCTTCTGAACACAAGTGTTCACAAAACAAAGATGAGGTTTCTATACTGCGGTGAACTAAGGAACACCGATTTTTCCAGACAGAAAAGAGTTCCTACTTCCTGATTTAAAGTACAGATTGTTGATTTTCACAACGTATTAGTCAGAAGTCCCAGGCAAGGCTATTTCTGGTTTCCACTGTGCTACACGTGTAAAACCATATTAGGGAACAGATGAATGTCCAGTTAGTCAAACGCATTATAATATCCCTGATTATTAAAAAGGTTATCTAATAATAAAAGCCTGAAATTGTGAATTTCTTTGAGTGGTTTCAGCCCATCTAGTCATCCTCGTTCGCAGGCACACATTCAAGCAGACAATGAACAAAGGGTCCAGTAACCAACTGTGCATCCTCTTTCATGAATGAAACTATTAATAGCAGTCATGAGAGATTATTCAACAGTAGCCATGTGGTCTCGAGATGTGACTCAGTTCCCATATTCTTACAAACAAAACAAAGTGATGAAATAACACATTGCCCTACAAAAATCAAGACTGAGTTTCCCAACAAAGTCATTCAGATGAAATCAATAACAAGCCTAGATTTGTCACTTTAAATAAAGACCATCACTAAGAAGACATTATTTTAAATGCCGCTCCATGAAACCCAGAGAACACTGTGTTTTTCTTCTACAAAGCAATACTAAATCAGGGCAAGCCCAAACTCCTGACTAAACGATTAGGAAAATGACGATGCCAGTGTTGCTATATTTAACTTCTCACCAAAAGGATGTGAAATGTGGCTGCTGAAGTCAGCCCAGCTACAATAAGGGTCGACAAACATCCCCTCCTTTGCCAACCCTTGTCACACCCTTGACAGAGGGAGAGTAGAAACAGAAGAGGGGTTAAGCACATGGAGAGAGGGCACAGATGGTGGGGGACAAATGTGAGCCGGACCACTGGTGGTACAGAAGAATAGACTGTTTGTAACTGCTGTCACAAGCCATGGCAATAAATCCAGTGTAATAGTAGAAAATGAATTCAGAGCGTCAGGCCCCAAAGACAGTTGCTGCCTTTGACAGCTGGGCTGTGTGTGCTTTGAGAGAAGACAAAATTCCAGCGCTCTTCAACGCAGCAGCAAGCTCCTAAATGGAGTGGCTCATGTTTGCCTTAAAGCACATCAATACTCCTGATAGAGTTCAAACGCATTACTGAAATGTCAGCGCTTAGCTGCAGGGCAGGACTTTTAATGCATCCAATGGTGCTGCCATACTTTTGACTAATAAGCTCCTATCTTGAGGGGAGGGGTTGTAGCCTTTATTCACCGTCATATAAACTGTACACACACTATAAACTGTACACACACTGTCTGCCAAACATGTGGTCTGTTGGAAATTTGCTGAATTTACGCTACACAAAGCCACCAGCAATGCTAGCAGCTGCTAACATAGCACACACACACACACACTGATTGTAGGACATTCGCAATCGTTACGCCGGGCAGACACACAGCTGACAACCTGCTCAACTCAACTAAATCTGCAGTGGAGACTTTTACTGGGAAAGTGGCTGCATGTCCGTAACACTAAACGCAGCACTGTGGCTGCTAAGGCTCCTGGACAGTGAATGCAGCACTGTGGCTGCTACAGTAACTCTCCTAACAGTGAAATGGGGACTCAGTTTGTTGTGCTCACATGCTATAGCTGGAGCACTGCTGCATGCGAGGCACAAATCTGGTCGGTTAATTGGTTAAAAACATTTTAAACAAAACAACAAAATTATTATGCCTTATAAAAGACAAGAAATATTGAGAACAGATTGCCAAAAAAAGCTCCACAGGGACAACAAATTCAAGTCCTCTATATATGTCTGATTAGGTTTACCATCATCCAGGTTACGTGGTAGATCTAGTAGCAGCAAAATAAGAGCGACTTGCTTTGTAGTCTTCAAAAGTGACAGTTCACCTCAAAATCGAAATACATACACATCTCCATGCCCAATATATCCAATACTCAGCAAAACACATACCAAAACAGTCTACACTGATAAATAGCACTACAGCTAAGAGGAAAAATGTGTATTTTTTATTCTGGGGTGAACTGTCCCTTTTAGACATTTCCCCAGTCACTCAAGCTCTCCCAGTTCTCTTGCGCTTGTCTAACAACTAGATATCACACAAGTATTCCTGCATCAGCTTTTAACTGTGGAGCCAAAAACTGCACATTGACGCCATTTACAACGGCCTTTGATGGATCTGAATTTAAAGAGGAGGGCTGTTCCCAGATGGCTGAGTTAAATGTGTAACGCCGCCGACACACCCCGCCCTTCTGTCAGTGTTTCATCCACACAGCTACATGGGAAATGTGAGGCACCCAAATAGATTGGGCACCCTTCCCAAATGTGGTCAAGTTCATATGCACACACCCAACACAGTCTGCAAGAACATGGACACTTTTTCTCAGTCACAAACGCCTGCAGATGTGAGTCAAACTGACTCATAAACACCAAACAGTCTGTAACACCGAGCCTTTATTTCCTATTCAGGCTGTGTGGATAAGATAAGCACAGCCACCCTGACAGGTAAGGAGCAGGTGATGACAACAAACACTGTGTGTGGAGTTTACACAACTCTGACATCATGCGCAGCTGCAAGCATACATCACCCTGGGCTGGGTCTAATGGTATTATCATAAAAGCTTATGGTATATGGTGAATCATCATGGAAATATTCAAATGAAATACTCCCCTGACAGTATTCTGAATCATGAGCAGCTGATCTTGACAACTTCCTCTATATTATACTATTTTTCCCCAAATGAAAGGATGCAGCTGTAGGGATGCAGCAGGTAAAAGGGGTGTAAACACAGGAATCCCTCCTAACCATTAGTTAAGAATGTCATCAGACAGGTTTACCGAGGCACTGCTGAATCAGTAGGGTTGGGCTGTTACTGCAACAGGTAATAATCAGCCACACCTACTAGGGTTTGCCATTACTCAACAAAAGCACTTTAAGGCATTATCCTTTGAATGTAGCATAATCAGACCCTGTCAGATACCCATAACATGTGCCCTTGAGAAAGGTCGCTGTTATGTAGCTGACCCCTGACCTCCCTCACAGAGAACATATGCAGTCCCCTCCAAAACCACTGGAACAGTGAGACCACTTCCTTTATTTTTGCTGTACACTGAAAGCATTTGGGTTTGACATCCTTGAAAGGAATTCAATATATTTTGGACAATTCATCCTTGTACAAAGCCCCATTATTCACAGGATTTATCTAACACTATGTGCATTTTTAGGCAGATTGAGATAAAAACTTAAATAACTCAAGATTTTCTATTCACAAGGTAACACATTTAAGGGTTTGTAAGGAAACATTAAAGAGTGCTTACTAATTGGAATTAGCTAAAAAAAAAAAAAAAAGCTATAAAGCTGAAGAAAAACAATAAAAAAAGTAAGAACAAACTAATTCACTTTCACTGTGCTGAAAAAACAAGTGAGGGCACCTGTTTAAAGCCCCGACCGTGCAGAAAGCGGGACAACCTGTTCATTCGAACAGGTGTGAACAAAAGCTAAGCACGCTCCCTCCTCCTTCTTCTTGACTGTCTGGTTTGTCTAAACAGCGATAACATCAGGTGTCTGTATTTAAAACACAGACAGTAGGTGCTGTCATGTGCCTCTGCAGCATGAATAAGGGGAAACTCACATTCACTTCAGCCAACATTAAGCATAGTACACATATCACACATGCTCATTCATGGGCAATTTGACCGCACCTATCAGAGTACTGACAGGCACATTTAAAATGCATGTTTTACAACATCTCTTTCCGAGCATGCCGCTGCACAAGTAAAACGAGATTGAGGATAGACAATAAGAAATACTGAGCATTGCAAATAGGACCACTGATGAGCGTCTGCACGTCACACACACTTCCGAGTTGTTAATCGGGTTAAAATGTGGGACTTTCTGATACCATCAGACAGTCTTGCTGTTCAAGGCCCAACCGTGATTCACAATTGGGATCCCAGATGTACATGTGCTGCAGCCCAGATGGCTCTACAGGAAAAATCTGGTAAATCACTCAGAGCCGTAAACAAGTTTACATAGACCACTGTTTCACATGAACGCAAAAAACCACTGGGATGTCTCATTTTAGTGTTAAAACATTAATAAACACTAATCACTCTGTGTGAAAACCATAGAAGAGCCATGTCTTTTAGAGGATCCATTATTCTCATGTACAGTGAGTGAAAATACACCAGAAAAACAGTGACATTACACACACCTAGTATTGCATATGAGTTATTACTGTGTATGTGTTTACTATTTACTGTATGATATTTTAAAAATGTATGCGGGCGCAAACAATGCGCCTCCTCCGGTGGGCGGCGGTGTTTTAATGAAACGCACCTAGTTGTGTCTGATTTGTCACATTCATATGAAATATTTCCAAAATCTCGAAGAGAACATAAACGTTGTGTGTATTTTTTTTCAGAGCACGTTACTAGTTACAGTTACCTTACGTTACATTACTTGTGCCTTAACTAAAAGTTATCTGATCGCAAATTAAAGGAATCAGAGGCTACTTTATTTTAGTATTTCTAAGAAGCTATGCAGCTCCGGGAGGATGATGAATAGACCACAGTGAAGGTGTTGCTAAAGCTAGCCGGCTAGCGACAGACATGCAAGTTTTATGGACAGGAAACTATCCCTGTTTACTCTTGCAAATCCACCCCTCTACACGGAGGAGAGCGGCGATCGCAGAGGAGACAGATTAAGAGCAGGGGGTTATTTTAGGGAACTTAACTGAGACAAAGTGCAGCTATACGTAGTTGGTTTAAATAGAAGTTGCCAGGAAATTGGTACTCACGGTGCGCTTGATATTCCAGACAGCGTCCAGTTAGCAGTCCTGCCTCCTCCACGTAGAGACGTTAAGTAGACAGCAGTTGGAATGTTGGCCCCGCCCCTCCCGTGACGTCACAGCCAGACGTTGGTGTCCGGTCTACGGTCTGTGGAGCATGATCTGTCTACTAACTGAAATTAAATAAATAAAGTTTTAATAATGTAAAGTATTCATGGTTTGGGGGCTTCACTGTACATATCTGTATATATGTATATACTGTATATACATGTATGTTTTTTTCTTCAGTTAATGCAACTATTACTGAAGTATAAGATAACATAAGATGTATGTTAAAGCCACACAAGGACAGAAATATATACAGGGAAAATGAAAAGATAAATAATTTAAAGTATATGGAGTAAGAATAAAAATAGACTTTGTGGTTCAGCACAGTAAACAATAAAGATAGTAAACAGTTAAAATGCAGAAGAACAGACAATGATAAAATCTATCAATCAAATAGAATAAATAGAAGCGAGCAATTCAAATCAAAGTCACTAGGGAGAGTCAAAGCTTCATATTAAATTGGCATCTACTACTGTCCAAATGCTTTTTTGTGCGTGTGATGCATCGTCTGCATCAGTCCAATATTCTCCACGGCCTGAGTCATATTACAAAGTCTTCTAGTTAGGGCAAGATGTCTGAACCAGTGAAAATGTTAGGAACATTTTGTTCACAGCAAACCTTGTTTCAAGAGATTAACAGATGATGAGAGCAGCACAGTGTGTCTGTTCCTTCAGTTTAAAATGCTTTCTGTTAAATGATCGTTGGGCTTTGTTTCGTCCAATTCATGCTGACTTATGTTGACTTTAAAGGATAATTGGTATTAATTGATGCTTATGTTAAAGTAATCTAGATGGTATCATAAGTAAAGATGTTGTCCAAAGACTGGCCCTGGAGCCAACAAAGTCAGAATATGAACAGACTGAAGTCAGTTTGCAGCTGAAATTAGGAGTGTAGTGGCTGGGGAATAGTGTGCTAATAAATTATTAATATCAAGACATCCATCGGTGCTGTTTCTTTGCAGTGTAACACACAAGAGGGTCAGTGTAGAGGCCTTAAGAAGTGGAAGAAATAGTGCAATGTAAAGAGTTTACTTGAGGTTATACATGTTTGATTAGTCATGGTCAAAGCATCAGCAAAACAGTAGAAATGTTGGTGAGTGGGGATGTTGACAGTGTTGATGATACTACAATGGGTCAAAGCAACAACTAAGGTATTTTTTTTTCTCATTGGTATGCTGTCCATGCAAGTCAATTTTGCAGTAAAGAAAAGGCAAAGGCATTTTCACAATAGCAAATCAAGAAGGCACAATGGTGAAGTGTATGTTGGCCTCTGCCTGTGCTGTGTTGAAGGGGAAAAGGAGACCGGCTACTTTGATAAAGCAATTTGAATTTAGAATTAATAGCCTATTAAAGGACCAAAATGTAGGTTTTAGGCAGCTATATTGACAGAAATGAAATATAATATTCATATTCAGAGACTGCCATGTTGCACCATCATGTTTATACAGTAGCCCAGAATGGACAAACCAAACACTGGCTCTAGAGAGGGCTTGTCACGCTTTTACATTGTAGTGGTAGATTGAATTTGGTGGCGCGAATGCATCAGTTGAAAGACAAAGAAGAGGAATAAGTAATTGCTGGTGCTGGCTAACCATACTGTGTTGTGATTAGTTCAGAACCCACATTTTGACAGCTTAAATAAATCAGTGGACCACTGACACACCATGGGTATGTGGATTATGCATTAAAAAGAGTCCATTGTCCATGTAAAATGTATGTATTTCTGATATTTATTCAACTAAAAAGCAATCAAACAAAGCATAAAGAAAGCATGGATATCGCCTCTCTTGTTCTGGTAAAAAACCAAAAGCCCACCCAGATGCATGGTCCTGGTCCTATACAGGATCATCATCCTATATAACATCATCAAAAGGGCCAGCTCTGTCCTGGGATGCTCTCTGGACTCAGTGCAGGTGGTGGGAGAGAGGAGGATGATGGCTAAACTGTCATCCATGATGGAGAAGGACTCCCACCCCATGAAAGACACCATCAGAGCTCTGGAGAGCTCCTTCTGTGGCAGGCTGCTACACCCCAAGTGTACGAAGGAGCGTTACAGAAGGTCCTTCCTGCCTGCAGCTGTTAGACTCCACAACCAGCACTGCTCCCAGTAAACCACATAAACATTCACAACAAACTGACTGGACACAAGTGCAATAACAACTCATATGTGCAATCATATCATCTGTTCAATTGTAGCAACTTGACAATTATTTATTAATATGCTGGACATATTTTAGCTTTATTTTCTACTATGTATATATTATTTTATTTGTATTAATACTTAAAAAAAAATCTATGCTTCTTGTTTATTGCACTATCCACTTGCTGCTGTAACATGTGAATTTCTCTACTGTGAGACTAATAAAGGAATATCTTATCTTATCTTATCTTATCTTATCTTATCTTATACCTGCCTACCTACCTATATAACCACAGGTGCCCACAGTTATAACTAATTCTTCTAACAAAAGAAAACAAAATACTAATTAGCCATTAGCCAACAAAAAAACTAAATATGTTGATCAAGAAAATAAACTAAGCAAATAACTAGCAAAAGAAAACACTATTAAAAACAGTCTAAATAAATTACATAATCTTGAATAATAAATCATCGTCATCATAAATAATATATCAAACAATGCTACTTATTAGTAGGAAGTACAACAGAAGTACAGCAGCTAAGTAGTAACAACAAATTAATAGCTCTTACATACTTATTATTTAGCACAAGTAAGTATTTTTTGTCGTCAAAGAAGCAAAAACATGAAGAAGCAAAATGAGTCTGGGACACACACCAGTAGAAAACAAGGATCAATATTGGTTTGGCCTTTCCCTAATGTGACATTGCTAATGAGGGACAAATGTTTTCAGTGTGGTGACGAAATTGCCTGTTTTCTGCTGGACAGATAATTTAGCCTACAAACATGAATGAAAATGCACTGATCACCGAATCCAGTGTTAAGAAGCTCAAAGAACGTATATTGCCAAGAAGTAAAAAATAATTATTTGTACCATTGCACCATCTGCGCTCAGCAGAAGAGCCACGCTTCCGCCATTTTGGACTGAAAGCGACTACTGGAAAATGTTTTAAATATAATAAGCGTTTTCCAAAATGGTGACGTGAAGCCTACTAATCTAAATGAACCTGAAGGCCAATGTTGGTTCTTCTACAGTGTAAAGGCATACTACACACTGTTTCTTTAACTAACATAAAGGTGGTTAAATATTTGAGAGGGAGAGAAACATTAGCAGTTTTAGGGATACATTTTAGTGCAAGCACACTAATATCAGGCCTAGTCAAAACTGTAAACACGATTGCAATGGATCAGACTGTAATATATTACAAAGACAGAAACAGAAAATAAACAAACGTAATCGCTGATTCGTCCTCCGGGACAGCAGGTGGCGGTAATGAGCGACACTACCGGAAGTAAACGGGACCAGTCAGTGGTTGTCATTATTCTACCTCTTTATAGTTTTGCTTATGCTAGTGATGCGATTCTGAGCGCAGATTGAGCGCGAAGTTGTTACGAGAATACATTGGTATGATGAATGTTTAAGGACTTGAACGACTGCGGTTGTTCACCTGCGTCGCGACATGTCTGCAGCGACGCTGAGGTAAAAACATTGGACTGAAATGCGCTTATTTAAGTTAACGTTACGAGGCAGTAGAACAGCAAGCTAGCTTAGCAACTAGCTAGCTGTAGCAGCTAACAGCTAGCGACAGTGATACCATAATAACCATAATTCGAGTTTAGCTAACCTAGCTACTAACTTAAATTAAGTACTGTTTAAAGTGTCTAACACATCATATAAGGTCATGTGAATTCAAGAAACTTATTTTTTGATGTCTCGGAGGTAACGTTAATGGTAGCTATTTGTTTCGTAATTACTGCGACAGTTAAGATAAGTAACGGTAATGTTAAAGTTAATTAGGGTGACCTGAACATAACCTAACCTAGCTGATGATAACATTAACCACTCAGTTTCCAGCCTGTTAGTTACACCTAATGTTAGATAGCTAAAACCAACGCAGTCTAACTTATCTGGCCGGAAATAAGTCTTCGTGAATATTATAATGTCCAACTTTCTGGTCATCTTTTAAGCTTGTGGTGCTGTTGAATTTAAACTGCGTCACTTAGGTGGGTATTTTGGGGGCCATTTAAAAACCATGTCGAGTTTTAGTGCCTTCAAATTGGGTCGTTTTTACCGTGTTTACGAGATGGGAAGTCGTGTACACAATATATGTGGTTACAAGTGGTTAAGTTGTGGAGAACACCGCTGCAATGGCAATATTAACGTTACTAGACGTTACTAACAGCTTACCAAGCTAGCTAGTGGCTAACATGATGCAGGAAATGCAAAGACATAATGACAGAGGAGTATATCAGCATTTTCCTTAGACAAAAAAAAATGTGACTAAAATTACAATACATTACTGTGCAATATTAAAAATGATGTACCAATAAATGAACTTCCGTTGGCCCCACTGTTTCTCACAAAGTCAAAAACATATCACAAGTCGTGAACTTGGCGCTTACAGAAACTTTACACGAGGTCATGAATATGACATAAGGGGGCGTTCATATGGCCCAACTCGTATACACAGTAAACACGACCCCATTTGAAGGCACCGTCAGTGCCTTTACCTTAATTGAAAGCTTGAAAACTATGGAGCATTCTAGTGTATTTTTTTGCCCTGCATTTGTATCCGTTATTTCAAAAGTTCATATCAAGTAAGTTACCCACAGAAATCAACAAAGTACCACAACACAGAATACCCAAGTTTACAATATGAGTTGTGATGTTTCACTGTCTGAAACACATAATGGTTTACATTTCTGCACATGCACAATAAACTGTGGTACTGGAAACTTCAGATTTCAAGGCATGTCCAGCAGAGTAGGTTAAAAGCTGCATTGCTTGGCTGCAGGTGGAGAAACCTTTGAAAGGGGACGTGTTTCAGGATTCATCACTCCTCTTGGAAAGCTGAAATATAACACTTTATGAAAAATTATTTTTTTCTGTCAGTGTTCCAATACTGTATGCATTGACAGTAAAAATTGGGATGTTCTGTATTTGAGTTGATGTTTAATCAGTACCAAATTCACTTCATAGTGCAAATGCTAACAAAGTGTGTTATTCAGGTAGCCAATTTGATTAACCAGTGAGCCACTTCTGTAATCTTAACCATAACCATGCTCTTTTTTATTGAATGTAGCACCACTACAAGCAAGCTGAATGTATTGGTCAACAAACTGCACGAGTACTTGGCTAGTTCTGCTGTTGAGGATAGCAATGGCACACCAGCCTCAGAGGATGCAGATGGTACAGCTTTTGATTAATCTAGTGATGAGATGAATGATGGAAATATTGTCATCATATTTACATGCTATAATATGTCTAAACATTTTTCTGTTTACAGGTTTGACAAACAGGAGCTGTTCTGTGGGAAACTCAACAAGTCAAGCTGCGACAGTGGTAACTGAACATTCTTGGTGTTTTGTCTTATATCTCATCAAGCTTTGTACGTTGTTGGTGACACCACAAGAGCATTTAACATTTTAACTGGATTCAGCACAAAATGTGGTCACATTCAGAAATGTACATTGCCACACTAACTGTTGTTTTTTTTGCTTTGCTTCTTGTGAATATTTGAGGCCCCATGCAAAAACTTGCATTAGAAAAGTAGATAATAATGTTACGTAATGTTTTTGAATGACATTGTGGTTTACTCACAAACCAGTGAATAACACTTCTACAGTTTCCTCAGTTTTGGTGCATTAATGACAAAAGTAAAAGTATTTTGCCATGTTAGTAACCATGTGAAAAAGTAATGCTCATGACCAGGGTTCAAAATGGACATTCAACAGTCACCAAATATGAATATGTAGGATATTACTACAGACATTCTTGTTATCTTACGTCACAATACTATTTTCAGCAACTTGTTTATCTTTTGCCATCATTACAGCTGGTCTGACCAGCTGGAAGCTGGGTGGTGCACTGGTGGTTGACTAATCGGGTCAAATAGCCTTGTTACTACAGTGTTGCCAGTGTGGTTAAAAAAAAAAATGGTATTATCAGCAATAAAAGAATATGCATGCTGGGAGAAAAAATAAGAAAAAGGTCCACACTATGACAAACCTCCATTCCAGTCATGTTCTGAGTTAAAGTAGGGGGTTATGTTTTGCTGTGTGTCTTTTTGCACTTAAAGGGGACTACCACTGAATTTATCAATTCAAAGGTGTTAAAGTTCAGTGTTGAAACAGTTAAATTAATATTTCTGGATACAGTTGGCATTACTATTATTATTGCACACTACTATAATATTGATTGAGAATCACAACTGAGACCAAGATGACATGCATAATAGTAATAATTAGGACTGTTGTCGACCAAAGAAACTCATACTGTTATTGTTGATGCAAGTGAAAGCCCCACTTTAAGTTTCTTAAAATAAGTCATTCTGCATGAAAAAAAAAACTAAGACTAAAATGACCAAGTAGGCAACTAGTTGGCTATGAGGGGGCAGCACCAGTAGTAATAGCAAAGTGCAATAAAAAGCAATTTATTATTTTTGGCTGGTAAAAAATCTGTCTGTCTGGTAATTTTTTTCATTTACTCGGTAAGCCAAAAAGTTAATTTTAGTTCCTGCTCATGACTCACAGAAAGTTAAGGATATCAAAAAAACATATTAATCTTGTTCTTTAAAATAAATCTTTTCTTTGTGGTTTTCGTATTTTCCCAAAATAAATCCTGCAGCCTGGTGAGGCTTTTTGCCAGATGCAACTGGTTTGGACCATTTTACATTTTCTTCTACCGCCCTCCATTAAGGGGCCAAAGTGTTTTTGTCGGTGCAGTAGTTGCACATGCCTACATTTAAAAAATTTTTGGTTGTATCATTTTTATGTTTTTTTTTTATGTCTCTAGACACAAAACTACACTGCTGTTATCGCTGATTATGTTGACACGTGCAGTGCAATCCAATGTTGTTGCTGTAGCCCATTGCTTCAAAATGCAACTGTTTAATTCAAGATCTCCCTGTCATGTTTTATTAAGCATACTTGTAATCTAACAGTCTTGTTTATCTCCCGTGGTTTTTCTCAACTATTCAATGAATAGTTTCAATGAATAGTTTCTGCTCCCTGAACAGTAGTCTATCTCCCTGAAGTGTATAGTTATCCATCCTTCCTGTTCATTCAGTATTCTAAGAAAATTATATTGTTGTATCCTAACACTTTATTCACAAGACTCATAGTCTTCTAGAATGACATTACTTACAGTAGATGGTTTGAACACAACAGTTGATGTTGATTACTACCAGCGACACCTAATCTAATAAAATGTCTTTCTTTGTAGGCTGGAGTGGATACCAAATACTCAAGGAGGTGAGTTGGCATTTCATGTAGACCCTGCAAGCATAGTTATGGCATAGTATGAAATCGTCCAGATTTAATGCCCAAATAGTTAATGCTGCTCATTGCTGAAAGTACTGTATTTTAGTGTTGAACTAAATTGAATGCAATTTATTGCAATTATGAGGCACACTATTTGTGCTCAAACCAAGTGAAAGTGTGAAACAATCCATTGGTAACCCTCTGCCTCCTTTTTCACTGTTCAAGTATGTCACCAACCTTGGGGGGATGTTGCTTAGCTCTGGGACATTTTTTTCTGTTTTTCTCTGATATTACAGAAAACCATCTGTCGTCATAAAGCACTCTGGACTGGATGAATCTGGGGACTCAAATGCAAGTGAGGACGTGGATTTGCCAGTCAATGCAAATGGTTACCCTGATATCACTAGATTGCCAAAAGGTTGGTCTTAACCATTTCCCCATTATAGTTCCCTTATTCACTCTACTGTATAGCTTTATAACTCTGTGCAAATAATGTGTATATTTGTTTTGATGTCTGTTATGGTTAGGTGTTTTTTTTAGATAATTGGTCTTGGGAAATTTTGGGGGATGCCTTGGGCTAAAAAACTTCATCTACCAATTTCTAAAGGTTTTGTCTGTTGTCTTTGCTGAGCTTTTAAGTGCCTATACATGTTTTAGTCTAAATGACTACAAGAGATAAAATACATTTAGGTTGACACAAATCAGTCATTATGTATTTGATATTTTTGTCTTTTACTATCTGTAGGGTGTAAGAAGTGTTTTACGGTCTGTTCTAAGCTTTAGGTTATAATTACATATTTAATGATGATGGAATATCTTTGATTTATTGGTGGTATGTTTTTTTCATAGGCACTGTCCTGGTGAGGCCTGAACCTGTTGATAATGGAAGAGATGACTTCAGGGGTCCTGAGTTTCGCAGCCGGAAATCCGGCGTACTGCGGAAAGAGTTTTCAAGAAGACGTGGAGGTCAGTCACTACTGGTTGATATTCTCATAACATTGCACAACACTTCATGATTACTCGGGCAGCCATTTCTTCAAATGAAACAAAAAGAACGAACTTGTTGAGGTACTCATCCATTGATTGCGTGTGGACAAAAGATACACAGACTGAAAAACCACTCCAGTGCTCAAAAAAAAAAGCTGGAAATTCACTTCAGTTTGTGTCTAAATGTAGCTTGATTATTATCCTGTTATGATAGATAGCATTGGATTAAAAAACAAATTAAAAAAAAAAACAAAAAACGCTACAAGTGCTTCACCCGCTGCTTACACCAAGTTTTCGTATCCTAACCAGTGGTTTTGCTCATGAACATCTTACCTGGAGAATGTGATGGATTTAAGAGGGCACTCTCATGCCCTTTAAACAACCCATCAAACCATTATTAGCTAATGACAGCAGTGTCCTTTGAATATTTCCAGGTGAACACATGGAAATTGTGAGTTGCACCGCATGTGGGCGACAAGTTAACCACTTCCAGAGAGATTCCTTCTTTCGACATCCAGTTCTGAAAGTACTTATTTGCAAGGTGAGTCCGCTTATTTATTTGTCAGAAACAATTCCTAGAATAATGACACCATCAGCGTTACGATTGATTCCTTGTATGCCCTGCTTTAACTACACAATTTTGTCTGCCATCTAGGGATGTGTATTGGCAAGAATCTGGCAATACGATACGTATCATGGTACAGGGGTTATGATTCAATATGTTGTGATCTTGTGAGCAAAGCTTTATATATCATATTTTTTAAATCAAATTTTAGGAAAACTTTTATCAAAAAACACTACCATATGCACAAAATTGGAGTTAAAAGATGTTTCATTTCTTTTTTATGCAATCATAATCATTTCTCACAGTCCCTGTAACGTCCAGCATCATAGCAATACTTTGACGACGCATATCTTTGCAAATGAAATAACTAGTTGTAGTGTTGACTGAGCTAATCTTTGCATGTAAACTATCAATTAATAATCCATAATGTTTTTTTAGAATCTAAACAGTATCACAACAACAACGTAATACATCAATACTTGTTATTTTCTTCCACCCAAATCTGAGTTGAAAAAAACGTAATGCTACCTCCTGCCTCAGTTTATGTTGTTGCGTTGGAGTGGAAGAGTCACATGGCTGAAGAGAGATTACAACACTACTATCTAGCAGTCGGGTTTAAACACAACAGAAAATGAGCCGCTGTCTGCCTCAAATCTTTGTATGTAAACTATTAATTAAAAATCCATACCGTGGTTTTGGAGAATCGATACAGTATCACAAAACCTAATATCATGTTACTCAAGTGTATAATTTTCTTACACCCCTATTGCCCCCGGGTTGTAATCTCCTGGAAAAATGAAAGCTCAATTTAGGGCACAAAGGAAGTGAATAGCGCTTCAGTTGTACCTATACTTTTGAACTTATATGCTGATATGAAACAATTAAAAAAAAAAATTACACCCTCATCATGAGTGATGAACAAAACTTAACAAGTCTGTCCCTGTTTTCTGTGTTCAGATGTGCACTTTTGAGTGTGTCATTGAAAGTAATGGCAAAATATTGATGTTATGCAAACTAAAGTATTTGTCAGTTCATATTCAGGTCTGTCAACAACACAACTTTGATGGGATGAACTCAGATACTACATATTATTGTAAGAAATTAAATGATGCAAATAACATCAAAACAAAGAGCCAGCAGAAATATTTAATCATTGCTAACAAAAGTATTCATAGCAATAACATATTTGTGATATATCTTATGGATTTTGGAGTACATTTGTAGTGTTGTATGTTTGTAATATACTTTTTGTCCAAGTTGTCTGTAACTCTTCCTTTCAATGTTTTGTGTTTGTCAGTCTTGCTACAAGTATTATTCAAGTGATGACATCAGTAAGGATGGAGATGGAATGGACGAGCAATGCAGGTTGGATTTGCTGTATTTGATATTTTAACTGAAGTATAAACATTTTCCTTAACTTACTTTGTACTAAGCCTTTATCAAGTGTATTTATTATCTCTTTCATTCCTCTCGTGCAGATGGTGTGCTGAAGGAGGCAACTTGATCTGTTGTGACTTCTGTAGTAATGCCTTCTGCAAGAAGTGTATTCTAAGAAATTTAGGAAGGAAGGAGCTGTCCGGCATCTTAGAAAGCAAATGGTACTGCTATGTTTGTAGCCCGGAGCCCCTTTTTGACCTGGTGATGGCCTGTGACAGTGTCCTGGAGAACATGGAGAATCTGTGGTATCAGCAGCGCAGGAGGAACCGAGTCGGGCCGGAGAAATCTGAACTTTACCACATGTTGCCACACACGGCACAAAACATTCCTTTGGATAAATGGGATCACACTGGCATGGATGGCAGTGTGGTGTTCAACTATAACACACTGCAGATTTCCAAGGAGGTTACCAAAAAGGTCAAACATTTAGTGGACTCAACAAACATCTTAAATCGGACATTTGTCAATTTCATTCACACTGTGACAGCGAACAAACAAGCACCTGCTGTTCGCAAGCTTTACCTGAACTCTTTTTTGTCAGTAGTTAAAGGTTTGCGAAAATCACTTGCAGCACTTGAGGATAGCCTGAAGGAGGAATTCAGTGACTTGGATATCCTGAGCTATTGGGAAAGGTTCTTTAGTGATGACTTTGATGCACAACCTGCAACGGATGCAGACACAGAGCCAGGTATCACTAATGAAAGGTGCTTGAGTGACTTGCAGAAATTGGCAGCTGAACATTTGGAAGATTATGATTCTGACTCCAAGGGTTACATGGATGGGAGAACTGCACATGCCTGCCCTGGGAAAAACATGGATTCAGATTCACATGAAGCCAGACAGAGGGCACAAAAGATTGGCATGAAACCTTTTGATAGCGGGGTCAACATGACTAAAAAACTAGTAGTAAAACTTACACCTGTACCAATGGAGCAGGGGCCATCCTCTGATTCCCCGAAGAAGGAGGACATTGACATGGACAATGAGAAGTCAGAGGGACAGGATGTATCAGAAGCTGAAGAGGCGGGTGTTGTAGGTGCTACAGCTGAAAGCAAAATGAGCAATGACAACTCTAGTGCATCTTTACACCCAGAGGAGGAACAAGGCAATAGACGCTCTCCTCGCGTAAAGACAACGCCTTTGCGTCGACCAAGTGATGTCAAGGTCAAAAAGTCTCATTCAGCAGCTGACAGCGACAGCGAGTCTGACCCTGAGGAAACCTCCAGCACAGCACCAGCCAAAAACACTGAAGAACAAAGTCCGAGCAGAGCAAGAGATGACTCTGACTCAGACGAAGTCCCCGCAGCTCTGCTTGAGCGAGCAGCTGTGACACAAAGCTCAGACGAACCCCAGAGTGATGAAAATGGTGGGAAAGCCTCAACTAAGGTGGCCAAGAAATGTCTCTTTTGGCTCACAAAGAACACCCCGATGTCACCGGAGAAGATGCGCCGCAAACGCAAGATGCTGGACCGCTCCCCTGAGTCTGACTCAGGTGACAGAAGAGTAAAATCTCGAAGGGAAAGTGGGACAGATTCCTCTAGTGATGATCAAGACTCGCAGAAGCAAATGCAACACTTGAATACACTGCGGCCAATAGGGAAGTCTCCACTCGTCAAAAGAGAGAATGAAGGTGTGGCTCGAAAGCAGGGCAGGATACAGGCTGGGAAGTCTAAGGCTAAATCTCTTCAGAAAGCAAAGGAGTCGTCATCCTCATCAAGCGATGATGAAGATGACGATGATGATGTAGAAGACGATGACCAGGACGACTCTGGGAGTGAAGGAAGTGATCAGAAGATGAAGCCAATCACAGAAGAAGTCGCCTTACTGGGGCCAGCAGCATTCCACCAATCATCGGGTGAGTCTTATATTTATTATCCTACATTTAAATCTGCAGTACATCTTCAGTCGTTTATCAATAACCACACAACCAGAGTTGTTGGAATTTGCTTTTGTTACAGTATGGTGGGTAAGCTTATTTAAAAAAATGACATTAACATCACGAGATGCACGACTAACACAACAGTACTTTATTCACATATTGCCACAAGACGAAATTCACGGACAGTATTTATAAGATTGAACCAAAGGTTTTAAGAGCAGTACATCTGTCTGGGTTAGTGGGAAGTGTCAGTGGTGATTAGAAGTAGATTGCTTGGTTGCCTAATAACTAGTAGAAAGCTAAATGGCTAATGGTAGCTCCCGCTCCCCACTGGATGTACAGGACCATGATGTCATACTATTAATCTATGTCAGACTATTGATCATTAGCCTGTGTTAATGAGTGGTAGCTGCATTTAGGGCTGGGAGACATGGAGAAAGTCAAATATCCCGATATTTTTGATTTAATACTTTGATATTGATATTGTGATAATATTTTTAGGGTTGACTATTGGTGCTTTTACAAAATAATACGTAATCATCAGTAATGTGGATATAATGACTAAGTGGTTGAAGGTAAATAATAGAACAGCTAGAACAGTCTGGTCTGTTCAGAAAACGTCATCACTTTAATATAGCCTTTTAAAACCAGGAAAAGACAACACTTTATCGCAATATTTCAATGTCTATATGTGAGACGATAGCCAGTCTCATGTCAACATGTCAACATAATATCGATATATTGCCCAGGCCTAGGTGCATGTTGTCTAATTAACTTATAAGAAATCAACTTATAAGCAGATACGTGTGATTATATCAGAGCAATTCGGGCTGTCAAAGTGAATGTGATAATAGCGCGTTGAAACAAATTGTTGCCACAAATTTTTTTTAACACATTAACATAATCAAAGTTTTGGAGGTTGTAGCGGACTTAGTTTTAAAGGTAAGATGAAGCTACTGGTACCATAATTAACTGGAAAACCTGAGGAATCCATTGGTATCAACCAACTGGCTTGCCATGAAGGAGGAGAAATAACTCTCCAAAGTTGCACTAAATTCTGACGAGGAAACTATCATGGCCATTTTCAAGGGGTCCCTTGACCTCTGACCTCAAGATCTGTGAATGAAAATGGGTTCTCTGGGTACCCACCAGTCTCCCCTTTACAGACATGCCCACTTTATGATAATCACATGCAGTTTGGGGCAAGTCATAGTCAAGTCAGCTCACTGATGGCTGTTGTTGCCTGTTGGGCTTGAGTTTAACGTGTTATGATTTGAACGTTTTTTATGCTAAGTGCAGTACCTGTGAGGGTTTCTGAACAATATTTGTCATTGTTTGTGTTATTAATTAATTTCTGGTCATAACTACATACATACATTTGCATACAGCAGTCATATTTGTCCACTCCCAGGGCTCCAGACTAACTTTTTACATTAGTTGCACTGGTGTGTCGAACTTAATTTAGGTGCACCAGCACAAAATTTTGAATTTTTCACCACGCCTTTTGGCACCGCAATAATACATTTTAAGCTTTTTGTTAGTTCCCATAGGCCTACACTAGGGATGTTACGATACCAGAAATTTAGTTGTTGATACCAGTACCAGTGAAATTCAATTCCATGGTAAAAATAAAAGTGAAATAATAAAGCATGCACTTTAACAACCACTCCTTCATTACAGTTTGCATGCTGTTTTTTTGTTAGGAAGTTAAATAGGTCATAAATCATAAATTTACCTTTGCTCGATACTTATCTCAGAGCCTGGGGGCGTCACAACTTTAAATCAGTGGCACCTCCCATTAAACTCTCGTCTTGCCGATATAAACACAAATTTGTTGTTCATAATGTAGCATGATCAGGGAAAAAACAGGGTGGGTCACCTGGATGTGTCGATTGTGAGTTTAACAGTCTACCTATGGTACCGTCAGGTATCCACATGTTTACATGTTACATTAATGTCATAGCAGCTTAATGTAATATGTGCACGTAGCGAGTGAGTGGTTGAGTTACAAAGAGAGATGCAAGCAGATCAGCAATTGTTGGAGTAGAGAAGAAATTAGCGGTAAAGTTGTGTTGTGTTATTAAATTACAGTAGTTCTTGCTCTCCCCTCGTGTGAACAGAACCCGGCGCCGTGTTCAGGTTTAGGTATCTTTGGGGACCAGGTAGACAGGAGGTGGAGCAGTCCTCCGCTGGTGATGCTAGTCTGGGCTGGGCTGTTCAGGGCTGGGGACAGGTGTAACGGGCATGGCAGCATTTTCATGTAGACCATCAAGTGCACTGGTGCATTCATTGAAAACATTTAGTCGCATGCCACAGATTTTTGGTTGCATACGCAACTAAAATGGTCACAGTCTGGAGCCCTGCCTCCCATGTTGAGAAGAATATTAAACACTTGACAAATCTCCCTTTAAGGTACATTTTGAACAGTTAAAAAAATGCTTAATTGCAAATGAATCCTGATTTATCATGGACAATCATGTGATTAATTGCAATTAAATATTTTAAATCACTGACAGCCCTGTTAATAATACATGTAACACACACACCCTCATGGGTTATTTAAGGTGCTGAGCAAAGCTCTTGGCAGACATGATATTGTTGTGGATCATGGTAATACAGTAATTACTGCTAATGCAGCGTAATTAATGTTGCTACTTCCACCCACGCCTTTCCTGTTGTGACAAGTCAAAATGTCTCTTGGTATGTTGGTGTAACGCAGCGCACAGGTCACCTGTTTTTTGATAATGGATGTGATTTCTCTCCTGAAACAGCACAGCAATTTATGTCTCTAAATTTTTTTTGTTTCGTTTTTATAGGAGATGAGGAGCAGTCTGGGCCCTCGTGGGCAGCAGAAGATGATGATGATGATGATCCAGAAAATAGGTATGGTTCAAAAAGCCCGGGTGTAGAGTTTGTGAAACACCCTAGGTGTGGAAAGAAGGCAACTGCGAAGCCCAAACCCTGTGCAAAAGCTCGCAACACCAGTGTCATTAAGACTCAGTTGCAGTCTATTCAAACAAGACCAAAACGTAGCTGCAGCAGAGCCCCAGCGATCAAATACACATCCTAGAAGTACACTGTACATGGCCCACATTATGATACACTGAGACTGAACCTGCCTACAGCAGGCGTGTGACTGATAAGTAACATACTCTGCTTGCCTGTGTTTTTTATTTTACACTTAAATTGTATTGCTTTTCATTTTGTTAATGCAGAGCACACATAGCTTGTCTGTGTTTTATTTAGTGTGCAACCCAGTATACATGTAAATGCTAGAGATACATTTTACTTAGATATAGATTTTATTATTAATATTGGATCTTAAACCATACTTGTAATATTTTCCCAGCATAATATGTTAATGACAAGGGGAAATCTTGCAGTTGCCCTAGAATAGGTCTGAGCATACATTTGAACAATGAATTATTATGTTGCCTTACAGCTCAGCTTGTTGTCAGTGACAGATTTTGAATATATTTAGAAAGTTTTGAATGTCGGTCTGCTCTTCTGAGTTATAACAGAATGCACAAAGAACTGTTGTCCTCCATTGAGCAGCACTGTTAACTTAATTGCTAGTGACAGGTGAAGTATAAAGTTAAAAACATGCCTGACAGATTATCTGCACACATTTCAGAAATAAAACTGTTGTTTTTTTTCTTTTTTTTTTTCAATCAACCAAAAGTTGGAAGAATTTATAAAACCTTTATGCTTCACCTTGAAAATCATCTTTTTGATGTTATGCTTTATTATTAACCATACACGGTCAGATATGGGACGCTTTCATTTAGCCCTATTTATAAAAAGATGGCAAAAGTATTTAAGATATGATGCAATGTACCTGGCTCTGTAAGTGCAATTAAGCTTTATGTTATTCAACTTTTAGAGTTCTTTTAGGCACACAAGTTTAATTTCCTTCCTGTTCTCTTGGCCGCAGAATATATATATTAGTAATTCTTCTATCACACATGACTTGAGCTTTACTTATGGCTGCGTTTTCATGAATGGGCTTGTATTTGATGCCAGTGTTGATAGATTATTTTAGAGTCTGATTTATTCCTTTGTTTTTAAATAGGCTATAATGATTTTCTCATGAACATCTGTAAATCTCAGGATTTGTTATAGGGCTGCTCTCGCTGTCCCATCTGACAAAAAAATTGAAAATTTGTAAGCCTAACAAATGTTTCTGGTAATAAACACCCAAAGCCTCACCCAAACACCATAAACAATTGGTTACATTTTCTTGTCACTGATGTCAAGTTTTGTAACATGCAAATCATGGTAGACGCCAATGTTAGCGGCTAATCGCAGTAGATATGATTTGAGGTGCATTTCAATTGACATTTTTTATTTTATTTTTAAATGGTGCTTTGCAGTTGTATATTTAAGGCATCGACATCAAGACTCTGGTATTTACACTTGGTTACCATGATGAATAATACATTTTATTGTGACATAACACACCTGTATGTAGTCTCTCTTCTACTTCACATGTAAGCAACTAGCTTACAAGAATTTCGCTTTTTCACAAACATTTATCTTTGCAGTTCACCATAAACTAGAAATAACAGCCCACAATCACACCTAATGTAGTTCAGAGCAGGCTTTACAACAAATTAACACTCACTGGTGCCTTAAAGTGTTCTTTCGTACCACTGAATTATTTCAGAGCATACATCTGACACATTTAGTGTATCACTGGCCTCACTTACTGTCAGATGTCTCAAGTAAAACATTATAAACTTGAGAACCAAGTGATGTTTCCCCAAATTATCTTAGTCCCTTTCTAAATATTTGGGCTGTGGTAGGTGGAGTTGTTGTTCAGCTGTCCTGTCTATCAGTAGTATTTACTGGTATTTTGCTGCTACTTTTCCCTTTACACACTTATGCAGCACTGACCTGAGGTCATGTCTGTATCTTTGAAATACAGATACACCTGGTCAAAGTGCTTCTGGAGCTTGGGGACATGTACTTTTGTATGTATGAAATATGCTATAGGTGTGATTAGAGGCAGGGCTGTCCTCGATGAAAGACAGTCTAGTTGACTAACACAAAGGATTTGGTTGACTAATCAATTAGTTGATTTAATCAACAGATCTGTGAGGTCTCCACAAAGAATCACACAAAGGCACCACTTTAAAGCTTTTCTTTATTGGAGAAGTGCTATTAAGTTTCATGGAAATAAAGCAGTCATAAAACATAAAAAATGACTGATTATAGAAATAGTGGGCTGAGCCCAGAACATTGAATTAGTCGACTAATCGACTAAGATGGTTCAGCACTAATTAGAGGGCTGAGACTTTTCAGTGTCCCCTATTAAGTGTAAAGAGTCATTTTGCAACTCAGACAGTGCTGCTTTTACAGAGATTTTCTCAATGATGGCTCACTCAAATTACAAAGGCATATGTTTCCACAGCTGTACCACTAGTAGCATCTAGCCGTGCACAGTCTTGGTTTTATCTGCTGAGTTTTTCATCTCTGACACCACCCTAGTACAATGAAGGTGGATAAAATTTTGTTATTGCTGCTCAAGGCCAAGCCCCGAGGAACAGCACAGGGTTTGTGCAGAGACTTTGGCGTCCAAATTGGAGGTCATGTGACATACTCTGACCTAGAACGACTCTTCAGCATTCGTATCATTACAAAAGATTCAGTCAAAAACGGTGAAGAAAATCTGCTGTCACATGCGTTCAAAAATGACATATTTTGTGTTTCCATTTGCCAAAAAAAAAAGTCATGAAAACATGTTTTGCCATTCATGTGTGGGCAGTCGGCCAGGGAAAGCCTCAGTCGTGTGTGTGTTTTCGATGTGTGCCCGGCAAGCAGCTGTAACTGGAAAAAATGGCCACATCATGGAACAATGTAGCCCGTTATTATAATGTATCCATGCTCAAAGCACTGAGGAATGACTTTTAAAAACATTTTTCCAGTGATAAAGTGCTGGTTAGTCCAAATAATTTATAGTCCTCACTGTCAACAGTGTTCATCGAAACCACACCAGTGTTTGTGTATGTTTTACCCCACTTTCTATACACAGAGTATACATACTGCTGTACATATTACAGTATACATTACTGCTGACCATTTTCTAAAGCATACTATAGCTTTTAAAATCGATGAACCGCGTTTTTCTGATGTAATGCAGATAAAAACAATTTGGGTTAAAAAGCCTTCCGGGTCAGTGCTTTCAAATGTCAATGGGAACGTTGTATATCTGAGAATTGAGAGTGGGCTGTGAAACAACAAGTATTTATGCAAAAAAGCGACCAAATACACATTGTGCCTTTAATGACATCCATGTTTGTTTCTCATGTTTTTTCCAGGTCGGATTTTCTGACAGCACAGCAGTGAATGTGGTGCTGTTAGGCAGCAGTCACTTAAATCTGGGATATTGTAGCCTCCTATCTGCACCAACCCGTTTTTTGTTTTGTTTTTCCTTTAAAAGTCTGTCTCCAGCTGTAGTGATAGCACAACTTTATCGTTAGAAAAATGGTCAGCAGAAATGTAAAGTTTACATTGTTTGTAGTTAGTGGGCTAAAATATTAAAAGTACTGTTGTTTCTTTGAAATCCACACAGCATGCGATTACCATTGGCAATAATGTCAAAGTCATGTGTGGCAGTATGTTGATTTTCTTCAGTGTTTTTTTGTTTTGTCCTTTTTCCCAGTTGAAGCATGTCAAATGAGCTCCAAGGCTCTGGCCTGTTACTGCTGCTGGCATCTGGCATTGCTTATACTGCCATACATCTTTTACAATGAACTCTCATTGGACTTTCAAAAATGACTGAAAATGGCATTGAGAGCCACACTTTGAGCTCATGATCGGACCTGTGCGTGTAATGCAGGTTGCTTG
Source organism: Pterois miles (assembly GCA_947000775.1). Taxonomy (NCBI): domain Eukaryota; kingdom Metazoa; phylum Chordata; class Actinopteri; order Perciformes; family Scorpaenidae; genus Pterois; species Pterois miles. The sequence goes on from CAMQGK010000052.1 coordinate 16,773,454, forward strand.
GTGAGAAAGGGTGAACACGGGATGGACCACTGACCAGAGGGTAGACAAACTCGACATACACATTTAAGCTCTTTGACTCTCGGTTATCATATGTATGTCAGCCCCGTGTTGGGACACAGGTAGATGTAGAAGGGTTTAAGAGGGTAACTGCCTGCATGCATTAATGACTGGTCAAAACACAATATGGTATTAAAACCATAAACTTTTTACATTTTGAAAACATGAACTGTATCCAGTTATTTGCATTATTTCCTCATTCTTGAAACGTCATGCTCCACTGGAGTAGAAAGGAGTTAAAAACGGCTGAAATCACATTTGATTCTAAGTAAATATTTATGTATAGGCTTTGTTAGTAATTTGGTGTTTGTGTCCCACATGTCTTTTCTCTTGTCTTAAACACAATAATAGTAATTGGCTGGTAGTACCAGAGGAGCATGATGCCTTCCAGTCGGCTCTCAGTTTGTGTCCAAAAAGCTCTTTAACTGAGTCACAACTGGATGAACTAGGGATCAATGTAATTTTTATTATCTATTTTAGTGTCTGTCATGCTCGAGCAAGTAAAAAAACATAAATTGAAAGTATCCCTCCCCTTTCCCCAAAGGAGAATAAACTAAGAATATGTCTTTCTGTTTTTTTCTGTGAAGAATACTTGTTGTAATAAATTCTTACTCTTAAAAATGTCTCTGTATCATTTTTATTTCTTCTGCTATTGTTTTAAATGCTTGTCTTCCACTGTGATGGCAGTGTAATTGGTATGTGACGTGACTTCATGTGAGCACATCAGTTCAAGACTGTTATTGACATATAATTTGGATCAACTCACTGAAGGTATCTGTTCATATTTATAATTCATTTATTAGCTCAAGGACTATTGGTACATAACCGGCACTTAAAGAAAGAGTTTTGAAGTCCACCTGATTGTGATTTTTGCCTTAAAGTATAACAATATCCAGCTGAAGACGATGTTACTGATCATGAAATGAACTTCAGGTACCTTTTCCTTCTTTTCTACTTTTGAAAGAATCGCTAAGAAAATGCTATTGGCCCAAATCAAAGCCAACTACTCCTCGGGCGGTGATATCTCTTCGGATGAGGAGACGGAGGATGAATCTGAGTCGGAGAGTGAAGACGAGGTCAAACAAGGAAATGAGGATAGTGAAACCGATGAAAATGGTAAGTAACACATTCCTAGCTTTCCACTTGTGCGTCCTTTTTTATAAGCACAAGTATTCTCATCCGATTTTATTCCTATTGATCAATAGTAGAATTGGATAATTGTACTTAACCAAAGTTGTGGCAATTGTAAAGGTGCCTTTTGTGGGTTTTAAAAGGGGGAAATGATATATGAATGATATATAGCAGAATATCTCTGCTGCAGGCGAAAACTTGGCTTCAGGATCGTCTGACTCCACATCTGATGGGCCCAACTTCAGGCACCATCTTCTCCACCACAAACTAACCTTAGATGAGGGGGTGGTAACTGACGAGGCCATGGCAGAGAGTGGAGCAGGAGAGCAGGAGATCAAGCAAAGAGGCCGCCACAAACGCCTGAGATGTAAGGATACGTCTACCATTAGAAACTGAGCTGTCAGGAGCAGGAAGTACATACTTTGCTCTAATGTTTGATTTTGATTTCTGTCAAGCTGTTAGTGAAAGTGATGGTGACGAGTCAGAGCCGGAGGATTTGGGGATGAGTGAGGAGCTGAGTCAGTCAGAGGATGAGAGCGGTGAAGACACACTCAAAAGGTACATTCATTAGCTGCCGGTGATACTATCTAAAACAGTAACTACCCCAAGTAGAGTATGGTTTCAAAGTCAGCAAACTGACTCAGTGATGTCTGTTATGCAGCAATATCTGTCTTATCTGCTAACATCAGCCACCTTCTGGTCATACCAGACCAAGTGAGGCAGGAGCAGCAAAACCCCCGAGTGTGTTGAATCAAGTGTGGATGGAGTTGTAATGTAATGGTTGTAAGAGAATGAACGTGCTACGTCTTCTTTTAAAAGTTACACAATCTGGCTTTAAAAGATAAAGTGAAGAACACGTGGACATGCAATGCTCTCTGCCTTCACTCAACACCCAACATCAACAACAAAACAGTTAGTTAGGTTTCGGAAATAAAACATATTTTAACTGAAAATATGGCTTGACGTGTACACAGGACAGGACCGAGCAAATGATAGTAAAGTGAAATTGAAACGCAACGCACAGGACACAAACAGAGGTCTCCCGGAAGTCCTGTGTTACTTGGTCCATCCTCCAACCTGTCCTGTGTCTCTCTTTTGCTCTTTAAACTACGTCACCACAACATTTTCCCTCGGTGTTTTGTTAATGGAAAGCCCGGCGCGTCTCCTACCGGCGCTGAAGGTTGTGTTGTGCGTCGGTTTAGAAAGCCAATGGCCGAGACAAAGCATAGATATTTGATTACTGGGAATGAGAACGAGCTGGTATAATATGCAGTAATGCAATCAAATGCGAATGCCTTTCAATAAAACAACCTTTGCGCATCTTTTAATCTTATCTAATGTCAATTTTGAAATCTAGTTCAAATTTGCATTATGGTAGAGAATGTATTCCTGGGTCGATGTAGCCGATTGGTTTAGACTGTACAGGTGTTCATGATATTGTGTCCACCCCTGCTGCCCACTGACTGAGCAACTTCACTGCATGTTCCTGTAATAATGTAGAAGCCAACAGCTTTAATAATCAGGAAATGATAAAATCAGCAGTACAAATCAAGCACATATCAAGATTTAATTTACAAAAAGCAACTTTGGTAACGCTTTATAATAAGTATCATTTATGAACTGTAAGTTGATAGTTAATTGAACTTAATTAAGTTATTTTACTGTTAACAAGCAATGAAATAATAGTAATGTTTCTGAATTATTTATTAATGCTACAGTTTCTGTTTTTATCAGTAGTTTGTGTAATATGAAATTCATTTATAATTATATATTATATCATAGCTGACGATGACATTATGTTCTATTATATTAGTCAAGTATTTATTAAGAGTTTATTATTGTACACATTATAACATTTTATACTTTAGGGATAATGTACAGCAGCCGGGTATTGTTGTGAAATAAACCCCGACAGGGTGATGGAGTACCCCCGCATGATGCATCGCCATGAATGGGGTTTATTTCAGAACAATGGCCTGCTTGCTGTACATTATCCTGCTTATTACACGGCTACTTACTGAAGAAATCAATAATTTGACTCGAAAATTGTCCATCAGAGTCTGATATCGGAACTGCGCCCACAGCAACGGTCTGTTATAAAGAAATAACAGACTGTAGACCGCTGTGTAATATACTGTATGTTGTGTTAAAATAACATGAGTTATAGCATTACTAATACTTAGTAAACATTAGTAATTATAATACTGTGGTTTGCTAGCAGTAAAATAACTGTTAACTGCATTTTAATTAACTATCAATTTACCAATTAGAAATGATGGTTATTATAAAGTGTTACAACGTCTGTCTTACTTCCTGTTCCCCTCTGAAAACAAATAAATTACCTTGTATTATTGTCTCATGTTTGTCACACTGGCACATACACACACACACACACACACTTGAGTATATGATATATACTTAGTTAATTTTCATTTCTAATTGTCTACTCTTTTTAGCTCCAGATCATCAAGTAAAGTAAAAGAGGCACCCCGCAACTATGAAGAGAAGAAACAAGTACCCTGCATTTGGTTGTTGGACTCTAACAGTGAAAAGGTAGTGTCTGATAACTAAGTGGTTTGTGATTTTTTAATCTGTATCTGCTCATCTCTGATACCACAAAGTTGGGAGTTGGCTCTGGTGTCTAATGGTCATATCACGTGTTGGATCTTTCTATATTTGAGCAGAGTGATAGAGAGGATACAGATGAGGAGAATAACGACAGTCAAGGCACCCCCAAAAGACGCAAAAAGATCCGCAAAATCATTGAAGATGTGAATCTTCGTGCTGAGACGCAGGAAGCCCTCAGAGAGGAGGAAGAGAGATGCAAACGCTTGGCGAGCAGGGAACAACAGATGGAGGAAAGGAGAGAGGTACAGCAGACACACAGCAGGACAAACGGACACATTTCTGCAGCAGAACTTGCTCATTAGATGCTAGCTCACTGTTGATGAAAGACAAAAAGCACAGTACATGATGGGGGTTTTGTAAAGGGGAGGACCAAAACGCTGACTGTCTGCATTGTTTTCCAGGTAACTGTTATACAGGATGAGCTAGGTCACATCACCACCAAGCTGGTCCTGGATCGGGACGAGGAGACCAAGAAGCCTTTAGTTCAGGTGCACAGGAACCTGGTGACGAGGCTGAAGCCTCACCAGGTGGACGGTTAGTTTGTGCTCTCTTTTCACTCACACTGAGGAGGACGGTGCTTTACCATTATGCACAAGCACGTCAAAGGCAATAACAGCATTAGTTAATCAGGATGGACCCAAATGCCTTGAAGCTTTGACCGTTGCCATGGTAATCGACCTTCAAATTAGTATTCGGATGCATTGTTTTTTACTTTCTGTATATACAATATACAGTAAATATGTAATAATAAAGTATAAATCCCAAAACAGACTATGAAATAAGGAATAATCCACCAACATTCATATTCAACATTAATTATTATTAGTTATTCTATTGCTGATTATGTGTTTTTCACATTTTATTTCTCACCGAAGCTATGAAGCCCAAAAATTGGTATTTGAGACAGCCCCATAGTTAATACAGTTTAGTCTGAATGCATAAATATGTAGCTATACCCATGAATTATCTGCATTTTCACAGTATTTTGTTGCTTGTCCAACAGGTGTCCAGTTTATTTGGGACAGTTGTTGTGAGTCTGTGAAGAAAGCCAACTCTTCTCCTGGATCAGGCTGTATACTGGCACACTGCATGGGCCTGGGAAAGACTCTGCAGGTGAAGACACATCCACCTCCAATATTCCTGTTTGCTTTCATTTATCCAATACAAATTAATACACCAAACAACACAAGATATCACAAAGTGCTCCCTCAAATGAATTATGATTTTTTTTGTGCTTGCTGTATGTACATCACATAACATTGCCCATCTTAAACTATGCTTTGCCGACTGTGGTCAGATGTCTGTCCTTCATGTTTATGGCTGTGTTGTTTTATAGGTGGTAACTTTCCTCCATACGGTGCTGCTGTCAGAACACCTGAAATTCAGAACGGCCCTGGTCGTGTGTCCACTCAACACTATCCTCAACTGGGTCAGCGAGTTCAATAAATGGCAAAGCAACTTGGGACAGGATAAAGTAAAAGTATGCAAAATCATAAATGGATAATGCAAAATGTCGTGCTTCAGATGCTTTATGCCTCCCACTTGTGCAAACACACACATCTTCTAATGTGGTTAATGTTCAGCCGTACAAATATGTTACAGGTTAAAGAACTGGCTTCAATAAAGTATCCTCCAGAACGAATCAGGGCTCTGCAGAAGTGGCAGAGAGATGGAGGTGTTATGATAATGGGGTATGAGATGTACCGCATCCTATCACTAGCCCAGAAAATTCAGGATGAGGAGTCCATGAAAGTGTTGAAGAGCATACTGGTGGATCCAGGTATAGTGGCTTATGTAATGGCATATCATGAAAATGTTTTATATGTCATTGCTGTTTTGATGTGTTGCTCTCCTGTTTTTTTGTGTTTTTCAGGTCCAGACTTTGTGGTTTGTGACGAGGGACATGTCCTGCGCAATGACGCATCCAACATCTCCAAATCTATGAATGCCATCAGGACTCAACGAAGAGTGGTGCTAACTGGCACTCCGCTACAGAACAACCTGAACGAGTGTAAGTCTGCACCACTACGTCGTATTAAATATTGCCATGAGATCACACTTGACGGGATGCAGAATATAATCGAAGGACAGAGTTATGAGAGTTGTGACGACAATAAATGACCGTCATCTTTCACAGTACACTGAGTTTGAATATGCTTTCATATCACACTACCTTTCTTGATATTTTATATACAACACAATTACATTTATATATTATATGTATATAGACCTAACATGACTACTTGAAATACATCACCCAGAATTTCTAAATATTTCTAAAACACAGAATCAGTTTTCATAGATGAAATAAAACTGCAGCACTTTAACAAATCATGCTTCTTTGTTAGATCTAAGTGAGGAAATTAAATGTAGGCATGATGTCTTGACAGATATTTCATTTTGAAATGAAACTCATATCGATTCACCATATTTTGTTCCCGCAGACCACTGCATGGTCAACTTCATCAAGAGGAATCTACTGGGTTCGTTGCGCGAATTCAGAAACCGCTTTATCAACCCCATACAGAACGGCCAGTGTGCCGACTCCACACCAAGAGACGTGCGAATCATGAAGAAGAGAGCACATGTGCTTCATGCAATGCTGGCTGGATGTGTGCAGGTAAAAACTGCCAGTTGCACTTTGTATATGTACACACAGTTTGTTTTTATCTTCCAGCTCTCACAATGCTGTGTTCATCTTTTTTCTCAGAGAAGAGATTACTCTGAGTTGACTCAGTTTCTGCCTCCCAAACAAGAGTATGTGCTCAAAGTGAGGGTTTCCCCACCTCAGTACAAGTTGTATCGCTACTACCTTGACCACTTCACCGGTAAGAATTGGTCTTCACATTTTTGCTGCAACTTAAGGAATATAAACGTACAGTTATGACAGCTATAGTAGAATCTATAGGAGAAATCCCACCAGTTTAAGTTTATTGTGATTTCACCTTAGCAAAGTTTTGTTGCTGCTCTATGATGTGACAATTTTGTCTCTGTAATCTGCATTTACTGGTTGAGAGCAGGGCTGCCCAAAGTGGCCACCAGATGTTTCTTGCGAAAACAATAAACAATAAGATTAAATAATTTTTAAAAAGTAAGTTAGGGCTGTCAAAGTTGTTGCAAATTTGTTTTAATACAGATAATTTCTTTAACATTAATGCAATGGAGGTGGTAGCAGGCTCAGTTCTAGAGTGAAGATACTAGCACCGTATTGTAAATGGTAAAAGGACTTGCATTTATATAGCGCTTTTCTAGTCTTCTGACCAGTCAAAACACTTTACACTACATGTCAGCATTCACCCATTCACACACATTCATACACTGGTATGGCAAGGTGGCAACTTTGCCCATCAGGATCTAATCTCAATACTTCTTCATCTCATTCTGTACCTTTGGGAGCGAGTGTGGTGCTCAAGGACACATAGACATGTGACCAGAGCAGCTGGGGATTGAACCGCTGACGTTCCGGTTGGTGGATGACCAATCGCCCTTAAAACTAGAAACTAGAAAACCTCAGGAATCCAGTGGTATCAACCGTGTCATACTAGCATGTTGTAAAATGTGCTAAATTTTAGTGAGGAAAAACTGGTGTGGTCATTTTCAAAGGGGTCCCTGGACCTCAGACCTCAAGATATGTGAATGAAAATCGGTTCTGTGGGTACCCACAAGTCTCCCCTTTACAGACATGCCCACTTTATGATAATCACATGCAGTTTGGGGCAAGTCATAGTCAAGTCAGCACACTGACACACTGACAGCTGTTGTTGACTGTTGGCTTCAGTTTACCATGTTATGATTTGAGCATATTTTTAATGCTAAATACAGTACCTGTGAGGGTTTCTGGACAATATTAGTCATTGGTTTGTGTTGTTAATTGATTTCCAACAACAAATATAGTCATATATTTGCATAAAGGAGCATATTTTCCCACTCCCATGTAGATAAGAGTATTAAATACTTACATTACAGTACATTTTGAACAGATACAAAATTGTGTGAATAATTTGCAGTTAATTGTGATTAAATGTTTTAATTGATTGACAGCTCTATTTATAATATACTGTAAATCACTGTTTATGCTCTTTTATTTTTTGAGTATAAAAATACTCTTTAAATATGTAGGATCCCTAATTATCAATTCATTTTCATAATCTGAGCGTGGTGGTCTGAGTTATTGCCTGTCAGCTACTGCATTAAGAACTTTGCAGCAGGAAATACAAAGGGCCTCATTTAGAGTATTTATGTTGTCAAGTTTGAAAAGGTCTAGAGACTATTTTTTCCTCACTAAGACTCAACTCAGTCATTTATCAAAGGCTGAGATATGATCATCATTAGCTGATTAGCCAAAGTCAGTAATGGTGCTGTACGATAAAAAATGTAGAGACTTCGTTCAAATTTGGGGTTTCACATATGTTTGATCTGAAGTATCTGAAGTAGATACGCATTTGCTTTTCCAGGTGTGAGCGCTGTGCCTACAAGAGCAAAGATGAAGATCGGAGCAAACTTGTTCCAGGACTTCCAGGTGCTCAGCCGAATTTGGACTCATCCCTGGTGCCTTCAGCTCAACTACATCCGCAAAGAAAAAAAGGTTTAAAAAATCACCTTGAACGCATGTTAACTCCTTATTCTTAACATAATTAACATAAGTGTTTAAAATGTGATTTGACACAACTGGATTTTCATAACAGGGACATTTTCGTAAGAAGAATAAAAGTAAAGCGGCAGCTCTGCTGAGAAATGAAGAAACCACTGTGGCTGAGGGGTAAGACCTACTGTGTCAATAATCACACTCTGCTTTAACAAATTATCACCATCCTCATTTGTTTCTCATTAAACCTTCACATCTAGTGGTTTATGACAATAGTTAGGCTTTGTGACCTTTTATGTGCTTTTGAAAGCCATATTGAGTTAGTTAAATTGCATATTCTTGTCATTTTAGATTGAGAAATGTGCAAAACTTTCCAAAAATAAGGTCTTGAGTAGACTGGTGTCAGACAATGCTTCAACTTTAGATGAGCAAAATGTGAAAGAAGTTAAGAGGACTTTCTAAAGCCACTATGTTTCAATTTATAGGCAGTTCTCAGCCTTATTTTATGATGTATTTTTATTTTTTGATGTAGTGGACTGAGAGAGGTCGAAGGAAAAGGAGGGAATGATGCTGCAGGTATTGTTGCCCTGTCCAGAGGCGCTTCAGCAGCGGAAGGTATTAACGCTCCATTTGCCGCTAACACTTCAACCCTGTTTGCACACTAATAATGTCTGTTGTGTGTTATATTCTGTGTAGGAGAGAGCGCAACCATCAGCTCGAAGCCTCAGGATCTGGATGAGGGATGGTTCAAGAGTCTGCTGTCTGAGGAGGACGCCAACATCATGGAGCACTCAGGGAAGATGGTGCTCTTGTTTGAGATCCTCAGAATGGCTGAAGACCTGGATGATAAAGTGTATGTCAGAAAATGGCGTGTTCAGCCTGCCAGATATGGAGCTTTCCTGTTTTTCTCTGTTTTATATCAGATTAAACTGAATATCATTGGGTTTTGCTCTAACTCAAGACATTTTAAAACATGGCCTTGGAATTTAAGAAACTGGAATAGACTTTTTTTTTCACTTTTCTCTGACATTTTATAGACTGATCTAGAAAATAATCTGCAGATTAATCGATCCATTTTTGCATTTTAGGCTTGTGTTCAGCCAGTCCTTGATCTCATTAGACCTAATGGAGGATTTCCTCAAGGCTTCTAACCATGCCAGAGACCCATCGTCATACAAAGGTATTCTGTTTATGGCAAAGAAAATATGAATTTTATTTAGGAATCGTCCTCCGCCATGATATTTAACTTTTGATATTTATGCTTCATTGTTGTCACAGCGGGCAGCTGGATTAAAAATGTTGATTACTATCGTCTTGATGGTTCCACCAGTGCTCCGTTAAGGAAGAAATGGACAGATCAGTTCAATAATGCTGCCAACGCTCGGTACAGATTATCTGACAATCTTTCTATATTGATTATATGATCCAGACCGAATGTTTCACAGTGTCATGACAACGTCTCTCTTGTTCTGTATTTTAGCGGCCGATTGTTTCTCATCTCAACGAGAGCCGGCTCACTTGGCATCAACCTTGTCGCTGCCAACAGGGTCATCATCTTCGATGCCTGCTGGAATCCCTCAAATGACATACAGAGCATATACAGGGTGTACCGCTTCGGTCAGCTGAAACAAGTGTTTGTGTACCGCCTCTTAGCTCAGGTAAGCGTACTGCTCCTCATTAATATCTAAAGCGTGATAAATGTAAGAGGAAATATATTTAGTCTAGTAATTACTGATGACACTATTTAACCATCACTACAATGTTTGATGTAAAAAACATAAACTCATCACAAAATTGCACACTTGGCCCATGTGATATGTACTATACATCTAAGATATACGATCTGATGTACGTTCTAGGTTCAAATGAGTTGATTGGTCTCTTTTCACGTTCTAGTGCTTTCACAGTACCAGGAATAGTTGCTTATTTATTTAAGAGATTTTACTAAATAAGAATTTTGCCATGAATACATATCATTATCAGTAATAATTTTATTATAATTAGTATTATTTTCAATTAATGATCCAAATGCTTCGAAGCGTCAAATGTTGCCATGGCAGTCCATCTCCAAATCACTATTTGAATGCTTTGTTTTTTGTTTTTGTTTTTCCATATACAGTAGAATCATATACTAATAATGTATAAATCCCAAAATGCCCAATGAAAGAAGGAATTATTTATATTTTTTACATTATTTATCATCCATATTCAACATGAATTATTATTAGTTATTCTCAGGCGGAGATCACAGTGGTGTGGGGGCGACACTGTCCTGAAGCTTTGACTACCTTTGAATATTTGTCACTGAAGCTTCTAAGCCCTAAAAATGGTTTTCAGTACAGCCCTAGTTAATACTTTCAAATGCATATCTTTAAAACCAATACAGTTTTGGGGAAAAGAAATGCATATAGCCATCATCTATTGTCCATAAATAACCAATTGAACAGAACTCCATGGTAGCATTTTGCCTTTCTGGGACAAAATACAGTTGCAGGTTCATATTTGATACAAGAGGAGCAAACACATTCTGCTACATACATTTATGTTAATTTCATTGTATTTTTCCCGTAATCTTTGCTCTTTTTAGAGAAATACTGGATAGATTTTTGTGGACAGTAAAAAGCATTATAATAGACATGGATCTCCTGGAGCTGCTGTTTTTTTACTGGACCAATAAAACTTTCAGTCCTGTTTATTGCTGCGGTAATTTTCATCTCTAGGGCACCATGGAGGAGAAGGTCTATGATCGTCAAGTGACCAAGCAGTCTTTGTCCTATCGAGTGGTGGATCAGCAGCAGATTGAGAGGCACTTCACCCTTCATGAACTGACTGAACTTTACACATTTGAGCCAGACGTGCTGGATGACCCAAACTCCGAGAAAAGCAAAAGAACCACCTCTGTTTTGCCAAAGGTGACTTTACTTTCAGGTTCTTTGATGTAACTATTATACACAGCTATCTGACATGTAGGCTTACATGATAAATTTATCTGTTTCTCAGGATAATGTCCTGGCACAGCTATTACAAACCTGCAAAGACCAGATAGTGTCTTTCCACGAGCATGAATCTCTGCTGGACCATAAACAAGAGGAGGAGCTCAGTGAGGCAGAACGCAAAGATGCCTGGGCTGAGTACAAGGCCGAGGTAAAGAACTGCTCACTACAAAGCATGACGTATTATGAGCAGGGCTCTGTCTAGTAAAACTGCATGCCCTAGACTGTACAGTGTTTTACATTATAACTCCATGTGCTTACTGTGTGGAAATATGTCTTACAGTCTTCCAACGCTCCAGCCAGCTCGAGCCAGAACGTCTTGGATACGAAGACCAACGAACAGCTCGTGGTATACATAAATATAATTTTATAAAACCTTTTCTTAGAACTGCTGCTGGTTATGTTTGTGTTTTATACATCATATTACATTAAAATGTCTTTCCAGGAACTGCTGAATAAGTGCAGGACACAGGTATCGATGGCCTTCCTGTCAATGCAGGGTGTGATTAATCACACTATCGAGGACTACATGTTACGAGTGGTGAGTGACATTAAGGTATCATGGCAATGTGGTGAATGGGAGGATTCAAAACTGTGATACATTTTGAACAAATCGGAAATGAAGGTCATATCTGACACCTAGAATATGTTTCTCAAATATACATTATGTTCATAGTCATACATTTACTATTATTATTATTATATTCAGAGTTTATTTATCACACCGCTTCAAGGTGCCCTCCGCATAGACCAGAGGTGGGCAATTATTTTTCCTGGAGGGCCACATGAGAAGCCCAGATTGTTGCCTTGGGTGGACGGGTGGTGTCAGCTCTGTGCAAAGCAACAGAACAAAAACACCAACATATCCCTGACAATGATGATGCACATGATAATAACACACTTTGCCTGCATAGTCTAATAATCTGTAGATATGTAGCCTATAAACAAGATCCATCTATTTTCAACAGCTTATCCTGTTAGGGGCTGCGGGGAGTCTGGAGGCGATACCAGCTAGCATTAGGCGAAGGTGGGGTTCACCCTGGACAGGTCACCAGTCCATCGCAGGGCACATAGAGACAGACGACATTCACGCTCAAATTCACACCTACAGGAAATTTAGAGTCATCAGTTAATCTAAACTGCATCCTAACTGTGGGAGGAAGCCAGAGAACCCGGAGAAAACCCACACTAATATGGGGAGAACATTCAAACTCCACAGAGAAGAGCTCCCTGCCGGATTCAAACCTGTGACCCTCTTGCTGTGAGGCGACGGTGCTAGCTCAGACCACCTCTGAATGTGGACTGAAAGATCCGATCTCAATGCGTTCACTCCTGTACATAGAAAAATACATAAAGGTGTGACTCCCTGCTGGACTGAGCTCTCCTCACAATGACTACCAACGTTCTTAATGGTCCATTTGCATTTTCCTGTTGCAGTGTTTGTTAAAGGTGCTATTGATAACATTGAGCCCTAGATGTCGTATTCTCCCTCCCCCATTCCATTGCATTTACTTCACAACAAGTTGTTGTCCAGAATATTATTTTTACCCTCTGTGTGTTTTTTTATTCATCATGTCAGTTGTTCCAGGCTCCCACCTAGATTTGTCTGCTCTGAGGTTGTTCATGTATAACTAAAATCATAATAACACACTTGCTGGATAATTTATACAGAAGTCTGTATATAAAACTATTTTAAAAGATATTTTTTTTCCCTACGTAGTAGAAAAGTCAAACAAAATATTCTGCTTCAATACATATTTGTTGGCATTTAGCTTTTCAAAAACATTTTCACTGCGAAAAACCTATTTGCTCTCCCGCTTGACACACAAAGGAAGGCCTGCACCTGGGGGCGGCAGTAGCTCAGTCTGTAGGGAGTTGGCTTGGGAACCGGAGGGTCACCGGTTCAAGTCCCGACATGGACCAAAAAGTGAGTGTGAACTGGTAGCTGGAGAGGTGCCAGTTTACCTCTTGGGCACTGCCGAGGTGCCCCTGAGCAAGGCACCAAACCCCCAACTGCTCGGGGCGCTTGTCGGGGGCAGCCCCCTCACTCTGACGTCTCTCCATTAATGCATGTATGTGTGTTTCAGGTCTGCATGTACCATGTACGAGTTTAACAGAGTGTAAATTGAATTTCCCCATTGTGGGACTAATAAAGGTAGATCTTCTTCTTCTTCTTCTTCTAATAACAGGGCGGTCGAGCAGCAACCTAACAACAAAAATTTTGGCTCTTAAAGTCTCACAGTAAATGAACTGAGTTGTTACAAAAAAGATCATATTATGTATCTGCGTTCACTTGATGAATCCGTCAAGACATCATCACTATTTATGTTGAAGAAACTTATGAGTTCTGTTTATTAAAGAAAGTTTTGATAAAAAATACTCAGTTAATACATGATTCACTTTATTCAAACTGAGGATTGTGGTCGAGGTTTTGCCATTTTTTTTAGGGTGATACGTCAGGGGGGCTCAGCTTTTCTTAGATACAAATCGGGGGGCTGGGAACCACTGGTTTATGTACAGGGTTGGAATGTAGCACCGGCCACCAGCCAAATGCTGATAAATATGCAAGTGGCTGCAAGATTTGCTTCATTCATGTGCAGTATTATACTTATCTTTCTTCTTTGTTTTCTTTGTATTCATCTGTCATTTTTTGTTGTCTATGGCAATGTATTGTTTTAAATTCATTGCAGCTGTGTGGAGCACCATTGCCCGAGACAATAAAATATATCTCATCTAACCATTTATTTATGCCACAGCGGCAACAGTATCCTCTGCTGCCTGAGGCCGAGGTTCAGACCAAAGCTGTTTCTTGGAAAGTGTATGACGAGAAGGAGCAGGAACGTAGACAAGCCGATTACAGAGACATTCTTTCACAGCAACAAAAGGTAAGTCATTTTTACATGTGCACATGTATGTGTGCATACATGTACAAATAATCATTCTCATGTTCCAATCATATCCCACCATAGCTCACACTCAGCATTCAGGCAATACTGAACAACCGAAGGATGCAAGCGATGCCGATGCAGGGGACCGTGACCACTGTGACTCAGCCTGGACAGACTTGAACAGGAAAATCCTCTATGAGTGCCTATGAATGTACGTTTTACCAATATGGCATTAGAGTGAATCATTGCCAGTCAACATAGCAGTAGCATATTAACATGTTCAATTTTCTTTAAGGATTTATATAATTTCAATGGTAATGTCCACATGCACTGACAGTTTTGTTTTCAAACACTCTCAGCACTTTAAGTTACAGCTGATATGTAAGTAATTCATACAAATATCTTTTATAGAGTTTGCAAATATAGGAGTTATTCAGGAGCTCACCAAAAATATTTTGTGGAGTCAGCTTGATGGTTTACAAACATTGGATTACTGTACTTGCCTTATTAAGATTTTACCTTAATATCTTTTTCTAATGAATTAACATGTTATGTTTGTAAGCAGTTTGTTATACAGTAATTATATAATAAATTCACAAAATAACAGAAAATTGGGTGTCCAGATTGTGTCCATGTTTTGTCCGTCAGGCCATGACAGAGTTAGCGAAGATATTTATATCTTGTAGAAGAGATCGAAGTAATAGTGAGAATATCATATGTTTTAAAGAATATCATCCTCTGATATCGTATGCAGATTTTGTGCATGTGTAGCTTAAATGTGAATGTGTGTGGTTTGTGTCGATGTAACACAAGTCTCCCTCCTGATTCTTCGAGTAGAAACAGAGCAGCTGTTCAGCCACTGAGTCGCTCCCCTGAGACGACGGCTCCATACCCCGAAGTTCATCTGTTAATTAATGAAAGCAAGCCAGCTGCAGTGGTGTAAACCCCTCCAAGGTTTCCCTCAGGCTCCACTTCACCTCACAGTAGTGCAAAAGGAAGCAGTGCTTACTCAACTACACAACACCACAACACAGAGGATGCACTTCTTATAAATTATATTTTTAGGTGGTACAAAAGGCATTAGGCTGGGGGAAAATTAGCATAACAGTCTTTGTGCGTGTACACATACAGCAGTTCATACAAAATTTGGCAGTTTCACCATCATAAAAAAATGTGCTGGTGTTCATACACTTGCTGGCACGATCACCATAAAAATAATATAGATTTGTGCACACAAATACAAATGTCCTTAAGTCTGTCCAATTTGTCTTTGATGATAAGTATTGTTCCCTTACACAAACGTTATCCTAAATGAATATACTTGAGTTTGGGATATAAACTCAAAGGGTAATGTGATCTACTTCGGACAGAAGAAAATGTTGATTTTAATACTGTATGTGTGAACTAGTTAGAGGTTGTGTGATGGTATCAACTATTAAAATGCTTAAAATACACTGGTAATGAGTTCAAAGTTGAGCAGGAAAATGACGACTAAAGCTGGAATGACATTTAACCACCAAATGTTGTGATGACTTGCAGTCAGTCATGTCCTTTACTTGTCTTTCAGGGTGCAGGGGCTGGAGAGTATCCCAACAGGTACTGGGCAGAAGAGGGTCCATCACAGGTTATCATGTTGATCATGTTCACACCCATTGTTAAAATAGTTGCTTGACTTAAATATGTTTAGAAAGGACGAGGTAATACACAGGATCACAGGGAGAAAACTCCACAACAAATAAACACATGTTGGAAAGAAAACAAGCGAGTAAAGGGTGAAAATAAATTATGTCAAATGTTAACTAGTTGGTTTGGTGAGGTGTAAAAAATAAAGGGTATCACTCCACTCAGACACAGTCATCTTTTACGTTAATTAGTATAAACTTGGTATATTAAAAAAATAATCATTTCGGTCCAAAAAAGGAGTCTTTCACAGTGATGGCTGTAGTTTCCTGAAGTCCTAGAAGTCTGATCCTCTAGGAGGAGTTTTAGTCTCTTACATGGAGACGTATACGCTGGTAAATCCATCACATCATGTGTGAAGCTTGATGTGTTTCTCAGTTTGTCCACAGTAAAAAAAAAAAAAAAAAAAAAAAAAAGCTGGGCTGAGCGCCGAGCTGTGCCGTTGTCAGGTAAGTGTGTTAGTGTCCTGTATCCAGGTCCCTCATGTACTCCTGGAGTGCCAACAGCCTGGCGTCGATCTCCGACAGCTCAGCACCTGTATCTAAGGAGCTCTCTGAGGTGGACACATAAAATGATGAGATGATGTGTGGTAAATAGCTTTTAAAAATCAATAGTAAGAATTTTATTGCAGCAAAAATGTAAAAGACTTGTATTACCTTTATCTTTCATTCGGTGAGTTGGCGTACTGCATAATGGCTTCCTGGTCAAAAGGCCTCCTCTAGACTAGAAACAGATAAATCACACATTAATAGGATAAGACTGGAGATATTCTGTATTTTTTTTATTCTCAACAAATCCCATAAAAACCCATCAATGAATGGATCTCACTAACAAGTAGTGTCTATGTAACCAGAGCTTGATTAAAACACATCAGTGAGCCAGATCGTCCTGAGTGACAAGTTCCTTGATCATGATGAACATTTGGTACTTAAACCAACCTAACGCTTTAAATACTCACTTGTATTAAATGTGTATTAATCTACAGATGAACACAGTTCTCAACAAATGTACTCCTCTTGGTCTTATTATGGGATTTGTCAACTGTAAGAAAAATTTTGTATAACCCCAATTTTATCCTTTAAATATACAAGCACACAGTGTACTTGATTTACATAGACCGGTCACACACAGATTCCTCAATACTGCCAAAGACGATCCACTGTTAGGCCGGCTTTACTTTTCCACTCTGAACATAACAACGGCTGCACATTGCCGCCCCAATTTGTCATTTTCGATAGCACGCCACATCGCGGCAGCGAAAGGGACGTGACACTAAAGACAACAGTGTGTGTAAGTTTTGTCTCGCTGGCTTAGCAGCGGGACAACTTTGGCCTCCAGTCCTCCAGTCTCCTTACCTTTAATAAAAAAAGGAAGGGGGGGGAAAAATGGAAAATTCCCCCCTTGAAAAGGGGGTTGTGAGGCTTTAATTACCTGGCTACTCACCACACTTGGTCCATTGTAAGTCTGTTTTCTTGCTCTGAAAACACAGAAAAACAGACATTGAAATAACCAGCAAAAACAACAGACTTCACGCCTAACTAGAGGTAAATCTCATCACCTGAACAGTGTTTTGGCCATTTCATCCATATCCACTAACGAGCTGTCAGAGGAGTTCCTGCTCCCTCTCCGCTCCACTGATAAACTCCTGCCTCTGCTGCCCGACCGGACCATCTGCGGATAGGCCTCTCTAGAGCGTGAACGTCCCCTCTCAGGGACAATGGGTGATGTCAGCATGTCCCTCCGTACCTTCCTCTGTCTGACACAGAAAACAGGGTTAAAGCTATTCTTCTGAGTAGATCAAATATCAGTGCTGTCCAAAAAAAAAAAAAAAAAAGTGGTGGAGACAAACTTTTTGAGATCTGCCTCTTTCTGTCTGCGCTGTCTGTCCTGGATGTAAGCAGTTGGGTCAAAGCGTTGACCCCGTGACCCTGTAAGATAGTACGTGGGAATATTAAGAAAATAAGTGCCAGAGATAACAAGCCAAATTACTGCAAATCGTGAAGAGAATCAGCACCAGTGGGAGAAGGTGACGGCCTAGGTATGCGAGCTCGTGGTCCCGAAGAGTCCGCTCTTCTTCCCCTTTCCTCTGACCTTTGCCCTCTGTCCTCCATCCTCTCTCTAGATCCTGAGCGTGCCCTGCCTGTCCCATACCCACACCTCCTCTCGCGGGAGAGAGAGCGATAGATTTCCCCATCAACTCTGCTGCCGTGACCGGATACAGGAGTCACTCTGCTGCAGACGCACAAAGAAGGTGTGCACAAAGTAGGTGTGCACAAAGTAGGTAAATATTCAAATTTAACATTTTTACTCCACACTGTAAGTGAATGAATGAAAGAGAGAGAAAGTAAAGATATAGTACATGCTTAGAATGTCTAACCCTCTCCGCAGCAGCGCCAGCTCACTGGTGAGACTCTTGACACGAACACGGAGAGCACGCTCTGATGCTTTCAGCTCCTCGAACTATCCGGGACAGGGAAAGAAAAATGTTAAAAAGTCACAAATAGGAATGCTAATTTTGAAAAAAAAAAAGTTTTTAACTAGTAACCGGCCCTCGTTAACCAATTATTAATTGTTGTTGGTGTGTCAGATGCAGCGTATGAACACAAAGGACAACTGAGTCCCCATTTCAACTGTCCGGGAGAGTTACTGTTGCAGCCACAGAGCTGTGCGTATTATCAGACACATGGATCCACTTTCCCAGCAAAAGTCCACCACCACCACATCATTTAGTTTAGCAGGTTGTCAGCTGTGTCTGTAATGATACTCTGTCAGCGTGGTGTAACTTGAGTGAGTTTCCGGCAGTCAGGCTGTGTGTGTTGCGGCAGTGAGTGTGGGGTTGTTTGTGGTGTTATAGCTGTGAACGCAACTGTAGCGGTGTGTGTACGGTTTATTTATGGGTGAATAAACGCTTAAATTCTTCTGCTCAAGCGAGCTCGAGACCAGAGCCAACTTCCTGTATCTGCAACTCTGGCTCAGACTCTCTTATGGTGGGCTGTTAAGGTGGACCAGCTTTTCTGCTTAAACTGCCGCTCCTCTGAGTTTTGCCCAGATTTTTAATTCATTAGTAATATTTCTTTTAACCGTAACTGATGGCGTTAATCAATTACAATTCTTAATGTCGGTTAACGGTTAATTATTAACATCCCTAGTCACAAAGGAAACACCATAAATCTTTTAGACTACTTTGAGAAGTAGAAGAGATCCACCTGCTCCATGAGGAGTCGCTGCTCCTGGCATCTCTTGCTCGCCGAACGTTGGCTTTTGGCCCTCTCCTTCACAAGCTGCTCCTCCAGCGTCCTCACCACGTCTCTGGCCCTCCAGTCCTCTCGTCCAGATGTGGAACCGCTTCCACTGACCTGCAGTCGCTCCAGAACCTTAGCCATGGCCTCCTTCTCTTCTTTCACCACAGCCAGCCTTGAAAACAGTAGGTGACATTAAAAAAAAAGGCCCCACATCTCTCATGTTATATCTCATATTGGTCACAGCATTGGAAATGAAATGCAACCTACTCTGCTCGTAGCCGCTGTATTTCTAGTTCTGCAGATTTGTTAATTCCATGAGAGGAGAGAGTGCTGAGTTCAGCCCTCAGAGCTCGGACTTCCTTCTGCAGGGCAGCCGGGTCAGGCTTACCCACATAGGGCAGTGGTAGGGGGTAATGTATCCTACAAGTACAAAATAGTCAGCAAATCTTGAGTTATTATTGATAAAATACTGAGCAACTAAATCTGTGGCATCACCAAACAAAATTATGTTTAATGAGTGACTAAATATACGTTGCCACAAAGATACAAACCTGTCAAACTCCACGGTGTATATGAGGATTAGGTATCTCTTGGCGGTGAGGACAGACGACTGCTGGTGGCCGCGAGGGCGACTAACCACTCCTGCTTTCCTGTTACGCAGCAGCTCCAGGTCAGCGTAGGTCAAAAGGTCAAGTGTAACAGAATCACTCATCTGCAGAAAAAAGCTCAAGTTAACTATATAACATTAGATATTAAACAAACTTCAGGTCCACCAAACTTATAAACTTAACTAAACTTATAAAAAGTATTAATGTTTTTATGATGGTGGCCTCAAGGGCTGCAACAAATTATTATTTTCTCAATTAACTGATTAGTTGTGTGGTCGATAAAACGCCAGAAAATTGTGAAAAATGTCAGTGTTTCCCAGAGCCCAGGATGACGTCCTCTAATGTCGTTTTGTCCACAATTTAAAGATATTCAGTTTACTGTCATAGCGGAGTAAAAAAACAAAAAAACAAAAAAAACATTTAATCTATTATCAAAATAGTTGGCGATTAATTAAATAGTTGACAGCCAATCAATTAATCGTCACCGCTCTAGTGCCCTCCTGATTTAGTATTTATTACTTTTTCATGCCTAACTCTTACATGTTTAGCAATAAAAATGTTAAAAATGTAATTTACAATCAGCATTTAAATACACAAACAATAATTATGTATTTTCCTAATGTGATATTCAAGTGTTTTTATATACAATTGTTATATATTTTTTTGTTTCACTGACTGTACAAATTTCACTATGTCCAAATTTCCAATTGTTTCTCTTATTTTCCTCCAGGCGCTCTTCTTTTGGCCCCTTCCTCAACATGACTGAAAGGCAGAGAGGGAATAAGACAGCTCTGGATAACTGAACATTTTTCACTCATGTGGAAACACTGAACTCGAATGAATGAGTCTCGCCTCAGCTCACACAGCCTCAAGCAAGTCTGTGTCTGTTCACATCTTTCTGGTGACTTTGCATGCATTTGTGCCACCTCTGTTTTTTTCCTCCATTCTATCCGAGTTCCCCTTTCATACACACCTTTCTAACAGCTGACTCCAACATGCTGCAGAAAATGGGGAACTGCTTGAAGTTGCCAGTTTTGCGTGTGAGGTCCTCAATGTCTTAAAAAAAAAAAGAGAATGCAATAGTGTGAGTGAGACTATTTGTGCCTGTGGTGACATTTAAACTGTAATATATGTATGCTACTTACATGCTGGATCAAAGTCCCCCCTCCACTGATCCGCTGTCATTGAGTCGGAGATTTCGACTATCAGCAAACCCTTATCCACCTCTATCTTCACAGAAAACTCCACACCTCGAAATACAATATCCTCCATCACCTCAGAGCCCTCCTCCATCCCTCTGGGTCTGTGTAGGAGAAATAAATTATTCTAATGAATTAGCAGCAGCTGGAATCAACTAACTCCTCTCAACTTCTGTATGGTTAGGGATTGCCATGTCATGGATCTACAAACATCTGATGCCAAGAACAAATCTAAAGCCTGATAACTCTGATTTTAAGTAAACTATTTTTCAGCATCTTGTAAAATCTGCAAAAAAAAAAATGTTAGGGCTCAATATTGGCACTTGTTTCCAGAGTCTGGTGGGGGTTCAGGATTCAGATCTCTGGCCTCCATGCAGAGTCCCAGATCAGATGAAGCCATTGAAATCATATCAAACCTCTTGACAACATCTGGACACATCTGTACCTGATTCCGTCGCTTAAAGATGTTAACAAGGGGAATCTAAATGTAGGCAACTGTATTCTGTTAAAATCAGTCAGATTAATACATGCAAAAGCCACATTATCAGTAAATCAAGTAGTGCTTACATCATGTGTATGTCCTGTTTTCTCTCACAGGATTGCTGTTGGAGAGTGTTATATTTGTACTTCATGTAGGTTATCTTTATGTCTAATATTCATAAACATTAAACATGGGGTATAGCCACTATAGAAAAGGCTAGATGTCTGTAATCTTGTACTTAGCTGTGGGTATACTTTCTCAGGTGTGAGCTAGCTATTAGCGTAGTTATTTTAAACATATCCCCCTGATACTTGTCTTTGTCTCCTATATCACCCATAGATTTCACCTGGCTCACCTCTCCCAGCCTGTCCTCACCAACACACACCGCGAGGGGCGGTAGCGAGCCGATTCAAAAGGTGTCATTTTTATTGGGGAAAAAGTTCTGGTTGGTTGGTCATATCATACATCGAGGACTCGGGAAATGTCTTAGGTCGTGTTTTACGAGGTAAGTTATTATTTGCGCCTCTTTTGTTGCGTTAAAATGGTGGCAGACTTCGCGTTTGACCCTCACTTTCGCCCGTGCGGAGTGAAAGCGACATGAAATCTGTGTTAACCTCACCTTTCACCGTGCTGGCAACATTACACACGCTGCTTGTTTGGCTAGTTCACAACTACGTTACGTCTGAGTGTCGCCGCTGTTAAATCGTTAAATGCAGGCTTCTGAACTAGCTACGTCTTCTACCTCTCTATCAATACATCAGCTAGCGAGCGCTCTGGTAACGTTAACTGTTAGCTAATGTTAGCTAGCACGGACATTATCGTTAGTTACCGCTGGGTCACGCAAGTTAGTTTACACGAGTGGCAGCTAGCTAACCAAGCTATCTGTATGGGAATCACACGACTAATGTCAATCACTGTGCGAATAAACGCCAAACAAAGACGTTACCTTTGGTCGCAGTAATGATCCGTAATGATGTTAGTTGTCAACACATAGCTAGTCGTGGGTTAAACATCACGCTGCGTTAGCTAGGCGAAGAGCATGGAGCAGCTAGCCGCTTGGTTTGTGGTGCAGTACAGTCCTAAAGCATTTGGAAGCCATCGGCACCGTGGAGACGGGAGCGGTTCAACAACCGGGAACCGTTAAACTCTTCTTCTTCACTTTGCTCTGCCTCCGCTGCTTCTTCCTCTGCTCAAACTATACGGAGGCTCGACGCCTCTCAGGCGTGTCGCTGCCCTCCACAGGTAGTGAACTGACACTACCGCCACACTGCTGCAAGACCAAGGCCTGTTGAAGGAGGATGGCTCATGCGACGTTAGTGCGTGGTGTAGTTGGGGTACAGCATATGCGCAGTAACATCTAGTCTGCACACGACCGCAGGTTCAATTACACTGCGCATGTGTCACACCCAAGACCATGACCTCACCTCCTTCCATAAGCCTTGTACAAGACCAAGCGATTATACTGAACATTAATATTACTACAATTATTAAATGTACAATATAGTAGCATTATAACAATCTAAGTGATCCATCGTTAACTGTACATAACAAAAAATGATATAAAGATACAGAAGTATCATTGTTGCTGTAAAATGGTAAATGTACTTTATATCACAAGTGCTCATGCAGAATATGGAGTATGTCTATATTATTAGATGTAATATAATATGATAATATATAATATAAAATGTAACATGCAATACAATACAAAATAATGTATATTGTTTGTAACTACGTAGAATTTAAGTATAAATACCTACATTGTAGTGTAGTTGTACTTACTGTCACTAATGCAAATGAAAACATCAGACATTTTAGGCATCAAATTTACATCTCCCATGATATGATATGATTTTAATTAATGCTAATGATATTATTATTGATAAGTAAGATACAAAAGCTACAGTTAATTCAAAACAGTACTGCTAAAGTAGTTTGTAATTTGTAATGATCTGATTAACAGAAAGAACTAGGGATGCACCGATCCAACTTTTTCAATCTCAATACCGATGCTTGGGCCTTTTGATTCGGCAAGTACTGAGTACCAATCTGATCAATCTTTAATTTATAAGCTGTGTGCTTCACTGTGTGGAAGTGACTGGGATCCTTCCATGGATGTATAAAGAGAACTGATACAGCGTTGGGCCCATTCATTGGCCCTATGCACAGTAGCATCCTCTTGGTCACACGGCTCGGTCAAGTAGTCACAACCAGAGCTGATCCCAGCTGGCACTGGCCGAAGGCGGGATACATCCTGGACAGGCTGACAGTCCATTGCAGGGCACATAGAGAAAGCCAACCATTCGTGCTCCCATTCACACCTATCTGCAATTTAGAGTCAATAGTTAACCTAATCCGCATGTCTTTCAACTGTGGGAGGAAGCCGGAGAACCTGGAGAAAACCCACGCTTACAGAGAACATGCAAACTCCACACAGAATCTTGGGCCTCGACTAAACCTGCGACCCTCTTGCTGTTAGGCAACAGTGCTAACCACTGCACCACCGTGCAGCCCCTCTGGCACCACATTTTCAACATAATTTCAGAACTTGAAACCAACATCCATGTTGACAAAACACCTGTGTGTTCAGCCTTCAGCTGTTTGCTTGAGTATTTAGTAGCAGTTTTGAGTGGAAAACAGGCTCTTCCTGTAAATGTTTGATGCATGTATTGCACAACCTTAGAGCCGACCCCACCCTCTCTTCGCTCAGTCTTGGTGAAGGTCTGTTTCCACGGTGACGTTGTTCACCCGTAAGGCAAAAAGTTGAGTGACTGAGTCTGAAGTCTGCTGCTTGTTTGTAACAGCGTAGAAGAACGCAGGCAGCAGAGGAGAGTGACCTGGAGTGTGTGTGTGCTAAAGAATGACTGACTGATTTTTGTTTTTGGCCTTTGCGTGCAGAACTCCGCATGGAAGAAACATAAAAGTTGTGGGACTTCATCTCTCCTCCCCATGACTCCCAGGAAACCTCAGCAGTGGCTGCAAGTGGTCGGACATGCAGGTTTGTTCACCTGGTTTCTTTCATTTTGTTTCTCAGCGGGTTTAATTTAGTTTAGAAAATATCAACAATGTAAGTGATGAAACAAATATGGTTAGTCTTCTTTTCCTCGCTTGTCTTCACAGGGAGCTTTCATGTTGGCGATTATGGCACACTGCTGAAGAGGTTTTGTGAGGGGGAGCAGCAATGCTACCTCAGGCTGATGGAGGACTCTTTGAGACCCTTTGTTCCAGCATACCACGGTGTGGTGCAGCGAGACGAGCAGGATTACAACATGATGGATAACTTGCTGACCCACTTCAACTCACCTGCCATCATGGACTGCAAGATGGGGAGCCGGTAGGTTTTAACAGGGCAATTTTTGTCAATGACAGTTTTATTTCAGGCAAAAGTGAAGGAGACATATAGTACAGCGCTTATTCTCAAAAAAGTCTAATAGATTTTGATATATCCTAAATATCAACATATTAGTTATATACAATATATTAGTGGTTGAAATACAATATTATAGAACTCCCCTCTCTCTCCCCCTTTTCAGTACTGTACTGTTAAATAAAGACCAAAAAAACATGATTATTAAAAAAAATGTATTACACAGTGTTGTTGAGTACTCGATTCTGATTGGTTAATCAAGGCGTCCTGCAGTCTGTTATGTCTTTATATTAGATCATCGCTATGGGCGCAGTTCTTATGTCAAACTCCGGCGGACTGTGTACATGTCAAATTATTGATTTCTTAAGTAAGTAGCCGTGTCATAAGCAAGATAATGTATAGCTAGTGGGTCATTGTTGTGAAAGAAACCATGGGGGTCCTTACACAACTATGACTGGCTTGCTGTACATTATCCCTTACTTAGTTGCAGTTGTCAAACATAGAAAAAAATATTTTCATGGAGAAAAATAGATTATTTCTAAATACTTAACAAATTAGCATCTGTTACTCTTAAATTATACCATTGTGTCTTATGTTAAAGCGATATGGTCCTCTTTGAAGTATTCATCTGTCTTTTAGGTTGGATCATTTTTAAAATCTAGTGTACTCTTGCTAGTTTCTTAGCATTACCGTCTCTACCTTTAATAAGCTCCAGTCACAGTAACAGTGAGGCACTGTCTATCACAGCACATACCTCGAGGCTGAGCTGCTGGTGGCTAGAGAGCGGCCCCAGCCTCGAAAAGACATGTATGAGAAGATGGTGGCTGTGGACCCAGAGGCTCCAACGGTCCAGGAACGAGCCCAGCAGGCAGTACTGAAAACCAGGTACATGCAGTGGAGGGAGTCGCTGAGCTCCACAGCATCTCTTGGTTTCCGCATCGAAGGATTCAGGGTAAGCCCCAATGTCCATCAAAGGTGGTTGTGTCAGCTCACTGATTCATCTTGATGTATAGGGAATAAATTAGGCTAGATTGACAGTCTTTGAAAAGTACAGTATGTTTTTTGTAGCAGTAAATGTCTATCTTTATAGTTTCATAGCTTCAAAGTTTGCATTATAGTAATGTAACCTGTACGTTTCCTTTGCAGAAGTCAAATGAAGAATGTAACACAAACTTCAAAAGGACCAAAAGCAGAGAGCAAGTGATGGAAGCACTGGACAACTTTGTTGAGTCCAATACACACATTGTGGTGAGTGTGACCATGTCTGACTTTCGTTTACACATACGTTTGTTTTCCTCTCCTCTCTTGTAAATCTTGTGACTTTCCCTTCAGTGGGGTTACCTGAGACAGTTGAAACAACTGCGGCAGGTCTTGGAGGCGTCGGAGTTCTTCAGAACACATGAGGTTAGACTCCAGGATTTTAGAAATGTAAAGGAAAGCACCACCATCCAAAAGAGTTATGTTGGAAATCTAACGGCTGTATCCCTGCAGGTCGTGGGCAGTTCTTTACTGTTTCTACATGACTGGACAGGCAGAACAGGGGTGTGGATGATTGATTTTGGAAAGACAGCAGCTTTGCCAGCACACCTCACCTTGGACCACCGCACCCCCTGGGTAGAGGGCAATCGAGAAGATGGCTACCTGTGGGGTCTGGATAACCTCATTGATATAATGGCCAACATGCTCCCACGGACCTGAATGCCTCCTAAACATGTAAATTTACTCTTAATCCTTTCTTCGCCACTCATACGTGAGTGACTGCAGATGCACTGGCATCTGAAAAGGTTGTGTCGTCAGAATTGTGGGAATTAACTGTATTGGAAAATACAGTATGAGGGTGAGGAAAAAGAAATATTAGAAAAGTAAATGTCCAAGAATAGACTTTTTTCAGCAAATTAGGCCCACAACATTGATCAAAAGGTCATTGCTGATCTGTGGAATCTCCTTAGTCTTGTAAAGTCTGACCACTTAATAGACCTACAGTCGCCTGTACTGCACTGCCACTAACACTGAGCTCACCCTGTGAGAGCCAAACACATCCTCAGTTTCCAGCAGGAAATGCCGTTCCTACTGTCTTGAGATGACACTGTTCATTATATCAGGAAAAACACGGCACAAGCAATTATAAGCCAAATATACGGCTGCCCCCTCTGACTTAAGATGATCAGCAGTTTAAATGTCACACTGTGTCATTAAAATGGTGCTAAAACTAAAAAAAAGTGGACTTTGGAATTTGTTTGCCTCACAATTATCATTATTAGTTTTCACACATTCGATTGTGAAATAATTTCACCATTTATGTATTGGAGTTAGGATTATATTCCTCCATTAAAGGAACAGTGTGTAACAATTAGAGTTATATATTGGCAGAAAAGGAATATAATATTAGCTGCACGTGGTCGCAGGTTTGAATCTGGCTTGGGGGCCCGTCTGTGTGGAGTTTGCCTGTTCTCCCCATGTTTGTGTGGGTTTTCTCCAGGTACTCCGGCTTCCTCCCACTGTTTAGGTTAATTGATGACTCTAAATTGCCCGTAGGTGTGGATGTGAGTGTGAATGGTTGTCTGTCTATATCTGTTGTCTGTCTCTATGTGCCCTGCGATGGACTGGCGACCTGTCCAGGGTGAACCCCGCCTTCGCCCAATGCCAGCTGGGATCGGCTCCAGCCCCCCGTGACCCCTAACGGGATAAGCGGTTGAAGATGGATGGATGGATGGAATATAATATTAATGAGTATGTTTTGGAGACCAAGAATAGATAGGGTGTTCATTGTGGTCCAGCAAGATTAGACCTTTGCACATAGGGATTTATGGTTGTGGGGTTAATGTTTGATTTCTACATTAAATTTTCTATTATTATCAGTCTTGTCCTTTTAATTAGGGGATAAAAATCTGGCAAATGTTTTTAGCCATGCTTGCAGCGTTAATGCATGTAAACATGTTCTAGTATAAACCCAGCATACAAGTATGCTCATGAAAATCAGCATAATAGGTCCTCTTTAACATGGTAAACTAATATGATGAAAATGGTGAACATTATACCATCTGAACATCAAAATATTAGCATTGTGGCATTTGCATTTAGCCTGAAACACAGATGTTGCCTACAAATAGCCTCACGGGGCTGCTAGCATGACTGTAGACACTTCATATTTTTCATCTACAAGTCAAATTTAAGGCCCGAAGGCAGCAATAGAAGATAAACGTTATTTTATGGATTGTTTATCAGCACAATGATAAATAATAATACAATATCTTACTCTTATACTCTTACTTAACTGGCCAAATTTAATGATCATTTTTGTCCCAAGGAGTGTTTAAAGTTTGAATGAACTCTCCTAATAGCCTTACTGTGACTGACACCTTGACAGGAGCTCTCAGGTTTAAATTTGCATCTTTTTGTCTCAGTAGTAGCTATTGGTCTTGATGACTCACGAAAACCAGATGTTTTACTCCTCATTCGAGGCATGACGGTTGATGGCATTTGATGTTTTTACTGTTTTGGATAATTGAAAACATCAAGCTTGGGGAATGTAATTCATGCTTTTCTGCCTTGCAAATTTACTTGAGACAGCTGAGGTATTAACAACACTGTTTATTAACATGCACTGTCCCAAAATAAACCAATAAGTGGATAAGTAAAGTAATGAATATTTATATTTTAGTAAACTGCGTATTTAGATTAGATTAGGTTGCGAGTACTTAAGAAGGGGAAAATCAAATTGTATAATACATTGTTAATTTGTACGTCATGTTTAAATCCTGTTGCGTATTAATATACAGCACAATATATTCTGTGCGTTACATAAAGCACAGAATGAAGCCCATTGTCTAAAAACCTCTTTACAAACTAATTCTATATGCTATTACTTAGTTTTTGGTTGTTGTTAAATCCATTGTACAGTGATTTGGTTGAGAAAGTAATACACTGATGGATTCATGCAGTTATCAGCACTTACTGTTGTACATACAGTCATTAATTATCATCTAAAAGAGATAGATAGATAGATAGATAGATACTAGATAGGTACTAATCAAACTCTAAAGTTCAACACCTGATGCAGGGCTGACTGGTGAGATGAAGGCAGATGTGCCCTCTGTCTTCCACACCTGTCGGCTTCTGTCACTCAGCCATCAGACGGCAGGCGGAGGGAACCCCTGCCCTCGCCGGCAGCACCAGACGAGATTAAAGGGATGAGCAGACAGAGAAACTGGAAGTCATGCTCAACAAATCCTCCCACACAGTCTGCAGCAACAACAAAAAACCCTCTGAGAAGGGCTGGAAGCTGCACGGTACAACCTGCTGGCAACTGAGACCCACAAACCCCACTGGAGCAGCTTTGAGCTGAGTGCCTTGCACAGGGATCCCACAGTGGTGGTAAAGATAGAGGGGCGAGCTCTGCTCTTATATTTCGCCTACTTTAATGCATCCTGCTGATCTGGCGAGCTTCTAGTCACATGACACTTGTCTAATGTTTAGGCCACTGCTAAACATTAACTTCAGTAGCGGGGAGAATTGAGGTACAAATCAGGAGTCAAAACTCGTCCACGCTGGGTATATACAGTTGAGTATATGTTTATATGGTATATAAAGCAAGCCTTGTGCTACTTGTAGCTCTTAAAGATGAAGTGTAAATTGAGGTGTGATGAAGGCTTGAAATAGAGGAGTCGTGTTTTCAAAATGAAGAGATGACTGCACCAATCAGGGTGAGCTCAAAGACAGAGGGGGTGGGCAGGGGATGATGATGTCACTGTGTGACAGATGAAACATCACACAGCCTCTCAGATCGCACAAAAAAACTCAAGAGGCTTCCTCTCGCTGGTCATTGTTCAGCAGATCCATGGAGCGAGCACATCAGACCGGCGGCGCTTAGGAGACGGACGCTGCTGTCAACGAGACCAGGTACTATGTGTGTGTTTTTTTTAATTTTATTTTTTATTTAAACTTTAAGTACTTGATCTATGAGTGGATTAAATATCATCAACTGCTACTGATAAAATGTTTACATGACTTTAGTGTTTTCTTATATATATCTGGTTTTCAGTCTGATATTTGTGGTTGAAATAATTTTTTATTATTAAATATACAATGTAAATATTTACACTGTAGTTACTAATACATATTTTTTTGCTTTCTTACAGGATATATTCTCCTCAGATGCATAATTTTCCTCTTAAACGATTAAAGCAGCAGAGTAACCTACTGCAAGAGATGTACAGACTTTTTGCAGCAATTTTAGAGCCAAATGCATTGCTGTATTTGTAAACCAAAAGTGCTATATATAGCCAGTGCATGTGTGTTGTGTGGTGGGTAATGCATGTGACGCATACTGCGAGTGTGTGACTTGGCAGCACTGGCGAAGGCGGTGTATGCTGTTGCAGTGGTGTATCTGTGCTGCTGCTGTGCTCATGGCCCAGAGGAGGGCTGCTGGCGGCTGCTGCTGCTGCCCCAGGGCGCCCATGAATGAAGACAACGCTCGTTTCTGCCTGCTGGCCGGTCTCATCCTGCTCTACTTGTTGTGTGGGGCGGCTATCTTCTCGGCCCTGGAGCACCCCTTTGAGCTGCGTGCCCGCCGCCTCTGGAAGCAGCAGCTGGACAACTTCACCCAGAGATACAGGGTCAACCTGGGCGCCCTGCACACTCTGCTGCGGCAGTACGAGGAGGCAAACGGAGCTGGGATCAGAGTCGACACGCTGAGGCCCCGCTGGGACTTTTCTGGAGCTTTCTACTTTGTGGGCACAGTGGTCTCCACTATTGGTAAGCCTTGAAGTTTTTTTTGTCTTTTTGAGATGCTATATTCTTAGATTATCCTTATGCAATACCAACTCCAAAATGGTTAACTTTGACCTTTAACCTTTTATTCTGTGTGGTCCTCTCCAGGCTTTGGCATGACTACACCGGCGACCATAGCTGGAAAGATATTCTTAATCTTCTATGGTCTCATCGGCTGCGCTGCCACCATCCTCTTCTTTAACCTCTTCCTGGAGAGAATCATCACAATGCTAGCTTACATCATGCGCTGGTGTCATGAACGTCGGCTAAGGTGCGCTGGAGTTGGGGTGGTGTCGAGCAGGGAGGAGTCGTCCAGAGAGGAGGACAGCCTGGAAGGTTGGAAACCATCAGTCTATTATGTGATGCTGATTCTGGGTGTGGCGTCACTGGTGATTGCGTGCAGTGCCTCCACCCTGTACAGCTCCATGGAGAACTGGAGCTACGTGGACTCCCTCTACTTCTGTTTTGTGGCCTTCAGCACCATCGGCTTTGGGGACCTGGTGAGCAGTCAGAGGCAGCATTATGAGTCTCAGGAGGCCTACCGCCTAGGGAACTGCCTCTTCATCTTAATGGGGGTGTGTTGTATTTACTCACTCTTCAATGTCATTTCCATTATCATCAAGCAAACTCTAACCTGGATCGTGGGTAAGCTGGTTTGCTCGGGGCGGCATCGGCCCTGCTCCTGCTCTAGACCTGGCTGCCGTTGGCTCTGCTGCCCCTGCCTCCAGAAAAAAAATCACAACCGCCTACGCCCACCTGCACACCTCAGACGAAAGCGCTTAAAACGCAACACTGTGCAGCCCATGTCATCCCACTGCCCTGCAGGGAGACACCGCTACAGGGACGGCTCGGTGGAGACGGTGTGTGACAGTGAGACGGATGCAGGCGCAGTGGCTGATGGGATGTATGTGGGTCGTCGTCTGTCGGGGGAGATGATCTCTGTCAATGAGTTTATGGTGTCCAACAAGGTGTCTCTGGCACTGCTGCAGAAGCAGCTGAGCGAAACAGCTCACCAGGGTCCACGGCAGAGCCACCAAAATGGATTCTCTGGTGGTGTGGGGGCCTTGGCCATTATGAATAACCGCCTACAGGAAACCAGTGTGGATAGGTAGCACCACTGAGATGTCATTCTTGAATGCATTGTTTTGGCTTTATACTGAAGCCCTCATCCAACCTATGTCCTTACAGAGTGATTTAGAGAAAGTCAATCATTAATCCTCATTCTCCTGTGTGGAGAGAGACAGCTAAAGCAAAAACGAACACAGTTTAAAGAATTCAACATCACTGTGAGGAGGGGTCTGATGTCCTGAAGTGATTGGCTCATTCAAAAGCAATCAGATGAAAGAAGCAGCGAAGGACCACTTAAAGGGAACTGTTGATTTAAGAGTGCTGCACATGTCCCCTGCGTTCCTCTGTAAATGTAGTTGTATGTGAGGTAGCATACGTGAACATGCAGAATATACATCTACAGTCTCCTCCTAGATAACTAGCTGCAACTATAAAACATTTGAAATGTTATTTGTATTTAAACAGAGCTTCTCAAACGCACTGCAGCAGCTCACGAGCACCGTGGAAGAGACATTTTAATTTGTTGATTGCTCACAAGTCGCCCATCTTGTTTCATCAATGCATGTCATTGAAATTCATAGTAATCACGAAAGAGCGCTGAGATCCAGGGTTTTCAGTAGAGCACATCTAATCAAACGTGGCCTGTGGAGGACGTCCTTATGTCACTAAGTGCTGGACAGATAGTCGCAGGATCACATCATCACAGCAGAGAGCATGATTCAGGCTCTCCTTGGCCAGCTGGAGGAGATCCTTTACTATGCAAGAAACCCCAATTTAATCCATTCTGTGCCGTTCTATATCATCGGGCTTGGGATGATGAGTTCGAGGAGAAAAGCTTCCTCCTTGGAGACAAAATCATCCATTTTCATCCAGTAGTCACGCTTGATGAATTGTCTTCACTGTAATTTCAAAACAATGAGAGAAATAATTATTTAGTGAGGTTATTGTGAGTAAAAATACTGCAAGTCGTCAATTAAATATTCTTTATTTAGGTTTAAAACAATCATGACTCTTAATATGTAATGTCTACACTCAGACAATCACTCACTGAAATAATATAACACTGCAGTACACGACGTGGCTAAAATGACCCATCCTGAAACTGACCCGTTCTGATGCTGTTTGTTTTTATCTTTACTATATAAAAGATGAATAAGGCAGCACAGTACACATCATCAGACTTATGGAAAAAACACATTTCACATACACTGTATTGAAGAAAATGTAATACGGTTACTACATTGAAAGAATTACAAAACGTGTAGGTGTAGATCTTATTCATGTAAAATAGATTTTGATCTGTCAATAAATAATGATTTTAGGGTATTTGGCCAGTTTTGGAATACTTTGGTCAAACCACAACATGCTGTAGAGCTCTTCTGATAATAATCTATTAAATTATTTTACCAAATAACTCCTAACACATATAACCCCACTGCAGTCAAGTGGGTCTTATTCTATATGTTTAAAATAAACACAAAATCATAGATGTAAACATCTCTTCTAAAAGAGCTTAAATGTATGTAAAATGTGTGAAATGTATTTTTTCTTGACTAAGATTTATTTAGATTTATTTAGAAGAATTAAACATTTAATTAGTATTTATTTGCCTGTCACTTTCGGCCGTGAGGGAAAACGATAAATTTGTGCATTCCCATCAGCTGTTAGCACTATTAGCACTCCCTGTTGATGCAAATGGATATACATTAGCTGCACGCTAGCTTTTGGCTAGCACTAACACATTTTCCCTTCATTTTACTATATCTATTCTTTAAACATTATCTTTAAAATACAACTCTACACACATATACTCATGTTCTGTATTTTATCCAATGAAAACGTGCAATTTCACAGCTGGTTGTTATTCAGTTTTACAGACAGTTATTTGAATTCATCATCTGTATCTTCTGTTCACTGAATATGAGGCAGAGGTTTGTTGCTGGGTCAGTGTCTCTGAGTAAGTCTTACAAAATGTCCTTGTATAAATATAAAATGTATCAGGCTTTATTAGATCAATTTTTGCATTGTACTTGTTATGACAAGATGCTGCTTGCTAGTATGATGTAAACAAACACTCCTGTCTGTTCATCATTTCCCTTTTTGTCAAAGTGCACACATGAAGAAAACAGTTTTAATATTGACATTAATTACAGTCCCTCCATGGATCTGAGGAAACCAGCTTCTCAGGAGCCTCCCAGACCCTGGACAGACAGGTAATGGAGAAAATGATGGTGAATCTACTGGGCATAGTGAAGGAAATATCTCTTAAAATGGTTAGACTGGGACAGATGTGAGGTTTGTACTCACATTTGGTAGAGTGGGCTTGTGAGTCTCTCTTTGTTGGTAATAAGCAGAAATAATGCAGTTCCTTCTGCAACGCACATAAATGACAGTGTCTTTTCAATACAGGACACACACACACACACACACACACACACACACACACACACACACACACACACACACACACACACACACACACACACACACACACACAGCCATGTGCTTCTCTCTTTGTGAGGACACTCATTGACGTAATGCATTCCCTAGCCCTTTACCCTAACCTTAGCCATCACATCTAAATGCCTGACTCCAACCCTAACCCTAACCCTAACCTAATCCTAATTCTAACCTGGACCTTAAAACCAAGTTTGAACTCTCAAAGGCCTTTGAAGGTCTGTCCGAAGGTGAGGACCAGCCAAAATGTCCTCCCTTTGCAAAATGTCCTCACTCTGAAGGTCTTAATTGAATTGGTCCTCACGAAGACAGCTGTACAAGGACACACATTCAGGGTCTCTTACTTGCTCTGTATGCCTCCACCTGGTGGTAATCCAGGGATGACAGTGGATGCGAGGACTGTGAGGACAGACAGCAGGTCAGGCTCCTCCCCTCTGGCGCACAGGTCATCATAAATCTCTGTTGGATTTTAAAACATAAGCAAAGTTTCAGGCTGTTATTTAATTTTACACGCAGCTTAAAGGATAAGATATACTTTTAATATTGTCAACAAACTGTCAACCATGAAAAGTCCAAAACCAATAATGTTTTAGTCTGTCTCTCAACAGTTTCAGCCCAAGTGCTACAGGAATGAGTCCTAAAACCTGGAGATGAGTTTGCATTTTAGCGCTTCTGGTTCCCACGTATGGAAGTCGGTGGGCGTTTTGAATGGGTTTTTAGTTAGATGATTTTTGTTAGATCTGTGGTTAACACAAGCTGAAGAGATTTAATGTTTTGTTCTATGATATAAAATGCATCACTGTATATTACGCTTATTAACTTTATAGCCTTTATATGTCTTTAAAAAGGTAGTTGCTGACAAGTGGCTATATGAGATGCCTAAACGTCTTCATGCCGACATGTTTATAGTCTACAAGTCTCTGAAAGCTCAGAGTTTACAACTTGTGACGTGATGTTGTGAGCAATGCTGGAGCCCATGGAAGTTCATTTTTGGGTGCATAATTAGTTAATATTGTCCAGTATATTGTATTTTCTGTTATATATTGCATTTCTTGGTCATTTTATAATATGTCTGAGGAAAATGTTAATGTTCACAACGACCTCATCTTTCTCCTCTGTCATTATGTCTTTGCATTTCCTTCAGTATGTTACCCACTTGCTAGCTTAAATTGTAAGCCTCTGTGTTGTCGAGACTTGGACAGTAACATTAATATTATATTGCTTAGCAGTGTCGTTCTTAACTACTTGAACGGCACGCATATCATGAACACGACTTCCCATCCCGCAAACATGCTAAACACGACCCCATTTGAAGGCACCATGAATTGGGCTCTGGCTGCATAGACAGCTCCTGGTATTGTTAGTAGGATCAATTCATTGTTGATTTTGGTCTTTTCATCTGATTTGCCGTCAACAAGAAATATTTGGACTTGAAATGGAGAACTGGTAAAAGAGAGGTATTGATTTGCGCTAGAATAACGCAAAGGTGTGCAGTCCCCCCAAAGCTGTCTGTCCTCATAAACCAGGACAAGCACAGAGGAGTTTCATCTTGGTGTGCTTGAACTTAAGAAAACAGAAAAGTGTCAGGATTTCAACATCAAACCATGACATAAACAAGTGCCTAACATGACCTACAGTGCGCATCATCACCACACACCTGCCACTTTGGACTCCAGCAGGTCCTCCAGCTCGGCCTCCTGGTGTAATGCCTCTGCTGACAGCTGGGGGGCTCCAGGGAAGCACAGCAGGATGATGCTGATGTTGTCCAGGCTGCCCTGTGGAGCAAAGAGGCCTCAGCAGAGGTGAGTAATGATGGCTGACCTTACAAATGTCAACATATGAAACATTACTACATCCCGGGTGAGCTTTAGTTTCAGAGATAGATCATTTTCACCTCAAAGTCACCCCACAGGTTTGGTGGAGCAGGGAAATGCAAATGGAGCGTGGAAGAAGCTGTGACATTTTGAGGTCGTTGTGCGTAACCGAGCTGAAGCCCTGTTACGTAACGGAGTGACATGATGGGCATGACGGCCAAACAGGGCGCAGCATGGATGTTAGCATGTGCACATGTGGCCCATGTTTATCCAGATGTGTTTCTTTGACACTTAAGAAAATACAAGAACTCAGTTTCTTGATTGCCCTGAGGTTCTGTGAACCCTGGTTTTAATAGGGGATTAGTATAGAGCCAATTTGTTCCTACTAAGGTTGAAGATATGCATCAATGAAATTATGGACACAACATAACACTGATCTAATTTCCTTAGTCTTAGTACAGATTAGTTATTGCAGCTTTAACATGAGCGGAGCTGACTGTATTGGAATAATTTTGTCCCTCATTGGTTTAACATTATTCTTAATGTGTACAGATATAACACTGAGTGAGAGTGGCTGAAATTAGACCTCATAGGAACCTCATCTAAGCTGTTCTGACACCCCTGCAGGCTATTTTAAAGTGGTCTGTCACATTATTGTACAGCACTTTCAACAGAAGCCACAATGTAAATGAGACTGAGCCCAATCTGTAGCGGAAATCAGAAGTTACTATAATCAATATTTTTATATTAACAATGAAACACGTGACAACAATGTGAACGCGGTCGCTCATAGTGACAAACTTACAGAGAATTATCACCTGATTTTGCTGGTAACCTCACCTATACAGAGCATGTTAGCATCTTTCAGCTCATTGTTTTGCTCTTCGGCATTTAATTTTACTGTTTTGGTTCTTTCTCATCGCTCTCATCTGTATTATTTTACCTGCTCAGTACCAAACGGCTGACAGACAAAGTTAGCAACTTGCTAGTGAAGAAAGTTGACCACTAGCTAGAGTCAGATGACTTACATTGAGTGGCAAGAAATGTGACTCCACATTAATGTTTCTCCTCATGTGTTGATGAGTAAATAAGCAGCTGCTTGTCTTTTTGATGTTGCTTCACAGGTTTCACCAATTCAAACTTCAACCAGAAGATTTTGTCAGTTTCTTGGTGTGTGTGCTATTAATCAAATAGAAACTGTGCCCGAGTTACCTTCCTAAAGCTGAGCTCTTTTCTCAAACTTGAATGACCCCAGCAGCTTTCAGATCAAGCCAAACCAACTCAACACAGTCACAGTTTAAGGGATTATGTTATTACATAAAATCCGCTGCCCACTAAAAATGATGTAATGCAGTTTTACATTGAAATAATTTTATAATCAGTTAAAATGATTTGTCATTCAACTTGCTGAACATGTATTAAAAGGACTAAGGTAACATGAATACTGATTTTAGGCCGCAGGTTCTGACCTTATAGAGGCAGAGGTCAATGACTTGGATGCAGACGTCCCTCAGGTCTGTGCAGACTTGCAGCCGGTTATGGATGAAGGCGCATAGCTCCTCGTTGCTAATGGTGTCCCACACCCCGTCACAGGCAAGCACCAGGAACTCATCTGCCGGTGAGCGCTCAACCACACACACCTCTGGCTCTGGCGATACCATCTGCTGGGTGGCCGTCCGGTTCTCTGCTCCCTTGTAGCTGAAGTCCCCCAGAGCACGGGACACTGCCAGGGAGCCGTTGATCCGCTGGATGGACACAGAGCCGCCTGCGCTCTCAATGCGCTCTTTCTCCAGAGGGCTATAGGGTTTGTGGTCCTCAGTGGAGAAGCAGACCTGGCCAGACCGGCAGAGCATGGCCCTTGAGTCACCACAGTTGGCAAAGTAGATGTAATATGGCGAGATGAGAGAGGCAACCACAGTGGTACCACCTCTCTCCCAGCCTTCTCGACGGGCCACAGAGTGCAGGTGCTTGTCTGTTTGCAGGAAGCCCTCGATGATGGCTCCTTTCACCCTTTCAGGGTCGTCCTCTGGTCTCATCCCACCTGTGTGCACAAACAGTTAAAATGTAGGAATACTTTACTGAATCAAGCATCCCATAAAAACACTTCATTACATAAAAGTAGGATAGATATTTGCAGAATGCAGTGAGAAATGATAACAGGGAAAAATCATCTAGTTTCACTGTAAAAGGAGCCTTTTCTCCAGCATATAAACTGTTTCAAGATCAGACTGATCAGACACATCTTAAATACAGGTGAGTATCGTTACAATTATAAAAGACAACAACACTCCACACCACTGATGAAATACTATATATTTATTTATGCATATCTTTCACCTGTGGCCAGGATCTGACCCAGAAGGTGTTGGGAGCAGTACTGTGCCACCGTGCTGCCTGCATGACCATCGAACACGGCGAAGAAGCTCCAGTCGGCCAGCTCTCCACCCAGCTGTGGCACACAGTTGTGGAAGTCCTCCATGTTGGCCCTCCAGCCCTGCATGCTTCCCAGGGCATAGGTGAGGCCCCAGCGGGCGCAGCCCTCCTCAGTCAGCTTGTCCAGGACCGGCCGGTCCAGGTAGGGGCTGGGGATGACCTCCTCTCTCTCCCCATCGCCCGGCTGCTCTCCCTCTGCTGCTCCTCCACGGCCCCCTTTGAAGAAAGAGCTGACCCTCTTCTCCGTCTCTTTCACCAGCTGCCGCATGAACGCAGGCATCTCCACGCTGCCCTTCCTGGCTGTCCGCATGGCTCTCATGCACAGCCAATGTGAGTGGAATCTTCGTTTATCCCTGCCTCGGTGTTTGTGGCCGGGATGGAGGGCTGAGCTGGGCCTGGTGCTGGGCCTGTGCAGTGTCTGCGTAGCCCTGCTGCTCCAGGGCTCAGAGCATGGCTGCCTGAGCTGATGGATGTTCTCAGTGCTGGCTGCTCACCCCCCTCTCCCTGCTCATCTCCTTCCTCTCCTCTCTCCTCTCTGGAGACCTCAGTGATCAGTGCTCGCTCCTCCACTCATCCTTCCTTTCCTCCTTGTTTTGGTCTCTCCTCTGCGATGATATGATTTCACCCCCTTTCTCGCTCTTTCACCAGCTCTTCCCTTGTTATTTTCCCTGCCTCCACTGTGATTGGCTGGCTATTTGTGTGCACCAATCCCTGCTTGCTTGCATCGCCACTGTGATGTTTGAGCTCACCCTCTCTGACCGTCTTCCTTTCTGCAGCTCTGCCCCTCCCACAGGTTTGGTAATCTCACGGTTTGATCGGTTGGGATTATGGGCTGCCACTGGATTACAGGGCTGTCGGCCATTTAGCACGCAGTGCGTTACTGCTGGTGAAATAGGAGACACGGGAGAAACGAGGTTTACTTTCATTGTGCATAGAGAAAGTCCCTTTAAACTGATATTTTACTTGTATACATTAAACACGGTGACAGTGCATGTGCTCCTCTGCAGGGATTCATGTCTGATCATCCACCAATTAAAAAAAGAAATCAGAGCCACATTATTATATTTTTCAATTCTGAGTCAGATTGGACTCAGGGTTGGATTGTTTTTATATTTACATCGTCTATGTAATAATATGTAATAATGTAATAATAGTTTGTTGTAGTGACCCTGGATATCCTATGTGCAAACTTGGATTATGTTTGTATTATTTTATCTTTTATTTATTATTAAAATTGACTGATATTATTTAGGACAACGTGAAGGATTTGAACTGAAACTTTCTGTCATAAATTTTTGTAAATGATCTAGCTCTGTTCTCACTTGCATAAATTTAACTTTAACTTAATGTGGCAATAAGACAAAATCTGCTATAGGCAAGATGTGGTTATTAATCATAACTCTCTAAAATAAAATGGCAAAAAAACAATAATATTACAATACTAATTTGTATTGTATTTCCCGAAATTTCCCGCCGGGGATTAATAAAGGTTCATCTTATCTTATCTTATCTTATCTTATTTTATTTTTTGTATTTTGTATTTTTGTATTTTTTAGGGATAAAGATGCATGTCTTAACTGTTTATATTATTTAGAAGAAGCAGAAAAGAGATTTTGTTTTTGCATGATTATGCGTGTCACCTCAACACGACTTACAGCTGTTTTGTTTGGCACCGTTACCCCAAATAACTGCTTAAATCCGTGGAGTTAGCCAGGATGACATCGCCGCGCTCTGTAATTCTCCACATACTTTGATTTTGTGGCTGACACTTTGCCAGTTGTGCTTCTTTGACCAGGCACGAGAGGATGCAGAAACTGTTTTAAGCACTGAATTGAACTCACTAGTCATGGTGGTGTAAAAGCAGCTTTTCACAGAGCTACACACAAAAGGACCAAACCTCTGAGATTGTGCATGCGTCATAAACCCAGGAGATACCTGTACGTGGTACGTTCCTACACCTGCAAAATGTGTTATTTTACAGGGCTAGAATGATCAGATTAACTTTATTCACAGCTGTAAAATGAGTTGTTCGGCAGCCGTACATCATAATGAAGGAAAATAATGTTTTGGAGGAATTTCAGCAAACCAACGTGAAGGATATGCTGTAACATAAAAAATAATATCCTCCACAGTAGTCTGTAACATACAGTATCTATTGTACCTGTAATTATAATCTGGATATTGCTGTAACATTGGCTTACAGTAGACCTGCAATATGGGAATATCTGCTTCTAAGATGGGTTTAACGGTGTGTGTCTGTGTTGAGTTTGCATGTTCTCCCTGTGGTAGTGTGGGTTTTCTCCGGATTC
This sequence comes from Pterois miles, assembly GCA_947000775.1. Taxonomy (NCBI): domain Eukaryota; kingdom Metazoa; phylum Chordata; class Actinopteri; order Perciformes; family Scorpaenidae; genus Pterois; species Pterois miles. Next base: position 16,814,163 of record CAMQGK010000052.1, read on the forward strand.
TCCTGTTTCTTCCCACAATCCAAAGACATGCAGGTTAATTGTTGACTCTAAATTGACCACAAGTATGAACGTGGGTGTGAATGGTTGTCTGTCTCTATGTGTCAGCCCTGACAGTCTGGTGACCTGTCCAGGGTGTACCCCGTCTTTGACCAGTGTCAGCTGGGATCGGTTCCAGCCCCCCTGCGACCCCGAATGGGATAAGCAGTTATAGATAACTGATGCTTCTAAGCTTGCTAAAAGCAAATCAGAGCAAGAATCAGAATCTTAAAGCTGAAGTAGGTGAGATTGGAACAAATTATTGATTGAAATGATTAAAGAAGTTATTCATACGACTTATTTGTACGACTACTATGACTTTTTTTCATGCTCTATTATAGTCACTAGTTTTTCATGAGGAGATAGTAGTCTACTGACACTGGTTGTGTTCTTGATTGTGATTAATATTAAAAACTGTTGATTCAAACAAACAGACAGTAGCTCAGCAGAAACTTTACATTAGGGAAAGATGAGATTTATTTTTGTCAAGATTTATTTTGCAGATTAACTTTTCATTTACATCAATAAATTAAAGGTTGCTAAATTTAGATTGCGTTTTATTAAATTACAAAGGGAACTACATAACATGGTGCACCTTGCCTGTAACTGTTGTAATGACTGGTTAAGGTTGGCGGAGTGATATGACGATCAGGTGATGTATCAGGTTGGTTTGTAGTCAGTGTTCAGTTGTCCGACTGTGGAGATGAACAGTGAAGTGGACCAACTTGTCCTAATAAAGCTGTCCACGTGTCCTTGCTTTACCCACGTCCTGAAAATAGTTTTAAGTCAGTAACTCCAAGTTTATCGTTAGCGGTAAAAGTAACCAGTGTTACGCTGGTTGACAGTGTTGACGAGCTAATTAATTAACGAGCTAACTACCGGTGCTACCACGGTGTGCTACTTTCTCAGCAGGGGCCGCTACAAGCTAACGGCTAAAGGACTCTGTCAGACACTTTATCACCAAGATAACAACAAAGGACGGCACATGTGAGTAACAGATACAGGCAATGTGGACATAATCTTTCTTTATTTTGCTGTCGGTGGATTTTTGCGCAGCTTTATGTTGGAGTGATGCTTGTGAACTTGTATGTTGTTAGCATCCAACTCTGGATACTACAACCTCTAAGTGGGCTAACTTGACTAAGTTGCTATCTTGAAGAGTCTCATTATAATCACTATAATTAACCATGACCAGTCATTTTTAGAGCAGACTACTCTTCCCTCTTGGCTGTGATATTACCCATGTAATACCAGTAAAGGAGGTTTTCCTCATGTTTTCACAGGAGATGGAAAAGAGGAGTATTCATAGTGGTGCAGACATTTTACTTGAAGTGTCTGTAGATGCTACTCCTAATTATGATGAAGACAGTTTGGTTAAACTACTGGCTACACGCCTAGTTGCTGCTGTTTTATATATTAATTATATTCTGTAATGGCCAAAATAGTAAATTGCCTTTTTTGTGTTCTCATGCATTTGTTTCATGCATTGCATTGCGGATCCAATATAAAAGTGTATTATATATCAGTATATTAAATACTCTGTCATTTTCATTAACTTGAACCTCACTACCGTAATCACACTCTTCCTTGCACGGCCCAGTCTGGCCTCCTGAGTCCTGGAGCCACACTTGTGTGTGTGTTTACCACTTTAAATTTAAAATGGGAGGATAGAGGTTGTATTTTCACAGCCTTTTCATCAGTTTTTTGTTTAGTCTTGCGGTAGCCGGCTGATTTCTTTTGGATGACAGAGTTGGTTATGATATTACATTACTCAGCCTACAACAACAATAGTGGTAACTTCCTTCTACCCCTTCATAGACTCAAATGGAGCAAATATATTATCATTTTACATGCTATAATACGACCGTTTTCATGATTTTTTTCATCGAAAAATTTCGACATACTATACTGTGATGTGTTTTTTGTAAAATTTTCCAGCATTTCACGAAATTGCTTTTTTTCACCAAAGGATCATTCTACATGCTATAATACGACCGTTTTCATGATTTTTTTCAACATCCAGAAAATTTGACGTTTTCATCGAAAAATTTCGACATACTATACTATGACGTTTTTTTGTAAAATTTTCCAACATTTCACTAAATGACTTTTTTCCACAATAGAATCATTCTACATGCTATAATACGACCGTTTTCATGATTTTTTTCAACATCAGAAAAATTTGATGTTTTCATCGTAAAATTTCCGCATACTTTACTATGGCGTTTTTTTTTTTTTTTGTCCAATTTTCCAACATTACACAAAATGACTTTTGTTCACCATAGAATCATTCTACATGCTATAATACAACCGTTTTCATGATTTTTTTCAACATCCAGAAAATTTGACATTTTCATCGCAAAAATTTCGACATACTATACTATGACTTTTTTTGTTGAATTTTCCAACATTTCACGAAATGTTTTTTTTTTCGACATAGAATCATTTTACATGATATGATACGATCGTTTTCATGATTTTTTTCAACATCCAGAGAACTTGACGTTTTCATCGAAAAATTTCGACATATTATACTATGAAGTTTTTTTTGGTAAAATTTTCCAGCATTTCACGAAATGGGTATTTTCACCATAGAATCATTTTACATGCTGTAATACGACCGTTTTCATGATTTGTTTCAACATCTAGAAAAATTTGAGATTTTCATCGAAAAATTTCGATATACTATACTATGTTGTTTTTTTGAAAAATTTTCCAACATTTCACAAAATGACTTTTGTCCACCATAGAACCATTCTACATGCTATAATATGACCGTTTTCATGATTTTTTTCAACATTAGAAAAATTTGACGTTTTTCATCGCAAAAATTTCGACATGCTATACTATGGCATTTCTTGTAAAATTTTCCAACATTTCACGAAATGACTTTTGTTCACCATAGAACCATGTAGACTACATGCTATAATACGACTGTTTTCAAGATTTTTTTCAACATTAGAAAAATCTAGAAGATTTTCATCAAGAAAATTTCGACCTATACTAGTACTACAGTGGGGAAATTCATTTTTTTTTTTGTCAAATTTTCCAACATTACACAAAATGGACTTTTGTTCACACATAGAATCATTCTATATGCTATAATATGACCGTTTTCATGATGGCTTTTTCAACAACTCAGAAAAATTTGATGTTTTCATCGAAAAATTTCGACATACTATACTATGGTACCTCTCTTTTTTTTTTTTCACACTAATTTTCCAACATTTCACGAAATGACCCTTTTGTTCACCATAGAATCATTCTACATGCTATAATATGACCGTTTTCATGATTTTTTTCAACATCAGAAAAATTGACGTTTTCATCGCAAGAATTTCGACATAATATACTATGGCGTTTTTTTTTTTTTTTTTTGTAAAATTTTCCAACATTTCACGAAATGACTTTTGTTCACCATGGAACAATTCTACATGCTATAATATGAGTGTTTTCGTGATTTTTTTAAACATCCAGAAAAATGTGACGTTTTCATGGCACAAATTTCGACATACTATACTATGGCGTTTTTTTTTTTTGTAAAATTTTCCAGCATTTCACGAAATGATTTATGTTCACCATAGAATCATTGTACATGCTATAATATGACCGTTTTCATAATTTTTTTCAACATCCAGAAAAATTTGACGTTTTCATCGAAAAATTTCGACACACTATAATATGGCGTTTTTTTTTTTTTTTTGCAAAATTTTCCAACATTTCACGAAATGACTTTTGTTCACCATAGAACCATTCTACATGCTATAATACGACTGTTTTCAAGATTTTTTTCAACATTAGAAAAATCTAAGATTTTCATCAAAAAATTTCGACATACTATACTATGGCGTTTTTTTTTTTTTTTGCAAAATTTTCCAACATTTCACGAAATGACTTTTGTTCACCATAGAATCATTCTACATGCTATAATATGACCGTTTCCATGATTTTTTTCAACATCAGAAAATTTGACGTTTTCATCGCAAGAATTTCGACATAATATACTATGGCGTTTTTTTTTTTTTTTTTTCTAATTTTCCAACATTTCACGAAATGACTTTTGTTCACCATGGAACAATTCTACATGCTATAATATGAGTGTTTTCGTGATTTTTTTAAACATCAGAAAAATGTGACGTTTTCATGGCACAAATTTCGACATACTATACTATGGCGTTTTTTTTTTTTTTTGTAAAATTTTCCAACATTTCACGAAATGATTTATGTTCATCATAGAATCATTGTACATGCTATAATATGACCGTTTTCATAATTTTTTTCAACATCAGAAAAATTTGACGTTTTCATCGAAAAATTTCAACACACTATACTATGGCGTTTTTTTTTTTTTTTTTTGCAAAATTTTCCAACATTTCACGAAATGACTTTTGTTCACCATAGAACCATTCTACATGCTATAATACGACTGTTTTCAAGATTTTTTTCAACATTAGAAAAATCTAAGATTTTCATCAAAAAATTTCGACATACTACTATGGCGTTTTTTTTTTTTTTTGCAAAATTTTCCAACATTTCACGAAATGACTTTTGTTCACCATAGAACCATTCTACATGCTATAATACGACTGTTTTCAAGATTTTTTTCAACATTAGAAAAATCTAAGATTTTCATCAAAAAATTTCGACATACTATACTATGGCGTTTTTTTTTTTTTTTTGTCAAATTTTCCAACATTACACAAAATGACTTTTGTTCACCATAGAATCATTCTACATGGTATAATACGACCATTTTCATGATTTTTTTCAACATCAGAAAAATTGACATTTTCATCGCAAAAATTTCGACATAATATACTATGGCATTTTTTTTTTTTTTTTTTATTTTCCAACATTTCACGAAATGACTTTTGTTCACCATGGAACAATTCTACATGCTATAATATGAGTGTTTTTGTGATTTTTTTTAAACATCAGAAAAATTTGACGTTTTCATGGCAAAAATTTCGACATACTATACTATGGCGTTTTTTTTTTTTCGTAAAATTTTCCAACATTTCACAAAATGACTTTTGTTCACCATAGAATCATTCTACATGCTATAATATGACCGTTTCCATGATTTTTTTTCAACATCAGAAAATTTTGACGTTTTCATCGAAAAATTTCAACATAATATACTATGGCATTTTTTTTTTTTTTGAAAAATTTTCCAACATTTCACGAAATGATTTATGTTCACCATAGAATCATTGTACATGCTATAATATGACCGTTTTCATAATTTTTTTCAACATCAGAAAAATTTGACGTTTTCATCGAAAAATTTCGACACACTATACTATGGCGTTTTTTTTTTTTTTGCAAAATTTTCCAACATTTCACGAAATGACTTTTGTTCACCATAGAACCATTCTACATGCTATAATACGACTGTTTTCAAGATTTTTTTCAACATTAGAAAAATCTAAAATTTTCATCAAAAAATTTCGACATACTACTATGGCGTTTTTTTTTTTTTTTTTTTTGCAAAATTTTCCAACATTTCACGAAATGACTTTTGTTCACCATAGAACCATTCTACATGCCATAATATGACCGTTTTCATGATTTTTTTCGACATCAGAAAAATTTGACGTTTTCATCGAAAAATTTCGACATACTATACTATGGCGTTTTTTTTGGAAAATTTTCCACCATTTCACGAAATAACTTTTGTTCACCATAGAACCATTCTACATGCTATAATACGACCGTTTTCATGATTTTTTCAACATCAGAAAAATTTGACGTTTTCATCGAAAAATTCGACATACTATACTATGACGTTTCTTGTAAAATTTTCCAATATTTCACGAAATAATTTTTGTTCACCATAGAATCATTCTACATGCTATAAATTTCATGATTTTTTTCAACATCGGAAAAATTTGACGTTTTCATTGAAAAATTTTCGACATACTATGCCGTTTTTTTTGTAATATTTTCCTACATTTCACAAAATAACTTTTGTTCACCATAGACTCATTCTACATGCTATAATATGACCGTTTTCATTATTTTTTTTCAACATCAGAGAATTTTGACGTTTTCATCGAAAAATTTCGACATACTATACTATGACGTTTTTTTTTTTTTTTTTGCAAAATTTTCCAACATTTCACGAAATGACTTTTGTTCACCATAGAACCATTCTACATGATATAATACGACTGTTTTCAAGATTTTTTTCAACATCAGAAAATTTTGACTTTTTCATCGAAAAATTTCGACATACTATACTATGGCGTTTTTTTTTTTTTTTTGTCAAATTTTCCAACATTACACAAAATGACTTTTGTTCACCATAGAACCATTCTACATGCTATAATACGACCATTTTCATAATTTTTGTCAACATCAGAAAAATTTGACGTTTTCATCGAAAAATTTCGACATACTATACTATGGCGTTTTTTTTGTAAAATTTTCCAACATTTCACGAAATGATTTTTGTTCACCATAGAACCATTCTACATGCTATTATACGACTGTTTTCAAGATTTTTTTCAACATTAGAAAAATCTAAGATTTTCATCAAAAAATTTCGACATACTCTACTATGGCTGTTTTTTTTTTTTTTTGTCAAATTTTCCAACATTACACAAAATGACTTTAGTTCACCATAGAATCATTCTACATGCTATAATATGACCGTTTTCATTATTTTTTTTCAACATCAGAAAATTTTGACGTTTTCATCGAAAAATTTCGACATACTATACTATGGCGTTTTTTTTTTTTTTTTGCAAAATTTTCCAACATTTCACGAAATGACTTTTGTTCACCATAGAACCATTCTACATGCTATAATACGACTGTTTTCAAGATTTTTTTTCAATATTACAAAAATCTAAGATTTTCATCAAAAAATTTCGACATACTCTACTATGGCGTTTTTTTTTTTTGTCAAATTTTCCAACATTTCACGAAATGACTTTTTTTCACCATAGAACCATTCTACATGCTATAATACGACCATTTTCATAATTTTTTCAACATCAGAAAAATTTGACGTTTTCATCGAAAAATTTCGACATACTATACTATGGCGTTTTTTTTGTAAAATTTTCCAACATTTCACGAAATGATTTTTGTTCACCATAGAACCATTCTACATGCTATTATACGACTGTTTTCAAGATTTTTTTCAACATTAGAAAAATCTAAGATTTTCATCAAAAAATTTCGACATACTCTACTATGGCGTTTTTTTTTTTTTTGTCAAATTTTCCAACATTACACAAAATGACTTTAGTTCACCATAGAATCATTCTACATGCTATAATATGACCGTTTTCATTATTTTTTTTCAACATCAGAAAATTTTGACGTTTTCATCGAAAAATTTCGACATACTATACTATGGCGTTTTTTTTTTTTTTTTTTGCAAAATTTTCCAACATTTCACGAAATGACTTTTGTTCACCATAGAACCATTCTACATGCTATAATACGACTGTTTTCAAGATTTTTTTTCAACATTAGAAAAATCTAAGATTTTCATCAAAAAATTTCGACATACTCTACTATGGCGTTTTTTTTTTTTTTTGTCAAATTTTCCAACATTTCACGAAATGACTTTTTTTCACCATAGAACCATTCTACATGCTATAATACGACCATTTTCATAATTTTTGTCAACATCAGAAAAATTTGACGTTTTCATCGAAAAATTTCGACATACTATACTATGGCGTTTTTTTTTTGTAAAATTTTCCAACATTTCACGAAATGATTTTTGTTCACCATAGAACCATTCTACATGCTATTATACGACTGTTTTCAAGATTTTTTTCAACATTAGAAAAATCTAAGATTTTCATCAAAAAATTTCGACATACTCTACTATGGCTTTTTTTTTTTTTTTTTGTCAAATTTTCCAACATTACACAAAATGACTTTAGTTCACCATAGAATCATTCTACATGCTATAATATGACCGTTTTCATTATTTTTTTTCAACATCAGAAAATTTTGACGTTTTCATCGAAAAATTTCGACATACTATACTATGGCGTTTTTTTTTTGTAAAATTTTCCAACATTTCACGAAATTACTTTTGTTCACCATAGAACCATTCTACATGCTATAATACGACCGTTTTCATGATTTTTTTCAACATCAGAAAAATTTGACGTTTTCATCGAAAAATTCTACATACTATACTATGGCGTTTTTTTTTTTTTGAAAAATTTTCCAACATTTCACAAAATGACTTTTGTTCACCATAGAATCATTCTACATGCTATAATACGACCATTTTCATGATTTTTTTCAACATTAGAAAAATTCGACGTTTTTATCGAAAAATTTCGACATACTATACTATGACGTTTTTTTTTTGTAAAATTTTCCAACATTTCACGAAATGAGTTGATCACCATAGACTCATTCTACGTGCTATAATATGACAGTTTTCATGATTTTTTTTCAACATCAGAAAATTATGACGTTTCCATCGAAAAATTTCAACGTTCTATACTATGGCATTTTTTTTTGTCAAATTTTCCAACATTACACAAAATGACTTTTGTTCACCATAGAACCATTCTACATGCTACAATACGACCATTTTCATAATTTTTGTCAACATCAGAAAAATTTGACATTTTCATCGAAAAATTTCGACATACTATACTATGGCGTTTTTTTTTGTAAAATTTTCCAACATTTCACGAAATGATTTATGTTCACCCTAGAATCATTGTACATGCTATAATATGACTGTTTTCATGATTTTTTTCAACATCAGAAAAATTTGACGTTTTCATCGAAAAATTTCGACATACTATATATACTATGGCATTTCTTGTAAAATTTTCCAACATTTCACGAAATGACTTTTGTTCACCATAGAACCATACTACATGCTATAATACGACTGTTTTCAAGATTTTTTTCAACATTAGAAAAATCTAAGATTTTCATCAAAAAATTTCGACAAACTATACTATGGCTTTTTTTTTTTTTTTTGTCAAATTTTCCAACATTACACAAAATGACTTTTGTTCACCATAGAATCATTCTATATGCTATAATATGACCGTTTTCATGATTTTTTTCAACATCAGAAAAATTTGATGTTTTCATCGAAAAATTTCGACATACTATACTATGGCGTTTTTTTTTTTTTTTTGCAAAATTTTCCAACATTTCACGAAATGACTTTTGTTCACCATAGAATCATTCTACATGCTATAATATGACCGTTTTCATGATTTTTTTCAACATCAGAAAAATTGACGTTTTCATCGCAAGAATTTCGACATAATATACTATGGCGTTTTTTTTTTTTTTTTTTTTAAAATTTTCCAACATTTCACGAAATGACTTTTGTTCACCATGGAACAATTCTACATGCTATAATATGAGTGTTTTCGTGATTTTTTTAAACATCAGAAAAATGTGACGTTTTCATGGCACAAATTTCGACATACTATACTATGGCGTTTTTTTTTTTTGTAAAATTTTCCAACATTTCACGAAATGATTTATGTTCATCATAGAATCATTGTACATGCTATAATATGACCGTTTTCATAATTTTTTTCAACATCAGAAAAATTTGACGTTTTCATCGAAAAATTTCGACACACTATAATATGGCGTTTTTTTTTTTTTTTTTTGCAAAATTTTCCAACATTTCACGAAATGACTTTTGTTCACCATAGAACCATTCTACATGCTATAATACGACTGTTTTCAAGATTTTTTTCAACATTAGAAAAATCTAAGATTTTCATCAAAAAATTTCGACATACTATACTATGGCGTTTTTTTTTTTTTTTGTCAAATTTTCCAACATTACACAAAATGACTTTTGTTCACCATAGAATCATTCTACATGGTATAATACGACCATTTTCATGATTTTTTTCAACATCAGAAAAATTGACATTTTCATCGCAAAAATTTCGACATAATATACTATGGCGTTTTTTTTTTTTTTTTAATTTTCCAACATTTCACGAAATGACTTTTGTTCACCATGGAACAATTCTACATGCTATAATATGAGTGTTTTTGTGATTTTTTTAAACATCAGAAAAATTTGACGTTTTCATGGCAAAAATTTCGACATACTATACTATGGCGTTTTTTTTTTTTTCGTAAAATTTTCCAACATTTCACAAAATGACTTGTTCACCATAGACTCATTCTACATGCTATAATATGACCGTTTCCATGATTTTTTTTCAACATCAGAAAATTTTGACGTTTTCATCGAAAAATTTCAACATAATATACTATGGCATTTTTTTTTTTTTTGAAAAATTTTCCAACATTTCACGAAATGATTTATGTTCATCATAGAATCATTGTACATGCTATAATATGACCGTTTTCATAATTTTTTTCAACATCAGAAAAATTTGACGTTTTCATCGAAAAATTTCGACACACTATACTATGGCGGTTTTTTTTTTTTTTGCAAAATTTTCCAACATTTCACGAAATGACTTTTGTTCACCATAGAACCATTCTACATGCTATAATACGACTGTTTTCAAGATTTTTTTCAACATTAGAAAAATCTAAAATTTTCATCAAAAAATTTCGACATACTACTATGGCGTTTTTTTTTTTTTTTGCAAAATTTTCCAACATTTCACGAAATGACTTTTGTTCACCATAGAACCATTCTACATGCTATAATATGACCGTTTTCATGATTTTTTCGACATCAGAAAAATTTGACGTTTTCATCGAAAAATTTCGACATACTATACTATGGCGTTTTTTTTTTGGAAAATTTTCCACCATTTCACGAAATAACTTTTGTTCACCATAGAACCATTCTACATGCTATAATACGACCGTTTTCATGATTTTTTCAACATCAGAAAAATTTGACGTTTTCATCGAAAAATTCGACATACTATACTATGACGTTTCTTGTAAAATTTTCCAATATTTCACGAAATAATTTTTGTTCACCATAGAATCATTCTACATGCTATAAATTTCATGATTTTTTTCAACATCGGAAAAATTTGACGTTTTCATTGAAAAATTTTCGACATACTATGCCGTTTTTTTTGTAATATTTTCCTACATTTCACAAAATAACTTTTGTTCACCATAGACTCATTCTACATGCTATAATATGACCGTTTTCATTATTTTTTTTCAACATCAGAGAATTTTGACGTTTTCATCGAAAAATTTCGACATACTATACTATGGCGTTTTTTTTTTTTTTTTTGCAAAATTTTCCAACATTTCACGAAATGACTTTTGTTCACCATAGAACCATTCTACATGATATAATACGACTGTTTTCAAGATTTTTTTCAACATCAGAAAATTTTGACTTTTTCATCGAAAAATTTCGACATACTATACTATGGCGTTTTTTTTTTTTTTTGTCAAATTTTCCAACATTACACAAAATGACTTTTGTTCACCATAGAACCATTCTACATGCTATAATACGACCATTTTCATAATTTTTGTCAACATCAGAAAAATTTGACGTTTTCATCGAAAAATTTCGACATACTATACTATGGCGTTTTTTTTGTAAAATTTTCCAACATTTCACGAAATGATTTTTGTTCACCATAGAACCATTCTACATGCTATTATACGACTGTTTTCAAGATTTTTTTCAACATTAGAAAAATCTAAGATTTTCATCAAAAAATTTCGACATACTCTACTATGGCGTTTTTTTTTTTTTTTTTTGTCAAATTTTCCAACATTACACAAAATGACTTTAGTTCACCATAGAATCATTCTACATGCTATAATATGACCGTTTTCATTATTTTTTTTCAACATCAGAAAATTTTGACGTTTTCATCGAAAAATTTCGACATACTATACTATGGCGTTTTTTTTTGTAAAATTTTCCAACATTTCACGAAATTACTTTTGTTCACCATAGAACCATTCTACATGCTATAATACGACCGTTTTCACGATTTTTTCAACATCAGAAAAATTTGACGTTTTCATCGGAAAAATTCTACATACTATACTATGGCGTTTTTTTTTTTTGAAAAATTTTCCAACATTTCACAAAATGACTTTTGTTCACCATAGAATCATTCTACATGCTATAATACGACCATTTTCATGATTTTTTTCAACATTAGAAAAATTCGACGTTTTTATCGAAAAAATTTCGACATACTATACTATGACGTTTTTTTTTTGTAAAATTTTCCAACATTTCACGAAATGAGTTGATCACCATAGACTCATTCTACGTGCTATAATATGACCGTTTTCATGATTTTTTTTCAACATCAGAAAATTATGACGTTTCCATCGAAAAATTTCAACGTTCTATACTATGGCATTTTTTTTTGTCAAATTTTCCAACATTACACAAAATGACTTTTGTTCACCATAGAACCATTCTACATGCTACAATACGACCATTTTCATAATTTTTGTCAACATCAGAAAAATTTGACATTTTCATCGAAAAATTTCGACATACTATACTATGGCGTTTTTTTTGTAAAATTTTCCAACATTTCACGAAATGATTTATGTTCATCCTAGAATCATTGTACATGCTATAATATGACCGTTTTCATGATTTTTTTCAACATCAGAAAAATTTGACGTTTTCATCGAAAAATTTCGACATACTATACTATGGCGTTTCTTGTAAAATTTTCCAATATTTCACAAAATGATTTTTGTTCACCATAGAATCATTCTATATGCTATAATATGACTGTTTTCATGATTTTTTCAACATCAGAAAAATTTGACGTTTTCATCGAAAAATTTCGACATACTATACTATGGCGTTTCTTGTAAAATTTTCCAATATTTCACGAAATGACTTTAGTTCACCATAGAATCACTCTACATGCTATAATATGACCGTTTTCATTATTTTTTTTCAACATCAGAAAATTTTGACGTTTTCATCGAAAAATTTCGACATACTATACTATGGCGTTTTTTTTTTTTTTTTGCAAAATTTTCCAACATTTCACGAAATGACTTTTGTTCACCATAGAACCATTCTACATGCTATAATACGACTGTTTTCAAGATTTTTTTTCAATATTACAAAAATCTAAGATTTTCATCAAAAAATTTCGACATACTCTACTATGGCGTTTTTTTTTTTTTTGTCAAATTTTCCAACATTTCACGAAATGACTTTTTTTCACCATAGAACCATTCTACATGCTATAATACGACCATTTTCATAATTTTTGTCAACATCAGAAAAATTTGACGTTTTCATCGAAAAATTTCGACATACTATACTATGGCGTTTCTTGTAAAATTTTCCAATATTTCACAAAATGATTTTTGTTCACCATAGAATCATTCTATATGCTATAATATGACCGTTTTCATGATTTTTTCAACATCAGAAAAATTTGACGTTTTCATCGAAAAATTTCGACATACTATACTATGGCATTTTCTGTAAAATTTTCCAATATTTCACGAAATGACTTTTGTTCACCATAGAACCATTCTACATGCTATAATACGACTGTTTTCAAGATTTTTTTTCAATATTACAAAAATCTAAGATTTTCATCAAAAAATTTCGACATACTCTACTATGGCGTTTTTTTTTTTTTTTTTTTGTCAAATTTTCCAACATTACACAAAATGACTTTTGTTCACCATAGAATCATTCTACATGCTATAATATGACCGTTTTCATGATTTTTTTTTTCAACATCAGAAAATTTTGACGTTTTCATTGAAAAATTTCAACATTCTATACTATGGAATTTTTTTTTTTTTTGAAAAATTTTCCAACATTTCACGAAATGATTTATATTCATCATAGAATCATTGTACATGCTATAATACGACCGTTTTCATAATTTTTTTGAACATCAGAAAAATTTGACGTTTTCATCGAAAAATTTCGACATACTATACTATGGCGTTTTTTTTGGAAAATTTTCCACCATTTCACGAAATAACTTTTGTTCACCATAGAACCATTCTACATGCTATAAATTTCATGATTTTTTTCAACATCGGAAAAATTTGACGTTTTCATTGAAAAATTTTCGACATACTATGCCGTTTTTTTTGTAATATTTTCCTACATTTCACAAAATAACTTTTGTTCACCATAGACTCATTCTACATGCTATAATATGACCGTTTTCATTATTTTTTTTCAACATCAGAAAATTTTGACGTTTTCATCGAAAAATTTCGACATACTATACTATGGCGTTTTTTTTTTTTTTTTGCAAAATTTTCCAACATTTCACGAAATGACTTTTGTTCACCATAGAACCATTCTACATGATATAATACGACTGTTTTCAAGATTTTTTTCAACATCAGAAAATTTTGACGTTTTCATCGAAAAATTTCGACATACTATACTATGGCGTTTTTTTTTTTTTTTGTCAAATTTTCCAACATTACACAAAATGACTTTTGTTCACCATAGAACCATTCTACATGTTATAATACGACCATTTTCATCATTTTTGTCAACAACAGAAAAATTTGACGTTTTCATCGAAAAATTTCGACATACTATACTATGGCGGTTTTTTTTGTAAAATTTTCCAACATTTCACGAAATGATTTATGTTCATCCTAGAATCATTGTACATGCTATAATATGACCGTTTTCATGATTTTTTTCAACATCAGAAAAATTTGACGTTTTCATCGAAAAATTTCGACATACTATACTATGGCATTTTCTGTAAAATTTTCCAATATTTCACGAAATGACTTTTGTTCACCATAGAACTATTCTACATGCTATAATACGACTGTTTTCAAGATTTTTTTTCAATATTAGAAAAATCTAAGATTTTCATCAAAAAATTTCGACATACTCTACTATGGCGTTTTTTTTTTTTTTTTGTCAAATTTTCCAACATTACACAAAATGACTTTATTTCACCATAGAATCATTCTACATGCTATAATATGACCGTTTTCATTATTTTTTTTCAACATCAGAAAATTTTGACGTTTTCATCGAAAAATTTCGACATACTATACTATGGCGTTTTTTTTTTTTTTTTGCAAAATTTTCCAACATTTCACGAAATGACTTTTGTTCACCATAGAACCATTCTACATGCTATAATACGACTGTTTTCAAGATTTCTTTCAACATTAAAAAAATCTAAAATTTTCATCAAAAAATTTCGACATACTACTATGGCGTTTTTTTTTTTTGAAAAATTTTCTAACATTTCACGAAATGATTTATGTTCATCCTAGAATCATTGTACATGCTATAATACGACCGTTTTCATAATTTTTGTCAACATCAGAAAAATTTGACGTTTTCATCGAAAAATTTCGACATACTATACTATGGCGTTTCTTGTAAAATTTTCCAATATTTCACGAAATGATTTTTGTTCACCATAGAATCATTCTACATGCTATAAATTTCATGATTTTTTTCAACATCGGAAAAATTTGACGTTTTCATTGAAAAATTTTCGACATACTATGCCGTTTTTTTTGTAATATTTTCCTACATTTCACAAAATAACTTTTGTTCACCATAGACTCATTGTACATGCTATAATATGACCGTTTTCATTATTTTTTTTCAACATCAGAAAATTTTGACGTTTTCATCGAAAAATTTCGACATACTATACTATGGCGTTTTTTTTTTTTTTTTTGCAAAATTTTCCAACATTTCACGAAATGACTTTTGTTCACCATAGAACCATTCTACATGATATAATACGACTGTTTTCAAGATTTTTTTCAACATCAGAAAATTTTGACGTTTTCATCGAAAAATTTCGACATACTATACTATGGCGTTTTTTTTTTTTTTTTTGTCAAATTTTCCAACATTACACAAAATGACTTTTGTTCACCATAGAACCATTCTACATGCTATAATACGACCATTTTCATAATTTTTGTCAACATCAGAAAAATTTGACGTTTTCATCGAAAAATTTCGACATACTATACTATGGCGTTTTTTTTGTAAAATTTTCCAACATTTCACGAAATGATTTATGTTCATCCTAGAATCATTGTACATGCTATAATATGACCGTTTTCATGATTTTTTTCAACATCAGAAAAATTTGACGTTTTCATCGAAAAATTTCGACATACTATACTATGGCGTTTTTTTTGTAAAATTTTCCAACATTTCACGAAATGATTTTTGTTCACCATAGAATCATTCTATATGCTATAATATGACCGTTTTCATGATTTTTTCAACATCAGAAAAATCTAAGATTTTCATCAAAAAATTTCGACATACTATACTATGGCGTTTTTTTTTTTTTTTTTTTGTCAAATTTTCCAACATTACACAAAATGACTTTTGTTCACCATAGAATCATTCTACATGCTATAATATGACCGTTTTCATGATTTTTTTTCAACATCAGAAAATTTTGACGTTTTCATCGAAAAATTTCAACATTCTATACTATGGAATTTTTTTTTTTTTTGCAAAATTTTCCACCATTTCACGAAATAACTTTTGTTCACCATAGAACCATTCTACATGCTATAATACGACCGTTTTCATGATTTTTTCAACATCAGAAAAATTTGACGTTTTCATCGAAAAATTCGACATACTATACTATGGCGTTTCTTGTAAAATTTTCCAATATTTCACGAAATGATTTTTGTTCACCATAGAATCATTCTACATGCTATAAATTTCATGATTTTTTTCAACATCGGAAAAATTTGACGTTTTCATTGAAAAATTTTCGACATACTGTGCCGTTTTTTTTGTAATATTTTCCTACATTTCACAAAATAACTTTTGTTCACCATAGACTCATTGTACATGCTATAATATGACCGTTTTCATTATTTTTTTTCAACATCAGAAAATTTTGACGTTTTCATCGAAAAATTTCGACATACTTTACTATGGCGTTTTTTTTTTTTTTTTGCAAAATTTTCCAACATTTCACGAAATGACTTTTGTTCACCATAGAACCATTCTACATGATATAATACGACTGTTTTCAAGATTTTTTTCAACATCAGAAAAATCTAAGATTTTCATCAAAAAATTTCGACATACTATACTATGGCGTTTTTTTTTTTTTTTTGTCAAATTTTCCAACATTACACAAAATGACTTTTGTTCACCATAGAATCATTCTACATGGTATAATACGACCATTTTCATGATTTTTTTCAACATCAGAAAAATTGACATTTTCATCGCAAAAATTTCGACATAATATACTATGGCGTTTTTTGTTTTTTTTTTAATTTTCCAACATTTCACGAAATGACTTTTGTTCACCATGGAACAATTCTACATGCTATAATATGAGTGTTTTTGTGATTTTTTTAAACATCAGAAAAATTTGACATTTTCATGGCAAAAATTTCGACATACTATACTATGGCTTTTTTTTTTTTCGTAAAATTTTCCAACATTTCACAAAATGACTTTTGTTCACCATAGAATCATTCTACATGCTATAATATGACCGTTTCCATGATTTTTTTTCAACATCAGAAAATTTTGACGTTTTCATCGAAAAATTTCAACATAATATACTATGGCATTTTTTTTTTTTTTTGAAAAATTTTCCAACATTTCACGAAATGATTTATGTTCATCCTAGAATCATTGTACATGCTATAATACGACCGTTTTCATGATTTTTTTCAACATCAGAAAAATTTGACGTTTTCATCGAAAAATTTCGACATACTATACTATGGCGTTTTTTTTTTGTAAAATTTTCCGACATTTCACGAAATGACTTTTGTTCACCATAGAACCATTCTACATGATATAATATGACTGTTTTCGAGATTTTTTTCAACATCAGAAAATTTTGACGTTTTCATCGAAAAATTTCGACATACTATACTATGGCGTTTTTTTTTTTTTGTCAAATTTTCCAACATTACACAAAATGACTTTTGTTCACCATAGAACCATTCTACATGCTACAATACGACCATTTTCATAATTTTTGTCAACATCAGAAAAATTTGACATTTTCATCGAAAAATTTCGACATACTATACTATGGCGTTTTTTTTGTAAAATTTTCCAACATTTCACGAAATGATTTATGTTCATCCTAGAATCATTGTACATGCTATAATATGACCGTTTTCATGATTTTTTTCAACATCAGAAAAATTTGACGTTTTCATCGAAAAATTTCGACATACTATACTATGGCGTTTTTTTTTTTTTGTAAAATTTTCCGACATTTCACGAAATGATTTTTGTTCACCATAGAATCATTCTACATGCTATAATTCGACCGTTTTCATGATTTTTTCAACATCAGAAAAATTTGACGTTTTCATCGAAAAATTTCGACATACTATACTATGGCGTTTCTTGTAAAATTTTCCAATATTTCACAAAATGATTTTTGTTCACCATAGAATCATTCTATATGCTATAATATGACCGTTTTCATGATTTTTTCAACATCAGAAAAATTTGACGTTTTCATCGAAAAATTTCGACATACTATACTATGGCATTTTCTGTAAAATTTTCCAATATTTCACGAAATGACTTTTGTTCACCATAGAACCATTCTACATGCTATAATACGACTGTTTTCAAGATTTTTTTCAATATTACAAAAATCTAAGATTTTCATCAAAAAATTTCGACATACTCTACTATGGCGTTTTTTTTTTTTTTTTTGTCAAATTTTCCAACATTACACAAAATGACTTTTGTTCACCATAGAATCATTCTACATGCTATAATATGACCGTTTTCATGATTTTTTTTTCAACATCAGAAAATTTTGACGTTTTCATTGAAAAATTTCAACATTCTATACTATGGAATTTTTTTTTTTTTTTGAAAAATTTTCCAACATTTCACGAAATGATTTATATTCATCATAGAATCATTGTACATGCTATAATACGACCGTTTTCATAATTTTTTTGAACATCAGAAAAATTTGACGTTTTCATCGAAAAATTTCGACATACTATATTATGGCGTTTTTTTTTGAAAATTTTCCACCATTTCACGAAATAACTTTTGTTCACCATAGAACCATTCTACATGCTATAAATTTCATGATTTTTTTCAACATCGGAAAAATTTGACATTTTCATTGAAAAATTTTCGACATACTATGCCGTTTTTTTTTGTAATATTTTCCTACATTTCACAAAATAACTTTTGTTCACCATAGACTCATTCTACATGATATAATACGACTGTTTTCAAGATTTTTTTCAACATCAGAAAATTTTGACGTTTTCATCGAAAAATTTCGACATACTATACTATGGCGTTTTTTTTTTTTTTTGTCAAATTTTCCAACATTACACAAAATGACTTTTGTTCACCATAGAACCATTCTACATGCTATAATACGACCATTTTCATCATTTTTGTCAACAACAGAAAAATTTGACGTTTTCATCGAAAAATTTCGACATACTATACTATGGTGTTTTTTTTTGTAAAATTTTCCAACATTTCACGAAATGATTTATGTTCATCCTAGAATCATTGTACATGCTATAATATGACCGTTTTCATGATTTTTTTCAACATCAGAAAAATTTGACGTTTTCATCGAAAAATTTCGACATACTATACTATGGCGTTTTTTTTTTTTTTTGTAAAATTTTCCAACATTTCACGAAATGATTTTTGTTCACCATAGAATCATTCTATATGCTATAATATGACCGTTTTCATGATTTTTTTCAACATCAGAAAAATTTGACGTTTTCATCGAAAAATTTCGACATACTATACTATGGCATTTTCTGTAAAATTTTCCAATATTTCACGAAATGACTTTTGTTCACCATAGAACTATTCTACATGCTATAATACGACTGTTTTCAAGATTTTTTTTCAATATTAGAAAAATCTAAGATTTTTATCAAAAAATTTCGACATACTATACTATGGCGTTTTTTTTTTTTTTTTTGTCAAATTTTCCAACATTACACAAAATGACTTTTGTTCACCATAGAATCATTCTACATGCTATAATATGACCGTTTTCATGATTTTTTTTCAACATCAGAAAATTTTGACGTTTTCATCGAAAAATTTCAACGTTCTATACTATGGAATTTTTTTTTTTTTTGCAAAATTTTCCACCATTTCACGAAATAACTTTTGTTCACCATAGAACCATTCTACATGCTATAATACGACCGTTTTCATGATTTTTTCAACATCAGAAAAATTTGACGTTTTCATCGAAAAATTTCGACATACTATACTATGGCATTTTTTGTAAAATTTTCCAATATTTCACGAAATGATTTTTGGTCACCATAGAATCATTCTACATAATATAAATTTCATGATTTTTTTCAACATCGGAAAATTTTGACGTTTTCATCGAAAAATTTCGACATACTATACTATGGCGTTTTTTTTTTTTTTTTGCAAAATTTTCCAACATTTCACGAAATGACTTTTGTTCACCATAGAACCATTCTACATGCTATAATACGACTGTTTTCAAGATTTTTTTCAACATTAGAAAAATCTAAGATTTTCATCCAAAAATTTCGACATACTAAGCCGTTTTTTTTGTAATATTTTCCTACATTTCACAAAATAACTTTTGTTCACCATAGACTCATTCTACATGCTATAATATGACCGTTTTCATGATTTTTTTTTCAACCTCAGAAAATTTTGACGTTTTCATCGAAAAATTTCAACATTCTATACTATGGCATTTTTTTTTTTTTGAAAAATTTTCCAACATTTCACGAAATGATTTATGTTCATCCTAGAATCATTGTACATAATATAATACGACCGTTTTCATGATTTTTTCAACATCAGAAAAATTTGACGTTTTCATCGAAAAATTTTGACATACTATACTATGGCGTTTTTTTTTTTTTTTGAAAAATTATCCAACATTTCACAAAAAGACTTTTGTTCACCATAGATTCATTCTACATGCTATAATACGACCGTTTTCATGATTTTTCTCAGCATTAGAAAAATTTGACGTTTTTATCGAAAAGTTTCGACATACTATACTATGGCGTTTTTTTTTTGTAAAATTTTCCAACATTTCACGAAATGACTTTTGTTCACCATAGAATCATTCTACATGTTATAATACGACTGTTTTCATGATTTTTTCAACATCAGAAAAATTTGACGTTTTCATCGAAAAATTCGACATACTATACTATGGCGTTTTTTTTTTGTAAAATTTTCCAACATTTCACGAAATTACTTTTGTTCACCATAGAACCATTCTACATGCTATAATACGACCATTTTCATAATTTTTGTCAACATCAGAAAAATTTGACGTTTTCATCGAAAAATTTCGACATACTATACTATGGCGTTTTTTTTTTTTTGTAAAATTTTCCAACATTTCACGAAATGATTTATGTTCATCCTAGAATCATTGTACATGCTATAATATGACCATTTTCATGATTTTTTTCAACATCAGAAAAATTTGACGTTTTCATCGAAAAATTTCGACATACTATACTATGGCGTTTTTTTGTAAAATTTTCCAACATTTCACGAAATGATTTTTGTTCACCATAGAATCATTCTATATGCTATAATATGACCGTTTTCATGATTTTTTCAACATCAGAAAAATTTGACGTTTTCATCGAAAAATTTCGACATACTATACTATGGCATTTTCTGTAAAATTTTCCAATATTTCACGAAATGACTTTTGTTCACCATAGAACCATTCTACATGCTATAATACGACTGTTTTCAAGATTTTTTTTCAATATTAGAAAAATCTAAGATTTTCATCAAAAAATTTCGACATACTCTACTATGGCGTTTTTTTTTTTTTTTGTCAAATTTTCCAACATTTCACGAAATGACTTTTGTTCACCATAGAACCATTCTACATGCTATAATACGACTGTTTTCAAGATTTCTTTCAACATTAGAAAAATCTAAAATTTTCATCAAAAAATTTCGACATACTATGGCGTTTTTTTTTTTTGAAAAATTTTCTAACATTTCACGAAATGATTTATGTTCATCCTAGAATCATTGTACATGCTATAATACGACCGTTTTCATAATTTTTGTCAACATCAGAAAAATTTGACGTTTTCATCGAAAAATTTCGACATACTATACTATGGCGTTTTTTTTTGTAAAATTTTCCAACATTTCACGAAATTACTTTTGTTCACCATAGAACCATTCTACATGCTATAATACGACCGTTGTCATGATTTTTTCAACATCAGAAAAATTTGACGTTTTCATCGAAAAATTCTACATACTATACTATGGCGTTTTTTTTTTTTTGAAAAATTTTCCAACATTTCACAAAATGACTTTTGTTCACCATAGAATCATTCTACATGCTATAATACGACCATTTTCATGATTTTTTTCAACATTAGAAAAATTCGACGTTTTTATCGAAAAATTTCGACATACTATACTATGACGTCTTTTTTTTTTGTAAAATTTTCCAACATTTCACGAAATGAGTTGATCACCATAGACTCATTCTACGTGCTATAATATGACCGTTTTCATGATTTTTTTTCAACATCAGAAAATTATGACGTTTCCATCGAAAAATTTCAACGTTCTATACTATGGCATTTTTTTTTGAAAAATTTTCCAACATTTCACGAAATGATTTATGTTCATCCTAGAATCATTGTACATGCTATAATACGACCGTTTTCATGATTTTTTTCAACATCAGAAAAATTTGACGTTTTCATCGAAAAATTTCGACATACTATACTATGGCGTTTTTTTTGTAAAATTTTCCGACATTTCACGAAATGACTTTTGTTCACCATAGAACCATTCTACATGCTACAATACGACCATTTTCATAATTTTTGTCAACATCAGAAAAATTTGACATTTTCATCGAAAAATTTCGACATACTATACTATGGCGTTTTTTTTGTAAAATTTTCCAACATTTCACGAAATGATTTATGTTCATCCTAGAATCATTGTACATGCTATAATATGACCGTTTTCATGATTTTTTTCAACATCAGAAAAATTTGACGTTTTCATCGAAAAATTTCGACATACTATACTATGGCGTTTTTTTTGTAAAATTTTCCGACATTTCACGAAATGATTTTTGTTCACCATAGAATCATTCTATATGCTATAATATGACCGTTTTCATGATTTTTTTCAACATCAGAAAAATTTGACGTTTTCATCGAAAAATTTTGACATACTATACTATGGCATTTTCTGTAAAATTTTCCAATATTTCACGAAATGACTTTTGTTCACCATAGAACCATTCTACATGCTATAATACGACTGTTTTCAAGATTTTTTTCAATATTAGAAAAATCTAAGATTTTCATCAAAAAATTTCGACATACTATACTATGGCGGTTTTTTTTTTTTTTTTGTCAAATTTTCCAACATTACACAAAATGACTTTTGTTCACCATAGAATCATTCTACATGCTATAATATGACCGTTTTCATGATTTTTTTTCAACATCAGAAAATTTTGACGTTTTTATCGAAAAATTTCAACATTCTATACTATGGCATTTTTTTTTTTTTTGAAAAATTTTCCAACATTTCACGAAATGATTTATATTCATCATAGAATCATTGTACATGCTATAATACGACCGTTTTCATAATTTTTTTGAACATCAGAAAAATTTGACGTTTTCATCGAAAAATTTCGACATACTATACTATGGCGTTTTTTTTTGGAAAATTTTCCACCATTTCACGAAATAACTTTTGTTCACCATAGAACCATTCTACATGCTATAATACGACCGTTTTCATGATTTTTTCAACATCAGAAAAATTTGACGTTTTCATCGAAAAATTTCGACATACTATACTATGGCGTTTTTTCTTGTAAAATTTTCCAATATTTCACAAAATGATTTTTGTTCACCATAGAATCATTCTATATGCTATAATATGACCGTTTTCATGATTTTTTCAACATCAGAAAAATTTGACGTTTTCATCGAAAAATTTCGACATACTATACTATGGCTATTTTCTGTAAAATTTTCCAATATTTCACGAAATGACTTTTGTTCACCATAGAACCATTCTACATGCTATAATACGACTGTTTTCAAGATTTTTTTCAACATCAGAAAATTTTGACGTTTTCATCGAAAAATTTCGACATACTATACTATGGCGTTTTTTTTTTTTTTTTGTCAAATTTTCCAACATTACACAAAATGACTTTTGTTCACCATAGAATCATTCTACATGCTATAATATGACCGTTTTCATGATTTTTTTTTCAACATCAGAAAATTTTGACGTTTTCATCGAAAAATTTCGACATACTATACTATGGAATTTTTTTTTTTTTGAAAAATTTTCCAACATTTCACGAAATGATTTATATTCATCATAGAATCATTGTACATGCTATAATACGACCGTTTTCATAATTTTTTTGAACATCAGAAAAATTTGACGTTTTCATCGAAAAATTTCGACATACTATACTATGGCGTTTTCTTGTAAAATTTTCCAATATTTCACGAAATGATTTTTGGTCACTATAGAATCATTCTACATAATATAAATTTCATGATTTTTTTCAACATCGGAAAATTTTGACGTTTTCATCGAAAAATTTCGACATACTATACTATGGCGTTTTTTTTTTTTTTTTGCAAAATTTTCCAACATTTCACGAAATGACTTTTGTTCACCATAGAACCATTCTACATGCTATAATACGACTGTTTTCAAGATTTTTTTCAACATTAAAAAAATCTAAGATTTTCATCCAAAAATTTCGACATACTATGCCGTTTTTTTTGTAATATTTTCCAACATTTCACAAAATGACTTTTGTTCACCATAGATTCATTCTACATGCTATAATACGACCGTTTTCATGATTTTTTTCAACATCAGAAAAATTTGACGTTTTCATCGAAAAATTTCGACATACTATACTATGGCATTTTTTTTTTTGTAAAATTTTCCAACATTTCACGAAATGATTTATGTTCATCCTAAAACCATTGTACATGCTATAATATGACCATTTTCATGATTTTTTTCAACATCAGAAAAATTTGACGTTTTCATCGAAAAATTTCGACATACTATACTATGGCGTTTTTTTGTAAAATTTTCCAACATTTCACGAAATGATTTTTGTTCACCATAGAATCATTCTATATGCTATAATATGACCGTTTTCATGATTTTTTCAACATCAGAAAAATTTGACGTTTTCATCGAAAAATTTGACATACTATACTATGGCGTTTTTTTCTTGTAAAATTTTCCAATATTTCACGAAATGACTTTTGTTCACCATAAAACCATTCTACATGCTATAATACGACTGTTTTCAAGATTTTTTTTCAATATTAGAAAAATCTAAGATTTTCATCAAAAAATTTCGACATACTCTACTATGGCGTTTTTTTTTTTTTTTGTCAAATTTTCCAACATTTCACGAAATGACTTTTGTTCACCATAGAACCATTCTACATGCTATAATACGACTGTTTTCAAGATTTCTTTCAACATTAGAAAAATCTGAAATTTTCATCAAAAAATTTCGACATACTACTATGGCGTTTTTTTTTTTTGAAAATTTTCTAACATTTCACGAAATGATTTATGTTCATCCTAGAATCATTGTACATGCTATAATACGACCGTTTTCATAATTTTTGTCAACATCAGAAAAATTTGACCTTTTCATCGAAAAATTTCGACATACTATACTATGGCGTTTTTTTTTTGTAAAATTTTCCAACATTTCACGAAATTACTTTTGTTCACCATAGAACCATTCTACATGCTATAATACGACCGTTTTCATGATTTTTTCAACATCAGAAAAATTTGACGTTTTCATCGAAAAATTCGACATACTATACTATGGCGTTTTTTCTTGTAAAATTTTCCAATATTTCACGAAATGATTTTTGTTCACCATAGAATCATTCTACATGCCATAAATTTCATGATTTTTTTCAACATCGGAAAAATTTGACGTTTTCATTGAAAAATTTTCGACATACTATGCCGTTTTTTTTTGTAATATTTTCCTACATTTCACAAAATAACTTTTGTTCACCATAGACTCATTGTACATGCTATAATATGACCGTTTTCATTATTTTTTTTCAACATCAGAAAATTTTGACGTTTTCATCGAAAAATTTCGACATACTATACTATGGCGTTTTTTTTTTTTTTGCAAAATTTTCCAACATTTCACGAAATGACTTTTGTTCACCATAGAACCATCCTACATGATATAATACGACTGTTTTCAAGATTTTTTTCAACATCAGAAAATTTTGACGTTTTCATCGAAAAATTTCGACATACTATACTATGGCGTTTTTTTTTTTTTTTTTGTCAAATTTTCCAACATTACACAAAATGACTTTTGTTCACCATAGAACCATTCTACATGCTATAATACGACCATTTTCATAATTTTTGTCAACATCAGAAAAATTTGACGTTTTCATCGAAAAATTTCGACATACTATACTATGGCTTTTTGTTTTTTTTGTAAAATTTTCCAACATTTCACGAAATGATTTATGTTCATCCTAGAATCATTGTACATGCTATAATATGACCGTTTTCATGATTTTTTTCAACATCAGAAAAATTTGACGTTTTCATCGAAAAATTTCGACATACTATACTATGGCGTTTTTTTTTGTAAAATTTTCCAACATTTCACGAAATGATTTTTGTTCACCATAGAATCATTCTATATGCTATAATATGACCGTTTTCATGATTTTTTTCAACATCAGAAAAATCTAAGATTTTCATCAAAAAATTTCGACATACTATACTATGGCGTTTTTTTTTTTTTTTTTTGTCAAATTTTCCAACATTACACAAAATGACTTTTGTTCACCATAGAATCATTCTACATGCTATAATATGACCGTTTTCATGATTTTTTTTTCAACATCAGAAAATTTTGACGTTTTCATCGAAAAATTTCAACATTCTATACTATGGAATTTTTTTTTTTTGCAAAATTTTCCACCATTTCACGAAATAACTTTTGTTCACCATAGAACCATTCTACATGCTATAATACGACCGTTTTCATGATTTTTTCAACATCAGAAAAATTTGACGTTTTCATCGAAAAATTCGACATACTATACTATGGCGTTTTTTCTTGTAAAATTTTCCAATATTTCACAAAATGATTTTTGTTCACCATAGAATGATTCTACATGCTATAAATTTCATGATTTTTTTCAACATCGGAAAAATTTGACGTTTTCATTGAAAAATTTTCGACATACTATGCATTCTTTTTTTTTGTAATATTTTCCTACATTTCACAAAATAACTTTTGTTCACCATAGACTCATTGTACATGCTATAATATGACCGTTTTCATTATTTTTTTTCAACATCAGAAAATTTTGACGTTTTCATCGAAAAATTTCGACATACTTTACTATGGCGTTTTTTTTTTTTTTTTGCAAAATTTTCCAACATTTCACGAAATGACTTTTGTTCACCATAGAACCATTCTACATGATATAATACGACTGTTTTCAAGATTTTTTTCAACATCAGAAAATTTTGACGTTTTCATCGAAAAATTTCGACATACTATACTATGGCGTTTTTTGGTTTTTTTTTTTTGTCAAATTTTCCAACATTACACAAAATGACTTTTGTTCACCATAGAACCATTCTACATGCTATAATACGACCATTTTCATAATTTTTGTCAACATCAGAAAAATTTGACGTTTTCATCGAAAAATTTCGACATACTATACTATGGCATTTTCTGTAAAATTTTCCAATATTTCACGAAATGATTTTTGGTCACCATAGAATCATTCTACATAATATAAATTTCATGATTTTTTTCAACATCGGAAAATTTTGACGTTTTCATCGAAAAATTTCGACATACTATACTATGGCGTTTTTTTTTTTTTTTTTTTTTTGCAAAATTTTCCAACATTTCACGAAATGACTTTTGTTCACCATAGAACCATTCTACATGCTATAATACGACTGTTTTCAAGATTTTTTTCAACATTAGAAAAATCTAAGATTTTCATCCAAAAATTTCGACATACTATGCCTTTTTTTTTGTAATATTTTCCTACATTTCACAAAATAACTTTTGTTCACCATAGACTCATTCTACATGCTATAATATGACCGTTTTCATGATTTTTTTTCAACATCAGAAAATTTTGACGTTTTCATCGAAAAATTTCAACATTCTATACTATGACATTTTTTTTTTTTTTGAAAAATTTTCCAACATTTCACAAAAAGACTTTTGTTCACCATAGAATCATTCTACATGCTATAATACGACCGTTTTCATGATTTTTTTCAGCATTAGAAAAATTTGACGTTTTTATCGAAAAATTTCGACATACTATACTATGGCGTCTTTTTTTTTTGTAAAATTTTCCAACATTTCACGAAATGACTTTTGTTCACCATAGAACCATTCTACATGCTATAATACGACCGTTTTCATGATTTTTTCAACATCAGAAAAATTTGACGTTTTCATCGAAAAATTTCGACATACTATACTATGGCGTTTTTTTTTTTTTTTGAAAAATTTTCCAACATTTCACAAAATGACTTTTGTTCACCATAGAATCATTCTACATGCTATAATACGACCGTTTTCATGATTTTTTTCAACATTAGAAAAATTTGACGTTTTTATCGAAAAATTTCGACATACTATACTATGACGTCTTTTTTTTGTAAAATTTTCCAACATTTCACGAAATGAGTTGATCACCATAGACTCATTCTACGTGCTATAATATGACCGTTTTCATGATTTTTTTTCAACATCAGAAAATTTTGACGTTTCCATCGAAAAATTTCAACGTTCTATACTATGGCATTTTTTTTTTTTTGAAAAATTTTCCAACATTTCACGAAATGATTTATGTTCATCCTAGAATCATTGTACATGCTATAATACGACCGTTTTCATGATTTTTTTCAACATCAGAAAAATTTGACGTTTTCATCGAAAAATTTCGACATACTATACTATGGCGTTTTTTTTGTAAAATTTTCCAACATTTCACGAAATGATTTTTGTTCACCATAGAATCATTCTATATGCTATAATATGACCGTTTTCATGATTTTTTCAACATCAGAAAAATTT
The DNA here is from genome assembly GCA_947000775.1 of Pterois miles. Classification (NCBI taxonomy): domain Eukaryota; kingdom Metazoa; phylum Chordata; class Actinopteri; order Perciformes; family Scorpaenidae; genus Pterois; species Pterois miles. The sequence goes on from CAMQGK010000052.1 coordinate 16,843,304, forward strand.
GACGTTTTCATCGAAAAATTTCGACATACTATACTATGGCATTTTCTGTAAAATTTTCCAATATTTCACGAAATGACTTTTGTTCACCATAGAACCATTCTACATGCTATAATACGACTGTTTTCAAGATTTTTTTCAATATTACAAAAATCTAAGATTTTCATCAAAAAATTTCGACATACAATAGTATGGCGTTTTTTTTTTTTTTTTTTGTCAAATTTTCCAACATTACACAAAATGACTTTTGTTCACCATAGAATCATTCTACATGCTATAATATGACCGTTTTCATGATTTTTTTTCAACATCAGAAAATTTTGACGTTTTCATCGAAAAATTTCAACATTCTATACTATGGTTTTTTTTTTTTTTTGAAAAATTTTCCAACATTTCACGAAATGATTTATATTCATCATAGAATCATTGTACATGCTATAATACGACCGTTTTCATAATCTTTTTGAACATCAGAAAAATTTGACGTTTTCATCGAAAAATTTCGACATACTATACTATGGCGTTTTTTTTTTTTTTTTCTTGTAAAATTTTCCAATATTTCACGAAATGATTTTTGGTCACTATAGAATCATTCTACATAATATAAATTTCATGATTTTTTTCAACATCGGAAAATTTTGACGTTTTCATCGAAAAATTTCAACATTCTATACTATGGCATTTTTTTTTTTTTTTGTAAAATTTTCCAACATTTCACGAAATGACTTTTGTTCACCATAGAACCATTCTACATGCTATAATACGACTGTTTTCAAGATTTTTTTCAACATTAGAAAAATCTAAGATTTTCATCCAAAAATTTCGACGACATACTATGCCGTTTTTTTTTTTTTTGTAATATTTTCCTACATTTCACAAAATAACTTTTGTTCACCATAGACTCATTCTACATGCTATAATATGACCGTTTTCATGATTTTTTTTCAACATCAGAAAATTTTGACGTTTTCATCGAAAAATTTCAACATTCTATACTATGGCATTTTTTTTTTTTTTTTTGAAAATTTTCCAACATTTCACGAAATGATTTATGTTCATCCTAGAATCATTGTACATAATATAATACGAACGTTTTCATGTTTTTTTCAACATCAGAAAAATTTGACGTTTTCATCGAAAAATTTTGACATACTATACTATGGCGTTTTTTTTTTTTTTTTGAAAAATTTTCCAACATTTCACAAAAAGACTTTTGTTCACCATAGAATCATTCTACATGCTATAATACGACCGTTTTCATGATTTTTTTCAGCATTAGAAAAATTTGACGTTTTTATCGAAAAATTTCGACATACTATACTATGGCGTTTTTTTCTTTTTTTTGTAAAATTTTCCAACATTTCACGAAATGACTTTTGTTCACCATAGAACCATTCTACATGCTATAATACGACCGTTTTCATGATTTTTTTCAACATCAGAAAAATTTGACGTTTTCATCGAAAAATTTCAACATACTATACTATGGCATTTTTTTTTTTTGAAAAATTTTCCAACATTTCACGAAATGATTTATGTTCATCATAGAATCATTGTACATGCTATAATACGACCGTTTTCATGATTTTTTTCAACATCAGAAAAATTTGACGTTTTCATCGAAAAATTTCGACATACTATACTATGGCGTTTTTTTTGTAAAATTTTCCAACATTTCACGAAATGATTTTTGTTCACCATAGAATCATTCTATATGCTATAATATGACCGTTTTCATGATTTTTTCAACATCAGAAAAATTTGACGTTTTCATCGAAAAATTTCGACATACTATACTATGGCATTTTCTGTAAAATTTTCCAATATTTCACGAAATGACTTTTGTTCACCATAGAACCATTCTACATGCTATAATACGACTGTTTTCAAGATTTTTTTCAATATTACAAAAATCTAAGATTTTCATCAAAAAATTTCGACATACTATACTATGGCGTTTTTTTTTTTTTTTTTGTCAAATTTTCCAACATTACACAAAATGACTTTTGTTCACCATAGAATCATTCTACATGCTATAATATGACCGTTTTCATGATTTTTTTTTCAACATCAGAAAATTTTGATGTTTTCATTGAAAAATTTCAACATTCTATACTATGAAATTTTTTTTTTTTTTGAAAAAATTTTCCAACATTTCACGAAATGATTTATATTCATCATAGAATCATTGTACATGCTATAATACGACCGTTTTCATAATTTTTTTGAACATCAGAAAAATTTGACGTTTTCATCGAAAAATTTCGACATACTATACTATGGCGTTTTTTTTGGAAAATTTTCCACCATTTCACGAAATAACTTTTGTTCACCATAGAACCATTCTACATGCTATAATACGACCGTTTTCATGATTTTTTCAACATCAGAAAAATTTGACGTTTTCATCGAAAAATTGGACATACTATACTATGGCGTTTTTTTTTTCTTGTAAAATTTTCCAATATTTCACGAAATGATTTTTGTTCACCATAGAATCATTCTACATGCTATAAATTTCATGATTTTCTTCAACATCGGAAAAATTTGACGTTTTCATTGAAAAATTTTCGACATACTATGCCGTTTTTTTTTTTTGTAATATTTTCCTACATTTCACAAAATAACTTTTGTTCACCATAGACTCATTCTACATGCTATAATATGACCGTTTTCATTATTTTTTTTCAACATCAGAAAATTTTGACGTTTTCATCGAAAAATTTCGACATACTATACTATGGCGTTTTTTTTTTTTTTTGCAAAATTTTCCAACATTTCACGAAATGACTTCTGTTCACCATAGAACCATTCTACATGATATAATACGACTGTTTTCAAGATTTTTTTCAACATCAGAAAATTTTGACGTTTTCATCGAAAAATTTCGACATACTATACTATGGCGTTTTTTTTTTTTTTTTGTCAAATTTTCCAACATTACACAAAATGACTTTTGTTCACCATAGAACCATTCTACATGCTATAATACGACCATTTTCATAATTTTTGTCAACATCAGAAAAATTTGACGTTTTCATCGAAAAATTTCGACATACTATACTATGGCGTTTTTTTTTGTAAAATTTTCCAACATTTCACGAAATGATTTATGTTCATCCTAGAATCATTGTACATGCTATAATATGACCGTTTTCATGATTTTTTTCAACATCAGAAAAATTTGACGTTTTCATCGAAAAATTTCGACATACTATACTATGGCGTTTTTTTTTTTTTTTTGCAAAATTTTCCAACATTTCACGAAATGACTTTTGTTCACCATAGAACCATTCTACATGCTATAATACGACTGTTTTCAAGATTTCTTTCAACATTAGAAAAATCTAAAATTTTCATCAAAAAATTTCGACATACTACTATGGCGTTTTTTTTTTTTTTTGAAAAATTTTCTAACATTTCACGAAATGATTTATGTTCATCCTAGAATCATTGTACATGCTATAATACGACCGTTTTCATAATTTTTGTCAACATCAGAAAAATTTGACGTTTTCATCGAAAAATTTCGCCATACTATACTATGGCTTATTTTCTGTAAAATTTTCCAATATTTCACGAAATGACTTTTGTTCACCATAGAACCATTCTACATGCTATAATACGACTGTTTTCAAGATTTTTTTCAATATTAGAAAAATCTAAGATTTTCATCAAAAAATTTCGACATACTATACTATGGCGTTTTTTTTTTTTTTTTGTCAAATTTTCCAACATTACACAAAATGACTTTTGTTCACCATAGAATCATTCTACATGTTATAATACGACTGTTTTCATGATTTTTTTCAACATCAGAAAAATTTGACGTTTTCATTGAAAAATTCGACATACTATACTATGGCGTTTTTTTTTTTTTTTGAAAAATTTTCCAACATTTCACAAAATGACTTTTGTTCACCATAGAATCATTCTACATGCTATAATACGACCGTTTTCATGATTTTTTCAACATTAGAAAAATTTGACGTTTTTATCGAAAAATTTCGACATACTATACTATGGCGTTTTTTTTTTTTGTAAAATTTTCCAACATTTCATGAAATGATTTCTGTTCACCATAGAATCATTCTACATAATATAAATTTCATGATTTTTTTCAGCATCAGAAAATTTTGACGTTTTCATCGAAAAATTTCGACATACCGGCTTTTTTGTTTTTTTTTTTTTTTTGTCAAATTTTCCAACATTACACAAAATGACTTTTTTCACCATAGAATCATTCTACATGCTATAATACGACCGTTTTCATGATTTTTTTCAATATCAGAAAAATTGACGTTTTCATCGCAAAAATTTCGACAATATACTATGGCGTTTTTTTTTTTTTTTTTTTTTAATTTTCCAACATTTCACGAAATGACTTTTGTTCACCATGGAACAATTCTACATGCTATAATATGAGTGTTTTCGTGATTTTTTTAAACATCAGAAAAATTTGACGTTTTCATTGCAAAAATTTCGACATACTATACTATTTTTTTTTTTTTTTGTAAAATTTTCCAACATTTCACAAAATGACTTTTGTTCACCATAGACTCATTCCACATGGTATAATATGACCGTTTTCATGATTTTTTTTGAACATCAGAAAATTTTGACGTTTTCATCGAAAAGTTTCAACATACTATACTATGGCTTTTTTTTTTTTTTTTGTCAAATTTTCCAACATTTCACGAAATGACTTTTGTTCACCATAGAATCATTCTACATGCTATAATACGACCGTTTTCATGATTTTTTTAACATTAGAAAAATTTGACGTTTTTATCGAAAAATTTCGACATACTATACTATGGCGTCTTTTTTTTGTAAAATTTTCCAACATTTCACGAGATGACTTTTGTTCACCATAGAACCATTCTACATGCTATAATACGACCGTTTTCATGATTTGTTTCAACATCCAGAAAATTTGACATTTTCATCGAAAAATTTCGACATACTATACTATGACGTTTTTCTTGTAAAATTTTCCAACATTTCACGAAATGACTTTTGTTCACCATATAACCATTCCACATGCTATAATACGACCATTTTCATGAGTTTTTTTAACATTAGAAAAATTTAATGTTTTCATCGAAAAAATTTCGACATACTATACTATGACGTTTTTCTTGTAAAATTTTCCAACATTTCACGAAATGATTTTTGTTCATCATAGAATCATTATACATGCTATAATATGACCGTTTTCATGATTTTTTTCAACATCCAGAAAATTTGACTTTTTTTTCGATGAAAACGTTCGTTCAAAATCCCCATGAATAACCGAGGAAGAGGAGGAGTGACCCGGCCCGGAGGAAGCCCGGGGCCCCCATCTGGAGCCAGGCCCAGATGGAGGGCCCGTGAGCGAGCTCCTGGTGGCCGGGCTTGCCACGGAGCCCGGCCGGGCTCAGCCCGTAAAAGCGACGTGGAGACCCCCTCTTCTCCATCCTGTGGGCCCACCACCCGCAGGAGGAACCGCTGGGGTCGGGTGCGCTGCCATATGGGTGGCAGTGAAAGCCAGGGACTGCGACGGACCAGACCTGGGCGGCAGAGGCTGGCTCTGGGGACGTGGAACGTCACCTCTCTGTGGGGGAAAGAGCCGGAGCTTGTGCGGGAGGTGGAGCGCTATCAGTTAGATCTGGTGGGGCTTACCTCTACGCACAGCCTCGGCTCTGGAACCGTTCTCCTGGATAGGGGTTGGACTCTATTCTTCTCTGGAGTTGCCCAGGGTGTGAGGCGCCAAGCGGGTGTGGGGATACTCACAAATCCCCGGTTGAGTGCTGCTACGTTGGGGTTTACCCCGGTGAACGAGAGGGTCGCCTCCCTGCGCCTTCGGGTTGTGGGGGGGAAAACTCTGACTGTTGTCTGTGCATATGCACCGAACAGCAGTTCAGAGTATTCGACCTTCTTGGAGACCCTGAATGGAGTCCTGTATGGGGCCCCAGTAGGGGACTCCATTGTTCTGCTGGGGGACTTCAACGCACACGTGGGCAACGATGGAGGTACCTGGAGAGGCGTGATTGGGAGGAATGGCCTACCTGATCTGAACCGGAGCGGTCATTTGTTATTGGATTTCTGTGCTAGTCATGGATTATCCATAACAAATACCATGTTCGAACATAAGGATGCTCATAAGTGTACTTGGTACCAGAGCACCCTAGGCCGAAGATCGATGATCGATTTTGTGATCGTATCATCTGATCTGAGGCCGCATGTTTTGGACACTCGGGTGAAGAGAGGGGCAGAGCTGTCAACTGATCAGCATCTGGTGGTGAGTTGGATCAGAGGGTGGGGGAAGACTCTGGATAGACCTGGTAAACCCAAACGTGTAGTGCGGGTGAACTGGGAAAGTCTGGAGGAGGCCCCTATCCGAGAGATCTTCAACTCACACCTCCGGCGGAGCTTTTCTAGCATTCCTGTGGAGGCTGGGGGCATTGAACCTGAGTGGGCGATGTTTAAAGCTTCCATTGCTGAAGCTGCGGCGGTGAGCTGTGGCCTGCGGGTCTTAGGTGCCTCAAGGGGCGGTAACCCTCGAACACCGTGGTGGACACCGGTGGTCAGGGAAGCTGTCCGACTGAAGAAGGAGTCCTTCCGGGATATGTTATCTCGGAGGACTCCGGAGGCAGTTGCAAGGTACCGACGGGCCCGTGGGGCGGCAGCCGCTGCCGTAAAGGAGGCAAAGCAGCGGGTGTGGGAGGAGTTCGGAGCAGCGATGGAGAAGGACTTTCGGTCGGCACCAAGGTGCTTCTGGAAAACTGTCCGGCACCTCAGGAGGGGGAAACGGGGAACCATCCAAGCTGTGTACAGTAAGGATGGGACACTGTTGACCTCAACTGAGGAGGTAACCGGGCGGTGGAAGGAGCACTTTGAGGAACTCCTGAACCCGACTGATACGCCATCTCTTGTAGAGGCAGAGCTGGAAGCTGATGGGGGATCGTCGTCAATTTCCCTAGGGGAAGTCACTGAGGTAGTTAAACAGCTCCGCAGTGGCAAGGCCCCGGGGATTGACGAGATTCGCCCAGAAATGCTGAAGGCTCTGGGTGTGGCAGGGCTGTCGTGGATGACACGCCTCTTCAACATTGCGTGGAAGTGGGGGACGGTGCCTAAGGGGTGGCAGACCGGGGGGGTGGTTCCCCTGTTCAAAAAGGGGGACCAGAGAGTGTGTGCCAATTACAGGGGTATCACACTACTCAGCCTCCCTGGTAAAGTCTACTCTAGGGTGCTGGATAGGAGGGTCCGGCCGATAGTCGAACCTCAGATTGAAGAGGAACAATGCGGATTTCGTCCTGGCCGTGGAACAACGGACCAGCTCTTCACTCTCACAAGGATCCTTGAGGGGGCCTGGGAGTATGCCCATCCAGTCTACATGTGTTTTGTAGACTTGGAGAAGGCGTACGATCGGGTCCCCCGGGGTATACTGTGGGAGGTGCTGCGGGAGTATGGGGTGAGGGGGTCACTTCTCAGGGCCATCCAATCCCTGTACTCCCAAAGCGAGAGCTGCGTCCGGGTTCTCGGCAGTAAGTCGGACTCGTTTCCGGTGGGCGTTGGCCTTCGCCAGGGTTGCGCCTTGTCTCCAATCCTGTTCGTGATATTCATGGACAGGATATCGAGGCGTAGTCGGGGGGAGGAGGGTTTGCAGATTGGTGTGCTGAGGATCTCATCGCTGCTTTTTGCAGATGATGTGGTTCTGCTGGCATCATCAGTCTGTGACCTCCAGCGCTCACTGGATCGGTTCGCAGCCGAGTGTGAAGCAGTTGGGATGAGAATCAGCACCTCTAAATCGGAGGCCATGGTTCTCAGCAGGAAACCGATGGATTGTCTACTCCAGGTAGGGAATGAGTCTTTACCCCAAGTGAAGGAGTTCAAGTACCTCGGGGCCTTGTTCACGAGTGAGGGAACAATGGAACGTGAGATTGGCCGGAGAATCGGAGCAGCGGGGGCGGTATTGCAGTCGCTGTACCGCACCGTTGTGACGAAGAGAGAGTTGAGCCGGAAGGCAAAGCTCTCTATCTACCGGTCAATCTTCGTGCCTACTCTCACCTATGGTCATGAGGGCTAGCATGTCGAAAAACATCATAGTATGTTGAAAAAAGTCACACTAAAGTATTTCGAAAAAAGTCATTAAAGCAATTCGAAAAAGTCATACTACAGCATGTCGAAAAACGTCATAGTATAGCATGTCGAATAAGTCACACTAAAGCATTTCGAAAAAGTCATACTATAGCATGTCGAAAAAAGTCATTCTACAGCATGTCGAAAAACGTCACTATAGCATGTCGAAAAAAGTCATACTATAGCATGTCGAAAAACATCACTATCGCATGTCGAAAAATGTCACTATGTCGAAAATTGTGATACATAGGTCAATCTATTTTTCCCGCTACTTTCTATCACCCATGTACTGAACATGTATTATGTTATGTTTTTTTGTTTTCTGAAAAAAAGAAAGTAGAGCTATGTATACAACTGGTGTAAAGTATCTTGAAGGCCTGTCCTCCCTATTTTTTGAGTCACCAGCTGTCACTATTTGTGTTGCACGTTAAGACAGGTGCTTTTATTTGTCACATTTGCAGACGTGGCCTCAGTGGACGACATCTGGGAAGAGTAATGTCTGCACAGCTCGAAACTGCATCAGTCAAATGACAGGATTTTTAGATTTCCCAAAAATGTGATAATCTAGTTACTATTACATAATATCATAAAAATGTCATAGTATAGTAGGGCTATGCCATAAACAATAATATAGTGTGTTATAAATGAAACCTACACCTACAGATTTGAAAGAAAATTTACTGAACATGCAGCAGCATCATCACTTTATGAGCCAGACATTGGGTAGAAGATGTGAGATGACACGAACACGTGAAGAAAGTCCGTCGTCCTCACATCTGGAAATCGGCACTCATCTGGGGACAGAGAAGGACGACATGAGAATTTGCATCACATTCACATACATGTGTGACTACGACTATAACATGGATGATAAAAGCTTTGATAAGTGCTAATTTAGGGAGCCACCATACTGTGACTTTATTTCTGATTTTTATGGCATACAATACTATGACTTCTTTGGCATACTATTCAATGAGTTTTTTTCAGCATACGATGTCTTCAAAAAAATTCCCGATGTCTTTTTCCGGTACTATACTTTGACTTTTTTAAAAAAAATATTGACATACTACACAATGACACTTTTTCCGACATACTTCACTGAGTATACATGACTTCAAAAAAATTCTATGTTAATCTATGTCTTCAAAAAAAGAAAAAAAATTTTCGACATGGACGTTTCACTTACATATAGCCATCATGTACATATACTGTATGTACATACTGTATACTGACTTTTTAATAAATATACTGCATTGAGTTTTACGACATACTATGTTATGACTCATTATCAACATACCCTGACTTTAAAAAAATCGTACATTTTTCTTATTTTTGACATACTATACTATGATTTTTTACACATATTGTTTTTTTTTACCTATTTTCAACACACTATACAATGACTATTTTTAAATATATACATATACGTATATATATACATATACGTGTATATATACGTATATATATACGTGTGTATATATATACGTATATGTATATATATACGTGTGTATATATATACGTATATGTATATATATACGTGTGTATATATATACGTATATGTATATATATACGTATATACATTTATATTCATAAAAATATATATACACACATATATACATTTATATGTATATATATATGTGTGTGTATATATTGCATTTTCATGGAATATTCTATTATTACTTTGTTGGCATACGACATTTTTATGATAATTTTATGAAATATTATACTATGACATTTTCACATTATTTGTTATGATTTTTATGGCATATACTATGATATTTTTGATGTATTTTTATGGAATATTATACTTTGATTACATTTATCATGATATAGTATAACATTTTACGACATACTATACTATGCGATTTTTATTGCATGACTTTTTCATGATATTTGTCTGACATACAATACTTAATGAAACAATATACAGTATCAACGTTTGCTTTACTGGTGTGTCCTTACCGAGTTGGTCCAGCATCCTGTCTTAGATCTTGTCTCGGAGGTGACTGAGGTGCTTCAGATTAACCTCCCTGTGGTTCTCCTGCTGCTCCTCCAGCGTCTTCTGGAGGACAGAGATGCAAAAAAACACATTACAGCCACACAATCATTAAATGTGTCATTTGACTGTTGCAGTTTCCAGCTGTCCACAGACAGTGTTTCAGGTCCATCTTGATGTCCTTGAACATCTCATCCTGTCTGCTGGTCTCCACTGACTGGTTGTAAATCATATCAGAGAAGAGATGAGTAGTTTTGGTTTGAAACCTAATTTTGAACTGAGCCATGCTGGTTTTGAAAATGCTGATTTTTCAGAATGAAACGGATCACTTTGTGACCAGTTTATATCGACTCTGGCTTTAAAAAAATTATACAAAGAATCTAGAGCACTTTATTGTACAATACGAGGGATGTTTTGTTTTATAGCTGTATTGAAGCAATTTCATTGAAAAAAAAAAAAAACAGTGCAATGCTGTGTTACATCAAATTGATTGATATTTATTAAATGTCGTGAAGTTGTAGAAACTGTATTTATCCACCACGATTAGACACTTTATGATGGCAAAATGTGCTTGAATCGTAAACACATTTAGAAAACATTGAAATGAGGTATCTGAAAAACTTAAGATCTTTTGAGGATTTGTGCCTGTACTAATAACTGTGCCCCCCACAACCCCTTTAAAATAAAAATCCCGCCCCTGCTGAGGGACATGTACATGCTGATGGCTCAGGTTCCCAATTTCAGAGAGAGGGAGAGGGAGGGAGAGAGAGGGAGAGAGAGAGAATCCAAACGGGGGGTATCCAATACAGGATAAAATTAGGCCAGCCAGGCCTTATACTGCTGACAGAGCTGGGGTGGCCAAAAAAAGCCTGGAGTGCGAGCCAACAGTGGAAGCACAAGGACGAGAGGAAAGCAAGCAGGATCGTCGCTGAAATGGCCACCAAACGTAAGGAAATAAATGGTGACAGCTTGAAGTAAAGTGAATGAGAGCAGACAGGGAGCTGGTCAGAGTCCAGCTGTCAGGTGGGGGATGAAGATTATTTATTGTGTCCCCTCTGCTGGGCAGGTGTGAATACAGACAAGATGACCAGTCAAATACTGAGTCCTGCTTGTCTTTCATTTGGTGGACAGATGGGTCTCAACTAAATGAGACCCGACTGTATTGCTGATTGTATGCTGTTTGTTTGTTTCATTCTTAAAAGTCCAAATTGTCCCATAAGACTATAAGACTGATGAGTGTTTTCTTGTCAGGGCTATTTTTTCTATATCAGGATTAGAGAGGTTATGGTTATGCCATGCTTGGAAATGACTTCATACGTGTAACAGCGTAAGTATGAGTGTCTCAGTTTCTGCCTCACCAGCTTCCTGTCTATATCTACCATTAAATAAGAAAACCTGAAAAAAAGTTAATATATATTTCTCTGGAAACATGACGCATGACTCAGTTATTTGTAAACTGTCAACTGGATGACAGTGTGTGTGTGTGTGTGTGTGTGTGTGTGTGTGTGTGTGTGTGTGTATACATGTTTAGGTTTAAGATTCCTGAGTGTTTGTTTCAATCAGATAATTACCTTGAGATTAACACTGGAGTTAGGAGGCTCAATTAAAATTTTGGTGTTTGAAGATCTAATGTCACACTGTGACTCATAGTATAATGATTCCTGTATTTATTATTCATTCAAAAATGTGCGACGTGCATTATTAAAAGCAACACATTCATGCAAATGCGTGCTTTATTCCTGAAATAGCTTCTTTTTGGCAAGGACAGAGATGAGTAAGATGCTACTGCTTTAGATTTGAATGTGAGGCCCTGGTTTAGTCCCATGAACTGTACGCTAACATTGTAAAGATTACTGGGATGCACAACTACATTTGATCAAAACGGCAATATGGCCTACTGCAATTTCTAAATCACGGTATTTGCTGAAATTGCAATATTTGTTACAGGTGAAATGTGTGTCAAAATACCATTTTATTTTAAATACTGTATTGCTGCAGAGATGTCCTGGCCTACACGTTATTCTACATATTAATGAAAACATTTTTGTTTGATACAAACCATAATCATACCATAATCATTTAAATATAAGGAAAATAAGAATAATGATGAATACTCATTCTCTCTATCACAAACTATATCACAACTGTAATATTAGTCAAAATAATCGTACTTAGATATTTTTTTTTAAATCGTGCAGCCCTAAAATGTTAACAAATGTTGTACTGAATAGAACTACAAGATACAACTAAATAGAAAAACAACATACAGCCAAATAGACATGTTTAATTTGCATATAAGTAGCTGGCCCATTTGTCGATTTAGTGATTTAGTAGCTGTCTAAACTCTAAATTCAAAATCTATGTTTTTAAATAACTTGCTGTCCACTTGTACAACTGCCTCTTGTACAACTAAAACGTCTCTGGCCCAGAGGGAGAGATGTGTGTCACATTCCCGTCAACACCAGCAGGTTTGTTAGTAACAAACGGAGGAAGACAGAAGATAATCTGGGTTAGAACCACAAACACTCGCTGCTTTTTCAAATGGTGTCAGTTTCACAGACTTTTGGAAAACTGATATATAAAACTAAGTGAAATAAAGTCTGAGCAACAGGGACAGTATGATCTCTGATTCAGATACAGAGCCATAACATAAATACAGTGCCTGACAGTGCGTGTCTTACTATCAGGCATCTTTCAGTCCCTCCAGGATTTCGCTGGCTTTTTTTGAGATTGTTGCAGCCTAAAATAAAAATGCTGCACCTAAACGGTCTTCTTTACTTTTTACAACAATCACCAGGTGTGCTTTGGTCGAAGTCAACTTCAATTTGATGTGAAAATATGCCAACTCTACAGTTACAAGGTTATATTTTACCTACGCCTGATGCTCATTTTTACTGAAACCACTACTAACTTGAAAGCATCATAATGCAATGGAACCTCCGTTAACGGAGCTGTTAGCTTCATGCTGTCGGCTGACGAGCTGGTCACCTCTGCAGCTTATATCGCCGGTAAACTTCTTAGTGCTACTGTAACCACTGTGTTAGGCCTAAATCTGGTCTGCGTTGTGTTCAGGCATTAAAATAAAGAGTCATGTCTCTGCAGCTGGAGAGGGGAAATGACAAAAGCAGATGACTATTAAGCAATTTAATGTATGCTTCCACAGTAGTGTAGCCTGTATGAAATGATTATCATGCTACCACAAGTTGTTAAATATATTACCTATTGTGATATAAATGCTTTGAAATGGATATTTTAACATAAATGGTGTGCAGTGACTGCTTGGCACTGCAGTAGCAACTCTGTCAACACAGATGCTGTTTGCACATAATCCTGCGCCCAATATTGATGTTACAGCAGTGTTATTTAATAAAACATCAATAATTTTAACATTTTTTTATAATATTAATATAATAATTTTAACATTTTTTATAACACTTTTTTTTATAACATTTTTTTTTACATCAATTGAATATTTTCACATTTAAAATTTTGATAAATCACCGTTGAAATCATGTTATGTGCTCTGTAAGAAACAACGTTGGGCTTAATGATGTTCTGTACACAGGTGGAGACATTACTTTTCCCTACTTTTCTCAAAAGGAGTGAAAAGAAGTGTAGACTGTCAAATGAATATTTCCCCAGAAAATGAGCACACAAACATGCTTCTCAGGCTCTTATCAACAGAGGAGTCCTCCCTGGTGTGGCACTGAAGGGCATAAAATGTACGGTTAGTCTACGTTAACTAGCTAACTGACTAGAAAGACAAACCGATTTATCGTTTTGCCGCTGCTCAGACTCAAACGAGCAAGAGTACTTAGGCTTGAAGGATGACATATGACCTGCAGCTTCTACTATAGTCATACGTAGGCTTAGGCTGTATCACAAGATTATCGTTAGACACGATATTGATTGGCAATGATAATGGTGTTCACAATAACAGAACGACATGTTGAAATGCTAGATTTTCAACATAACTCCTATGAATGATGCTGTACAGTAGGGCTGAATGATTAAATAGCATGTGCAATGATATCGCAATAAGATAAAGTGCTATTTTCTAATCGCAAAGGCTGCGATGACGCGCGAGAGAAGAGCAGTCAAAGGAAGCGCCAGCTTGGGATGCTATGCTGTACCTTCAGCTGTTGTATAATGGCCTTAGACTCAGCAGAACCTGAAACTGAGGAAATTTAATGTCAAAGAGGAAAAGCATGTCAGCTGTGTGGAACTATTTTGGTTTTAACAAAGAAGATGCTGCGCAGCATCAGGTATTGTGCAAAACCTGCCTTGATACTGTCGCAACACTACTTACCTTTAATAGCACTTAAAAAACACCACAAAGCCATGTACTATAGTACATGGCTAAAATGCTAACCACCAGTGTGTCTAGTAAACCAAATACCACCCGACAGGGATCACTGACAAAATGTTTGCAAGCGTAACTCCATATGAAAAGACTTCAAAACGGCACGTGGAAATGGCTCAAGCAATAACAGAGTTCATAGCGAAAGATATGATGCCCCTCAGTACGGTGACCAAGTCTGGCTTTACGGCTTAGATAAGAACACTGGATAAGCGGTACAGCATGCTCTCCTGCACATGTTTTAGCCAGGTAGCCATACCAAAGATATATGATGAGATAAGATAAGATATTCCTTTATTTGTCCCACAGTGGAGAAATTTACATGTTACAGCAGCAAAGTGGATAGTGCAGTAAACAAGAAGCATAAATTTTAAAAGAGTATTAATACAAATAAATAAAACAATATATACATAATAGAAAAGTAGAGCTAAAATATGTCCAGCATATTAAAAAATATTATTGTCCAGTTGCTATAATTGCACAGATGATATGATTGCACATAAGAAAAGCTACACAAGAAATGTAAACGGAGAATCGCAGCGGAGCCGAAAACAGATGAGTTTTTCTCTGATACAACTGACATGTGGTCAAGCCGTACATCAGAGCCCTATCAGAGTCTTACGGTGCATTTCATTAATGAAGTCTTCCTCCTCAAAGCTCGCTGCCTTCAAACTTGCACTTTAATTTGTGTGATTTGTTACTGACATTCAAACATAATAATGTTTGTCAGTACTTTGTTGTGTTGTCATAACAATTATTAAGTGTTTAAAAGGCTGGGAGTTCAACAAATCAGTCAAGATACTTCTGTGATTTAAGTAGTTAAATAAAAATAGGTCACCTAATTTCATCATAACAGAGGGCTGGCCTACGAGAAAGAACTGTTTATATTTAATCTAATATTATATTGATCATACTATAGAATGATTTCTTGCGTGTGTTTGTTGAATAATTCAGAAGATGAGGGACTTTAAAAAATAATCGCATATTAAATCACAATCACAATATTGGTTCAATATTTTCCAAAATCGTTCAGCCCTACTAAAGCAAAACAGTAAACTAAAACAGATATCTGAAAGTACAAACAGTGAAGTCAGAGATTCAGTTAGACGCTACAAAAGTACTGAAAGCTGAACACAACGTTTCTCATCTCTGGTCTCGTGGGCTGGTTGATTCTTTGGTTTTAAACCAAACGAAAAAGGAAAGCCAGAGAACATAAAGTGATTTGTAAATTGTGCGATTAAAAAGTCGGGACTAAAAATGGAAACGCCACAAAACTCTGCTCCTGTCTTAAAACTCAGCATCCAGAACACGCAACTTTGACACCGACTCCCTCCACAAAGAGCAGCCGGACCAAAACTCCTCTAACACTGAGCAAAAACCAGGGCCGTTACTAGTCACTAGCTGATCGATCTAAGCTATTGATCTCTGTCTAAACATTATGACCACTTATGTATTACAAAGTATGTGTCTCCAAGGCATAAATATTCACATCTATGTGCGTCTCTCTTCAGTTTATTTTGGACAATAATATCATAATCATCTTTTTTCTTAGAGCCATATCAGTAAGGAAACTTCAACTTCGCCCAACACTAGTCATACGCCATATTTCCATTCTAGCAACTGAGGCTAATCAACTTAGTCAGGGAATGACTCAATTAGATATGAAATATAGAAATCCCAAAATAGACCAGAGCGGGGATTGAAGGATCCTGGTTTGGGGGTTTGAATCTATAGTAACCCTAACTTAGACAGTCAGCAATGAGATTTCATTAGGCAACCTGGAAACCCATATTTCACTACTATAATTAATATAACAAAATCACGAAGAAAATCACAATTAATATTAACATTTTAAATTTAAATGCAATAAAATGAATATAACATGCGACACCGTGGTGCCCCTATAACAGCCACGCCAGCTAGACTCAACGCACATACCTGGTACAGCTAGTCCGATGTGAATGAAGGCTATGAGGCTTATCATGAACATTTCAAAAGAAACATTTAAGCAAAGGGAAACATCGCCATACCTGTGATGAGACAGATGAGTCCTGGCTGTGTGTGACAGCAGTAGCTCTCCTGAAGGACATCGTCGCCTTTAACGAGGAAACACGGAGCTAGTTAAGCTAGCAAGGCGGCGAACATGCTAACATTAGCCCATTTCCTCCAAGACGAAACTCATCAAAAACTCAAGTTATCGATCTCAGAGGTCGACAGGATCTACACAGAACGAGTTGGGTATTATCTACAACTAGATGCGACCATTAAATCTCGTATAAATCACAAACACAAGTACAACGTTTACAAACATTTTAACACGCGGACTGTCGCTCGACGCAGCCTACCTCTCAGGTGGAAAACATTTCATCTGCGCCTGCGCGCACTCACGCACTTACGTACTCACGCTGAACGTGGTGCCACGCACGCATGCACACTCAGGAAGGAGGTTCCGACCCAAAAGGAGAAAATAAAATGTTTTTATGAAATTCATGAGATTGAGAAGATAACACAGAAGTTGTCCCCAAAATAATAAAAAGTAAGAAGAAGAAGAAGAAGAAGAAGATCTACCTTTATTAGTCCCACATTGGGGAAATTCAATTTACACTCTGTTAAACTCGTACATGGTACATGCAGAACTGAAACACACACACATGCATTAATGGAGAGGTGTCAGAGTGAGGGGGCTGCTCCGGAGAGGCCCCCGGGGGGGGGGGGCCCCCTGATTATCATGTTTATAAAAACATGAAATACCTTATCTAATTGATCAAAGCTTCAGAGTTTGGAGTAGATGATCTACAAACTTCATGAGTCTGTTGAAGATTTTCCCTCGTTCAGTCATACATGAAACCTTCAGCAGGCAGAATAGTTTTGCCATCATTGGGCAACAATCCCAAATAACCTTTCAGCATGTTGTAATTCAAGCGTTTTGAGAGAAAACTAGACTTATACACCTCCTCATGGCTCTGTTTACAGACTTTAAAACATCTAGCCATCGATGGGAGACTTTGACCAATCTCAGGTCATTGTGCAGAGAGAGAGAGAGAGAGAGCCTTCCTATTGGCTGTTCATTCAACAGAGGCAGCTGTCAGTCACTCCTGAACTCCGATCAAACGGTCAATCTGATCTCACATAAATCAATATTCTGTCACTGTAATGGTGATTTCTCTCCTCAGATGTTTTCAGAAATATCTTGTAGTTACTGTTCAGCTGTAAAATAAGAAAGTTTGCTCCGGCTGTTGGGCGGGGCTTGGTATTTCCTCAAATGATCTCAATGTGGCTGCCAGGTTACAAACTCTCTCACTTTCCAGCTAAACAGTACACTACAAGATGTTTCATTTTATCTAAGAAATAGATATTATAGTAACCGAATACTGATTCATATTTGATAAGCGCTGCCTAGTTTGACCGTTTGAGCAGAGTTGACAAGTGATTGATATATTTGTACTAACTCTGCCCACTGCTGCTTTATAATTTTCTGTTTCTAACGTATGTGCATTCTTGTGCAGTTGTGGATCTGGTGTATTGGCGGAAAATGAGGAGGACCGGCATAGTGTTCACGGGGCTGGTGATCAGTCTGACCAGTCTGTTCCAGCTCAGCGCCATCACCGTGCTGTCCCACATCTGTCTGGGTGTCATGTGTGTCACCTTCACCCTCCGTCTTTACTATAAACTGCTGGAGCTGCTGCGCTGGAACCCCGGCGTCCACCCCTTCCAGTGAGTCTGTCAATGCTGATTTAAACTTCGTTGTGTGTATTTAAACTTAAAGCCCGCACTGCGTTGCTCTCTGTGGATTGATGATTTCAATCATGTTGCACTTGTGGCTAAATGTTGGGTTTCGATTGTGTTGTATCCCATCAGCATTTGTGTTCTTAAGGACCTGTGTCTCTGTCCCCAGGTCGTATCTGGATCACGACGGTTCTCTGACAGACAAAGAGACAGTGATGCTGGTGGAGGAGGTGGTACTGCTGATTGCGTTTGCTGTCACAGAGCTCAAACGGCTGATTTTCATTGAAAGCATGATCGACTCTATTAAGGTCCGAGTACGATGATGTTGATTCTCAGTGGGATCGGCAGTACAATCAACCCCGTCACATTATAGGGACTCATTAGTTAATACAGTATTACTGCATCAACTTAACAGTCAAATATTTGTCTTCTGTGCTATCTCAGTTTGTTGTGCTCCTGTATCTGCTGACCTATGTTGGTGTCCTAACCAGCGGACTGACTCTGGTGATAACTGGTGAGTTCTTCATCCAAAAATGACTCTGATTTGCCGTATCTGTGATTAAGGTCTGGCTAAGTTGAAGCAAACAAAAACAACTTGGTAAAAGTTTGGGAAAAGATCATGGACGTGGTTTAAAGAGACCAACTTTGACAAGAGAGAGGACACAAAGCCAAAGACATTGAAGTGTTAAGCCATTCACCCTAACCTCGTCCCTATGGACCCATCCACACAGAGACATGTTATACACCATGTCTTTCACTGGCAGATAGATAGAGTGGGTAGAGCGCTTCACCCATTTAACCTCAAGGTTGGTGATTTGATCCCCAACTCCTACTGTCCGCATGCCGAAGTGTCCTTGAGCGAGACACTGGCTGAATCCCAGTGTCCACACTCGCAGACTTTGAGGCACATTCATTTCAGACATTTTGAGCCCTTTATGAACACTTCCATAAGTCTGCATTATTATTCACAGATTATTCACAATTCATAGCATAAACACAACTATGATTACCATGGGTAGCCCGAAGGCATAAAAAAAGGTAAACAAAGAGGATGGTACATGGGTGTTCAGCCAGGCACATTTAAATTTACACAGAATTATTAACATTAAGGATTTAAAATAGTACATAAAAAACACATGAAACCAGAAGTATGCAAGCATTACACTACGTTACACACCTGGTTTATTCATTAAGCATTTCTTTTAACTTTGCTTAGTGAATTTTACAACAGCTGCAAGGTGAGGTCTCACCTCACTGCAAGAGGGTCACAGGTTTGAATCCGGCTTGAGGAGGAGTTTGCATGTTCTCTCCGTGTTAACTTGGGTTTTCAGGTTTCCTCCCACAGTCCAAAGACATACAGGTTACTTGGTGTACCCCTCCTTCGCCCAGTGTCAGCTAAGATCGGCTCCAGCCCCCCACGACCCCATACGGGATGAGTGGTTGTTTTGACAAAAAGACATAAACTCTCGTCTCGAAAGACCTGGAAGATGTTCAAACAGGCAGTAAAAAATGTTTAATTAAAACTCACAGTTAGCGCTGTCAATGCAATATATGTTGCTGCAAAGTGCTGGCCCTTTGGTATTTATACCATTTGAAGCCCTTGCGGCCTCTCACACTCAACCATTTACCAGACAGACAGTCAAGTTCCCGAGGATTCAGGGTTACGGCCTGAGGGTGGACATTGGGATTGGGCCTCTGAACGCCAAGTTGCTCCCTGGCCTCTTTATAGCAGCCCACTGCTCCTAAGGATGGGTTAAATGCAGTGTTCAAATTTCATGTATCTACCTGCATGTATATGACACATCTAATAAAATCCCTTCTCATTTGTTTTTACTTATCAGCTGTGATCGCAGTTTTCTCCCTTCCTCTGTTGTACAAAAAGCAGCAGGTGAGAGTTTCAGTCTTTTTATACAATTAAAATCCATCACTGGACTGCACTCAGTCAGAAAACAAGATAAATAATAAACTAGTAATAATAATAATAATTTAAAGTTACAATGAAAATGACTTGTATGATGCCAGAGAAATAGTTATATACAGAAATGCTTTGACTGACCTGCCTCTTATTTTGGTGACAGATGCGGATAAGGAGGATGGTTAGAGCCGTCAAAGCTTTTGTAAAGAAAATCAAAAACCTGTAAGTAACCTGCTCTTTCTATAATGTTTGTCTGTGTGTGCTCATGCGAACAAAATATGAACATCTACTTTGTTGCGATGCCCCTGTTTTGTTGCAGGTGCCTCAGTCTGTATGAATCAGTGAGACCCTCTCCTGCCCCTGCACCTGCCCCTAAACCTGCACCTGTAGCTGCACCTGCACCCGCCCCCAAACAGAAAGCCAAGTCAAAGTAACTTGTCGGTCGCGTGTTGAGAGCACCAATTTGGGATTTGGAAAATGTTGGAATGGTACATCCTCTGCGGGGCCACTTTGAGGGGCCGCTCATTTCCATTTCTCCGCTGTGATGTTTGTTAATGGGAGCAAGATTTAATTGATCCTGACAGCTGAAACAAAGCTGCCATTCACTCACGGAGAAGTGCATGAGGAGAAGAATTTTATTGACTGAGATGCTCTCTGTGGGCAGCGTTTAATATAACCAGTTCACATCTACACCAAGCAGGGACTGAATATCACTGTTTTTTTCCCTTCTTTGATAACAGGTCTATTTTTACATAACCAGTGTGCACCGTGTTCCTGTTGAGCTGCAGAATTATTCATAACAAAGCAGTGAAGCATTATTACAGCTTTCATTAAGCAGCATCATACATTATTAGCTGGATAGAATAAATCTGAGATGAACATCACCTGCTTTTAATTAACATTAATGATTTTGAACTTGCTACATCAAAGTATTAGCAAAAGCTTTTTAAGCAGCAACACCTTACAGCTTACGTACCTGAGAAATAATGAGAGCGTTGTCCCCTCTCTTCATACTAATTGTAGTTAATCAGATACAGTGACTCCCTGCTGCTCTTGGGGCAGTGTAGTGATTAAAGGTACAGCGTGCAGCAGTGAAACAACTCTTAACAAGTGAGAACAACTTCAATTGTCCTGCATTAACTCCAAAATTACACTGATTAATGCCACAAAAAGATGCTGCTTTATGGCACAATTTTTACTTTGCAGATAAGACAACTTTATGCGCTCATATTTTAACTTGCAATGAGAGATTTTTCTGGCCACTTGGGCAACAACAAGCTATGAACACTAACCGCCTAATGAATATAAGTCCAATATTCAGTTCATCTCAGTCTAGATGTGGTCAGGAATCCAAAACTATGGGCTGAAAGATGCTAATATGCTCTGTAGAGCTGAAACGGGTGGTAATTGTGGCTTCATTGCTATGAGCGACTCACATACAAGTAGTCATACAATCCATTGTTAATGTAAAAATATTGATTATAGCTGCTTTGAGCGAATGTCAAGTGACTGTTTCAAACTCTCCTGGAGCATTGGAACAAGAAATGCTGAGTCTTTATGAGTCTTATATCTTACTTAACTATAGATAAGTACATATAACTAACTATAATGGGGACATACCACCTCCACTCTGTTTCACTTGCATACCTGTGTGAACCAGTTGCACCATAACCTGCCTTCAGAGGACATTTCAGTAGCTAAAACACACATTTAATACCATTTGTAAAATATTTATGGTCTTCATCAGAGACGACACAAAAAGCCAGTTACTTAAAGGATTTAGACACAAAAATGGGTCAATGGACTCATCTTGTCTCACTTCCAAAAAACAAACAAACAAATGAAGCAGTATCACGGCATGCCGCTGACAGCTTGTGAGGAGAAAAGTGCTTGATGGGCAGTAGAGGAGGTGGAGGTCGCTGGCAAACACCATTAAGTTCCATACTATTCTGTCTGTCAGGCATTTTATCAAGATGTCAACATCCTAAATGTAGAATAATGGAGATCACTCCTTTAGCATGAAGAAAACTGTATTTGTCTCAACAACTTTCTCTTTGATATTTTTTGTGAGTTCATATTACATTAATTTGATACTTCCAGAGAGGATCTGATGTTTGCATGTAATTACAGCTGGTTGCTGGCACAACTCCCATGTCAACATTTTCCAAATCAACCAAGAACGTGTTCATTGTTTGTTTCTGAGAATAAGATATCACCATAAAACTACACAAAACACCTCATGAAGCAAAATCTAAAATTCACTGTAATGCAACATGGCTGATTTTTTTTTGTTTTTTTTAATGTGGAAAGTCTAAAAACGAACGTGAACCAGTAAACTGTGAGCAGCTATTTCAGTGCAGCTGTTTAGCTGGCGAGCTACTGTTAGCATGTGAGATGAATGTTGGTGACCATGTGGTGGTCTGTAGTGGTCGGTGTTGCAGACCTTTCAGAAACATAGCTGCACTCATACTAATGTCTTAATGAACTGAAGTTATTTATCACCTTATGAGCCCAGGTTGAAGCAGCCTTCCAATAGGACTTTTGGCAGCTTCAGTTTGTAATGAAAAAATAAAATGGTCAGTACACCTCAATTATTTATAAAATTAACATATATTTATTTTTTAAAATTTGCCTATTACACTTCATAAGGCCTATTTCTTTGGGAGAAAGTAGTCTACATGAAAATGCCCTTTAAAGATGCACCCATGTAGCAGCTGGTAACAGCTGATATCCTGATTTTTACTGCCTAGTTTTGGCCGTTGATGTGGAATTGGCATCTTTTTGACCGTTTTTTTCTAGGTGTATGTCACTTAATATAACTGTAAAATGTAAAACAAAATACAAGTGTGATTACGATGCGAAAGATGCTCTAAGTGAGGCATGGCAGGGCTTAACCTACATTGTGTTTTTTTCTGTTATGGTTGCCACTTTCATCTTTTGTTTTAGATTGACTGATTTCTATATGTATTTACTATTTTTTATTATTTCCTGTTGTTATGTTGCCCCCCAATAAAAGGTTATTTACTAAAAATGAAGGCGAGGTCGCTTGGTAAATCTTAACCACGTAGTCAGCTGTTACTTGTGTTAAATTTATTAACAATGACTTGACAGCAGACATTTCATAGTAGGGAAAGCACAGGTGTCACTAACATTATAGTGTAATGTTAGTGTCAGTAAGTCATGACACATAGTGGGCCAGCATGCACAACACCAGGACCCTGAAACTGAAGCAGCTAAACAGAATTCAGCCATCATTATTAATAATATTTACACTTGTGCAGACTGTGTCCAAATGTCACTCAGCAGGCAAACCAAGCATTGAAGTTCATAAAGCTAAACAGGAAACCAAAATGCAGCAGAGGTTCGTTTAAAGAGACAAATATGATAATATGGGTAAGCTGCCATCCAGGACACAGTCTGTAAATGTATGCTTATTCTATGACTGAACAATACATGCATATTTATTGCCTTTAATATTGTTTTGATTATCAAATATGTTTCACAATTTTGTCTAAATTAACACTACAGAGACATTATTCCCAGTCAGAGTGATTTCTGAGCTGCCAGCTGCCATTAAACATGCAGCCCAGTGTGATAGACATCAACTAGTCAATCTGATATATGATTTTCCTTTAACAAAAAAGAAAAAAACTCCCTTAGGCTTGTCTTAATTATCCAGCTGTGACATAACATTGCCCCCATCCTAAAATCTAGACAAATTATAGTTTTAATCAAATACAGTGAAGTTGTCATGGACAGCGAGCATCAAGGGTCACGATTACTTTTTGTAGTATATTCAGTGATGGTAATCCACTCCCCACCATAGGTTGCACTGACCTGTTTGACCACTAGGTGTTGCTCTTAGAAAGTGTCAGCTACGCCCCTTCATGAGAGGATGGAGAAACCCACTGATCACTGACTGATCTAAAGAGAGAAATGAATCCTGACAAACACGGTAACCATCAACACAATGTAGAGCTCCGGCTTTGCAAATACAAACACTGCATCATCTACACAGAATGTTTCCTGATAATAAAAACAGCTTTTCTCTCTGTTGTGAGAATCACAGTGGATGCAATGTGACTGTGACCTTGAGATGAATTTACCACGGAAAGCCTCCACACATCAACTCAAAGTCTCTCTCAAATCTTCAAGGACTTCTTCTCTTGTTTCCACATGTGGTGACTCAGAGCTCCCACCTCTCACTCTGTTTACTTTCAGGAGCTTATTGAACACCTTCCCGTAGAGCTGTCTGATTACACAGAGTGAGAACAAACGATGGTTTTTAATCTACTGTTGCCATAGCATCATTCATGTCACTGGTGCAAATTTTATGCATTTAAATTAAAATGCATTTTAATGCAGAAATCAAACAAGACAAGACTGCTTCATGACCATCTGGTCATGCTCAAGAAATGTCAAAACTACGCATCTTATATAGGGAATACCCCAAAAATGTCAATATGGCACTTCAAACAGTTGGTTCAACAGAAGTCTGACACATAATTTACAGGAATATGAAGTATGTAATCCACTTCAACTCCTTGCCACAAAATGTTCTGAATATTTCACACATACAAGTGTATTTTTCTACAGTAAAGTACTGACGTTTCAGATTACTGTTCCCCCGATTAGTAGCACGTTATGACTCTACATAACTGCACTGACACAGAGTCTACATTTACACATTTACAAATCTACAGTTTCCCCTGCCAAAAAAGCATCGTGTCATAACACTACAACAACAAATCGCAGAACTGGGACAGAAATACCTTAATTAATCCCTTCATGGTCTGTGTTGCAGCTAGTACATTTGGTCTCGGTGGACCTCGGCGGTTTGGATGTGGCGTGGTTTGGTCTAGTGATATATCTGAAAATAGAGTCTCTAATGTATGGTTTGTGTCTGATGAAAGAAAAAGGGTCTAAAAGGATCTATTCATGCACAGTATGGTGAACAAGCTGATTAGGAAGGGGGCGTATGTGATTTCTAAAGCATCATCTTGGCATCCTAAGTGATATCAAACACTAATAAATATCTGCAAAACAGAAATAAAGAAAAAACAATTAAAGGAAATAGTTTGACATTTTGAGAAATGCACTTTTAGTTAAATGGGAAGATTGACACCACCCTTGTATCTGTAAAGTAAACATGAAGCTAGAGCCAGCAGGCAGTTAGCTTAGTTTAGCACAGAGCAAAGAGGCACGCCTGGCTCCGTCCAAAGGTCAAATGATTGTTGAACTACTCCTTTAGGATGAATTTAACAACATGAAATAATAGGTAATGAAAATGTGGGAGACGCTGCCCTCTGATGCTGCCAGCTGTTTCCTCCTCTGGATTGACGGCTCAGTGACAGAGTGAATGACTGCCAGGTGCTTGGCGGACTGTGTTCAGGATGTCTGTCACACGTAGTGTTCGCGGTGGTTGATGTACACCCGGTCTGTCCCACTCTGGTGACACACCCACTGCAGACGGGACAGCTGCTGGGTGGGGCTTTGTGTTGCCGGTGGTCCTGGCCTTGTTGTAGGTGGGTGTTGCTGCCTGTCAATCAGCTCTGCCCTGCGAGTCTGCTGGTTAAAAATCATCAAAGATGGTGTGTGACAAAATAGTTTTCTCTTCTCATGTTGTTTCATTTCATTTCATCAGGTCAGAACGTCAGAGAGTCGCGTTAAAGCTGCAGTGGGTAGAAATGGAGCAAATAGGATTTTAAAAAGTTATTTTTTATAAAACGGTTACTATATCCTGACAGCAGTCAACGAGACAGGTAATCTGAAAGAAATCACGTTCCTCTGTGTCCTCTGGTGCTCCTAATGGCATCTGCAAGCTTTCACAGACCGGAGGAAAACAACCAATCAGAGCCGAGCTGGAGCCTGCCGTCTCTGAGCAGCTGTCAGTCACTAACGAACTCCGAGCAAACGGTCAAACGAGGCAACGCTGATCTAATATGAATCAAGATTCTGTTACTGTAATGACTATTTGTCTACTCAAATGTTTTCAGAAACATCTTGTTACTGTTTAGCTGTAAAATAAGAAAGTTTGTCCACCAGCTGGAGTAAACTTTCTCATTTTACAGCTAAACAGTAACAAGATGTTTCTGAAAACATTTGAGAAGACAAATAGTCATAACAGTAACATGATATCAATTCATATTTGATCAGCGCTGCCTAGTTTGACTGTTGGATCGGAGTTTGTGAGTGACTGACTCCGTTGAATGAACAGCCAATAGGAATGCTCTCTCTCTCTGAAATGACATGTGATTGGCTAGCTTTTAAAAGCCTGAAAACAGAGCTATGAGGAGGTGCAGAAGTCTAGTTTTCTCTCAGACCACTTGAACTACAATATGCTGAAAGGTTATGATGTATTTTTTGCCCGATGATGCCAAAAATATTCTGCTTGCTCAAGGTTTAAGCGTGAGAAGAAACAGGAAAAGTTTTCTTTCTGGGTGAGACTAAAAAAAGCACAGGCTTATGAAAGCTTGAGTTGAGCTGAGCACAGAGATTAAACATTTAAACTATCCTACATATTAAATGGGCACAGCCATTAGGCCTCCTGCTTAATAAACACAGATAATGACATCAGCCAGGTTGTTATTACTTCCTGTTGTGACTCAGCGCTCACCATCAGCTCACCAAGTGCTCATCTCTGTGGTGTAGTGAGTGTACGTGATGATTCAGATGAAATGTACTGATATGATATGAAAGTGGTTATGTAAAGGGAGCGGGGTTTACCTGACAGAGCCAGGCCACTTGTGATGCGTGGACACCCAGGGGAACAGCCGGCGCTCTCTCAGAGTAGGGAGGAGGCGGCTTGTGTGTCGGAGGAAGGTCAATCCTTCAGAGACAGAATGAAGATAGATTTTATTTTTTTCCTGAACGGACAGACATCTGTGTAATTAGAAAGAAGCAGCATATGACTACTAGTTTAGTGATTTAGTCATTTAGAGAAGGCTGCTTAAAGGACTCACCCTCCTCCACTACTAAACTGACACCTAGAAACTGACCTTGGCCATTCATAAAATGATGTCATGACAGGCATCGATTCTCTAACACTGTATATCACTTGATGCCGTTCTTCTCTTTGATACTTGGGATGAGAAGCGATGAGAGCTTCCAGTCCACTGACATGCTGGCCTGCCCTCACGTCCGTGTGTGATGAAGGAGAGGGGACGAGGCCTGCGTCCACCACCCCCCTCCTCCGTCATCCCACTGGGACTTCCAGCCACGGTCACACTTAAGATGCTAAGTTTGTCGTGTCATTGACCACAGACCATCACACGGCTAGATGCACCGTGCTGTTGTGTCAGTGTGGTGATGCAGGGCCCACACCCATGCATGAATGTTGAGTGATCTTCCCCTCAGTTCATGCTGTTTTCTGCCAGTCAGCAGTGTCTGAAGGTGGCCTGTTATCACTGTCACATTATCAGTCAGGTTGAAACTCAGTCAGAGGTATGTGGTGTCACTGAAATTAGGACGCAACATTTTGCACAGGACAATATGTCTGCAGTAGGGCTATCAAAGTTAATGCAATAATAATGTTTTAACGCTAATTCATTTTAACGCCAATAAATTTCTTTAACACATTATAGCAAATTGTGATTTTTAGGTTGCCACAGGCTCCGTTTTAAAGCTAGACTGAAGATACTGGCATCATATAAAAACCTAAAGAATCTGTTGGTACCAATCGTGTCACACTAGCTTGTCGCGTCATTTTCAAAGGCGTCCCTTGACCTCTGACCTCAAGATATATGAATGAAAATGGGTTCTCTGGGTACCCACCAGTCTCCCCTTTACAGACATGCCCACTTTATGATAATCACATGCAGTTTGGGGCAAGTCATAGTCAAGTCAGCACACTGACACACTGACAGCTGTTGTTGCCTGTTGGGCTGCAGTTTTCCATGTTATAATTTTAGCATATTTTTAATGGTAAATGCAGTACCTGTGAGGATTTCTGGACAATATTTGTCATTATTTTGTGTTGTTTCCATAAATTATCATAATTATCATTATTATCATTGATTTCCAATAATAATTCTATACATTACATTTCCCGAATTTCCCTCCGGGGATTAATAAAGGTTCATCTTATCTTATCTTATCTTATAAAGCAGCATAGTTGCCCCCGTGTTGATAACAGTATAAAATACTTGACAAATCTCCCTTTAAGGTACATTTTGACCAGATTGAAAATGTGAGATTAATTTGTGATTAATAATGATTAAATATTTTAATTGATTGACAGCCCTAGTTTGCAGTAAAGAAAGAAATGTCATTGTTTAGAGGCTGACTGAGTACTTGGACAAAGAGATATAACAAGATTTCAGGAAGAGAGGAGCTGAGGACAAGTGAAGTAATCAAAATCCTTTTAGTAGGAACAATAACAATCCATGTAATAATATTTCTTTGATTATCAACTCTTCTCTTTGTACTTTCCATTTATAAACTGCAACTTAATTGTATCCAATCAGTATCAGTCACTTTTTCATACATGCAGTTGTCATGAAATTAGTATTTTGGGAGGATTTAGCACCTTGAGTTACACGCTACAGGAATAACATGTAATTCAGCAGTTTGCTTCCTTCCTTGAGACACGCTTGGCGAGTGTAACTGTGTTTCACCAGAGTGAGCTTGCTCAGTGACACACTAACAGGGATGGATGAGGGGATCAGCCTGCAACCTTGCAGATATAGTCCACAGGTTCATAATAATGATTTACATGTAAGGGGCAGCAGGTTGATCAGCAGTACTGGACACATAAAGTATATTTGTGGAGCTATAATGCTAGATGGAAGCAATAGAAGCAGAGGCAATCACAGTTAAACACAACATAGACAACAGAGACAGATGAGACAAAGACACAAAAACACACACAGTATTTACGTCAGTCACAGGACTCTGACAGAGTGTGACCCAGCTCCGCCTGTAAATTATTTAACCTCAAAGTTATTCTTCTTGGCTCTAACATTAACATGAGTGCTGGTGCACTATAGGTACAGACTGAACAAAATAGGACAAGGGCTTGCTGCCAAGACAGCAATTACCTGCCACCCCTCAACCTTGTCCTGTAGCCGCCCGCCCTGCTCCAAGGCGTGCACCGCTGCAGCACTCTCTACGGGAGTAAAGGAGCAACTCCCTGAACCCTCTGATGGGCTTCAGCAAACCTCACAAGGTATCATGTCATTAATTAACCAGGCGAGCATGCTCCGCAGCATGAATTATTTGTCAGACTTACACTTTGTCAGCGAAAGCTGATGGTGGCGGGGCCTTGCGAGCAGTGAGGATCACGATGATGAAGACAGCGATGAGGAAGAGGGCGAGGACTGCGCCCATCACAGCTCCGGCCACCACGATGGAGTTTGTCCTCTCTGCTTCAGACTGGTCTGAGACAGAGTAGAGAGAGACTTTCAGTATAACACTAACACATTAACAGCAAAATGAGTCAAACACTGCTGTAAATAACTTCTGTAAATATTACATTTTATTTATAGGGTGACTGAAACATCTGTCCAGGGATTACAGATGAAAAATATCCTCTTGGCTAACACTGGCACATTTACAGCAATGTTTATTATTATCCACTGTCCCTGTTAAATAAACTAATAAAAAATTAGGTAAAGCTCATAATACGATTTTATGTAAACAGTAAAATGTGTTCATTCAAAGCTGCATTTAAACATAGGGTATTTGTTTTAGAGGATCTATTATGCTTTTGTGCTCTTCCCCCCTCCATTAGTGTGTTAAATTATTTTTTTGCATGTAAAAGGTCTGC
This sequence comes from Pterois miles, assembly GCA_947000775.1. Lineage (NCBI taxonomy): Eukaryota > Metazoa > Chordata > Actinopteri > Perciformes > Scorpaenidae > Pterois > Pterois miles. Next base: position 16,873,188 of record CAMQGK010000052.1, read on the forward strand.
AAAGTTACAAAGCCCAAAGTCCACGCCAAAGGGAGTTACTCTCCCCCACAGAAACGCTCCTGAACCGCCTGAAATGCCTTGATTGAAGCCCCATCTTTTCTTCCGTTTGAAGAAAAGATGAGACAGGGATTTGCAGTTTAGTAACAAAGTTAGTTTGAGTTGACCAATCATAACAGAGTGGGCCAACTGACCAGACAGAGGGTGAAAAGAGGCGTTACATCACAGCCGGTACGATAAAAATAACTCACTTTTCTAAACATGTTCTAGCTGAAACCAAAAATACCAGTATACACTTCTTGTAGGTCCTCTTTAAGACACAGTTCAACCTATGCCTCCAAGAGGCAACGAGAGTGACAGCAACGTCTGTTTCGACCTGCAGATGATGGGGCGTACTCTCATCAATGTCATCATCTACATGCAAGGAAAGTGCTGTGAAAGCTTCTGCAAGTTTGACACTTACGCTACATCACAGGAGAGGAGAGAGCGTTATACTTGAAGTTCTGAGGCTTGACATTGAAATTGCAATGAAGCATTTTAAACCTGTGACTTGTAAGCAAGTTTTGTTAAGAGGAGCACAGTTTGTTCTGAGTGTCATCACCATCATGAGCTCTGCAGTGGAAGGATGGGAGCTCTTAACCAGGTTTTAAAAGGAAGGGGGACAGAGGAATGCAGATACCAAAAGAATGAAGCACAATAACAGCCTCTGAACTGCACCTTGAAACTCTTATTACTCACTAATCATTCACTTTGCATGTTCACCTCCCTCCATCTATCCATGTCTCTACATTGTCCATCCTCTGTCTTTTGTGTGTCAAGCTCTAGTTGCTGCTGCATTGTCTGCTGAATTAGCTTTGTTTGACCATATGCTTGCGTACGCTCCACATTGTCCACTGAGAGGATTAGGATTAATTGTGATTAAGATGCATTAAACTCACAGAGCAGCATGTTTTGGCCAATCAGCAGAAATGTGTAAAACTGTGATTGTGGGACACTGGAGGACAAAAGGTGACATGGGTCGAGGGGGGGAAAAAAAGCAAAGTGTGTAATGGTCAATTCCAGTTGATTTAGATGTGGAGGGGGAGGGGAAAATCAATAAGGAGCTGAGATGAGAATCCTAAATAACAGTTCAATGCAGATTGAACAAGCTGGGACTTCTGAGTGTCAGCCCCCCCCTCCCCCATCACATCACGCCGTCCTCTAACAGTTAATAACCATTCGATTACCTTTGATGACCGCTGAACTATGACAAGAGCCTCTTGAGTTGATCAACAAGCCTTTAAAAAGCGGTTCACCAAACGGTCTGCTTCAATGACCAGTGACAGACATTCATGTGACAAGAGATAAAAACAGCTTTAAACCGGCGATGCATGGTGCACCTTCGGGTATTTGGGACAATTAAATGCACAAACATATTGGCGCATGTTCTGTTTAGATGTTTTTCTCCCATTTAAACAATTCATTGATTCAAATATCATCCGTTCTGGAGAGGCTTGGATTAGTGTTGGATCAGCTGTCCCCATACTGGGATCTGGCTCCAGAGCAAAGCTCTTTCTGTCTTTCCTACATTGTCTCCACACACACACACACACACACACACACACACACACACACACACACACACACACACACACACACACACACACACACACACACACACACACACACACACACACACACTGTGAGGACAGGAAAAGTGCATGCTGGTGCTTGGCGAGGTCAGCGTAGCAGACTCATCATGAATTAAACACACAGCACACCTCGGTGGTATGAAGAGCCCTCCCATCCTAAAGCTTTAACAGTAGGGTCAAGTGTCAAGCTCCTGCCCAGACAACCGACCTCATGGGGAGCACATGCTGGTGTAATAGCAGAGAGAGGGGGGTTTAGAGCGGTAGGTAGGTAGGAAGGTGGTCTGTCATTTTTCTCTGACTTCTATCTTAAATTTCAGCTCAATGATGGTGACACTTTGATCCCACCTCTGCTGAGGAGTTAATATCAAAGTCTCTCTTACACAGGCGCCAGCGCTGCATCCCTCCACGCTGCCGGAGACGTCTGCTTGCTCACTCCTTTTGTGTGTTGTGAAAAGTATCCTTGGAAACTGTTGGGTCGCAGGCAAAAAGCAAACCCACTGATCTTCCACACGAGTGTCTCAAACTAATTCAAGCGCCGCCGGCTGACATCACCACTAATACGGAGCTGCTTCACTTTTGTAAGCGCCACCATTTAGACCGCCCCGTTTCAAGGTCAGAATGACAACAACTGCTGTGACCATGATAAGATCTATAGACGCCAGAGAGGTCAGCTGAAAAAAAAAATAGAGACGACAAGAAAGAAAAAAAAAAGACTTCTAGGGGGAAGTGTGGTCTTGAGGACCTAGAGTCCAAGCTTAACAGTGTCAAGGTCACATCAGCGTATGTCCTTATAGCCAGAGGAGCTCTCTGTGGCGCAGCGGGGCGTAATGGGACATTTTCAATTCCAGTAGCTAATTCTCTGTTTCCTGCTCTGCCTTTCACAGCAGCACAGTTAAAACTCTCAGCACCCCGCCCCCCCCGCCCCATCCCTCTGCTTTCTGTGACCAGGTAGAGCTTGTAGGAAGACAGCCTCCATCAGCAGCTCCAGATGAGCTTGTTGCCATGGGGACAGTCAATGGGCTGGTGAGTAGGGACTTTGGGCCAGACATAAACACTCAGCGTTTAATTTTACCAGCTGGTAGACAACAGGGAAAAGGAGGAGGGGGTTCACAAAGGAGAGGAGCTGTATGGGAGAGCGACGGCCTTTCGGTCCTGGAAAAAAGCAAACTGGTGACGAGGGCAGAGCTGGGTCTCCCCTCACTAGAGAAAAACCAGCAGAGAGGAAACGCTCAGTGACGGCATTCTTAGAAACTAAAGAGTAATGAAGATAAGGTGAGGTGAGGGAACATGATTTTGAATTACATCATGCGCAGCATCCCACATGTGCGTGCTGGGTTGGGGGGTGGAAGGGGGGTTATGCTGCATTAGGGAGCTGGAGATGATGTCATTTATACAAGCACAAAGAGGCTGAGACTGAGCAGTCTGAGTAATGGTAAGCTCAAAAAAACCTCCAGAGAGAAGAGCTCACAGGTGCAAAGGTGCTTTATTGAACTAAAGGATCTCAAAAAGATTGACAAAATAATGCTCCACTGTTGTCACATAAACAACATGACATAAATATTTTTTTTTTCCTTCCAGAAACTTACATTTTCTTCTGTATTTACAAAAAAATAAAACAAAACATGACCACAAGGTGCTTTTCACTGACAATGTGAGAGGGAGGTTAAATTCTTCATCCCTTTGAACAACAGTGATTCTACAGAAACCAAAACCCCTGACAGATACCTGTGAAGTCGAGGTGCCCTAACTTATTTTACATCAAAATTCATTCAAGCTTTGTCTTTTTGTGTGTTTTAATGCCTCTAGGTTTGCAAATATACTGCGTCATTAACTGATATGGTGACAGGCAGAAAAGTGAATATGGCACTAAAAAGTCTTCCTAACACAGTATGCAGAAAACAAAACAGGCAAATAAATCTCAGTGCAGCAAAACGGGATCTTATATCCAAAAGTAAATAATAATAAGAAAACAGTTCTTCTAGGTATCTAAGGCACTAGTTGTATTTCTCAACCCAAAGTGAAGGACATTTCTCAAGGTAAAGATATTGATGACTGATCTTTATACAAAAGCCACACAGTACAAAAGAACTTCATTAATCCAGGTGCGGGGCTGCAAGCAAAAATAGTATATTGATTAGTGGAATTTCCGTCTTAATGCACAGAAGCAAACACAACACGGGGTTAGGCTGCTGCGCTTCCTGTTACTCTCTGAGTTTACGAGAAAGTGACCAGAAAGGCAGAATGAACAGGCGTCAGCAGCATGCCCACCAAACGCCTTACTTCTAATTCAACAACAATCTAAATGAGGTTTTGTGGTTCACAAATTGTGAACTGCACACTTCATTTTGGGCACTCCAATTTCAAGGGTCAGTTCACTCAAATTACAAAGAAACATGTTCTCATCTACATGTAACGGTATCCAATAATGCAGACAGGTTTTGGATTGACCCAAGTTTCGAGACTTTCTTATGTTTCAACCTTCACCCCAATATGTCTTTTTCCCAGAAGCCATTTCGACTTGTCATCGCAGGGTAAACACAGGTGTAATGACATTAATTATGGCCCTGAGCCATTTAGGAGGGACAAGACCCTCACACTAAATAGAATGGGACCAATTTTATTAATTACACCTGTGTAATGCTGGGTATTTTTTTAAAAACTATGATGCCAGTGCCATACCAGTACCCTTAGGTTGGGTTCACACAAAGGGTCGGATTTGTGTTCACAAAGGCAAAACTGAAAACGGTCCAGAAATTGTAACCAAACCAAAACTCACGTGGTGGAAATGTCATTTGATTACTAATCAGACAGATGGCGGGTAAAAAGACAAAAAAAAAAAAAAAAGACAAACCGATCCTAATTTCTAGCTGGTTATTGTGGAGCACCTCCAGGTTCTGTTCATGTTGTGTGTGTTGATCTGGAGCGCATCTGCAGTGGTTGTTAAATAATTTATTAACACAGGCATACCACCCAGATATTCAACAGGACTGAGCTGTGAGTCCAGGTTTGTCTCACTGCCACTCAACATTTTGCTAGTAAACATGCTAATGGCCACCATTCACCAAAAGAGGAAGGAAACATTCTTTTAACCAGTGAAATGACAGATAAAATGGTTTGCTTCCTTGACTCATTTGAATGATGTTCACAGCAGAAATGAACTGCACCAGAGTTCAGCAGTCCAAGACCACCCCTTCGAGGTGGACCAGGAAGCGGTTGTTTGGTCCATACTAGGGTTTGATTCCTGCGTTCACACCAACCCAAATGAACCGCACCAAGAAGGTAAATGCACGGGTTCGGTTCCAGTGGACTGAACAAGGCTGGTGTGAACGCGCCCTTAAAGTGATACTGATACCAATAGAGTACCTCCATACCATCAATGGAAGCTGTGTGTCCCACTGGCTAGCTAGTCGCCGGCGCACTGCACAGAGCTCATACTGTACATCGTTTACTGCTGATAACGCTGCCCGCAGTTGCAGGACCGCGTCATTGCAGGCAGGCAAGTCCAGCTGTTTGGATTGCAGCTGCTGCAGTAGTGGGCCAGGCACATGTCACAATAAATCAAAATAAATAAATAAAATAATTTTTTTCCAGATCTGAGCACAAAAAGGATCGATTGCAGGTACTGTTTGACTGGAACAGTTTTGCTACTACTTGGTACTGTGTTATTTCAGTTGATAACTTAGCTCTACACCTGTATTTACCCTGCTATGACGTCAAAATGGCTGCTTAGAAAAAGACAGACAAATAAAAGTGAATGGGAATTTTGTTTGTGGAGTTCATGGCATTGAAACATTACATTAAAGACATTTTGTGCAACATCACTTTACAGAAACATTGCTCAAGTTACTTTGGGTGATCCACACTGTAAACGGTGTTTCATTGGAGCTACATTTTACCAGAGAGTGTGTTCTGTAGATTATCCACAGTGTTTTGATATCTGCACACCACTAGAGGTAAGTGAGGAATTATGTTAATATAATTGGAGTGAGCTGAAACTTAAAGTACCTATTAGACTTCTGTCTATGGAAATAAATTAGTTCTGGTGTACTTCTGACAAAAGTTGAAACAACATGGACTGCAGTATGGCGGTCATCTTCTCTGCTTACAAGTTACAGTGGCACATTATTAAATCTCACTATGACAATTGCAGCCTATTCACCGCACAAAATTCACACCCTGACAAATAATTAGTGAGGGCTTCAAAACAATATAACTAATTCCCATTTTGACAACTGTTACTGTAATATTGAAGTGGCCTAAAGCATATTTTCACTTCTATTTCAGGCTACAAGACCCTGTATACAACAGTGATACGTTAGTCATTTTTATAAGCTTATAATCAGCTACTCAGCAATACTTATGTGAGACTGTCATCATATTTATACATACAAGTCAAACAAATATTTGGCATCTGGCATCAAATATCGTATAGGTGACCATACTGCTAAAGTTGGCATGTATTCACAAACACTAGTGGACATGAAAGAAAATGATGGATTTCCTTCATGCTGTCTGGTAAATAGGTGCAACTGCCAAAAAGATTTCGTCTGTGTGTCTGATCAGACATACACGTTCACATTTCACATACAAAAACTGAAATTTATCTTTAAATCTATAGTAGCTTCATCTAAGTTTGACACCTGAACTACTGGGGCTCCACAGCCCGATGACACTGACATGTAAAACACTTTGTCCTCAGTTCAATCACAGTACTTGGTACGTCCTGCAATGTTTCAGTTTTGATTAGCTATAAAATGTTTCTGTTTACAATTTAATCCAGATTTAATTGTAAATCCAGCTGGAAATCCTTTTTAGAAAAAAAGCATAGGGTGCATTATTTTGTAGATACTTTAAGGATAATTTTGAATCATTTAATGATCAGTGCAACAAAATATTGTCTGTCCCATCTGGCGAGTAAGCGCTGTACTGTGGCGTTGATAACCACAGAGGACAGTGATGGCACATCACCTGATTCGTCTATATAATGTACTGTATATCTTACTGTGGTAATACTGGTAGTAATAATAAATGCTTATTTAAAAAAAACACCAACAACAATTTGTGTACATGACTGGTGTGCAGCACACATGGATAAGCAACAATAAGCCTATTAATGCCTCGGATTGTGACACAGTCGTGTCTTTTTCTACAGATTACACAGAGTAGTGAAATTAGTCCGTCGGTGGTTATTTGTGGTCGGGTGTGCTGGCTGCACTCTTGAATGACTTCTTTGTGTAACAAAATACTTTGGGACTGGGAGGCCAGCGTATGGTGGCTGCCATGCTGTAACCTGCTTTCAACAATGCCCCTGCTGATAGCACTCTTGAATTTCCAACAGGCCTGGGTTGGTGCCAGGGTGCAAACGCTCCCGAACCCATCCATTACCATCTGGTAGACAACAGGAAAATGTGTTTATGTCTAAATGAAGAGGACAACCAGCTCTTCACCAACTCAATGAATCACACAAATGTTAAACTGAAATAATATTATTCCAGCTTATCTAAAATTGCAGAGTTTTGGAGCACATTTGCATATCAAGGCTCGACTGTTTGATAAACCCAGTCTGTTGTTACAGTGGACTGTACATCATTCATGCAGATATCTCTGCCTGCCCTCCATCCATCCATCCATCCCTCCATCCCTCCTGGGGATAAAAGATGAGCAGAGGACATGCAGTAGAAATGCTCTTAAGGTTCCCACGCTAGGCCATCAGTTTTAAAGGACGTCAGTGGTGAAGACCTCAACCTCACAAGTCTCCCCTCATGGTGAGTTACATAAAGGGTAGACATTTTTAGTAGAAAACAAAGGATGTCAACGTCCATTATAAAGTTTTGCAAAAGTCAGTGCAATAAGTTTTATGACTGTGAATCAGTGTGTAGAGGGCAGTCATGAAGTTATTCTGATTTGTCAGTGGGATAAATCCCTTTTTTTTTTTTTTTTTTATAAATTAGCCTATATGCCTCTATTGTGTCCTACTGAGTTTTAGGAAAAGGACCTGTGCTCTGAATTTTATGGATTCACTTCTAGGATTAGGTTCTGTACCATTCCTGAATATCAGCCAATCGCATTCAGAGATCTGACGTCTTTTAAACAAATCAGTGTAAGCAATATCAACACATACAAATACAAATAAGCAAGTGTCACACAGCCTGAGAAGGCTGATTTTGTGGAAACAAAAATTTTTTTAACAACCACATGATCTGCAAGCCCCCAGGGCTTCAACTCAATGGAAAGACATATTAGTAACGCTAAATAAACTGGCAGTCCATGTAGTAAGGCAGTGCCTTGCAAAAGTATTCATACCTCTTGACCTTTTCCAAATTTTGTCAAGTTACAAGCACAAACTTAAATGTATTTTATTGAGATTTTATGTGGCAGATCAACACAAAGTAGCACGTCATTGTGAAGTGGAAGGAAAATGATTCCTGGTGTATGTGATTTTTTACAAATAAAAATCTGATAAGTGTGACATGCAAATGTATTCAGCCCCCCTGACTAAATACTTTGTTGAACCACCTTTCGCTGCAATTACAGCTGCAAGTCTTTTGGGGTTGGTCTCTACCAGTATTGCACAAATATAGACTGAAATTTTTGCCCATTCCTCTTTGCAAAATAGCTCCAGTTCAGGCAGATTGGGTGAAGAGCATCTGAACAGCAATTTTCAAATCTTGCTACAGATTTTCAACAGGATTTAGGTCTGGACTTTGACTGGGCCATTCCAACACATGAATAGGCTTTGATCTAAACCGTTCCATTGTAGCTCTGGCTGTATGTTTAGGGTCGTCGGCATGCTGGAAGCTGAACCTCCAACCCAGTCTCGAGTCTTTTGTGGCCTCTCACAGGTTTTCTTCCAGGATTGCCCTACATTTAGCTCCATCCATCTTCCCATTAACTCTAACCAGCTTCCCTGTCCCTGCTGAAGAAAAGCATTCCCACAGCATGATGCTGCTACCACCATGTTTGACGGTGGGGATGGTGTGTTCAGGTTGATGTGCAGTGTTTGGTGTCCGCCACACATACTGTTTTGCATGTAGACCAAAAAGTTAAATTTTGGTCTCCTCTGATCTGAGCACCTTCTTCCACATGCTTGCTGTGTCTCTTAAATGACTTGTGGCACACTGCAAACATGACTTCTTATTGCTTTCTTTTAACAAAGGCTTTCTTCTTGCCACTCTTCCATAATAGCCACATTTGTGGAGTGGACGACTAACAATTGTTCTGTGTACAGATTCTCCCACCTGAGCTGTGGATCTCTGCAGCTCCTCCACAGTTACTGTGGGCCTCTTGGCTGCTTCTCTGAGCGCACAGTTGGACTCTATTTACTAATTAGGTGACTAGACGACTGGATTTTATTTAGGGCCATCAGAGTAAAGAAAAAAATCGTGAACACTACGAATCATTTTCCTTCCACTTCATAACTATGCGCTACTTTGTGTTGGTATGTCACATAAAACTCCAATATAATATATATAAGTTTGTGCTTGTAGTGTGAAAAATGAGGAAAAATTCAAGGGGTATGAATACTTTTGCAAGGCTCTGTACATCATGATCTTTACACACAAACTAGTGACATACTGACTCCTGTAGGCATGTAGATGTTTACTGTCAAAGTGGCTGTGCAGTCCACACTGTCCACATCAAGAACAGAAACATTATGTCTCAAGTGTCGACCAGGACACCTGAACAAAACAGGGGAGCTACGGAGTTGGATTAGAAGTGTTCGATAAATGAAACCTTCTGATTTCTGTCGTTTCTCTGCTCCAGCAGGACCAGGTAGCTTGTCAAACGTACCACTCCCTACGTGAGATGACAGACCCGTCTGTGTGAGCGACATAGTCACCTTCGGGCCCGCTATCGTAGCAGTCATCTGACAGGTAGGGCGAGCCGTTTCCCTGTGGTTTTGGCGAATGAGGGTATCTGGTACATCTGGCCTGTCGTGGACTAGAATACTGTGTGTGTTCACGGTGGTGATTCTGCTGATGGCTGTGTTGACTGCTCTCCCTCATTGCCCTAGTGTAGCCATTAGAGGGATACTCCTCTCCGTTGTAGTTGCTATGGTGACGACGGTCACGCTCCTGTTTGAGCTGGCGGTCGCCCCACTCCTCTCGGTCGTGGTCCTGGTGGTGGGAGCTGCTGCCAGCCTTGGTAGGATGGAGCTCATGCTGTGTGGGGGCTTTCTGAAGGTCACTGGGGCCCAGGTACTGCTTGGTGTAGTAGTTCCCGTGGAAGGTTTGCTGTTTCCGTAGGTAACACACGCCAACCAGAGACAGCAGCAGTAGCAGGAACAAGGCCCCGCCCACTGCCCCACCCACTATGGAACCAAGATTACTCTCAGGTAGGGCTTCAAGTGTGGGGAAGCTGAGAAGAACATGCCCCTTATCATCGACTAATGTGGAGGAGGTAGAGCCAGCTAGGACAGGAGCAGTAATGGTGGAAGGCATGGTGGGAGGATCTAATGGAGGGAAGGAGGGTGAGGGGGAGTAGAGTGTGGAGGGGAGAGATGAACAGACAGAGAAGCAGAGAATGTCAATGCCAACTACATCAGCATTTTACTAAGTAGGGATAGTTTGACATCAACTAAACTACCACACATACTTAACTATGGAGCATGCTGGCAGCAGCCTCAGGTTTACATTGCCAATTCCTCAGAGCATAGTGGGTGCAGTCTTTGATTATTAAACGATTGGTATCAAAATATAAAAAATGTATTTGGTATAATGGGCTGAGACAATTGACATTAGATGATAGACAACTGAGGAAGTTTGACACAAGCAGGGTCTGGACATGCAGCCACTTCCCTCATAAAAGTCTCCACTGCATCATTTAGATTAATTTAACAGGTTGTCAGCTGTGTGTCGCCCGACGTAACTTAAGCAGCAGTCTAACAGACCGTGTGTAGTGTGCAGCAAGTGTGGGTTTGTTGGTGGCGTTATAGGTGTGAACATAGCTGTAGCAGTGAGTGCTCAGTTTGTCGGTGAATAAATGCTACGAGGCTACAACTCCTCCGCTCTGTGCTCCGCTCAATACCGGAGCCAACTTCCTGTATCTTGCAATACCGGCTCAGACTCTCTTAAGGTGGGCTCTTAAGGTGGACCAGCATTTCTCCTAAAAGTGACGAGCCCCTCCTGTAAGTTTTGCTCAGCTTTTAAATGTAATTATTAACATTTATTTTAATCATTTAACCAACATCGTTAATCTGTTAAAATTCTTAATGTTGGTTAACAGTTAATTATTAGCATCCTTACAGCTGACAAAGTCACTTTTTTGTTCGATACAGTTTTGCCTTTGCAAAAAAATAAGCAGGGCTTTTATTACAAAAAAATGTCATATGACCTGAAAGCTTTATGCGATTGCGGCCATATTTGGTGTCCATATGTAGAGAACATCTACATATCTTGAGAACCAGTCAACTTCACACTTGGCGGTACATGCAGCGGTTCTCAACAACGCTGCCAGCAGCACTTCTGGGGTCCGAGCAATCGGCCCATCCTTGAAGTACAAGAAACCGCAACACATCCCTGGCAAGGTTTTTCAAGTTGTCACTATATCATATAGTAGTGTTTGGCATGAATACACTTGCCAGTCTTCTGCTTTTACTGAAGCCTGGTTACAAGTACAAAATTCTTCTTGTTCATTTTCAACTGGTATTTTGGGATGGTATTCCCTTGGTGGCATGCCATATTTCTGGATAACTTGGCTCAGTAGGTGACTTTGCCTCACCCAGTTAATTTTATGTGAATTCAGTTTCAATTGTAATGTAGCAATGGCCATGGATGTTTTGACCACCAACAACTGTAACAGTTTAAGAGCGCAGCTTTGTGTAAGGTGAGAAATTTCTTTTTGGCTTGGTTGGCAGAAGAGCTTTTGCTGAGTACCCAACTCCCATAAAGGCCTGATTTCTGCAACTGGCAGAGTATATAATCCCAATTTAAATCACATGAAGGATTGTGAGTGAGCGACACCACTTAAACAAGACTTTCTTGTGGTCAGGATACTGGCGTCAAAACAGGAAGATATATTAATAGGTGACAAGACTAGCATATTACTATGTGTTCAACAAATTTAAAGTAAATTGGATTATATATCAGCATTTCTATTTATACACTCATTGGGTGACTGAAGACTAGAAACTCCTGTGCACTATAATACAATCCAGCACAACAGTCATGATTAATATTACATTTGTGAAAGTCCCTGCAGCTTTATTTGTTGTTGACACTGACTCAAAGAGGTGTTTATTCTACTACATTCAAATTTTTGTAATCCTTAAGGCTGAACACAACACACAACTGCCTTTAAAAAGAAACACCAAATCATTTCATGCAAGTTTCTGACTATGTTGTGGTACTAGTTTTGCATAACCAAATTATTTTGTATATTGCATGCTTAAACTGCCTCAGACTAAGCATTTAAGACGCGCCATCATTAGAACACCAAACTTAAAATGTACTAGATTAGGGAGATACCCACAAAACACAGAAAAGCCAAAAGCTACAATCAGAAAGACCTAAAGTAATGGAAAGAATCTGAGGCTAAAAGCTTTAATGGTGCTGCAAAATTGCTCTGCCACTTTAAACTCAGTGCCAGGCCAGATGTGAGGAAAAGATTCACATCTAAGCGATGAACCCCTAGGTTTGTAGTCTCCAAGTATGTGAATCGTACAACTCCATGCAGGCAGTCGACTGACACGTGTGAGCACATCCACAGCAACACATACAAGAAGGGCACACCAACATGTGTAAGCTTGCACACACCCGTACAGGTCCTCTCAAAGGAAAATGAAATATGGATGATAAATAATAAATAGGAGTTGAAAAGATCTAGTTAATGTTTTATGAATCTGGGACATCATCTCACAGTAAGGCTGCAGGCTTTTGCCTCTTACTGCATGACACATGCAGAAATAAAAGAAACACAGAAAGGCAGCGAGAGAGATGTGAAAGAAAAATCACATCATAATCAGAACTTCATTCAGGAAGAGAACTTCCACAGACAAGACAGACTCTGTGAAACCAGAGGAACATGCTCATCAAACACAACAGAGACGTACTTAGATGCCAAGCCAAGAGGACAGAGCCGGGGCAGTACACTGTGGTCAAAAGAGGCCTTAAATATCTGCAGCTGTTTACCCAGCAACTCCCCTTACGAACATCTGGAGACCTAATGTTAATCAAGGCTAATCAGCATGCAATTAAGAGTAAATATAAAGGTCACATATCATCAGTGCTGACACACTTTAGCGCGGGTGAATGCTTGGTAGACTGTCAGTATGAACAGAATGGGTGAGAGTGATACAGTGTCACATTTCAGCTTGAAGGACAATGTCACAGGCAGTGATACCCTCTATGACGCGAGTGCACGCACAGTGTTTCCTATGGGAAGAGACGGCAATAGGAGTCAGCTGTGTTCCGGTGTGTATACTCAACTCACCTTGTATTAGAATGCGCACATCCCGACTGCGGAGGTTGATGTCATTGGCAACCTCACACCTGTAAACCCCAGAGTCATTCCGCTGGAGGGGACGCAGGAAGAGCAAAGTGCTGTTCATTATTTCCACCCCTTCTGGCATCTCGCTGTCCAATCTATGATGCGCAAGAGACACAAACATTTAGACACACTAACACACACCTACAACTACCCTGTTGTGTAACCTTGTACATGTGACATTTTATTTGAGGTATTACAGTGAGTGAAAGATATTTCAAAATATCTGAAAAATAATGCTAACATTACTATGCAGTTGCAAATCTCTGATTTTGCCTTCAGAAGTCTAAAAAGTGCATTTTAGGTTTACTGAGCTGACCACAAGCTACAACTCAGTGTTTTAGGTAGACATGCTCCAAAATTAAGGAATAACTACTGAAAGCTGTAAGAGATATAGCCTCTGAGAACATTTTTAAACAGCTGAAAACTATTTATTTGATTTGGCTTAGAATTAATATCATTCTTATTATTTTTAACTTACATTTTTATTACTCTTAATGGTCTGTTTTTTTTATTCCACTTAAATACAGTATTTTGTAGGGCTGTCAGTTGTTAATCCTGTGATTGTCCATAGTTAATTGTAATTAATCACATTTTTATTTATTTAAAATGTACCTTAAACAGGGAGATTTGTCAAGTGTATGTATGTATATGTATATTCATTATTGGAAATCGATTATCAACATAAAACAATGACAAGTACTGTCCAGAAATCCTCATTACATTTAGGATAAAAAAAAAAAAAAAGTTTAAATCATAACATGGCAATAAGGATGCTAATTTTGAAATTTTTTCTAAACCAATAACCGACATTTGTTAACTGATTATTAACCGTGAACGGACAAGATTTGTGCCTCGCATGCAGCAGTGTTCCAGCTGCAGTATATGAGCACAGCAGACAACTGAGTCAACAGTTCACCATCAGGAGAGTTACTATAGCAGCCACGATGCTGCGTTCAATGTCTCCTGTTCACCATCTGGGAGCGTCAGCAGCCACCGTGCTGCATGTTGTGTTGCAGACATGCAGCCACTTCCCAAGTAAAAGTCTCCACTGTACATTTAGTTTAGTTCAGCAGGCTGTTTAGCTGTTTGTCTGCCCAGATTAACGATAGCTATTGTACGACAAACACTGTGTGTGCTCATGCTACATTAGCAGCTGCTAGCTGTTTGTTGGTGGCATTACAGCTGTGAACGTAGGTGTAGCAGACTGTTTGGACAGTTTGTCACTGACTAAATACTACAAGGCTATAAGCTACAACCCCTCAGCTGGAAGTCCCAAGCCACCTTCCTGTATCTACATCAGGTCTCTCTTAAGGTGGACCAGCTTTTCTCCTTACAGTGACATGCTCTCATCTGTAAAGGGAAGACTCCAAGATACCCATAAAATCCATTTTCATTTACATATCTTGAGGTCAGAAGTCAATGAACCCCTTTGAACATAACCATGCCAGTTTTTCCTCGCCAAAATATAGTACAAGTCTGGAGTGTTATTTAGCCTCCTTTGTAACAAGCTAGTATGACGCGGATGGTTTCTTTAGGTTTTCTAGTTGCATATGGTACTAGTATCTTCACACTAGCCTTAAAACTGCCACAAACTAAAAATCACATTAAACAAAATAAAAAAAACACTGTCTAATTTTATTGTTTATCTGCCCTTCCACTGAATGTGTCACAAATTTCTTTTTATTTATCATCCTTATTTGTTTTGTAAAGCACTTTGAGCTACATCTCCTATGAAAAATGCTCTATAAATAAAGTTATTATTACTATGATTATAAAGAAAACAATGAATCTTACTTTTTTCTATTTTTGTAAAAAAGCTTTTGGCCTGTTGGGTAATTTTTAATTGATAAGAGTTAAAAGTGGAAAGCTCAAAAGGAAGGTACACACACCTGATCCATCTGAAGTGATTAGCTGGTGGGTTTGCGTTGGCTTTACAAGTCATTTGAACATTTTCCCGACCCACGTACCAGTCTCCATCATAACCCACAACGGAGATATCAGGAGCAACTAAAGAGAGAGGGGAAAAAAATAATTACATAAATAAATATATACATATGAGATATCAGAAACCTAAGAAAACAGTGTTCGACTGCACACACTGACCACTGCGACTGTTTAATCATAGCCTTTAACCATAACAAGGTACCTGGTATACATCAAGGTCTTCATTAAAATATTTCTGCTGTGTTGTATTGATAGTTCTGGCAAAGACCTCTCTGCTTTACATCGGAAAACACGCACAAGATGACCGTTTGCCTGGTTTGTGTGCAGCCTTATATGAAGTCTGAGGTCAGTTGTGGCCTCGAGACATGAGCCTGTATCCTCCAAATATGCACTAAGGTGTTTCTAATCTATAAAGTCAAAAGCATAGTAGCGGGTACAGAGAAGCAAACAGTAATGACTCACATTTTATGACTGTTTTTATAGTTATCTATAAAATGCCAACTATTCTTAGTTTTTTTTTCTCACTGTACAACACACTGACTAAGAATAAAGCTTTTGTAGCCGCCATCTGTCACAAAACAGTAAGTTAGACAAAAGTTAAATACATCTGTCAAACCAAAAAGATTTGGAGGTACGGTCATTTTACCCCTTCCACCAGTCTATTTGCAGCTGCTATGCAGAGACCCATTTGTTCCCCACAAAGTACAGATATACTGTATGTGCTCTATCCTCTATGGGGGCTTACTGACAGAAAACATTTTCCCTTTTGACAGTTTAGGGGCATACATGGACATGCGCTGACATGTAAAAAATAAAGAAATACAGCTTTTGAAAAAGAAAAATCACGGAAAACACCAAGGGCAGCCTTTCTTAAACCACAATTAATACCTGTAAGGAGCCTGCATGGACCGTCCTTGATTTCATCTGTCAATTCAGCTGTTTTCAAAAGTGAATTGTTGTTGAAGTGCTTCAAATAAATCAAACGTCAGGACTGACAAGGCCAAGCATCATCAAGTGACTGCTGCTGGAATTCAAATGCTTCTGTACTTTCTGCTAAATACAGTGTTAAACTGTTCAAGGAAAGTAAAGGAAGGGAGCAGGGTGATTGCTGATATATTTGCCCCCCTTTAAATGACAGGTGGGGTCTTCACTTGGATATTTCATTGCATTTTATACTGTAGACTCTACTGCACCCTTTAGGCCTGCAAATTTATTCTGGCCTTAAAAATACCTAATGAAAGTCTTAAAGCAGGACAGCATTAATATCAACATATGTACTATAAGGCCCTCTTCCAGCTGTTAATATTTTACCCTAAATAGCCACTCATAAGGCACCCACACTGCACATTGAGCTGGTAGGGGATCCTGAAGTCACTCTGTAGAGCCGGGTGGCGGACCACACAGGTGAGTGTGTGGCCCTGGACGTGACGTGTGGGCTGCCAGAGGTAGCTCACTTGTGTGCTGGTCGTGCCATTGGGTTCGTCAAATAGCTGCACTTCTGACTGGCCAAAAAGGTTGGACTCCCAGGACACTTCAGCAGGGGGCCGGGCCCGCTCAGCAATACAGGTGGCCACCACGGTATCGTTGCTGCCATCGATCAGGGCAGATGAACCTGCTGACACGTACACTTTCGGCTCCACTGTGATTCAGAGTGAGCAAAGATAAGTGGAGGGAAAAAAAAAAAAAAGAGTTTAAACATTAGAGTTTCAAAACCCTTCTGAGGTTATTTCACCAAGTTAATTACAGAGTTTGAAAGGTTTACATTACATTTCTCTTTTACCAATATCAGTCTTCTTTTACTACACTCTCTCAGCTTATCATTAGCAGCTCTAGCCACCCTGTGATCTGTTCTGTGAAAACAGACTGAGAAGACTTAGGCTGGCCAACAATTGAATATTACAGAATGAATTATTGACATTTTGTCTCTCATTTGTTAGTTTTGTCTGATGTAATGTGGAACAGTGGAACAAAGTTCCTTTACTGAACAATGGTTTTGATCACAAACTGATATACGAGTATAACAGTATCTCAAAATATTTTGATCAATGCAGTGATACTGATTTCAACCACTGTTCTGCCCCAACAATTAAAAATGTACTGCGTCCATATCCACAGCTTGACATTTGCAACTAATGATTATTTCCATTATCAAAAAAAGAAGACAATTATTTCCTCAATTAAAAGGAACAGTGTGTAAAATTTTGGGGATCTATTAGCAGAAACTGAACATAATATTCATAATAATATTGGTATACGATCACCTGAAACTATGGATCGCATCGCTTAGAATGAGCCCTTCATATCTATATATCTATATCTATATATCTATCTATATCTATATATCTATGTCTATATCTATATATATATCTATATCTATATATCTATGTCTATATCTATATATCTATGCAATATATATATATATATATATATATATATATATATATATATATATATATATATATATATATATATATATATATTGTGTGTGTGTGTGTGTGTGTGTGTGTGTGTGTATGTATATACATGTTTCTACAGTAGCCCGGAAAGGACAAACCAAACTCTTGCTCTATAGAGAGAGCCTTTCACGTTTGTACGTTACCTGAAGGCCACCGTTGGTCTCTGACACGCTTGTGAAACTGCGGTAATGTGATTTGCAGAGTGCAAAACTGTGGTACCGCCAGCCGCCGTCAGACTTCTGTTCCTCCCAATGCAGTGTTATTATGGTAAGGATGGCCTCTAAGGGAGGCAAATGGCACTACCATGGTTTTGCACTTGGCAGCTCACGTTACTACAGTCTTGGAAAGGGAGGAGTGAGTAGAGGGGTACTCAGCTGGCTGCAATCTAAAACCACACCACTAGATGGTGACAAACCCTACACACGGTAAATATTCAATAGTTTCAGCTGTAGTTGACTATTACTACCTACATGACTTGTACAGAAGAACATACATGCCTCTAAACATACATACTTACCAAGTACATTGACCGTAGTGGAGGCTTGAGTGTTTCCCAGAGGAAATGTGGCAACCTTACAGGTATAGATCCCGACATCAGCAAAGCCCACATTTCCCAGGACAATGGTGGCATCGTGCGAGGAGGGGGAGCGAAAATACAAGCGATGGATGAATTCTGGAGGGATGGAGATGCCGTACCGTGGGTTGTAGACAGCCACTGTGACAGAGCCTGAAGGCAGACGCCGCTCCCAGGAACTCTGAGTAAGAGTAAGGTTTGCGCCCACCTCCACCCTGCACTCTAATGTCACATTCTTCCCCAGCACGGCGTTCACCCTCCGAGGCACCACCACCTGACTGCCCCACACACCTGCCAGAGAGACATACAAAGATTTACATATCAGTATCATTAACCACAATGGTTGGAAGTTAAAAACACTTCTGCTTCAGCTACACCTTTGATTGTTAAAACTTCTTTAAAATGTATTGCTCCCACTTCTTTAGAAGCATAATCTTTTAAGCCTAATTAGCACTGTAATCGTTAATTTGCACTTATCCAGATCCCATCCTTTAAAGTGAGAAATCCATTACTGGCAAAAAAGTAAATCTTACTGTTGAATGTTTCTTAGCTACCTTGAGACCTTTAAAAAAACTGAGAATCTAGATGCCCGCTAGTCTTTAATTAATACTGAGCAATGAAGGAACACTTTTATGCTTACAAATAAAAAGGGTTTGGAGATCAAAATCAATACTTTTAGATGACACGAGTGAATAAACTCCACCTTGTGCAGACTTTAGAATTGATTATTACATCTGTAATAATCTTATTTTTTTATTTTCAAATTGATTAATAATTGGAGTTATTTAAAGATAATACATTTCTCGATTAATCATTGGGTCTATAAAATATCTTAAAAATTCACTTTACTGTCAAACATGGAAGCATTTAAATTTTTTTCATATTTTATTACAAATGACAACCAATAAATTCATTATCAAAATTGTTGCTGGTCATTTTCTATCAATCGATCAATTAATGAACTAATTGTTGCAGCTTTACTTAAAGCTTCTCAAGTTAAGATTAAAGCTGCAACGATTAATAGATTAATAAGGTAACTGTCAACTACTGAATTAATCACCAACTATTTCGATAATCTATCGGTTTGAGGACCTTTTTATGAATAAAAAGTAAAAATTCTCAGATTCCAGCTCATGTGTGTAAATGTGAATATTTTCTGGTTTCGTCACTCTTCTGTGACAGTAAACTGAATATCTTTGAGTTGTGGACAAAATGAGACATTTGAGGATGTTGTCTTGGGCTTTGGGAAACACTGATCGAAATGTTCCATCATATTTATGGACCAAACAACTAATTGATTGATCAAGAAAATAATCTACAGATTAAAATAGAAAATAGAAAATAATTGTTAGCTGTCGCCCTAGATTTCCTATTCTCCCTTTTATATATTGGTTTAAATTGGATATCGCTAGGTTCTGGTGTGGTCGGATTAAACACATATAAAAATAGTACTTTATTTTGACATTTCATCGACTTAACGGTCAATTGATTAATCTAAAAATAATTTTAAGCTCAATCCATGATGGACACAACATTGTAACTGATATGGCAGACAATTCGCATTTCTGGTTGCTTTATTTTACTCAATGGTACAAATTACATTTTCTATTTAAAAATATCAGACGGGATTATCAGAGTGGACAAGTCATTAATCTGACAGTGAGTGACAAATCAAGAATACCCTGATAGTATCAGTGAGTGAAGAGTATTTTCGGTGCTACCTCTGACATCAGTCGTTAAAATGGAGTTCAGTATTATCTGACATCTGCGGGTATCAGAATGCAAATCAAAGCTTGATACCACCACAGCAGGCGTTTGGCTTTTCAACAAATACGCAGCTGACTGAGTGATCCATTGATGAATTTGTTTTGTCTTTATAGCTTTCCTCCTCCTGACCTGAATTCAGGAATTAAAAGCAGGCTGTCTGTATGTCCTTTGTCCAAATATAACTACCCCGTGCACTATGTCACCTGCACTTGTCAGAAATGTGGCATGTCTCAAAACGCTCAACATCGTGTTGAGGAAAGTCAAAGGGAAACGAAGAGAACAGACTGAGACCGGCTGGAAAAAGAGGGGAAGAGATATGCAAACACGACAATGACATCATCGCTGAGAGAGGAAAAAGAGGGCTGTGAGAGAGGCGAGGCGAGGCGAGAGCAAAGTCATGTATGAAACGCAAATGACAGAGGAAATGCATCACCAGGATTCAAGTAAAAAAAAAAAAAAAAAAATTTGATTTACTGATTTAGAAAAGACAATATAGCACTGCTAGACTGCCAAAGCCCTCAACCAGATCACTAATTGCAACAAGCTGGCAGCGGTAAGACATCATCATGAATCAAAACCTTCTGCGCTGCTTGGCAACTGACTCCAAATATTCTATTGTTGTTTTGCCAAAAGCAGCTCCGTCTCTGGCCAATCTCCCCCTAAAAAGGCCATGTCCTCACATATTAGTACTGTGGAAGGAAATGTCCCTATCCCTAAAGTATGAAGTGATGACGTGTTTTTTTTCCTGGCACTGGAATAAAGTTTGAATGTATGAGAACACAAGTAGTAGTAGTTATTTGGCAGTACTTTTTAGTTTAGTTTAATTTTCTTCTTATAGGTTTAGATAATAATAATAATAACAACAACAAGGTTAGTTATTAGGGAATCCAGATAATGTCAATACAAAATCCTGATTGGTCATTTGTCAAATTGGGGAATAAATATAAAATAATAAATTATGGCATTTTGTACACTTCTATTAATCTACTTGTGAAATGTGATGACTGACACAGCAAACTTAAACACTTTTTATATGTTGGCCCAGATGGGGCTGTAAATAAATATCTAAAATGTAAGTCAAATGTTCAATTGTGGTTATCAAATCCTGATAGCATATCTTTTGCAGAGTCGGTATAATGAGTCATTGTATTGCTCATACAGAGAAAGAGCAGCAGATATCAGTGCAACAGTGGGGAGATGTTCTGCAGTGGAAGCACTATTCCTCAATTTATGCTATTTAGGGATATGCATAGGTTTCAGTTCACACACACACGCACGCACACACACACACTTTTGTTTGCATTCCTCCTGTTCATACTGACCCACAGGACATCCCCTCCTAATGTGCGCCTGATGGAAGTGATGGGGACAAAATCCACAGTCCTCGTTCTCTGCAAAAATGCATTCCAAACTTTAGCTGAAACTAATATGAGAGTTCAGCCGTCTGAGTTGGTCAAATCAACGGAGTATCATCCAAAGTAGCAGTCCTTTTAGTGCTGAATTCCCTCTGGGTTTCACAGTGTCACTGGCCAATTTCACAGCGTCGCAGAGGAAACACAGGCAGGGTATTCTGTACTTCAAAGACTGCAACTTTGGATGATAGCCACTTGATTTGGCTAACTCAAGAAGAGCTGTGGATTTTGTTCCCATCAAGACTTTTAAAAGGAAAGGATCTTTTAATCGATGGTATGAGCAGATGACCACAAGCAAAAACACTTTCAATGTACAAATGAGCACCTGACTTTTGTTTTAAGACAGACTTGAAAAAATGTGAAGCTCTTTTTAAATCCAAAAGACAAGTCAAGCTAAGCCATGATAAGCTTTCATTTCCACTGGTGAATCCAATACAATATGCTCAGCTGGTTTAAATGTTTATATATAACAGGTAAAAACTAATGAAAACTGTATGTTTGATTACCTTTTGCATCATTGACTATGAATTAGATATTGTCAGAGTAAGAAATCTGAGTTAAAAAAATATTTGGGTTTAAAAACCCTTTGTAAATTCAGATTCAGCTGGCAAATGTTTTTCAAACTCTTGCATCACATTTCTTCAAAGTATTTATTCACATAAATTAGTCATTATCTGCACTACAAAACAGCAACGTTTTTACTTGCATATTACTGGGAGTTCATCATTGCTGTGAAGTTGCTTGCAAAGCTGTGCCGGCTGCCATCTGAAGCAAGACTCTGTCTGTCTCTGTAAAACCAAACCTGTGAGGTTGAATGCATGAGTCACCAGTTAAACGGCCATGCTAAAAGATATGGAGGCTTTCCTTCCTGAAGAATACTCCTCTATCACACATACCGCACAACATACAGTTTACAACTCGGATGCACCGATACTGGATCGGACCAATACTGACTCAAATAGCTGGATCAGATATCCGTGACAATGAGGCCGATCTATTCAGTTCAATTCAATTCTGTTTACTGTATATACTACATACACTTCTGTTTTAATTCATGTTAAATCAACTGCATTTAAACTTGACTCATAATTACAGTTAATCTTGATGTTTTTTTTTTTTCCAAGTTGCTGGTGTACAATTAGTGCAATTCAGCAAATATAGTTAAGGATCTACATATTTATTTGTTATGTTTTGTTTTGCAAAGATGAGACTAGGGATGCTAATTTTGAAAATGCTCTTAACTTATAACGGCTCCTTGTTAACCGACAAAATTTGTGCCTCGCATGCAGCGGTGCACCAAGCTGCAGTATATGAGTACAACAGACAACTGAGTCAACAGTCCGCCACCAGATACTGTAGCAGCCATGGTGCTGCATTCACTGTCCCCGGTTCACCGTCCGGAAGCGTTAGCAGCCACGGTGCTGCGTGAAGTGTCGCAGACATGCAGTCACTTTCCCAGTAAAAGTCTCCACCGCACATTTAGTTTAGTTCAGCAGGTTGTCAGCTGTGTGTCTGCCCGGATTAACGATAGCGATTGTCCGGCAAACAGCGTGTTTGTGCTATGTTAGCAACTGCTAGCGTTGCTGGTGGCTTCGTGCCAAGCTCTACCGTAACTTCAGCGAGTTTCCAACAGACTGTGTGTGTGGCGGTGGTCAGTGAGGATTTGCTGGTGGCGTTATAGTTGTGAACGTAGCTGTAGCAGACAGTGTGTGCAGGTTATTTGTTTGTGAATAAATGTTACGAGGCTACACGCTACAACTCCCTGTATCTGTGCCGGCTCTCTCTTAAGGTGGACCAGCTTTTCTCCTTAAAGTGATGAGCTGCTCCTCAGAGTTTTTCTAAGCTCTTTAATTAATCATTAATATTTCTTTTAACTGATTTAACCAATAGCATTAATCTGTCAAAATGCTGTTATTGGGTAAACGGTTAATTATTAACATCCCTAGTTTGGAAAGTGATGTTTAAGTTAAGCCTGATGTTTCCTTACACAAAAGAATGATCCCAGTCACACAGTAAGGCATACAGCTTATCAATTAAACACTGGTATTGGCTCGGTACTCTGTACCGGCCAGTACCCAAACACCAGGTATCGATATTGGCATCGGGACTGAAAAAGTTGGTTCGGTGCATCTCGATTTACAACTTCCTCCAAAGAGGAGTGAAACTGTTGTGAACATAAAGGGATAGTCCCAAGCTAATGTTTGATACTGTTCAGTTGCTTCCCCAGATGGAGTATCCTCTATACATCAAACGCTCACGTACAGGGGCAGAGTGCTAAAAACGCATTTAAATAATCTAGTACTTAATTTCATACTGTGCATGTCACCACAAATGCTCCATGGCAAGGGACTCATCGGGCACTCCTCAAAAACATTAATCAGGAAACAAATATATAAACCACACGAGTGGAAACAGTGACACAGTAAAAGATAAATGTATACTATTTGCCCTCCTACTTAAACTACAATTTTACATAATACATAGCATAAAATGATACACCGGAACCTAGATGGCAGTTACTATATAAGATACTGTAAGTGAGCCTCTGTTTCAAGTAGTAAACCCATTTTACGATGTACAGGTATGACATGATAAGGCTAGATGGCATGAATAACAGCAGAGTAAGAGGAAAGAAAGCAGCATTTTTCCTGCACTGAATATGCAATGGAAGAGGTATAGCGACTGTATTAAATTTTTATTGGTGACATGACGACAACCTTACATAAGCGTGCCCTCGTTTTCTCCAACTCAGAATAAAAAAGTGATGAGAATAGGGGCAAAGTCTATCTGATCTTATATGCAGTCTATCTTGACATAGCAATAATAATGTGTTCTCTCTTCTTCTTGTGCTTTCAGAGACAAAGAAGAAAAACGTCTTCAAGTTCTTGCGATCCTTATATCCTCAAAGAGAGCAGTCACTGTAGACACTTTCATTTTGGTTTGCAAATGCAACACAATGTGTCTCATTCACTCACGCACACACTAGAAAACAGATTATAGATATTCTGGCATCAAGGACACATTGCTCCCTGGGGACACTCTGCTGCTCGTTCTCACTTTAGTCAATATTACCTTCACATGCACCACTTATGTGGGAGCAAGTGTATTAATATGTGTGTCTTGCCAGAGGGCAAAGTGTCTTGTTAAAAGTGGAAATCAGAACATAAATGGTGATGGTGTTAGGGTGGAGGTGGCAGAGCCAGCTGTGGAGAGCAGGACGGGGAAGGGTTGAATGATCGGTTGAAAGTCTGGCTTATCAGACCTTCAAATCAACTTTCTGCACACATATTGTCTAACTTGCTTGATCGAGCTGCACAATGGTTTGCGACACAGGATCATCTGAGAAGCTGTTTCTGGAAAGTGCCTGGAAAAAATACTTCTGACATAACTGATGCTATTGTAGCATCTACGCTAACCTCTTAAGGAGTGATTCTCACGTGATCTAGAGATCAGTGCTATAGTGATATGCATTTCTAGTCGACTGCAGAGGGCAGTAATGCAAAAATGTAGAAACACTAATCATTTCTACAACATGAAAAAGGTAAGATCGGCTGATGTCTTGCAGTGTCACAGAATTCCACCAATCAGCACCTGACATAATATAAATTTCAGGTCTTAAAACTTTCAAACTCCAAAAATAACCAAATAAAAACCGTCTTTGGAAGTGTTATATGGAAGTGTAATTCACATGTTTGTTGGGCCTCAAACTAGATTTTTAAAAATTATTTTGCCACAAAATTGAGTCCGGTGTCTTTTCCAATGAAAGTAGCTAGCAGCATTGCCTGCTAACTAACTCCAAAAGTATAAATCTAGAGAAAAAGTCACCAAGTCAGTAATACTGACAGTAAGTCACTTCAGGCCTCCATCCGAAGTAGGGATGTCACAAGAACCAGTACTTCGGTACCAAGTTGATGCCAAAATTACTGGCAGTAACAGTACTCTTTCTCTACAGTACTGAAGGTACTGTGATGTGAACAGAGAGCCGTGGTTATCTGCTTTCTAGGCATCTCATGCCTACGTGACTATTGATTCCTCTGTATTGATGCTTTCCGACAGTTCCACATGCACAATGACGCATACGCACGCTGTATCATGTTTCAGTTTTATTGGGAACGGACACACGGCGGAGAGAAAAAAAGCGCTCAACATTACGGTGGTACTTAACCTGAAGGGCGCACCCTGTTTTTCCCAGATAACGCAACACTGTGAACAACAAACGTGTTGAAATCGAGAGTTATTAACATTACCTGTTAGCAACCGGTGGGCAGCACAGTCCTGCTTGGATAAATAACAGAGCTACGAATGTTACAAGTCACAATTATGAGGCATTGGCCTGCTCAGCAAAGCGACTATTGGGCGAAGGTACATTGCAACGTTTCTCGTGATGTGTTCAAATATAATCTCATAAGATTATGTTTTTGGTGTAAACCTTGAATAAATCCATTTGTTTGAAGATGTTTTCACAGCAATGTTTTTAATAAAGAAGTGTGTGTACCGTGGTAATTAATTGGGTATTGAGAATCGGGGTAATTCACTGGTATTGTATTGAGTACTAGATTTCTGGTATCATGACATCCCTAATCCAAAGCCACTCCCCCATTTTTATTACTACGAACATAAACGCTTCATAATGAAGGTGAAAGCGAACATGGCTATTGCTGGCTTGACTGGCGAGTGATGAAGTACCCGTATCATCTGGCGATCTTCCACTTCCACTGGACCCATAGAGCAGGTGCAGTGGTGTTTCTTTTAACTCCACCTCCCAGCCCTCGCTCCAGCTACAGCTTTTTGAACCTAATGATTTAAATGAGGGTTATTCAAGAGTTCATACTGGGAAGTTGGTTTACATAAAAAAAAAATACATTTTTCCCCCTTTTTTGTCAGAGCATGTGATTCATTAATTGCTATCGAGATGTAACGTGAATTTCAGCTAATAAAACAAAAGATTTTTCTAACATCCTTACCAAAGCTGCCTTTAAATCTGCATCTGTTTTGCATTCAAAAAAAGCACAAGGTCAAACCCCTCATTGAAATGTACAGCCAACTTAAACAGAAGGTAGACAAATGGGCACCCGTCTCAGCTCCTTAACGTGAACTCTCTGAAGGAAGTAAACCGCCTGTTTAGGAATGGGCTTTGGGATCCTGGTAATAAAATGACTGAACATGCGGCATTACTAATGTGACAGAGGGTCTGGGGCACTCTGCTTGAGTCTCATGTCAAGTCTTTAACAAAAGTTACGAATTCGTCCGTGGGTTCAGTCCTAGTATAGTAGACCAGAGCTTCTCTTCTCTGCACACTGTCCTGTGGCCTAATTAAAAGAGCAGCATACTACAACATAAAACAGTGGCATTGTGCATGTGCTATATAACTACCTTTTCATGGGGCAATGTACAGAGACACTGATGTACAATACTGCTCTGATGTGATTATGTCTAAGGTATGAACCCATTTCTGCTGTCCTATATATTACATACATGTCAGTTTTATGGCTAAAATACAGCCAGTGTGTTGAGTTGTAAAGTTATCAGTGAGATAAAGTAAGTTACAAGAAATATAGTCTTATGTAATGTAATACAATCCAGCAGACCTGCAACAAACTGCTGTATTAAAGGACCATTGTGTAACAATTAGGAGTCTCAATTGGCAGAAATGGAATATAATATTAATAAGTATGTTTTCTGTAGTGTACAATCGCCCCAAAATGAGAACTGCCGTGTTTTGGTTACCTTAGAATGAGCCGTTTATGTCTACATAGGGAGCGGGTCCTCTCTCCTCGGAGTCCGCCATGTTCCACTGCCATGTTCCAACAGTAGCCCAGAACTTTTCCCGCTCGTGCCTGAGTCGATAACGGGACTTGCTCCCTTCGTCACCACTCTCTCTCTCTCAACTGGCTATAAAGAAGGTCATTCATGTTTTCATGTTGGCCACCACAGCTCTTCATCATTAAAATAGTGAATTGTACACCAGCATCTTGGCAAAAAATAATGCATTTAAATGCAGCAACAAATTGGTCAAAACTTGAACATGAATAAAAATTCCATAGTATTATGTATATAGTATATAAACATAAAACTGAACTGAATAGATCAGCCCCATTATCATGGATATCTGATCTAGCCATTTGAGTCAGTATTGGCCTGATATCTGATTCAGTATCTGTTCATCCCTAAAATTTAGTATGTAGTTTGTAGTTCGGTTCACGGTTTTCGGTACAGTGGTAAACAGTATTTATGGTACAGCAAGGAGGCCAATTTAAATTTCAATTTGAACAGCTTCTCATTTACTTGCCAAAATAAATCAACTGTTTGCCTGAACAACAGTAGACAAGGTTAACATAAGGAACAAGAGCCACTGTGTTATTTAAAAAGAATGAATAAATAAAAAACAAATTATAGCCTGAGGCCATCAACAAAAAGTGCATCAGGGCAGCCAGCACTAGACCTTTTTTTTAAAAAAAAACAAAACATTAACATATGTCTCTCTATTCTCTGATATCTAAAATAATAATAAAATAATAATAATAATAATAATAATAATAATAATAATAATAATAATAAAACACAGTGGCTAAGGCCATCAACATAAAGTGCAGCATAAACCAAACGCACACTGTTTCAAAACAACACTGCTCTGTTCGTTCTGTTTTCATGATCTTCTGGTAGAAGATGAGTTTGTCCACATTCAGCCCTGGATGTCCATCCATCTGTAGTCAGAGCTACATGGTCTGTGTTGGACACTTCATTCACAATTCATTGTCATGTCTGTTCATACAGTTTGGGAATCACTGTGTAGCTTGTGTGTCTGCGAGAGGGCATATTATAGCGCGGCTTAAGTACCCTAATCATTGCTCTTTCCTCCCTGACTCTCTGCTCCTTGAATCATTTTCAAGTCCATTGATAGCACATTACATTGGAAGTATTGCCGCTAGCATAAGCCACACGTGTTGCACAGTGCTTACACAGTTGACATTTTATCCACCACTTTTTTTCCCCCATCACTGTCATACGCAACACCAAATCCGTAATGCTCCCACACAGCAGAGCGAAATGACACCGGTGGATCTTCTACCTGCCGTCACTCGCCATTTCGTTAAAGGAATGACAGCCGTACTCTGCACTTCATCCATGTCTCTGCCAACTGAGAAGCCTGAGAAGGAAGGAGGCTGGGTCATGTGTCATCAACGCGTTGTAACAACAAATGCGCAGTAAAATCTGGTCCACCCTCACCAAAACTGAGCCAATAACAACGCATGACAGCAGCTTCAGTTACACTGTGCATGTGTTATACCTCATTCCTGTCCTCCCGTGTACCAGCCTCTTTCCATAGGCCTAGATTTCTAGTGTGACAATAGACGGGATAAAAAAAAATACACAATAAGCCTCATAACCTGTTTCAAATGAACCGAGCAATACATACACAAACCAAACCGTGACAAGCGAACGGAACGGTTCGTTTTTTTACCCAAACCGTTCCCATCCCTAGTATGTGGTGATGTTGCATTTAAGTGTATTACATTGAAATATGCTCTAGTCAACATATTAAGGGTCCTTTTCCTACCTTCAGATAAAGCTAGAGATAGAGCAAGAATAACTTTTCATTATATACTGTATATATGTATCAAACAAGTGTCTTCATTATCAATCAAAATTATTAACATCAAAGTTTTGTTTCTTTTTGTGGGGGAAATCACACATTGCCATATTCATCCAAACATTTCTCATTTGTTTCTTTTAGACACAATATGCTAACTTGAGAGTTGATATGAGGTACAGTATGAGAAGTTGGAGATAAACAGTAGTATCCTTGCTTTTTGAGTTTTTACAGCAGCACCACAGCAATGGGCACAAAGTTGTCGTGTTTCAGGGTGGAGTTAGTCAACTGGCCACCCCTTAGTTAAACCATAATGAGCTCCACTGCGGGCGCATGGTGTCCGACCCTCATCCTCAACCTGGGAGGTGCTGACATTTACCATTGTCTTCCCTGATGACACGAATAGGAGTTCCTCAACATTTCTGCAAGAGCAGCTGGCGTGACACACAGAAATAGCAGCGTGTTATTTCAAAGCAAATGTTTCTGGAGCTAATATGGCTGCCACTGAATCTGCAATGACCCAAGTGTAGGTTGGGTAACGGTATAGATAACTGGGTATCATTGCCTGTGCTCCTCGGCGGTTTCACGGACTGTTGCTATCGCAGCGTCGGGTCGCGCCATCATCCGCGGCGGTGGCGCCGGCTAGGTACCACTCCGAAGCGTTGAAGTGAACTTGTAACCAAGTTTCCGTCGGTCTCTGAAGCACACCTGCTAAACTTGATAAACTTACAACTTCAAACGAGCCACGCTTGAGGCGCACCGTGGTCAGTCAGTTTGGCCGACTCGCTCGCTGAGATTTCGGCGTGATGCGCGAGACAGTGGGCTCTTTCGAAAAACTTCTGTGTAACGTTAGTAGAAGAAATAAAACTGCCGCTCAAATCCCCTCACTCACCTGTAATACTGCACAAGAGGTGAAACAACGCGAGCCGCCCCGGCTGTCCGAGCTGACTCCGATGATAAGACGGTAACATTTTTCAAAAGCAGTGCCGTCTCCTGCTCCAGGACCCGGGCGCAGGCTGCATGCCAATTTAACGGTATGTGCTGAACAGTGGAACCTCCTCAGCAACAACTCCGAACTGCATGTGGACTGTACCATCTACACGGCCCGGGGCGGGGGGGTCCGGAGCTCACCTGACAATGGAAGTAAACGGTCATTTGTCGACATCCCGCATTAAACGACCCCCTGGAGGAATAAACCATTAATATACACATTACGTCATCTCTGTTGATAACCCGACATACATTGATTGATCAAATCACTTTATATTCGTCGCTGTCTTTGACGGTTACTCACTAAAAATACATCTACATGATTTTACAGCCACAATAAAGGATATATATGTATATACTCGGTCTGTTTTGTCTGTCAGTCAGCAGGAGGTTTTGAAATTATTTAACAGATACCAATTAAATCAGGTTAAAAGTTAGGCCAGGTTATCAAGAACTGACTGATTCAATTATGGTGCAAATGAGGCCATCATGTGAGCATTTAAAAAACATCATTTCTCTTATAATTATCTTGGAAACACATTTTTTCCCCACACACTGTTTTGGCCCAGATAGAGACCTAGGTGGTTCAACCCATAGACACAGATGGTCATATAGGCCACGCCCATTTCGTAATTTTTGGATTTTTTTCACCACTTTTTCTCCCCATTTTTCCCAATTTCTTCAAAATATGGTGCATATACATCTTCAACAACTTTACCCTTAGGGGTCGTGGGGGTGCTGGAGCCGATCCCAGCTGGCACTGGGCAGGTCACCAGTCCATAGCAGGGCTGAGACAGACAAAAACTCACGCTCACATTCACACCTACGGGCAATTTAGAGTCAACATTGTGGGAGGAAGCCGGAGAACCTGGAGAAAACCCACACTTACACAGGGAGAACATGCAAACTCCACACAGTAGAGCTGGATTCAAACCTGTGACTATCTGGCTGTGAGGCGACGGTGCTAACCACTACACCACTGTGCAGCCAATGGTGCATATCACCTTGTAAATATATATATTCAGATAAAATATGCCTTCATCAACTCAATTGATAAGCAATTTTTAGAAATGTTATAGCATTTTGCCTACCGGTGGCGCTATAGCAACAAACTCATCACTCATCACACTCATCTTCAACCGCTTATCTGGGGTCGGGTCATGGGGGCAACAGCTCTAGTAAGGCACCCTTAACTTCCCTTTCCACATTTACCAGCTCTGACTGGGGGATCCCGAGGTGTACCCAGGCCAGTGTGGAGCTCCACCTAGTCCTGGGTCTTCCCTGGGGCCTCCTCCCAGCTGGTCGTGCCTGGAACACCTCCCTAGGGAGGTGCCAATGGGGCATCCTTACCAGATGCCCGAACCACCTCAACTGGCTCAATGCAAAGGAGCAGCAGCTCTACTCCGAGTCCCTCGCGGATGTCTGAGCTTCTCACCCTATTTCTAAGGGAGATGCCAGCCACCCTCCTGAGAAAATCCATTTCAGCCGCTTGTACCTGTGATCTAGTTCTTTCGGTCATGACCCAGCCCTCATGACCATATGTGAGAGTAGGAACGAAGATTGACTGGTAGATCGAGAGCTGCAGTAAAGCGACTGCAACACCGCATCGATAAATGAACTAGGTGGTTCAACCCATAGACTGCATGGTCCAACCACAGACCGTCATGCAGGCCACGCCCATTTCATCCTCCTTTTTGAATTTTTTTTTTCTCACCACTTCTTCAACTTTCAACAATTATCTCAAAATATGGTACGTAACACATTTGACTGACCTTGTAAAAATATTCAAATATATATATTTTTTTGTATTTCATACTGTTTTCCCGTAAGACAGAAGCAAGATGTCGCAAGTTGTCATTCTTACTTGAGTGTGTCACGCACCTGAAACCATATTCAGATAAAATATGCCCTCGTCAACGATAAGCAATCTTTAGAAATTTTATAGCATTTTGCCTACAGGTGGCACTATAGCAACAAACATTAATGGGAAATGTAATTAATGAATGTGTCCCATTTACTTTTGCCAGTTACAGGGCCATGGTATGTTGATGGTTTATTACTTTCACCCGTGTTTGTTCTCCTCAGAGAAGTAAAAATGTCTGCACACCATTCATCCGGGTAGGAGTTCCTAGAGAAAATCACATTTTTATCCCTGTAGGAAACTGCTGTGCACCAGTTGCAATACAGAGAGATATGTGTTTTCCTGTGATGCTTGTAAACTTCTAAAAAATGATTATGGCTTAATTTTCAACTGAATTGTCAAAGCGACACTTAAAGGAACAGTGTGTAGGATTTCGTGGCATCTAGCGGTGAAGTAAATCATTGCAACCAACTGAATGCCCCTTCGCTCACCCTTCCCTTTCCAAGCGCGTCAGATAACTACAGAGATCTTCAGCTAACATAAAAATGTGAAAAGGTTTTTCTTGAGCCAGTGTTTGGTTCGTTTATTTTAGGTAGAAACATGGTGGATTCCCTGAAGAGGACCCGCTCCCTATGTAGATATGGACTCAGTCTAATCTAATGAAAACAATGATTCTTGGTTTCAGATACACTAATTAAAACATAGTTATGAATATTATATTACACTTATGCTAATAGATCTCCCTGAATCCTACAAACTGGACTTTAAAGGTTGTTGATAATTTTAACAGTTGTTCTTGCTGGTCAGTAATGGCTGCACGGTGTCTGTCACATGCAGACATTGCTGATTATCGTCGGTCAACAAGTTAATCTTTGCAAAGTAATGTGTGGGTGGGATGGGATGGGGGTTGGGGGGCCAGCATCCCCTTCTGCTGACAGAAAGCTAACCAGGTCAGTGCTTTAATTTGAGTCTCAGTACTGTCTTCTGGAGAGCCACAAGGGATACAATTACTCTCCCACCATCCCATTCATCTGAGATCGAGAGAGTGCACGTGACCATATCTTTTTTCTTTCTTAAATATATTTATACTGTATGTGTGGAAGTGGGTGAAATGAGTGCATTACATATTCCTATTGTTCTTATGTTCAGTTAGAATATTTTGCCTTGAGTGCAATGCATCAGCATGAAAGCTGCATATATGTTGCCTTGGCAAAGAAGTTATTATGAGGGGGAGAGAAGAGAGCAGACTAAAAGACTGTATAATTCAATTTAGGGGCTTCTTCAAAAATCACAGCCATATTAGAATACTAAAGTTTCCCACTGACTTTTCCACAACCCTCCTCCTCATGGAGCAGTAGACTTTTCCATTAAACATGATTCAGCTGACGATGAGCCGCTCTATTATATCTTTTTTTTTTTTTTGCTCTTCTCTCTTGTTTCACATTTCCTTTTTCTTTCATCAACAGCTTGTTCTTGAAATTGAACCTCCATTCCTCTCTAATGTCTCATACAATTGCCAGAGCTTGTTAAATCAACCAACACAGTCCAATTTTTTACAACCAATACAAAAACCCTGTAATGAATACTGTGTTTGTGGAGGTACAGTGAGGTGTTCATTCAAATATTTCTTAAATTATGTGCAACTCAACCCCCTGTATGTATATCATGAAGGGCTGGCTTAAGGTAGAGGTCATATAGGCGGTCGGCTAGGGCGCCACCTTCTGGGGGGGCACTGGTCGCCCCCCTAAAAATAAATAAATAAATAAATGAAAGAAATAAATGAAATAAAAAAAAAAGAAAAAAATGAAATAAAAATAAAAATAATTTAAAAAATAGACAGGTGGGCATCCCTCCTCATTTTCTGAATTGAGATAACAAATGAATAAATAAAGATACATACTTTTCACCCCCCTAAATCTCTTTCTCACACTTTTTCATCTGCCCGGCTGCACTTATGTTAACAAAGTGTAATATACTGTATAGTAAAGCTGACTAAACATTTAAAATTTTTAAGCCAACAATATAAGGAACCAACTGTTAATTTGTAATACAATAAATAGTTATTTATGAAAATAAAAATCTTAATATTTGTCTTAAAACCATGGTGATGTCTGTGTGTTGCTGCTTATTTTGCATTATATTGTTTCTGTAGGTTATTCTTGCTATTTGATCCACATCCGCTGTGCAGGTTTCCACAGAGTTTTTGAAAAGTTGGTTTTGTCAGTGTCATTGCTCTCTGATTCTTCTTTGATATTATATTTCTTTACTTACATGGAGCCTAAAAGCACACAGTAAACATTGCTTGGACAATTTTGTCTGAAAAATGTGTTGGGCTTTTCCTTTAAATTACATCTCAGTTAATTAGCAGAGACAGAGATAAGCTTTCTTGTTCATGTGTTTGGCTCTGAAATTATTGTCTTTTTTTTTGATGCACAATAGCCTTTGGAAACAGTGGAAAGATTGGCACATAACCTGTGTGTGACCGAAAGTAAAACTGAGGCTGTGTTAATGAAACTAGCTGTTATTAAAGCAGAGCCACAGAATCCATTTTCTTGGTTGTGGCTGTGAAGGATTTTGTGATCGTGATAACAACCTCTCCTTTCTGCTAAACTAAAGCTGCTCTCCGTCACCAGGTACTTTCTCTCTCTGGAATGCTTTTCAACCCCTCAAGTGCTCTTTCACGAAGGCCATGAGAGGTATTGAGAGGTCTTCAGGATTGTGGCGGAGTAAAGATCGGTTAAATTAGTCCACCTCCCCGCTCAGACGCTTCTTTTATTCTGCGGGTCAGAACCTCCCTCCCTGTTTGCCCACATAAATTGGTCTCTCTGCTTTCTGTCTCTATGCTTTCTCCTCCTTGAGCGTCCATCTGGACTGTGAGAAAGAGGAGGGGGCAGGGATTTCATCAATAATATCACAAGTAACTGAACATCCCTATTTTTCACGGTCTGATACAAGTTTCCTCAGGTGCCACATGCTTATATTAAAGACGAAAGTAAAAGGCTGCAGTTAGAGCCACAGTGTGTGCTGTTGAACTATTTACAAACCAAAAGTGACATCTGCTGGTTGAAAGAATGAACTCTTTACATTCAGACTTAGAGCAGCAGTGGGTAGATCTGCAGCAAACATGATTAAAAAATATATATTTTTTAAAACAGGCACTCTATTCTGACAGTAATGCATGAGACAGGTAAGCTTGAAAAAAAAAAAAATCATGTTCCTCTGTGTCCTCAGGTGCTCCAAATGGCATCTGCAAGATTTCACAGACCGGAGGAAAACAACCAATCAGAGCTTAGCTGGAGTCAGCCGTCTCTGAGCAGCTGTCAATCACTCACAAACTGATCAAACGATCAAACTAAGCAGCGCTGATCAAATATGAAACAATATTCTGTTACTATTTCTTCTTACTGTTTAGCTGTAAAATGAGAAAGTTTGTAACCTAGCAGCCATGTTGAGATCAGTTGAGGAAATACCAAGCACCGCCCACCAGCTGAAGCAAACTATCATTTTAATTAATACAGTAATACATCCATTTATGTACTGTGAAATTAAAGTTTTCCTTATGGCAGATTTTCCTACAGGATATTATTTATTAGGCCCAAAATGATGCTACTGAACAACTTGTGTTCAGAACATGACAGTGTTGTTTACAGACATCTCATAGTGATCTCAGTGGTTCTTTGGAAGGCAGTCATTAACAGTACATTAATAATTCAAATACTTACATTGCATACTGTATAACTGCGATGTAGTTCTCAGTGTGTTGGTCCATGGAGGGATAATTAAAACCTGCATGTCATTCCCCAGAGTGAATCAGGCACAGTGAAGTAAAACATGACACCGTCATAAAGTTCAGAAAACAACAGCCTCGTTTTCTGTTTCTGCTGCATCTTGATTTTTTGTTAACTAACTGCAGGAGAACCGGTCTTATTTCCCCTTTAGGACACTTTGAAGAAAGAAATGCTTTATACACCTGCATGTTGCTAATGCTGTTTGTAAGTTGTGAAAAAATGAGATAATTTTCTTCAGATATTGACATGAGAATTGGAAATGTAAAAACCAATAAAGGTCTACAGAATAAGTCTTTATAGCCAAGGAGTCAACACTTGTGTTTATTACATGTTCATTATAACATAGATTTATATTATGAGGAATAATCAAGAAAGAATAAAATAATAAAATAGTCTCCACCAGTTTGACCACCCTTTGAGCTTTTGCACAATAATACACTACTCACTAATACAATTTGAATCAACTATAACGTTTACATTAATTAATATTAATTACATTAATTTACTCTGTTTTAGATGATAGAAGTTTACATTTAGAACAACTGTTATCTTGTAGTTTTGTAAATTGTTTTCGACCTCCAGACGAGGAGTCGTTGATTCAGAACAGAAAGGTGTCACTGTCTAGTCGCCGTATTAGTCTGTTCAATGAAGATTCAAATGTGGGAATCAGGATTTCATAACAGATTTGATGTAAAACAAACAAATACAAAAGACTCAAGGTGGAGAAGAGCTCTACTGTTTGTCTACACCAAACTCTGGAGTCAGCTGCACAAGGAGATGATGGAAAACTAGAAAAAATACTCATACTTGATAATTAATACATTTACCTTGCTCCATGTCATGTCAAATAAACCACATTTAAAATGATCACGACCTCCTTTAAATACACACACCAAATATAGAAACATGGGTGACAGTTTTGCTGCATCCACCTTTAATCATTGGTTGAATTCAAACATTACAGACACATATGAACAATATGCAGTCACTCAAAATAAAACATTAAACAAGGAGAGCATTACTTAAAAAATATATAGTATTGTAAAGGAAAAGTACAATCAAATCCCAGTGTTTCAAAATAAAAATAAGGCAAAGCTGAAAGGCAAAGTATCTACATAACAAAAGCAACACAGTAATAATAATAATAATAATAATAATAATAATAATGCTTATTATATTTTCCTTAATTTTCTGTTAAATTGTACAAGGATGTGGATGAATCTTGAAACATTTCTTCTATGGCTGCTGGCTATATTTAGACTGAAAACTGGAAATTAGCTGTGGAAAGATTATTGCAAAATTATTACACAAAATTAGACATCGATTTTTAAGAACAATATATATGTAATGTAATTGCTTCCACATTCCTCTGTTATGTAAAATGCTGTTGAACATTGACTGTTCAACCATTTAATGTAACTTTTACTGTTTTACAACATTTCAGTCTCCTTTAATTGTACACAAAATTAAATTTCTCGAGAACTGCTTATCCTATCGTCTTCACACTCGGCGGGTGGATTACTGAGGATCCCATGCAGTGCTTTGTCGAATTTGGTGCAATGTGAACACGCGACACACGTTTAATGTAATAAACTTTGAATAAACAAGCTATCTGTTCAGGTTTCAGGTCCCTGCAGATTGCAGTGCACTTATATATTTTAAATAAAAAATAATGCATAATCTAAATATTGAATACATAAAACAGGTAATCAAAAAAACTAACTTCCATATGCTCAGACATTGGCCGGTGCCGATTATGAAAAAATGTCAAATAATTGGCCCGATTAATCGGTCAACCTCTATGTTCTTCACTTGCACTACTCTGCATTACAACTCAAATTGTGTAAGTCTGCCATACTAGCTTTACCGCCAGTAAATACCTCCACTCGTTAAATCCATGCTCTACTTTACAACCGTAGAGGTTAAGTCAGTATTTCGAAATTAATACCTTCGCTAAGCATGTTTCACCGATGTTGCAACCAGTACTATTTGTGCGACTTGGTTGTGAATAAGATTGTACTGAGAGCAAGTACAATCAATTTGTGCTCCCAAAAAGTGATTGTACTCATCTATGGACTGTATTTTCCTGGTGTAAGACTTGGTACTAACTTATATCACTAACATTACCTCCTGCAAAATACCTCTGCTAATTAAAACCACATAACCACAGTGGTCATATCAAAGCAAGTGACTAATATACCTATTTGGAAATAACCTCGGCTAAGTGTTCTGGTGCACTAGTGTCTCGTGATTAGCCGCGACTTGGGTGTCCGGCTTAATTATGTCATGCCGGGTGTATTCATAGACATATATACATAGAAGCTGCATTGGACGCGTCAGCCTGTTGCTGCGATACATCAGTGTCGGCAGCATATTGGACCGGGCAAGGCTGGCCTGTAAACCTGTAATAGTGAACGGTGGAGCTGCTGTTTTTCTGGATAAAAAGCATTATAATGTTTACATTTCTCAACCAATTTCAATGGGTTGTTAATAGCATTAGAATAACAGGCAAATAGTAGCACATAAAAAATAATGAAATATAAATATTAATATAAAAATAAGTTATGATCTGAAATTACTGAAATAATTTTGAAAATAGAGCAACTATAAAAAACAAAATAATCTAGTAGCATAACCAAGACATGCCATCAGTTTTATTGTTTACAATATTAGACACCTTGTTTTTAAAACATACTGTACATTTCATGTTTTAAACACGGTATCGTGTTAGATGTGAGCATCAATCGCTTAGCTAAGAAATAACGAACATTAGCTAGCTCTTATCTGATGTTACAAAAGCAAACTTTTTGGAAAGATGTAACATTAACTCGAACAACTGATAATGTGAAAAATGTGATATGATAGCACTAGTTTTTAATAATTAGCTACCCATTAATGGATTGAATCCCACTATATAGAAGGGCAGTCCAGTGATCCATGAACTGGAGGCAGACTTATGATTGATATTTTACAGTTTTTCACCAAAATCTTGGGGAAAAGAAGAAAAATAGAAACGCCATCGTAACTTTATTCCTTGTAGATCATCAGCGTTTGAACATAAAATGAAATTGATTGAGAAATGTAGACGTTATGGTGCTTTTTATCCAGAAAAACAGCAGCTCCCCATTTCACTTGTACAGGATTACAGGACAGCCTTTCCAGGTCTAATACGGTGCCCACAATATGGCGATTGATGTACAATCCACTAGTCAATGCGGCGGTGTCTATGTATATATGTCTATGGGTGTATTGCTCAGGATC
The DNA here is from genome assembly GCA_947000775.1 of Pterois miles. Classification (NCBI taxonomy): domain Eukaryota; kingdom Metazoa; phylum Chordata; class Actinopteri; order Perciformes; family Scorpaenidae; genus Pterois; species Pterois miles. The sequence continues at coordinate 16,911,947 of CAMQGK010000052.1, forward strand.
TAAGGACGCACAGTGTCGAGTGTGAAGTTGTTTGTATGAGCAGTTCTCGAGAGACACCAGAGGCCCATTCTGAACAGGCATATTTTGAACAGGCACTGCACTAGTATAATCAATATGGTGTATACTTTCTTTTGGTAGATTACTTACCACAGGTATCCTTCCTTAAACTCAGTGAATTTGTGCCGGACCATAAATGTTGCTAGAGCATCTGCTACCTAGCAACAGATGACAGAAGACTACGTTAAAAAATGGCAACAAACTGAATCTGGATCAAACAGGGACAACTGAACATACACACAAAACCAGACATGTAAACTGAATCAGGAAGTGACTCTACAAACAACAGTATCACAAAGTGTGCATTAGGTTTGGGTAATCAACAAGTCTCATACAGGAATTGTCATTGGACAATACATACAGCCCACAGTGTACGTTCAGGTAAACATCCCTTACTTTTTCAGGTGCGTCCTCGTGAACAGCATGACCACACTGAGGGAGGACCTGCATCTGAAACTTCCCTGTGGACAAACAGTGCGATTGTGGACATTTTTTAGGTCTGAGTGTTCTCCTGTAAATGACAACAATCAAACTAACTATGCAGAAAATCTCAATTTGTGCTCCTTACCTTGCATCTGTCCAATAGTAAGGTCTTTGTCAAGCCTGTCCACTCCTGTTCAATGGATTAAGTCAGGGGTGAAATTGTGCAGGCGATGGCAAAAAAATCATTTGTAGTCACCCAAACTAGTGGGACTGCTCTACAATTCCATCAAAACTGCCTATCCAGACACTTTTTATGTATTTGGAGTACCAAATAATAATGTAGCCAGAAACTGTGAGCGATCTAACCTGCGAGCAGAAGCAGTTTTGGCACAGGGCAGGTGAGGAAGAGGGCAGATAGCCCTCTGAACCAGCCCTCCCAGTATTTTTCAGTCTTTGACAGCTCCACTCGCCAGGTGAAGATGCTTTCCTTTTTTATCTGGACGGACAAAAGATAAAGGTACTTTGCAACATCTCTCAAATATATACACACATGTATGATACAAATGAAGGACAAATAGTGAGAGAGACGGAACCTCTTGATCATCCTCCTTCATCCTTTTCTTGTTGGATTCTTCCTCCACTTCTTCATCCTCTTCCTCTTCTATTATACCTTCAATGCTATTAGACACACCTGGACTACTGGTGGATTCCTCACATCTGTAAATGTCAGAACAGACCAAATGAACATACAGTACATAAAACTTCCAAAACCATGCAAGACTTAAAGGTGATAAAATCGATATCCAGAACATTAATATAGCAGCAAACAACTATTTGCTTTGTAAAGATATAGTGGAGTAATGTCACCTGAGCAGAGAATGAAGTCACTCTCCCTCTGTGTGGCAGAGCCCGTCCAGCCGTGCATGCTTTCAGTGCATGTGGGTGCATGTTAGTGTGCTCATACGTTGGTTACAGTTGATAACGCCATTGACAACGCTGTCGGTGCAGAAGCGTAGCATCCACCCTCCACCCCCCTCCTCAGGTTAACACTGTTATCTGTCAGTACTTTCATGGTTGTTTACACTGTTAAAGCTGCTACCATCGCCATGTTGAGAGAATACTGAAATGCTCCCAAACATGTATTTTAGCACCTTTAATTACAAATGAGAAACAGAGCAGACATACTTTTTCACCTGGCCTCCCATTGACACTCGTGCTGACTCCATGTTTCGGATCTGGCCGCTCTTCACGCTGAAAGCAAAGGAAAATACTAGTTTCAGCCACTTCCAATAAGATGCCATGCAAACTTAAAAATCTGAACTCTAAGAATTGGAGACCATTAAAACTGGACAATCAAAAGACATCCTTTCCAAGCTGAAGGTTGTCCAACACAGGGGAAATGCTGTCAACCTATTGGTTTTAGTAAATAATGTTTATTACACTGTTTGGGAGCAATAACCAAATTGCTGAAGAGTATAATTTGGCCCAATCATATGTCCAAGAAGTAGCAGTATCATGTTCATGTTTACCTCCATTCGATGGCATTCTCCAGAGATTTAAATGTCTTTGGCCGACTTCTGAGGAAATTCTGCATACTGTTCAAAGCATCCATTGCTGTACCTGAGTGCAATTAACAACAATCATTTGTCATTAATACACCCAGTAATGCCACACTGAGCTCATTCGATTTGACTCCATTATGAACATGTCTTATATAAATTCACTGCTAATTTAAAGTAGTCGTAAAATCAACCTGGTATTTGGTCAAGTAAGTGTCATAAATTGAAAAATATCCATCTATGATGCTCTTTTCGAGAAGCGCTTACCTTCTACAACATCAATGACACAGAGGCCGAGCAGGGATGGTATATGATTGGCAGCGGCTGTGTGAACTGCAATGGCTCCACCCATGCTGTGCCCAATAATCATGATCGGAGGAGGATTCTCTCCATAGAGCACCTCTACCACTTTGCCAATATCCCTTTTGGAATAAAAAGCAAGGATAACCTGTTAACCGTGCCACATTTCTATCATGCCAGTGTCTCTAAGTATAAAGTCTGAAACCTCAAGACAGAGTGTATTTAACAATTAATATTTTTTTTATGTTAAAGCACAGTCATTAATGTAAACAACCACAAGAAACCACCAAACTCTCAAATCACTTTCTCCCTCTTGGACTGAACTGTGAAGACCATGTAAGAATGCACCAAACATTCCCTGCCTTTAGGTGGGAAGCTGTGTGCTTGACTCGATACTTCTTTAGCTATAGACTGTCCCACAAGCCTGCAGGATCATTGCTGCCCCCTCTGGCTTCCCATACTTTTCTGTGATTCAGGTCTAAGCTCTTTTTAGTGTGTGTGCAATGTGGTTCTCACAAATTCCAGCATCTGTGCCAAAAGGAAACAATGGCCATTTCAAAAACATTGATATGCTGGGGGCTATACACAGATCAGCCATAAACATTAAGACCACTGACAGGTGAAGTGATAAAATTGATAATCTCATTAAAATGGCACCTGGCACCTAGGTCGGATATATTAGGCAGCAAGTGAACGTTTTGTCCTTGAAGTTGATGTGCTGGAAGCTGAAAAAATGGTCAAGCGTAAGGATGTGAGCAACTTTGACAAGGGCCAAATTGTGATGGCTAGACGACTGGGTCAGAACATCTCCAAAACTGCAGCTCTTGTGGGATGTTCCCAGTCTGCAGTGGTCAGGACCTACCAAAAGTCAAAGGAAGGAAAACCAGTGAACCAGCAACAGGGTCATGGAGCAAAGGCTGGCCTGTGTTGTCCGATCCAATAGAAGAGCTACTGTAGCTCAAAATGCTGAAAAAGTTTATACTGGTTCTGATAGAAAGGTGTCAGAACGCACAGTGCGTCACAGTTTGTTGTGTATGAGGCTGCGTAGCTGCATATCAGTCAGGGTGCCCATGCTGTCCTAATGTTGTGGCTGATCGGTGTATAAAAATACTGTGGATATGGTGAAAAATACTGCAACTTGCTCATGTATGTGCATATCCATGAAAGGATCTGGGCAACAGCTAGTTTGTAGCAGCTTGTAGTTTCCACAGTGAGGAACAGCACACCAGTAAAGCATCTCATTGTATTCCCATTCTAGCTATATGTGGTCAACAAAAGTCTAGCACTATATTTTTAGAATAGGCTACAGTTAATAATATTTTACTGTCTAACTAGCTATCTGCCAAAATGCCATGCCTGTCGCTAGCTGCTGGATAACTGTCACAACATGCGCTGAAATCCTGTCATAGATTACTCCATAACTACAACTACTGGAAAACAAAATATGTCACAAAGTTATGACAGTTTCTCTGTCTCTTCCCTGGTAAATAGATTCAGAAAGTGGCTGTATGTGTTTTTATATAGCAAATGTTGAAAGTGTATACTCCATTCATATCGCCACTGACAGGCAGTTACTGTTTACCGAGACAAAGCTGCCACTTTGTGGTTTCTCGGCACGCCCTCGCAATATGCATGCGTACATGAGCAAGTTGAAGTGTTTTTTTTTTCATCCTGTTATACAGCCTCCAGAATAATTATAATATGATATCATTTTTAAAAAAATGACAATTGTTCCCCTTTAACTACACACACAGTAACTTACTTGGCCATCGTGTCTGCAGAGAGATCATCAGGATTTTTCACTTTGGTGTCACCTGCAGGTGATGACAGAGAAGAAAATGTCACTATTTGCTCCACTTAAGCACATGAATATGCAAAGATTAATCTGGCCGATTATTTGACTTTTTTTGTTTGTTTTTTTTCCCATAATCGGCTAATGTCTGAGCATATTAAGCCGATTATCAAGCAGGTGCATAAATGCTGCTAAGTGCACTAAGACTTTATTTTTTTCATCCAAAAGATTATTTGACATAATTTTGATTTATTTGAAATTGAAATTTGATTACCTGTATCAATTAAATTTAGATTATACATTCTTTTAATTTATAATATATAAGTGCACTGTAGTGCAGACACAAAATGTAGATTGGAGAGACAGATGTTGTTCAATAAATGTTTACTGAAGTTGAGAAATTTTGTGTATCTTTTGTTATTATTAAGCTGTTATATTTTACCAGATGGAGGGAAAAAAAAGATCACCCAAACATATCGCCCCCCTAAAAATTGGCATCATTTATCGGCATCCTGATTCTCCAACAAATTGTCATCAGCCATAAAAAAAACAAACAAAAAAAAAAAAAACATATTGGTCAAGCTCTAATATTTACCATGAGCTCGAAGGTCCATAGCCACCACCCTGCAGTTGATCCTGCTGCATATGACGGCCTGAAAACACACATACAAAAACCATGTAAATCGAATAGTGTACAGCAAACATGCTGTAAGAAAAGAGCACCTTCATAAACATTATCTGGTGTGTATTTTAAACATATGATTTATCAAGAGTTAAAAGGTTTCTGCAATAGTTATAATACTCACAGTGAACACTGCCCAGGAGAGTGCAGAGTGGCCTCCTCCGTGGAGCAGAAGCAGCACAGGACCATGGGCACCACTGCAGTAAATTCTGAAAATGTTCAAGGTAGTCAAGGAAATGCATAACAGAGCTGTGAAAAAGAGTAAATAAATGCTGCTCAAAAAATAATAAATATTAATTGTATTAAGCTGAGGTTAGATAGCACACTGGTATAAAGAAGGAGCTAAATCTGAATGACCTAATTGGATGTGAATGCACTCTGTGATTGCCTTAAGTTTTAATTTTCCCCTGACAAACACAAGCAGCAGTCAAGGATATATCTTTGCCATTTTCATTTTCCACCTCAACATCTTCGATGGTTTCAAAGTACTGACTCCAGGGCAGGGGGGTGAAATCTCTCTTCCGTCCAGGTCTAAAAAAAAAAAAAAAGGACAAGAAAAATGCACTGTAAACCATTCCTATAGTGCAGCAGGATTATTAGAAGACAAAGTGCAATACAAAACTTTGGCTTTGTGTTTAAGTGAAGAGTACAAGCTGGCTCTCTGATACTGTCGCTCACTGAAGAGAAACAAACTGTGAGTTCAGTAGATTAAAGATTATGACGAGACAGGAATATTCAAATATGAGTAATGTGAGCAATAAATTGTGAAATTCAATAAAATATTATTCAGCAAGACAAAACCACGTCATTGTCCACTGATTCATTCATTACATCTTAACCTTAAAGCAGCCATACGTGTAGCTGATGAATATTTCTAATGCTCTGACTGAGACTTAAGACATTTTTAAGGGTAAAGTTTTAGGTTTTGCATTTTGGTGTAGTTTCAGTCTTTCACACACACTCAAAAAGCTTGTTTTATTCAAACCCCAAACTCCCATTATTGTCAAGGTAAATAATCTATGAATACAACTCTACCAAAAGTATTAACTGGCTTATACAACTGTTGTAACATGGTGATGTAAACAAGCAGTTACACAGGATGTGTGAATGGAAACTGAAGGTGGCCCAAACCCTGCAGCTGGACCTGTTCATAAGTAAATCTGCCCCATCTTTGGAGACTACTCAACCTTATATCAAGTACACTATCTTCAGACACTGCTCTTCGTGTGTCATGAATGCTCACACTTACCCTGAGCTAATGTTAGCGAATTTCAATGAACAGTTGAAGACTAAACTGAGTTTAACCTAAAAAATGTAGACTTTATATGATGCTTAGGCTGTATTCTAAAGCTACGAGCTAATTCGCGTTTTATCCGCCACTGTTTGTCAAAACTCAGGTAGCAACAGCTAACAGTTAGCTTACCTAGATTAAGCGACCAGTACAGCTACCATGTCCTTTGTCTAACTGTAAATACAGGAGTCCAGAGTAACAGAGATCAACTGATGCTATGGTAGACATTATAAATATGTAACGATCGAAACTGGGCAGAGTTGACAGCATGCTATTAAGACGCTAGCTAGCTCACCCCATTTTCATTTTGGAGCTGGACTGGAAACCACCTGCCATGGGAGGTCTGGAGGGTAACAGATTTAAATGCAACTGTTTCTCCATGTTGTCGAGAGCGGGGTCGGCCTCTGTCAGGGACTGTTTAATACGACCTCCCCCCTCCTTCGAAGCATATGATTTTCTTCGACACCTGCACCGACGTTAGCCAGGCATTGGATAAATGTCAGCTAACGCTAGGATAATACGTTCCTCAGTCAAGCTAACGGTTAGCGCTCTTCTTCTTCGTCTTCTTCCTCTTCTGCTGCTGCTGTGATTATTTTTGGTCGGACTCTTCTTCTACGGTTGTCTTTCTTGGTAGCTTAAAGCATCACTGCCACCTACTGACAATGAAATCACCTGCAGCACAGCAGTGGTTTACAACGTTTTATTGTTTGCCCACTGAAGGTTTAAACTAATTAAACTAATTTTAAACTAATTAGAAAGCTGCTTTTCTACACTGTACTTGCACAGTCTGTCTGAGGAGACAACTAAGGACATTTCAATAAATAAAAACAAATCAAAAGAAATTTCACATTCCTCCAGCTCAAGTTAAATTTTCAACAGATGCTGTCATTTTACCACATTAATATAAAGTCATGAAATTACCGCACAAAGCACCTTTTATGTTGACCTTATATCCTCTAGTTTACAATATTCTTGAACACAGGGTGGCACCGGTGCACTCTTTACCCATATAACTGAGACAATTTATTTAAAGGGGAACGCCAGTTCAGTTTATTCATCGCGGTTACATCTACTCAGTCGGTGAAAACAGCTGTACAGTGTCTTCTGTTGCTCTGGAGGTTTGTAAAGTCTGACAAAATGACTGGTGATGTCACAGTGATGTTTTCATGGTTATCTCAGCTTGAATTTGATGACCACAGATAACCTGGCCTGTGTTATGTGTGGAGTTTGAAAGATGTGGGTGTTTACCAGGCAGGGAGAGTCTAATGAAAGATATTATCAAGTTGCATCATGGGAAGTGCAGTTTTTAGGGCTAGACCCATATGATGGGCAACAAGTCAGGATATCTTGGCTGCACTGAGTTCACCTTCTTTTGTTTTTGAAAATCATGTCTCCCACAAGTCTGTCAACTTTATGGTACTACAACCCCGTGAAGTCAGCTTGTTGATATGTGGACAAAAGAAATATAATGCTACGGTTCCATTTACGATGGAACGATGATTATTATGAACACTGTTATTCAATGGGAGACATCTGAAGGAGTTGTTAATGTGGTTTCATGAAGAGTATGTTGAGACAGCTGATCGTCTGCAGTTGCAGAGTGGCTAATTTGATTGTGAGAGGCACACAAGAGTACATGAGAAGCTGAGGGCAAATAAACATAGTTGGTCACATACAATTTTACCTTAAACTTTGGGACAAAGATGCCTTCAGCCACCGTCTAAATTAGTGTTACAGGCCCTTTTCACAGCAGCCATTTTGACTTGTCATAGCAGGGTAAACACAGGTCTAATTGATAACATTAATTATGGACCCACTTTATTTAGTGTGTCACAGCCCTTCCAGCGAGCCAGCATGCACAATACCAGGGCCTAAATGGAACAGGGCCATAATTAATGTTATTAATTTCACCCATGTTAGCCCTTCAATAAACATGTCAAAATGGCAGCTGTCCAAAGTGGCTATTATGGTCAGGATGGCCTCTGAGCAGGGTGAATAGTGTTAACATGGTTTTGCAACTAGCGGCTCACATTATGGCAGTCTTGGAAAGGTAGAAGTGAGCATAGGGGTGCTAAGCTGGTTGCAATTTGCAACCACACCATTAGATGCCACCAAATCCTACATACTGTACCTTTAAGTTTCCCGTTTGAACAATAATTTCCATTGCTGCTACCAAGATACACATTAAGAAAAAAAGCATCTTGTAAAAGAGTTAGGGACTATTCAGATCAAATCCATCCGGTTGTTTCAGAGCCTTTCTAACAAGCTGTCTGAGCAGATGGATCTTCCAGATGTGGCCAACAGAGTGAATAAAACAACTCATATGTAGAACATGTGGCCCGGATGTCATGGACCACATTCAGACATCAGACGATATGTATTCTCTGATGGATTGCTTGGAAAAAAACAACGTTTCATGGACAGAAGCTTGAAGGCACTTTGTTTTTGACTTCATCCATGGTGGTTATCAGTCAGATCAAATTAGGGGGCAATGGGATATTTGCCTTTTTGTTCTTTTTGAAATTTGAAAAATGGCAAAAATGCAAAAAAACAGGAAATTGAGATATTTATCTTTTTCATTTTTTTTTAAATTTTTGATTTTTATGATCCAATTTTATTTTATATTTTAGTATAATATTTACTTCACTTTAACATTCTGTACAGTCTAGATTGTGTGTTAGACCCTGTTTACCGTCCTGAATGTTAGTCTGGATTAGTCTTTGATTTCTCTGCAGATCATAATCTGAATAGTTTTATATTAATTGGAAGATTGGTTGGTTCAGTGTCCTTTCCTTCGTCCCTTACCTAATAAATTTTTTTGATTAATGTTAAGACAGAAGTTCACATGCAAATGGTTCAGTGAAAGAGGAAAACAGGCTACATCACTCACCACTAACCTTTCAGTGACGCAGCGGCTGACTTTATTTATAGCATCATGGTCTTTATTTATAGTGTAATGGAGATTAGCTGTTACACAGCACTGATTCAAAGTTCATGGTATTCAAAGTGCAGGAGAACAGGGTGGTCACGGTGGTCTGCCAGTTTCATTTTCAGGGGCTGTCGACGAGGACACTGGGAACTGGTTGAAGCCAGACCAGTGAGTTGTTTACTGATCTGACTGTGCTCAAATGGTTATCCACACACTGTTCTCAGGAACCTGTTTTCTAGGGTTAAGACAGCGGGGCAGTCTTCTTCTAAACCGTTCTTGAGTGTGCTGGTTTTAAGGTTTAACCAAGTCCAAACTTTGCCTTGCCAATAAGATAAAAAAGACAAGAAAATCCACAAATCCAACCTTTTAAATGATGCTATAAGGTCTGATTTAACGGTTCAGTGTGTAGGATCTGGCAGTATCTAACGGTGAAGTGGGGGAATTGCAACCAACTGAAGCCCCTCCTGTGCGTCTACGGTAGCCGGCGCGAAAACACAAATGGCCCTCTCTGGAGTCATCTGGAGCACAGCCAATGCCTAGAGTGTGTGTGTATGGGAAGTGAGCGGGAAAGCAAGCAAGAGAAAACAGCGACAGCGGCAGGAGTGTATAACGTTATCGATTCTTGCCAAAGCAGGAAACTTAACAGTCTGGTTTGTCCATTCTGGGCTACTGTTGAAACATGGCGGTCCAACATGGCGGACTTTGTCGAGAGAGGACCCGCTCATTATGTAGATACACACAGCTCATTCTAAGGTAACGAAACGCAACGATTCTTATTTTCAGGTGATTTATATGCTGAAGAAAACATACTTACTAATATTATATTCAATTTCGGCCAATAGATCCCCCTAGTTTTTACACACTGGTCCTTTAAAAGCTTAAAAGTCATATTGATAACATTTTTATGTCGACAAATATTTTTTTTTTTAAATATTACATCCACAGAACTTTTGGAAAGGTGCAGAATAAAAGCGTAACTTTTCCTATAAAATATTAATTTTATTACATAATTATTTGACATTTATTTATTTATTGACAACATGTATTATTCTAGATAGTGGAAAATGTGTCATTTGCTGAGGCAGGACATTTGGTCAGACTTGTTTACAAAAACAACTTGTCGGGGAACATGACAAACAAACAAAATGACTTGACTGACTTATCTTATTATCTGTACACAGTAATGCCTAAACATTACTAAAGTACTCAGACATACACAGTATCAAGACAAACAGATACAGCAGTAGTAAATACTGGGGAAACACTGGTGTGCATGTCACAATGTAAAGAACTAGCAGAGCAGTTTTGGGAACATCTTGGCACATGAAGCAGCAGGTGAAACATCAGATATGAGGAGCTCATGACGTAAGCTTGCTGCTGACCCAGAGCCACTATGGAAAGTCACATGTTTAGAAGTATGCACACATAGGACTCCAACACTCTACTGACAAAGTGTTTACCCTGTCTAACCCTTTCCATTCAACATCCAGTCCTCTCTCTGGTTAACGCTTGTTTTCCTGAACGGCTACAACAATTACATGCAGATGCTCTGTGCATCCTCCCACCCTCGTTCACCGTATGGATTGGCTAAGAAGCATGGCGGTCCCTTCGCTTGGAACATTTTGTTACTTCACTGCTTGCTGGAAGGAGGGCCGAGGGAAATCCTTAACTCAACTAGTTTTTGCATTTTGCTGAGGGGCACTCATAGTGAAAAAAGGATGTAGGGCAAATGCTATCCACCCCAGAGCTCTTGCCAGCTAGTTAAATGCCCCATGAAAACATTTAGGGAATCCAGACGGGCCTCTCTGTCTGATTGGTCGCATACATCAACCAATAGGAACATGAGGTATGCTCCTTGAAGTCAGTGAAGTAACATGAGCTGGCCTCCCCCACATGTTAAAGTGTGAAATGTTATGTAAACTCCATGCATCTGGGGTTAAAACTTGAAAATATTCATGATGTAGTCAGCAAGTTCTTTCTGTGAGAAGATTTTCTGTCATGTCAGACAATTATGTTTTTCTGATTCTGAAATTAGGCGTGAAAAACAATCCCAGTGAGGTCACAGAGCGCGCGTCTCCATAATGACAGTTAGGAGCAGATCAACAAGCGCTCAAATATCCATGTCTCACAGACTGGTAAACATGAGATATACATAACAGGTGTGTGTGACTCCGGGCGGTCACGAGCAAAAGGTGCCTATAAATTCAGCAGCTTCTTCTTCAATAGAAAGCAAACAGCATGAGACGAGGACACGGAGAGGACTAAACTGACTTAAGGACTATATATTTTTTTCTGTGCTGGATTATAACTCTCCTGGGAAACTATTTAGGTAAAATTTTAAATGAAGATAACAGTAATTAAAAGAAAACACAACGTGTCACTTCAGAATTTAGCAGAAAATTGTAAATGAAAAAGTGTTTGTACCTCTGAATTTAGGTATAACATATCACTCTGTTATAATGACACAGCTATTACTGAAACCAACAATACAAACTCTCCTTGGACGACAAGTCAATGATAAAATGCTTGTATTTGCAGTGAGTGGTGGGATGCTGGCTGACTCACTTCAAACAGAGTTTATGGCCCGAGGTATCCCCACAACAGAACCACTTCTAAAGACTAGCATACTTCTTGAGAAAACTTGAAGCATTTCTTTATCCTTCCTTACAGGTAAGCACAGTGTCTAGCATGAACACACTTTTTAGTATTAATTAGAAGTGATTAAATGTGAGAAAATAATTATATTGTGTGTGTCTGTCTGTAGCTGAGTAATGACTTCCTTGGGGCAAATAGTATTAAGAGCAGATTTTTTCCATGTCATCAGTAGGCGTAGAAAATGGCTGGTGTGAAACCCAAAGACGTGGTGCCCTCTGCGGCAGTTAAGTTCTTTGGGGCAGGCTTGGCGGCCTGCATTGCTGATCTTATCACCTTTCCACTGGACACCGCCAAAGTCAGACTACAGGTAAGAAGCAGTAGGAGGCTCAACATTTTTGAACTTTGTTCTAATTATGTGCGTTAACCTGATACTAACAATCCCTGCATGTCATCCTATTGATTCAGATTCAAGGAGAGAGTCAGAAAGTTGAAGGGGCCAGTGCAGTGAAGTATCGGGGGGTGTTTGGCACCATCACCACTATGGTGCGTACAGAGGGGCCCAGGAGCCTTTACAATGGACTGGTGGCAGGACTACAGAGGCAGATGAGCTTCGCCTCTGTCCGAATTGGCCTTTACGACTCCATGAAGCAGTTTTACACTCGAGGCACTGAGAGTGAGTTGCGTAACCTGTAGTATCATTGTGTCAAGGTGCTTTCTCTCCCGCTGCTTCGTTGTGACTAATATGCTCATGCTGAACAGGTTCTGGGGTTGTTACTCGGCTCATGGCGGGCTGTACCACGGGAGCTATGGCTGTGGCTTTTGCCCAACCGACAGATGTGGTGAAGGTGCGTTTCCAAGCCCAGATACGACTGGCTGACAATGGGAGGAGATACAACAGCACCCTAGACGCCTACAAGACGATTGCCCGAGATGAGGGAGTACGGGGCCTTTGGAAAGGTGCTTGCCATGTTACTTCAAATCACTGGAGGACACAGGTGACCTCAAAAGTGGGGAAAACATGATAAAGTGCCCTAGAGAGCACCCTTTCAGTAGAGAAAAGAGATGCAGTGCACTAATGGGTGCCCTTAAACGGAGAAAACCTGATCCGGTGCCGTCTAGGTTGCCCTACATGCTAGAAAGGTTTCTGCGTTCTTGTGCCCCTTTTATTTTTTTTCACCCCTATCCCTGTGTTTTTAAAAAATGCATCATATCTATGTCTTATAAAAAAATCTCTCCGCTGATTTTGAAGTAACGGTCCTCTCCTTCCTCTTAGGCTGTATGCCCAACATCACCCGTAATGCCATTGTAAACTGTGCAGAGCTGGTGACCTACGACATAATCAAAGAACTCATCCTGAAGTACAATTTAATGACAGGTGAGAGGTGAAAAAGGCAAACAGATTACTGCAGCGCCAGCAGATATCATTCAAATTTCTCACACATCTAAATATCAATACTGTGGAAGGATGTGACACGGCTTCGGTTCTCCTTTCAGACAACCTGCCGTGCCACTTTACTGCTGCCTTTGGTGCAGGCTTCTGCACAACAGTGGTTGCTTCCCCCGTGGATGTTGTCAAAACACGCTTCATGAATTCGGTAGAAGGCCAGTACAGAAGCGCTATCAACTGTGCTCTCACCATGGTGAGAAACGAAGGACCCACAGCCTTCTATAAAGGGTAAACATAACACTTTCATATCAGTGAACCAACCAGCCACAATATAACCTGCATGGGACATTTCTTTACTTTTCTTTCCTTTGCCTCCTTTTTAGGTTCATGCCTTCTTTCCTGCGACTGGGGTCGTGGAACATTGTGATGTTTGTGACGTATGAACAAATTAAAAGACAGATGACCAGGACCCAACACTACTGGGAGTCGCCATTTTGACCTCAGTTTGTCAGACTGTTTCTCCAGACACAACAGCCTGGTCTTCACTGACCAAGGATATTATAAAGACTCATGACAGGAGCTCTTCAGCTTCTTAGATGAACACAGACTCTGAGGACATCGTTGCAATACCAAGAGTTAAGAATGCAAGTATAAAGAGACACCAATGGTGAGCAGACGGATGTGAAATTGTAATTCCAGAAGGTTATTGTAGGTTGTATTTTGTGTATTGTATTGTACATAGCTTTGAAAGTGGATTTCAGTGTTTACAAGAATGTACTGTGAAATAATACGAATAATTCAGGGTAGGTTTTCCATGAGGGCAATAGACAGATTGAGTCTGGCCAAACAGACCTAAGCAGTGACCATTTCTATGTTAATTTCAGTATTTTGGTTTACAGTGTTTACCACTGTTTGCGCACATGGGCAGAGGTTTATAAGTAAATCAATGTGCTGCTCATTGTAAATAACATGATTTATTGCTGGTCAATAAGTCATAAATATGTTGTGACAAATGATGCCAAAAAAAATAAATTACTAGCCATTTTTTTCCTCGTTGTCTATTACTTTTTTCCTGCACCTTTGTTAGTTGTTTTACATCAACCAGCCCTGGTTTAATAGTGTGATTGGATTAGAAAACAACATCATAGATCATTAAGTCACAAAGTGGAGCACCCTTGAATTTAAGTGGGACACTATTCACTATTTAAGTTCCATTGTGGTAGAAATCAATAGTGTACATTATCTCAAAGTCTGTAGGCAAATATGACAATTACACAGGACTGACTTCATATTTTATAATATTATGATCAAGGCAAAGCATCAATTACTACATTCAATGTAAGACAGTAGACAGCAAAACATGGCTTCAAAACATGTATTTGTCAAGCAAGTATAACTTTCAGAACTATGTTTCTACATAACCCAAGTAACTAGCATACAGCCTGCCTCACATGTAGTAGTGTTTAGATTTAGGATATATCTGCGGAAGACCTACAGTATGTGCTGATCTGGCTTATCCTCCTATCGTGAAACTTTCTTCTGGATTTATCAGTCCAAAAAGAAACATCAGTGGCTGCTTCAGATTGGAGACGTGTTTGTCTGCGTTGGTGTTCACAAAGATCAAAAAGATCGGCTGACAAAACATCTGAACATCATTTCAGCAGGTGGTGCCATTAAAGCAGAGCTGTGAAATGAGATAAGCTCTGACTAACGACCCAGAACAAAAATAAGCAAAGTCCTCTTCTTGCATCAGGCCTCTGAATAAATGCAGTGTGAAGGACAACATGTACCCAAACACTTATTACTATCAACTGTCTTTAAAGCAGCGGTGGGTAGAAATGATGCAAATATATTTTAAAAAAAGTTATTTTTATAAAACGGTCATTATATCATGTCAGTAATGCATCAGGTAATTTGAAAAAAAAAATCATGTTCCTCTGTGTCCTCTGGTGCTCCTAATGACATCTGCAAGATTTCACAGACCGGAGGAAAACAACCAATCAGAGCTGAGCTGGAGCAGCTGTCAATCACTCACAAACTCTGATCAAACTGTCAAACTAGGCAGCACTGATCAAATATGAATCTATGCTGTTACTGTAATGCCTGTTTCTCTCCTTAGTGTTTTAAGAAACATCTTGTAGTAACTATTTATTTGTAAAATGAGAAAGTTTATGACTCGGCAGCCATGTTGAGATCAGTTGAGGAAATACCAAGCACCGCCCACCAGCTGGAACACACAAACATCTGAAGTGAGAACTAGTCATTACAGAAACAATATTGATTCATGTTTGATCAGCGCTGCCTAGTTTGACCGGTGAATGAATAGCCAATAGGAACACTCTCTCTCTGAAGTGACCGGTCATCCATCACAGGCTAGATGTTTTAAATCATGAAAACAGAGCCATGAGGAGGTGCAGAAGTCTAGTTTTCTCTCAGAACACTTGAATTACAAAATGCTGAAAGGTTATTATTGAATTTTTGTCCAATGATGCCAAAAACATATTGCAAGTTAAACTAATAATATGACTCGCTGGTTTACAGATCCCTTTTCACACCACTGCTCAGATATACAATACAACACAGTTTGTGAATGTACTTTCAAAAATACTTAATTGAAAACAAACACAAACTTTCAACCAGTGGTGTTTTTGACCACAGTACCTTTCAATCATCAGTCACTGCAGGACCAACGGGTCACGTTTTAAAACATGCTGTGGTGAGACGTTGAAGGGTCTGAACATAAGGATCTAATTTGGCTGGTGAGGTTCTGTGTGTTCTTGTATTATCAGCATGACTCAGCATTTACTCTCGCTCTGTGCTCTCTGTACTACGATGCGATGTACAGACCTTCAAACAGATAACTGGCTTATCGCAATTTGTTATACTAAGTTAGACAATCTATATTTTGCAATGCAACATTTTATTTTCACAAGATATATACACATACAGTATATCTCATATAAATACATATTGAGCTGGGCTAATTAATCACAACTCTGCTTTTTAATGTTTGTTGTGATTTTGTTGCTTGCAGGACACAATAGAGGAAGTGCGATTATGAAGATAGATAGAAAACATGTTCCAACACATATCAGACAAAAACAACCCAAAGCTGTTTGTCTCACAGACATGTTTATAGTCCTGAGACCAGCAGCAAGCAGCCCATATAGATGGAGTGGGGGTGGGGCCCCACCAACAAAACATGCCGTGCCATGACGTAACAAGGACAAGGCAGCAGTATTTAAAGAGGCTTCTCTTTCCCTCACACGACTGCATCCTCTCCGTTCACAGATTCATTTGGCTGTTGTCACTCAGAGAGGCATTTTACCAACAGGCATTTTAAATTCCTCTAATCAAATAACGGTGCAATATACATTTTTTCTTGGCATATTTATACTATTGATAACACTGTTCCCCTGTTATTGTTTTTGACCTTGTTTTTTTTTTTACAGGATTTGGAGTATGATTTTAAGGCTCATCACTTCTGAAAAATCTTCTATGGAAAGACAAGGAAGCCGGTGTATAGCTGGGACCAAGTTCAGTCAGAGGGACGCCTTTAGAGAATCCTGATCTTTAATGTTTCTTTGCTAAACTGCTCCATTAAAGGTAAGAATTAATAACCAAAATTAAGACTTAACGAGGAGTAACGCATGTGCTTGCACGGCATTTTTAGCTACGTTAACCCAACATTTCCCTGCCTGCACAGAACGTACTGACTGAACAGCTGTGTTTCATTTAGTAGCACTAAAACCTCGGCTTTAGGCTGTCAATACACAACATTTGGATGGAATGTGTTTTTGGGGTCTATCTTTTTCAGATTTTGGAGGAGTTTCTTGTCCTGTCCAGGTTAACAATAAATCACTCTTCAAGCCTTAAACTGTTCAAAAATAATTCTGGAAAATGGTTGGATTTGGACCTGCAGATGTGCCTCCGTCAGCAGCTGTGAAGTTTATAGGAGCAGGAACTGCAGGCTGCATCGCTGACCTGCTCACTTTTCCCCTGGACACAGCCAAAGTGCGGCTACAGGTAAACAAGCTTTTTTGTTTTTTTGCAAATTTAACTTCCCATCAACACATCAAATTGTGATACTGCATGTACATATACGGTATGTAAATATACTGTAATGTAAAAATCTCCTATCTTTCTCGTCCTGCACAGATTCAAGGAGAGGCCAGAGCTTCAGCAGCTGCAGGAAGACAGTCTACAGTGAAGTATCGTGGGGTGTTTGGCACCATCACCACCATGGTACGCACAGAGGGGCCCAGGAGCCTTTACAGTGGACTGGTGGCAGGACTACAGAGGCAGATGAGCTTCGCATCTGTCCGCATCGGTCTCTACGACTCTGTGAAACAGTTCTACACTAAAGGCTCAGATCGTGAGTATCTACGAATGTAGTCTAATCTTATGGGTAAGTCCTGCACCAATCCGGCCCTGACATCTCCCTCCTCTCTGGTTCAGATGTCGGTATTGGCAGCCGGCTGCTTGCAGGATGTACCACCGGTGCCATGGCGGTGGCTTTTGCTCAGCCCACAGATGTGGTGAAGGTCCGATTCCAGGCACAGGCCAGGTCTCCTGGGCACGTCAGACGCTACTGTGGCACCATTGATGCTTACAAGACTATTGCTAAAGAAGAAGGCATTCGTGGCTTGTGGAAAGGTAGAGGAGCTTGAGATAAAAAAAAATTCAGTGTTAAAGCATTTAATTTCTTATGCTACATCTTTTAAACTCTGTGACACAGGTACAGGGCCAAACATTGCACGAAATGCAATCGTTAACTGCACTGAACTGGTGACATATGATTTCATCAAGGACACACTCCTTA
Source organism: Pterois miles (assembly GCA_947000775.1). Lineage (NCBI taxonomy): Eukaryota > Metazoa > Chordata > Actinopteri > Perciformes > Scorpaenidae > Pterois > Pterois miles. The sequence goes on from CAMQGK010000052.1 coordinate 16,929,784, forward strand.
AGTCCACTCCCCTGACAGGTATAACAATGGCTGAATGATTAAAGAGGCATGGGATAACATAACAGTGTTCTTCTCTTTGGAGCTTTGACTTTGAGCCTTTACCCCGCAGATAACCTGCCCTGCCACTTTGTATCAGCCTTTGGTGCCGGGCTGTGCACAACAGTGATTGCCTCTCCAGTTGACGTGGTCAAGACAAGATATATGAACGCTGCTCTCGGCCAGTACAGCAGCGTCCTCAATTGTGCTGCTAAAATGATGACCAAAGAGGGACCACTTGCCTTTTATAAGGGGTAAGCACTGACTGCATGGACAATATTGAGAGGATTTATGAGAATATAAATCAAACATTGATAGAGGACGGGAAGATTGGTTGGAAACTAAATGCACAAAACAGCTTTTAATGGATGGATTACAATCAATTTTGTTGTCTTTTCTTGTTTCTCTTGAGGTTCATGCCATCGTTCTTACGCCTGGGTTCCTGGAATGTGGTGATGTTCGTGACGTATGAGCAGCTGAAACGAGCCATGATGGCGGTGAATTGCAACCACACAGCTATACTGTAACCGTCATTGTCTGTCAGAAGGCTGACATCGTAGCACAGCAGTGTTGTTTACAATTTTCTATATGTTTTGTTGCCTCCTAGAGTGTATAATCACCTCAAAGTTGTAAAATTGTGTTGATTCCTCTCTCTCTCATGACCTCATTAATCATTACTCACAGGATGGCAACACATATTTTAGAATGTGATCAATATTTAAAAGCTAGGGCTTGTTTGATCAGATGCTTCCTCTCGGCGGAGAGCTTCTCTGGAAACTGGACATCGAAAGTAATGATGAGGTTTCCTCTCTGGGAAGGATCCTTAAACAGCGGCATCCCCTCGCCAGTCACCACTTTGTTGTATGATGGGCTGATGTGTTGTGAAGCAAATCAGAGATAAATCAGAAAATGGTAACTAATGCAGATGATGCACAAGTGTATCGTATATATAAAGTGCTGGAATTTCTTAAGATCATCTCTCCTTGTTTTGATCTTTATGCTTAAATCAACTTAGAATGTCAAATTAATGACAAAAATTGTTATTTACTTACTGCACAATGTCATTGATGGGAACACTGATTAGCCTGCCATCAAGTGTCTCCAAATCCACAGAGAACCCAGTCAAGGCCTGTGGGAAAGGTTTAGTGGTTACTCTACTTAAACCAAATCTTTAAGTAATGATTCAAACCCTTCATTAATAAGACTCACCATCTCCAGAGTGATCTGGGCCTTGTAGATCAGGTCATTGTGTTGTCTGATGAACAGGGGATGACTCTTCTGTCGCACTATGAACACAATATCTGCAGGGATGTTGTTTGGTCCCTAAGGGTAAAATAAGTAAAATGATTACTATGCAGTCAAGCACTTTCCCTAAAACATGACACTTTATATACCAAAACAGACCAAATAATATCAAGTAAAACAAGAGAAGTAACAGAGAGCAAGAATAGGGCCCTCATTACTGTGTTGTTTTCTTCATATAAGCAACCATGGGTTCCTTGAAAGAGGTCAGCTGAGGCCACCTACTGGTGACAATGCAGCCGATCCAGTGGAAAGTATATTACCTCTATAACTGAGTTATTAAATGCACTTTTAATAAAGAATTTCCCCCAAATTTGATTTACTCACAAAGTTCATGTTAATCCATTACTTTCTGTTTTCTTTACCTGATTCAAAACTGTCCAGTCCTGCACTCTGTGGTCAACAGCTTGAGCAAGAGCCCGGTCATATCATCCCACTTGTTTACCCATCTCCAACAGAGATGCCTACAAATGTCACTATTCTTTATGATAATCCAGCGTAAACTTGCACAAAAGTTGTACTATTACAGTGTCTGTAAAAAATGTAGACATATCAGGCCCTGCACAAAATCCCCAAAATAACCCATTTTTCACTGTTAGGGACATGTTTTGTGCTTCTCATCAAAAATTGCACATGTTGGTATATTTGTCACTTGTTAGACTTTCCTCTAAAGCCTTTAGCCCACTAAAAGCTGCATGGGGTTGTATATAATGAAGTCCCAACAGCTGAGGAAATCAGCTCTAGTGTGGGATAAATCAGCACCAGGGACAGCGACACAAACCAAAACTGTGGCAAAATAACACTCATTCCTAATAAAAAATAATATAAAATAAATAAATAACACTCATTCCTGTAAGAAATTTTGCATAGGGCAAAAAAATAAAGGAACCATGCAGTCTGACCAAAGCCTTACTTTATTTTTAACTCACTCTAATCTCAACCAAAACAACTTTTGCTAAATGGAGAAACAATTACAAATCATACACTCTCAGCTCTTTTTCTGACCGTTTTCACAGAAGCAGCAGTTGGTCAGGAGCAAAAGAAGATCAAGGAGAACCACACCAGGTCAAACACCCTCTACAGTGTTACAGCATATGGATGAGTTATCAGTGACCACTATTACAGCTGTGTTAAATCTCAACGCTAAATGGATGCAATGTTCTTTTACCTGATCTCCCTCTTTGGGGAAAATGATTTTCATGCCTTCTTTCCATCCAGGCTTCACATCTATAGTCAGGATCTTGTCTCTGATACTGGACGTGCATCCATCTTCATTCATAACCTGTTAAACAGTGAAAACATGTATGAATTAACTCTGTGAGTTTTACATCGCATATACAGTACAGCAGCTCTTACCCTGCGAGATATCTTGATCTTTTTGGTGCATCCGTGGAAGAGATCATCCAGGGACAAATGAAGGTCTCTCTCTATGTGAGGATCTTGCGTCTTCACTGTTCCTGGTAGCAGGCCACCAAACTGAAGTGGTACATCATTTGTAAAGAAGTCTAGCAAAAAATAAAATAAAATTTATGTTATTAGTATGACACTTCATTAAGCACATTCACCATATCGTCTGTTTTTCTCACCTGCAAATGGGTTGTCACCTCCAAAAAACTCTCTGAATGTTTTGTCTGGCTTCCCATGGTAGGCATATTTAGATGACCAAGCCCCGTTGCTGCCAAACTCAGGTGGGACGCCACCTTTTAGACCCTCCTCACCAAACTTGTCATAGGTTGCCTTTTTTCGAGCTGCCACAAACAACATAGATGTTGTTAGAGATATACTTGCTAAAATAATGGTATTTTGGTAAAGAGTGGATCATTTTCTAGATTCAGAGATTGTGATTTTACATAAAACGTGTATGCCCTGTTGCCTTTTCATGGTAAAAAGTATATTAGCATTAATTGTTCACATTTTGGTCAGCTAGTGTTTATCACCTGTTCTTTATTCAAGCCTTATAATAGTTTCCTTTCATCTTCAGCAGCACAAAAATGTTACTTAAATATTTACTGCTGCCAGAGTACATTTAGTCAAGTACTGTACTGAAGTACAATTCTGAGACACTTCACTTGAATATTTCCATTTTATGCTTCTATAAATTTCTACTGCACTACATGTTGGAAACTAATATTGTAGTTTTTACTCCGCAACATTTATTTGACAATTTTATTTAGTATTTGTATTACAGTTTTAGATTATTAACATATAATCCACTAATAATTATGGTGTATTATTATAAATTAAGATACCCAGTAGTATATAAAATAGGCTAATTGAAATTAGTGATGAATCCATCAATAATTACACTCCAGTGAATATATATCATTCTGAAATGGGATGCTCTGCATAATGAGTACTTTTGGTACTTATTAGTAGTATATTTTAATGCTAATTTTTTTGTACTTTTACTAAGTAAATTGTTGAATGCAGGACTTTTACTTAGGACACAGTATTTACACTGTGGTATTACTCTTTTTACTGAAATAAAAGATCTAGTATTACTTAAAAAATAGTCTGTCTTGAGACAGGAGAGCAACAATCCCTTTTCCCATTGGCATCAGAGATAAACAAGATGAACATAAACTAGACTTTTTATTCCCACTTTTATTCGCAGCCTTGCTTTTATTGAATTATTTGTATGATTTCTATACCCTTTAAAAATGATATTTCACTTGTGTGTTTATCTTTTACCGTTGAATGCGATCCAACATTTAAGGTAAACAAAACAAATATGTAATCTGGTGTAATGTGGCTACTGACGGTCGCTCAGCACATCGTAGGCTTCACCCAGCTTCATGAATTTCTCGCTGCTTCCTGTGTCTTTGTTACTTGGATGAAACTTCAATGCAAGACGTCGATACCTGTTTAGATAAAAGAAAACGGTGACAAGAGGTGCAAAACGCCTGGCGCTTCAAGTTACGACGTCTATGAAGGAGCTAACTTTAGCTAGCGGTTAGCAGTTTAACAAACAACTTACGCCTTTTTGATATCTGCGTCTGTTGCGTGTCTGTTTATTTCCAGCGTCTCGTAGTAGTCGCTCCCCATTGTGGTATTAAACGCCTAAAATTTACTTCAAAGAGGAACCAAAGCAACGCTCAATATGTCCACACGCTGCTTAGTCCCCGTTAAAAGTCAGAGCAGCAGGTGGTTAGCATGGTTTCCAGGGTAACAGATGCTCCGGTGGATCTCGCGAGACTTGCAATAAGAGCTGGACCAATGGCGAGCAGGCATCCACACATACTCTGTCCAATGGTGAAGAAGACGAAACTGACTGCTTATGTTAGAAAAACACAATACAACACGAGACAATACATAACTATAATTTGGTGTCTTTATTGCTGAGTGTTATTAAGTCACAGTGAAACAGTAATTACTGAATTGCACTAACCTTTATGAAAGGTGCCATATAAATAAAGCTGAGTGCTGTTCCACTGATTAGGGAGTCATGGCTGAATTAACCTGTTTGGGGCCCACACATAGCCTATACCTCCTGCCTTCTGGGCATTATCATTATATTATTTTTTTTACTTACTTACTTGTAAATTACTCATGAATCATACATCCAGAATATGTACAGTGTATAATTCGTATTTTTTCTTTAATTTTATACACCCAGTGGTTCATACAGAACAGAAAAGTAAATTAGAACAAGTAAATGGATAATTAAGAAACTTTTAAAAATCTATTAAAAATAGGAAAAACACTATATACACACTCACATATACAGCACATACACATTTGGGAATACGCACTCTTAGCTAAATAAAATATTCACAACCTTAAAACTACCATGTTGACACAGGGCCACAAGATTAGGTAATGATGCAGGAACCAATTTTGCTGATATCGTACCTTAATATTGCTAATTCATATTAAGATTTGCAGTTAATTAACTTATGTGAAATTAGTAAAGTGAACCTGGACATCAGGGGCTGGACAGTTACATGCTTTGCGATCTGGCCTTGTTATGGGTGCATACAAATTTCACTGCCTTAAGATAAGGCAAATAATTGAAGCCAAGTGTTAAAGCTGTCAATAAAACATAGATGAAATTCAGCAGCGGTGACAAGTGTATTTTTATTCTTTCATTTAAAACCATTCCAGACAGAAAGGTTAAAGGCTACTATGCTATACAAATCAGACTCTCATCCATATAAGTTCACACAAAAATTGCACTGTATTATTATCAGTATGATCAAACTGCCATTTAGAGTTGGTAGAGGGAACAGCAGAGGCTCTCTCTATAGATTCTGTTAAAGGTGGTCCAGATGGATGCATATTTTACTAGCGATTCAGGACTCACATCGAAAGTGAAGATACTAACAGCCATAAAAAAAGAAACATGAATCCAATAGAAATAAATATTACAAGTCATTGTGGATTAAATACACATAGAAGAATAATCACTAACAAAAAGATCAATGTCAAAAAATAAGCAAAAGGAAGTGTTCATAAAACATACCAAACTTAACTATATAAACCCAAAGCCAAGGAAGCCCTCTACAATTAAACTCCAAAAGGCATATAGCTCCACATCTAATGCTTACAGTAGGTTTTTATGATTATGACTCTTAATATATGAGAAAATCCTTCTCAAACACTATCTTCAAAGAAATTATTTTAATCTATGACAGCTGTAGTCTTTAGAAAAAAAATAATTAAAGATCTATTCAAATAAAAAGGTAATAGAAAACGGAAACCAAGATAAAAAATAACCCATCTCAAGGGACAAGTGTGGGAACGAGAGGAAGGACGGTGATGTGGATGGTGTAGTGATAGTGTTACTCTTGTTCTAGGTATTTGTGCTGGTCCAAGACCATATCATGGTGTGTGACCATGCTCTGACTTGTCATATCATGCTGGTACATGTTGGGAGAACTGGTACTCTGCTGGTGGAAGCACCACAAAGCACTCAGATTAAGAGAAGCTTGCGGTAGCCACTCACAGCTTCAGCTGCATTGAGTGTGTACAGTCGTATTTGATGTACTTAGTAAAAAAAAAAAAAAAAAAAAAAATGCAACTCATGAATGAATCCTTGCCAATTAATTGCAACAGCACCAAATTATGTTAACTGACAAATGCACACAACATCCACATTGTGCGTATTATGCTTAAAGCAACATTTAACTTTTTTTTTTTTTTTTTTGAATATTGTCACTCTTAGAACTTATTTGATTTGAACACATTTTCCTTTCTTTGAGTTTGGTTCAAAAAGTCATCTTTAGAGACAAACTACATTTATGTGACTCATAACTCTTCTTCCACCATCTTTGTCTATTTGAAGTGACAGACAACAGCTGTTTCAACGTATGTGTGTTACAGTGCAAATACTCAATTTAAGTGATTTATGACTTCCAGTGCATCCCGATGAGAGAGCAGCTTTCCACAATGACTAAAGGATAACGGCTGTAGTGTTGTCTTTCAGGCTGGGGAACAGAGGTGGGTGCAGTGAAGGGTGCAGATACAGAAAAACCGACTGGGTTTGAGAAAAAGCAAGTAAGAGAAAATATTTAGCAATGACATGAGCTGGCATTAGCAGGAACAGCCTCCCTCGCTGACAGGTAGCTCTGGTGGCTTCTCCAGCTTAATGTCAATCACTGAAGGGTTTAGGAGTTAAGGGGCATCAGAGTGGGAAAAATCTCAAATCAACAACTGCTTTCCAAGCACAGGTTATATGTAGAAAATGAGGTAAGTGTTTCTATGACAGCCTTGTCTGTGCCTATTTCTGTCCCCATCACTCATGACCAAGCAGTGGAGCTGTGGCGACAGAGCATACGTCCCTACGTCTCTATAGCCGCCCCCTCCCTCTGGAACTCGCTCCCCAGCACATCTGAGACTGTACCATCATGTCCACAGTCAAATCACAAATCAAAACTTACCTTTTCAGAATTGCCTTTCATGTGTGATTAATGTTGTGCTCTATATCTTGGTGTTAATGATCATTTTAACCTGTGTAAAGTGTCTTTGAGCAGTGCTCTATAGATAAAATATATCATTCATTATAAACATACTTATGAGTTATAATCTGCTTATAGCACTGTATTGTTACAAGCACTCAAATATTCAATACCACTTTATAAAAATAATCATAATACAATATAAGCATTTTATTATTACTTATAAAGGTCAAGTTTCATAATAAGTGTTCATTATTTGGTTTATATAGATAAAAATGTCCTAAAATCTATGCAAGAACACTGGATTATAATGTATGACAACTATGGGAATTATAATACACTAAGATCATTACAGAAAAAACATTGTGAGTGTCCAGCAATTATGAAGTATTATGATACTCAACCTTAGAAGTAATTATAATATGCTTTATAATATTTATGAGTGTTTATAACAACGATTGTACAGTGCTATAAGCGGGTTATTATGCATTATAAGTATGATTATAATGCATTGTAAACATGGGCTTCAGGATTACCGAAAAGGGTTTTCTATTGCAGGGTAATGACAGGGCACAGAGATAAATAATTATTTGAATCTAATTTCCCTAGAAACCAAGCAGCCATCATGTGAGCTCACTATTACATGATAAATCCCACACACTGCATGTTGCAGTTCAAAACAAAAGTACAATTTTGAGGAACTTTACTTGAATATTTCCATTTTATGCTTCTATATACAGTATTTCTAATGCACTACATGTTGGAAACCAATATTGTCAAACTACGTTTGACAATTTGGTTTACTATTTGTATTACAGATTTAGACTATTAACATATAATCCACTAATTATTATGGCATATAATTATAAATATAATTAGTTTATCTAGACAAAAGAGCAACAATCCATTTTCCCATTAGCATCGGAGATAAACAAGCTGAAAATAAAACAGCCAAAGGACTTTATATTGTTCAGACAAACTACATCCATGTGACTAATAACTCTTCCTCCACCATCTTTGTCTGTTTGAAGTGACAGACAACAGCTGTTTCAACATATGTGCATGTTTTCATGCCACATTTTACCCCACAGGGAGTTGGTTAAAGCTGTAAAAAAATGATAAATCAGAAAACAGATAAAGTACCACAGAAAGTCTTCCTTGTGCATACTGTATACATCATTTACAAGTTTTTTAGAACATACTTACAAACATATTTGTCAAAACTGAGGTCATAAGGTAGATTAATGTGAATCCAAGCTGACACCAGCCTAGAGGTGGTGACTATTTCTCTAAGATTATACCCACTGTAAAATCGTCAGTGAGTTGGAGCACAATATATGCCGTCACTGGTAAAATAGATCTAAGGAGACATGGCTAGTTGTCCCACTGCTGCACTAGATTTTCCCTCTGGCAGGGTCTATTCATATGAACTGACATAAGGGAGAGAGGAGGCCTCCTGGCTCCATTCTGTCATGTCCGACACAGACACTGACATATACACAAAGGATACTGTCCTCTCTACTCTTGTCCTGTGTGGTGTCCATGCCAGGGAGGGCGGCTGCCACACGGCGGAAAAGCTGGAGGGTAAAAGCCAGATGTATTCTGTCAGACAAGGATATATACTCAAAGCATGACAAGATGAAATCAGCATAGCTGCGTATATATGCCCATTTAGCACAAGGTTCGCATGAAGCTCGCACAGAGGAAGACAGCCACCAGAGCTTTTCCAAATTGATTTCAATTTAGCGGCATGTGTTTGAGCTTCTGCGAGGCCATTGTTCTGCACAGCAGAAGTGGCTTGATAAGAGGGTTTAACTGTGCTTCACTGAGATCTTCCATTGATAGAGCTTGGAGGATTTAAGTGATTCATGGATTCAAATGAATGCTTAAGAGTTGACTGTATGATGATGCTCAACACGCCCCCCCTCTAAAAAGCATCACATAGAACCAGACTTTATACACATGCAACAAAAATACAGCTAATGTTCTTATCGGTGTAGTGGGGAGTATTGATTTGCAAACCCTGACCCACCTCTAGGTTGGCCAATACAAATCAGAACTTCTAGCAGGTGGCAGAGAGCTTGAAAAACAACTACACACACACCTCATTTCCAACCACAGGAAGCTGATGGTTAAAGCACACCTTGATGCACACATGCATGTGTGAAATAGAAGCCAATCAGAAGAGAGCATGAGCGCCATGAACACACACACACAAAGGGTGCACACGTTCTACCTGTTTGACATTGTAGCCTGTCTTTGCACTTGTTTCAATAAACAGAACATTCATCTCTTTCGCTCTCTGTTCTCCCTCCTCTGTGGTTATCTGTCTGTGATGAGCCACGAGTCGCCGCGCACACACAACACACAACACATCCACGGGCGGGAAAGGCACATATCGTCCACAGACAATTGACAAAAAGACAAGGGGAAAGAAAATACAGACTGTGATTATGTTGAAGTGGATTAACAAGCCGTGCCCCTTCCTGGGGGCTGCTGCCACCTGTACTCCAGACAAAACGTCGTCCAGTAGAATCTGTTCAATATGCTAGCTGGACAGAAAATGAATATTCAGCTGTTAAGTTAAAAAAAAAAAAGCCTATTGCAAAAGGTTTAAGTTAATCTGGGATGAATCTTAAGATCAACATCTGATTTTGGCAGACGACCTTTGGAGGTGGCGTCCAGGCGGCAGCGGCCACAGCAGGACTACAGAGCACGACTCACACACACTCTTACCTGCTTTACGTTGTAGCCCGCTTTCGCACTAGTCTCAATAAACATTACATTTAGTTCTTTGGCTTTCCGTTCACCCTCTTCAATAGATACTTGCCTGCGGTAGATAAGGGGGTTAAAAGGTGTACAGCGACAAGACATTGCACAACTTACTTCATTAAACAGGTGGATAAAGTGTATCACAGATTCTGATCAAACAATATCAAACATCACAGCAGACAGCCATCAGTTTATCTATGAGCTTGATCTGTTAAAGATTAAATGATCAATATCTTCAAACAATGTGGGTTGAAACAGAGATGAGAGCTTAATAACTTGCTCTGCCTCAGAAAGGGCTGAGGAGCTCAGTATGGACAGGCCAGCAGCAACAATTAATGACTTCATTAGTATGCTCTAATGAAGAAGACCCACTCACACAGAGGCGGGAGGAAGGACGAACGGATTACCTTTTGTCTGCAAGGTCTGTCTTGTTTCCCACCAACATGATAATGACATCACTTCCTCTCTCTGTTCTCACATCGTCAATCCATTTTGTGGTTTGCTGGAAGGAATTGACGTCTGAAAGAGGGATAAAGGAGAAACAGGAAGCAGGAGCATCAGTATTCAGGAGATGAGACGCTGTGAGGCTGTGAAAACGAGCGACTTTGTGACAGGAAGGAAGTACAATGACAAGTCGTACACATCTTTACCAAGTCTTGTATATACATTTGGAATTTTTAAATTTAAAAGAAATGTGCGCTGGCATTGCATTATGCAAGAAACATTTATTAACCGTAGTTAGCATTTAAGTGGTTTTGAACAGAACACAGAACATGGAACAAGAGGACGAGGCAGGCTAATCCACCTACTTGTGATATCGTACACTACGACAGCAGCAGCAGAGTCTCTGATGTAACTCGGGATGAGGCTACGAAACCGCTCTTGACCCGCCGTGTCCCACAACTGCAACCTGATCTGTGGGGCAGGAAGGGGAAGGGGATGGGAGGAGAAACAAAAAAAGAGAAAAACAAAAACAAAACGGGGTGAAAATAAAACAAGAAAAAATGAGTAAGTTATGGTGACAAAAAGCAAATTGAAAAAAAAAAAAAAACTGAATTAATTCAGACGAATGGAAGAAGATAGAGGTCAGAGAGAGCGTAGTGCATGCAGGTAGTGAATGACCACCAGAGAGAGCGAGCTGCCTGGGCCTGGAGCGGGAAATAAATAAATAATCACCCTTCACTTGTCATCAACCCTCCTCTCTTGATCAAGTAAGGTGTTTAATTTCAAAACAGGAATGAAGAGAATAGATGGAGGGGAGGAAGGAGAGGAAGAAGACTTGTGTTGAGGGGAGAAACAAAGAAAGAAAGAGAGAGAGGACAGTCCTGGGGGGACGGCATCCAGCTCACACTTGGAAGGCAGTAATGCTGCCTGTGCTTGTTAGAGAAAACATAACTGAATTATTGAAGAAAAAACAGAACAACACAAAATTATGTCAGCAATCACTATCCGAGTGTTGTTCTTGTCTCTGTCCAATCTGGACAGAGACAAGAACAACCACCAATCAAGGACTGATTAAACACACAAAAAAACTGAACTTACTGTTCGGTCTTCAAGGTACATGGTTTTCGACAGGAAGTCTATCCCTATTGTGGCCTGTAATTGGGTGACAAGCAGTTAAATATGCATAACCTCCATCAATCCATTAACATTTGATTATATATGAACATAGAATTTGAACATTATCAATGGCGATTAAGTGAGGTGGAGGTGTTCGTCTCACTTGGTAAGTGTTGTCAAAGCTGTCATACATGAACCTGGTGATCAGTGATGTCTTTCCCACTAAAAGACAAACAGAAACAATAAAGTACTGTAAGTGCAGTGATCACCCTCTCTTCAGTTTTGTTGCTTAATCAGTTCTCATTCAAAATAACCACAATAATGTGTGGCTATCACAAATATAAGGATTCTCTTCTATTTTTCTGATTGTTTAATCCATAAAAATGTTGAAAATTGCATTTTTCACTTCTGCAGAGCTCGAGGTGATGTCTTCAATTTGCTTTATTTATCTGACAAACATCCAAATATATTCAGTTTATAATGATATAAAACACATAAAAGCAGCATGGATGGCTGGAACCACTGGCATTTTGCTTAATAAACAACTTGAACAATCTCACAAGTGTTCAAAACTGCTGACTAATCTGTTAATAAACTAGTTATTTCAGCTCTAAATGGAAATTAACAATATTGCAACCTAAATATACCCTGATCAATAATAACTGAATCATTTTGAGGAGAGAAAGCCTGTCTTGTCATAATAAAATATGTGTACATTTACTCTAATCCAATGCAGCGTGACCCTCTTTCCTCATGTCCAGTAACATTAAAAAAAAAAAGATATGGTGCAACATGTACACACTTGTGTAAGAAGGCCTGATGTACAACTTTGCTGACAATATGAAATGTTAGCAATTAACATAAAAGGATGGATTACCATCTAGTACATCATATACAAAAATAAGAAGCGACAGTACAGTCTGTAAACCACAGGTGAAAAACCTTTACAATGGACTGAAGCTGAAAGCAAGGAGTCATACAGCTCTCACTGCCCTTAAAGATTTCTTGTCCATTAAGGGGTGTGGTGCACATATTATAAGAGAAGTTGGAGGGTTGAGGAATGTTGAGACACAAGTAGGGTTGGGAACCCATTTATTTTCCTTCTAAAATGTTTTTCCTTGCTGTGTCCCGCCCTGTACTGATGATTTTTAGTGCTCCACATCTAACGTCACTCCTCCACATTCTCTAAACCTGGCAGAAAATGGTTCATTACGTTTTTTTAACTTTAGCCACATCACTTTTAGCACATTATTACAGTGAGAGACACATACTGTGCTCTGAGCATGCGCGCACACACAGGGCTCAGCAGCCTCGGACTGCTTTGCTGAGGTCAGGTTACGTTATCAGTTACACTGTGCATCAAATGATGATGACATGGCCAAAGCCAACACTGCTGTTTACATGGAGCCACAGCTGATGATACATTGTCTGACAAACTCAAAGTCTGTTTTATCTTGATAAGAGCGGCGGGTCATATTACAGGACACAATATCTTTAGATAAATAATCACTGCCAAGAAAAAATTGTCACATTTTCTACACTAACTTATCCTGTTCCTACACCAGTCAGATCAGCTGGATCAGTATCAAGTGTTGATACTGACCTTATCAGGCAAATCAGGTATTGTGAGACCAGAAGTGATGGATCCATATAATATAGTTTCTTAAATAATGTGATAAAATTACACTATAAGTTTCATTCATTGTGGCACACCAACTGTGTACCACAGCAATGCCTGGCGTTGTGTTGTCATACACAAAAATGATCCCAATGACTTCCATGCATTGAGGTGCACAGACTTAAAATGTTTAGAGTATATGTATTAATAATTTCCATCAGCAGATACCCCAAGTTGAGGTATCAGAATCAGTATCGGGAGAGAAAATGTAGGATTAGTGCTTCCCGATTCTACATGAAGCCCAAAGTCAGCTTTACGTTCTGTGCTTTTTGTTGACATGCTGAACACAGCCATGGAAGGATGGTGTTGGACTATATAATGAACAAACCACCTTCACCTTTGAAGAAGAACAAGAAGAAGAAGAAGAAGAAGATAGTCCTTTATTAGTCCCACGAGGGGAAATTCAATTTTTTTCACTCTGTTGTTAACTTATACACGGTACATGCAGACCCGAAAACAGATACATGTTTTTTTTTTTTTTTTTTTTTTTTTTAGTAGTAGTATTTGATTGATTATTTAACATAAACATTGTCACATCTGGTCCACAACCCAAACTCCTATTTGGTAAATAATATTGATGTAAAAATAATAATAAATAAATACATTTTAAATTGTATACAAATAAAACATGTTAAAAAATACACACACACATATATTATGATTCGTCTGGAGCATAGTCTAATCTAATTTACAAGCATTCAATCAACACATACATGATTGTTGAGTATGAATCTATACTGGTCTACTCCTCTGACCCCTTTTCTCTTAAAAAGTACAAACACATCCTGTGTTCAGTCTGGCTGGAAAAGGGGGGAAATGAGTAGGGGGAGTGTAGGAACCCTAACCCTTCTGGGCAGGTTAGCAGCTGGGGTGTATCCCCTCTCTTTAGACACACTGGTCTGACTGTGTAATCACAGTCATGCCTTCAGGACTCTGACTATGATTGACATCTTTCTGTCGTGTTCATACAGTATATCACCTGTAACGTCACTGTAGCCCCTGCTTAAGTATTGCTGAGAAAAAAATACAACTGGTAGTATTGTATAGACAGATATAGTACTGTCACTTCTATTTACTAATGTAATAAATGTATACTATTTATTAATGTTAACCACTCTATTTCACCTCGATTGCAACTTTCCACTAGCTACCACTGCCTCCGTTAACAGTATATTATCACAGCTTGCCACGGAAGTTAGCCAACAAGTCAGTTTCCACAGACATGACTTAACCGAGGAGGAAGAACATGATATCCATGAAGCCAACGGGGACAACAATTTAGTAACAAGTTACGGTGTCGCAATGCTAACACCGTGCCAAGTTTATCGTCAGCAGCTAACGTTAGCTAAGCTAACAGGTTAATCACCCCACCAACGCTAACAAACTCTGGTGTTAGCTAACTCCAATGTCCAGGAGAGCATAATTTAATTTAGACAGAAAAACAACTTTTTATGTCAGCGTCAGACTTACCACTCTGCTCTCCGAGAAAGACCAATTTAAATTTCCTTAAAGGGTTTCCGAAGTCTCCGGCCGCAGACATGACTGTATCAAACAAGCCCTGACGTTACTTTTCGGGAGCTCCCCAGCTAGCCAGCTAATGCTAGCTAACCAGCGGTTGTCAGATATCAACGGTCCGGGGTCCGTAACGTTTTACCGGTTTGCCAGCCCTCTACACTGGCCACCTGATGAGCTTTCGTGCTCTAAAATCCCTCCTTTAAGCTTCCCGGCACTTTTGGATAACTCACTAACTACGGCCAAGTTAGCATTACTGTCAGTTCTCTGACATATCTGGACCACTACAGCTAGCCACCCTGGGCTACTCTTCTTCTTCTTCTTCATACGCAGAGTTGACACAGTTTGGCGTGTCAGCCATATTGTTATGCTGCCCTCTATTGGTGGAGGAGGAAACACTTTATGATTTAAAAGGTGAGGCCCTGTGGCAGAGCAACGCACTGGAGAGTTTAACACCAATAAACGGGTTGATTTATAAACCACCTTTATTTTGTCAGAAGCCTAAAATGTAAAAAAAAAAAAAGAAGCAGCATGTGAATGAAGCATGTTGTGTCCTGGTATGACCACAAGAGGGCGCACCCATCCCACCACGTATATCTACCTACCAAGCAACCTTCATGATAATCTCAATAGTTAGGAGGCTGATTAGTGGCCAGTACTGATATTGAAATTATTGTTATTAGTTGAAATGATCCCTTTTCTGTTAATGCTCCAATTGAAATTTTATTTATTTTTTATATTATTATTTGTTTGCAGTAGAAGCTTGTAATTGACTTGACAGTCAGTGCATCCTTGTGTGATCCCTGCATATTTTACCACTAATGATATCTGTGTAATACTTATATAGACTAACATTGTTTTGCATAATATCAGATAGGAATGCTTAAGTTTTGTTACGCCCTCAGCAGACAATATTAAAGCAACACCTAGTTGGTGTTGGATTTTTTGTTCAGGGATGAGGTGTCACTGCAATGTGCACATGTGCACTCGTATATTCGGCAGGTTTTGTGGCAACCTTTTAACATCAAGCCAACTGGCATGATTATCAATGCGAACAAAATAAAATCCCAGTGATGGCTAACAGTATGTAGGAGTGAAAGTGGAAGTGTTGCTGTAATGTTTACAGGACCCACTGAAGTTCTCATTTGGTTGACCTCCAGCTCACCGGACAGCTGCTGTCCAGGTTAAAGCCCTGTGGCTATGTACAAGGTGACAGACAAATGAATATACTATATTTACACCAGTAAAGGGTTTATGAGTCACACCAAGGGTATTATATTCATGTTTACCAATCAGTAACAACTTGTTAAGTCAATTAACTTTGAAATTGTTCAACAGATTTTCCTGAATCACAAATTACAGTGACATCAACCATTTAAACATATAATAGCAATGAAGTCAAGTCATTTATATTTGTACAGCCCAGTATCCCAAATCACAACTTTGCCTCAGGGGGCTTTACAATCTGTAAAGGATACAACATCTCCCTCATCAAATGAGGAAAAACTCCCCCCAAAATCCTTTTAACCAGAGAAAAAAATGGACAAACCTCATGAAGAGCAACAGAGGAGGGATCCTTCTCCCAGGACGGACAGACTTGCAAGTATAACATACTGTACTGCCTCTTGCATGTTAGATTTCAGCTTACTATGACTTTTAATTCTGTCAGTAATTTGATCTTTATTTGATAGTAATTAGGTGTATATATTTGTGTTATTGTCATGTTTCTTTGCAGCTATTTTTAATTTTAGATTTAATATTACAGTATCTATTGGGGGGCGGCAGTTGCTCAGTCTGTAGGGAGTTGGTCCCGACATGGACCAAAAAAAGTGTGAACTGGTAGCTGGAGAGGTGCCAGTTTACCTCTTGGGCACTGCCAAGGTGCCCCTGAGCAAGGCACCAAACCCCCAACTGCTCGGGGCGCTTGTCAGGAGCAGCCCCCTCACTCTGACATCTCTCCATTAATGCATGTATGTGTGTTTCAGGTCTGCATGTACTGTGTATACGTTACAACAGAGTGTAAAAATTGAATTTCCCCTAGTGGGACTAATAAAGGATGATCTTCATCTTCTTCTTCTTCTTCTAAGGTTAACGAAGGAGCTATAAAAGTTCATTACTGCATCTTGTATCTCCCAGGTGAGTGTGTAAATTTTAATCTGTAAATATTAATGTATAGTCTATGTATGATGTATAATCTAAGGCATTAACTGAGTAGTAGTGGTAGTTGGGACTTGGCTTGGGAACCAGAAGGTCACCGATTCAAGTCCACATATGGACGAAGTACTGAGTGTGAACTGGTGAGGTGCCAGTTTGCCAAGGTGCTCTTGAGCAAGGCACCAAACCCCCAACTCTGAGTGCTTGTAAGGGGACAGACAGAGTGACAAATAATTAATTTCCCCTCAGGAGATCAATAAAATGTGTCTTCTTCTTTTTAAGAGACCGAGCTTGTATCTCCCAGGTGAAGTCCTTGTAAGCAAATAAATAAATCTTGAATCGGCATTGGCGCTGTTTGCTGTTTGAGTGTAACGTTAATCATCAGCTGTCGGTCTACAATCAAAAATAACACAGAGACTGGTGGCTGCCACCACTATCAGCAGCGCCAAACAAAGCTCATGGGGCCGTTATGAACTGTAGAGGAAGTAAACAGAAGAAAGACCTCCGGTTACACAAGATCACCTACCAACCCAACAAATTTCAAATGTCTTCATCTATATAAACATACCAACAAAGAGAAAATGTTGAGTAGTGCATTAGAAACACTTATTGACATACTGAACAGGCCAAATAGATTACCATGGTTTGATCGTCTGTTGGTTTAACTGTATACATCTGCCTATGATGAGATGAAGGGATGAGAGGTAAAATATTGGTTTTAAGCCTTCAGAAAAGTGAGATATGGATTCTGTGATGCTATAGTGCTAATGGCTTTCCTGATACTTGGTATAACTTATGTCTATGCCTGCATTTGTTTTACTATTAACATTTAATTAGCTCAAGACAGAAATAATTCATTATGATATATCAGGGATCTTGCTGAGGTACTGACAAAGCTGGGGTCTGCTCTCACCTGCATTCATTTGAATACTAAACCACCAGTCATCATAATCATACTCATTTTTTTAATAATCACCTCTGATTTGCATATTTTATTGAGTGCCCTTGTTGTGAGGATAATGTCACTCTTGCATAACTCTTATCAACATTACATGGGCTTAAATATAGATCATCCCCACAAGATATATTTGAGACATAATAGATCAAAACGTAAAATGATTATTAAAATATTGGATCCCTGCAGAATATAGCATGCTAGATTTTACATTTGCAGTTCTTTGACTAGTATGCACTGTAAAAGAAACACACATTTTGACTTTTCCCTACATTATCTGGACTATTACACAAACATGAATAGCATTTGTGTTATCACTGATGCTGTTACATATGGTGATGCATTACTAGTGTGTGAGTACAGTATGTGTGTTTATGCATGCTTGATGCTGGCTCTTCTAGGTCACTGAAGACACACCTGCGCCTCTTTTTCTCTCACTCATGTGCCATTAAGCTCTGAAAATCTCTTATCGGAGCGCTGACCGGCTGATGCCAGCGCTTCAGCTGCTCCGCTTACGACCCGAGCCTCGCCAAACTAGAGCCATTGCACTCCACTGCCCGACTCCCCCTCCCAGCACTCCTACACCATATGTCCTTGGTAAGGGAAAGACCCCAAGTCCCCCCTGCTAAAGATGCTGAACTAACAAAATCCTCTTTCGCTCTCTCTCTCTCTCTCTCTCTCTCTCTCACACACACACACAAAGAGGGATTTTGCATGTCTTAATGCACATACTAGATAGGTAGATCGATCGATCACTAATGCACTGTAGAGGTTGTTGTGTAAGGCCTGTGATTGTGGATTTGCTCAACTCACTGCTATTTGTTTTCAAAAAATACAACAGCACAGGATGTGAGGGTGTTAAGGCGGTATCAAATTGAATGAATGCACCTTGTTCTGCAACAAATAGGCTGTCAGCTAGAAAAGCATGTCATCCAAAAACCAAAGAAGCGTAACTAACTGGAACTGCAGCACAAATGAATTGAACTTGTCACCTCAAGCCATGACTTCACTCCAGTGTGCTGGTCTCATGCCACTGCATCATTTACTTGACTCAGTCTTCTAGATGGGAAAACCTTGTTATGACTCACATCTTGGAGGAAAAAAAAAAAAACTTCTTTTTTGTTATGTATCCTCTCTTTTCTTGTCACTTATATGAAGATACGCATGAATTCGTCTGTGAGAATGTTAATTACACTCCATACATCTGCCTATATCGGTGTGTTTAATGGAGGGAGGCCATCCCGTTTCCACACCACCTTAACATAAATCTAATGAATTCAGCTTTCAATGTCACAGCAAAGTACAATACGGCGCTCATCTCTACTGAGAGGGAGAGGGAGCACGGGGGCTGTAATGGAGGATGGGGGTAATGAGGAACAGAAAGAGAAGATGAGGAGAGGAAATACAGGACGGGCACGAGGGTTGGGTCAGGGTAAAATAGGTGTGTTGTCATCCCCCTATACAGTAAGATGGAGAAAGGGAGGAGATAGATGGGGGATGGGGGGGTGGAGCAGAGCCACAATTCCCCTGTAATCCTCCTCCTGGAAGTATGGGCTGGATGTTGTGTGGCAGAGAGTGAGGAAAAGAGAGGAAGAGAGCGTTTAAAGAGTACGGGGAAACACCGCCGAGCTTCCAGACTGGAACAAAGGATTGCAGCAGAGACAGGGGCAGAAGGCACGGTTAGATCTCGAATCCCTTTTTCTGTGCAACATCAGGCAGGCACAGCAGTACGGTGGGAGGCATTCTTGCAAGCATAAGTAAAGCAGCGATCAGGGTAGCAATCCAAGCACATTTACCAGAGGAGGGAGGGAAGGAAGGAGAGGGAGGAGAGAGAGAGAGCAGATCTATGAGAAGAGGAGGGGGGTGTTGCATGCTCACAGAGTGTGACAGAGATAGAGCGATTCCATGAGCGAGGAAGAGGCACAGAGAAAGAGAGGGAGAGACGGGGAGCGAACGCTGAGATAGAAGGTAGTTGGCAAGACTGAGATCCACACACAAACGTGAGCAAAGGAGGGGAAGGAGGAAGAGAGTGGAGGTTGAAGGAGAGCAGGAGGAGGGGGAGAGAGGGATGCGAGATGATGGAGCCCAGAAATAGGCTTCACAGGACAGCTCTTCATCCTCGCTCTCTGCGGCAGACATGACTCTGGGCATTGGACTGTGCTGAAATTAGCCAGGGGGACAACACAGGACAGCAGGTCTGCCGCACACTGCCTTGGTTTAGCCTCACTGGATGCAGCAAGGCAGCTGATTTATTACTGAGGGGCTGGGTGGCAGCGTGTTTGCGTGTGCAGCTCTGAGTGTGTGTGTGTGTGTGTGCATGCAGGTTTTTATGGGTCCTTGTAGCGCTCCGAGCTGTGGGAGCAACCATTCCTCCAGTCGTAAAATGACATTCAGCAGGCAGAAGCTGTGTGTGCTGGTGTGGATCTGCAGTCCTCAGTAGGAAGTGGGAGAAGTGGGATTCAGAGCTGTCATCGAGAGCAAGTGTGTGTGTTTACAGCGCTGTTTGCTGGGGTGAGCCAAGGAGGATCAGCTATATGCGGTGTGTGTGCTTAGGTTATAGCAAGGGTGCAGCAAAGGCAAAGATCCTACACAATGCAAGGACGAGCGCAGAGCAGCACTGATGGCAGGGAGTGCAGGTAAAGTACAAGGAGTGCCCTGGGGGTAGGGTGGAGGACGAAGGCAGGGACAGGAGGAGGAAGAGGCAGCGCAGAAAAGAGCAAGGGGGACAGAGAGAGGCAAGTGGAGAGGAGGGTGATCATGGCTGTCATACAGTGAGCTATAGCATATGCTGTAGCGCAGAACAGAGTGGTGCTGCAGGGGGAGGAAAAGCATCACCGCACTGGGGAGGGGGAGAAGGGAAGAGACTGAGGGAGAGAGGAGGAGGGGGGGAGGCAATCAGCTCAGCACCTCTTCACCACCAGGAAGGGAAGCACAGCGGGACAGGCCCAGGAGAAGACGCTCACTCTCGCACACACAGTCAAAGCTGACGGTCGACCAGGTCAACGTGTAGAGGTCAAAGGGAGCGGGTGCAGAGACGGGGGTCGGGTGTTCCCCGGCCGGTTGGCAGGTCCACAAGAGCGCAGGCCGGTCCTGGGAAGAAGAAGAAAGAGTCCGCCGCAGAAAGAGGGGTCGGCTCCCAAAGTCTTCTGACAGCCCTGCCACCTCTCCATCACCATGGGGGAATGGACCATTTTGGAGAGGCTGCTGGAGGCAGCTGTCCAGCAGCACTCTACCATGATTGGAAGGTAAGACTGATGGATTTCGTGGGTTTATTTTTTGGTTTTGTTTATACTGATGAGCTGGTTGTTTTTATGTACAGTGTGTGTTATTCTGTATCTGAACCCCCCTCCTCAGGCTTGTCCCAGTGCTCTCCTCTGTTCTACAGTCCTCCACAGTCATCACTGCCTCCCCCGTTCTTTCCTCCTCCTCACCCTTATCCTCTACACCCATCATTAGTTAAGGGATAAACTTACTGCACATAATCAATAGTGGGCTTTACTGGGCATTATGGTTAATTCAGAGGTTCCTGTGTTGATACCACCTAATAGCTCAGCTATTGATAGATAACGCTTGACGCTGTTGGCCACAGACCAATAGGACAGAAGGAGGAGAGGGGAGTGGGAGTGAGAGGAGAGCAGAGGTGCAGGAGATGAAAGGATGGT
This sequence comes from Pterois miles, assembly GCA_947000775.1. NCBI lineage: Eukaryota > Metazoa > Chordata > Actinopteri > Perciformes > Scorpaenidae > Pterois > Pterois miles. The sequence continues at coordinate 16,951,312 of CAMQGK010000052.1, forward strand.
GGGCAAGCAGGTGTGGAAGGTAAAATCAAAGGGGGATCAAATGGCTCTGAACACTGTGTGAACTTGAGACAAAAAAAACAAGTTCATTCAATTTGCTCTCATCAGAAGACACTTATTTGCATCATAGTGAAAGATACATTGGATCTTTTGTCATATTTTGTGTGAGGATGGTTCGTGGTGGAGGGTTGAACAGATGAGCTTTTAGTTTGATTAGCAGTGGAGACACGCCATGGAGACATGCTGTAAAATCTGTGTGAAAAAAATGGACGCCACATCATCTCTGTGTGATTAAAAGTGGATTTTTTCCACCCATTAAGCACAATCCAAATGTCACGCTGGGATGCTCATTTGGAAAAGTGAGCCAAAGTGAAATCCTGGATGTATAGATTTGTAATTCGAAAATAGCTTTACAGAAAAAAAAAAGCCATGAAAGACTATGAATTTGACTGCACTGCTGTGCTCATTAACCCAAACCTCAGGTAGTCTGCAACAAGGGCATGGCCTAACCTTCTATCTGCTCCACTGGGTTTGTGTGTGTGTGTGTGTGTGTGTGTGTGTGTGTGTGTGTGTGTGTGTGTGTGTTGCCGAGTGTGTACTTAGCGTACAGTGAAAGGAGTGAAAATTGGCTCATGCCTTTATTGACTACACTTAGCATTGAGTGCACAGAACCATTAGATTATACCCTTCAAACTCAGTGACATTGTTACTGCATCAGAGCAACAGAGATGATGTGATCCGCATTACAGCAAAACTTGTGTTGATCAGGGATCTGAAGCCACGTGCGATGGAGATTTTCCTTCCAATCAAACACTACACCAAGTCATTTCAGTGGGATCTTCCTCTTTGGTTGAAATCACCTGGTCTAGTCCTCAGATGGAATGAAAACCTGCATATATTACAGCATGTTGACTTGATTTAAAGATGCATTAAGCAATATTTTGTGCCATTAATTATATGACTCCCTCCTGCTTATGGGATTGGTAGTACTGCCGGTATCACTGAGAATCAACATCTATGAAGCTCTGTGCCGCTTTCAGCCATTTTCAGCTTATTGTTTTGGTTCCCGGAGCGACAAAACCAAAACAATGTCAGTTCGTATATGACTGTGGGCAGCCGCTCCCAATGCGCAAGCTAATTGTATGCTAACCGCCCGGCGTGAAATGGCAAAGAGTCGAAGTAACTGGTGAAGAAACTTGAACATTTAAGATGCCAAAAAAAAAGCTAGATTCTCATGCGCCGGAGGACCAAACAGGGGCTAAACGCCAGTGAATATTGGAATTACATTCAACAGGTGGCCAGAAAAAGGAGACCAAAGGGATGTCCGTGTTGCTCTGTTTCTGCTGGATTTGTAAGTAGGCAACTGTTTGCTAACATGTTAGCCATAACAACTTCATAAGCTAATTGCTAACTGTTGTGAACTTGTTCTGGAGTCTTTCCGCCCCCTAGTGGTCACAAATTACTTAATGCAGCTTTAAAATCCAGTCCTGGCAGCTGAATCAGTCATACCCTGTGAGCACAGGGCACAAAGAATGCTGAAAATCAATCTTTGGATGATTCAATGACTGTAAGCCACCTACAGTTTTTCAGAGGCACAGAAGCAACTCTCAATTTGTCTGCTACCTCTTTCAGAAGTCATAACGAGTACTCTGCTGATGTAATGGCTTCCTCTTTTATGCTTAATTCAAGCCATTTGTTGATCATGCACTTCACTGGTTGAACATTAAAGAGGGTTCTCTGAATATCTAAAATACACTTTATTTTTAATTAATTTTTAGAATAGACATTTGTGCACCAGTTTTTGTTATTCATATGAAACAATCCTCTAGATTAATCACCTGCTGTGTCAGAACTTCCAAAATTACATGACATTAGACAGATATTGACATTATCAACCAGTAAAAATAAGCCCCTCATATAGTAAGTAGTTTGTGTGATGCCCAGGACACCAGCTATGTGCTACTGTGCTGAATACAGTGAAATGCTCTGTAAATGATCCCTCTGTGTTTAGGCTTCCCTCAGACTGTGTTTGTCCTACAAGGCTCTCTAGTTGACCCTAGGGCATTAGCTGTAACATTAGCTGCTTTCCAATGAGGTTCCCTCTTTCTACTCTGCTTGTCTTTGGAATCACTTTGTACAGCATTTTGTGCGTATTGTAAGTTGTAGATCCCTTAATTTGTTTTTACCCCAAATTTTAATGTTGTCCCTGTTAGCTAGCTTGTTTGCAAGATATCTCAATAAACGTATTGGAGAATTCTTACGCAGTTTGGTGGACAGAGAGAGACTTCGGGTTAAGGTGTAGCAGTTTTATTAAGTGGTGGTCCAGATCTTGGCTTTTTACCTATAGACAAACAGGCATTTTCAGATATTAGACAAGACAATTTTAGCAATAACACAAAAATACTAAAGATAAAGACTTGATTCCTAATCCTAAGCATGTGTTTGCATGGTCAGGAAATCAATGACACTTAACATTTAAATGATCCGAATTTTGTTTTTGGATGTATCAGCAAGTTGGAGAATTGTTCACCACTGGCACAGTTTTGTGCTGTACAGATGCCTCCTAGATTGTTAATGAGCAACTCCACACTAAACCATGTATGGAGTCAAAATTGTTGCACTGACCTCTATGGGTTGAAAGGTTCAAGTCTGTTGCACCACTGACCACACCCAACATCCCGGTTGGGTGTGGTCAGGTGTGGTCTGTTGCACTTGTGAACACAACCAACTGTGATGTAGCGTTGCACTGTTGTGCATTGTGAAGTCCTGCACTTCACGGGGGTGTGGCCGGAGCATGCAGCAACCGCTAGACGGCATCACATGTAGGATGCTCAGCCTGTGTGTAGCTTTAAATCAACATTTCTTTGGAGAGAGTTTGCATGTTTGCGCTTGCAGTCCAAAGGATGCAGTTCCAAAGAACAGAACAGTGATGTCTCCCCATGGCTGAAAAGTCTCCCCTGCATCAAAACTTTGGAACATGGTTGCATGTCAGTCATCTATTTGAGTGCCAGACCTTATTTCTTGCAGTGTGAGGATGTAGCTCCACCATGAGACACTGTCGGATAGCATTATCAGGTGTCTAGACTGTCGAATCCAGCTACAATTAAGCTGTTTCTTAATTGTAGGTTTTAAGCTAACCTATGCCCTGGCATAGGATAGATAATTAGCCTAGGCATACATAACAGTGTCAGAAATAGAAATGGACCATCTATACAGTGGCATAGGTTAGCTTAATTACAGTCTTTGAAAGAGAAAGACAAATTGAGAGTTGCTTCTGTGCTTCTGACTAACCACAGGTGGCTTGCATATTATGACTCATTCAAAGATTAATGTGTGTATTGTGTTTTCCATACGCCTGACTTCTAACTGGACAATGTACAGCGTGTGCATGGATAACCAATGACTGTAATCATGATTACACAGTGAAAGAAATCATTGTCAAGGCTGCATTAATCTCATTCTCTAGCCCAAACCAAATTTACTGTATATTCACAGTTACAATGACCCTGGGGCTTTCAGCATTAGATAACTGACAGTTTAGTATGGCCTGTAAAATGTCTCAATGTATCTCACTCACTGTGTTGATTGAAGTAATTAAGTTTCTTCTCTTGGTGGGCAGACTTGCCAACTGTTTAGGACACCAACAAGGGCTATGGATATACTTGGTGCATATAATAAAAATACAACCTCAGTTTCATTAAGCTTTTTTTTGGGCTTATTCAATCATAACTTGTAGTGGAACATACTCATATTTGTTGCAGATATTTCCACAAAAATTTCGTTGCAGAGACTGTGTGTTGACTGACTTTAAAAGCTACTTTCTATGGACGTCTACATACCTGCATTGTTAAATTGTTCTTGTGTCAACATGCTGATGATACACTGGTGTATTTGTTGAAAATATAACACCAGCAGCCTTGATAATGTTTGCAGTTGTCTAATATGTGTTGTTGTACACATCATGTCTAATTTACACTTAGTACAGTGAATATATTTTTCATAACAATAGGTTTGCAACAAACATTAACCTGTCAGACTGAGATTTGTTGGTACGTCTGGTGTAGCAATTTACAACAGAATCATGTACAAATAGTCTTGTTTCGTACAATTAAAATCGTTCCATTCATTATTCATTTACTTTCTGTGTATTGACGAGGATCTGGTGACTTGATGTGTATCATGATTCAGGGGTTACGATAGACTATATTGCAATATATTGCAATATTGTAAACAAGGTGATATATTGAGATTTTTTCAATCTAATTTCAGGGAAACTGTCATAGTTTAAAGAACACACTACCATACGCATAAATATACAGTATTTATATATATTTTTATATGCAATCACAACATTGAGATCTCCATTTGCATTTATCACAGTCCCTGCAACGTCCAACATGACAGCACTACTTTGAGAGGACACGTAGACTGAGAAAGCACAAATCTTTGCAAATGCAATAAGATATTGACTGAATCAATCTTTTCATGTAAACTATTGATTAAAAATCTGTGTTGTTTTTGAGAATCAATGCAGTGTCACAAAACAATATTCAATATTTTCCATATTTTCTTACACCCCTAATGCTTATTAGACCAGTATTTGAAATCCTTGACAATATCCAGTGGGACAAACAACTGCTTCTATACTCTATCTGCCAAAAACAGAGATTTGTCCTCACAACACTGCAAACAATTTGCGGAGCATGGGCCATCCCATCATGTGTATTTTCTGGGCTAGACCAGGTAGACTATCATTTCCACATGAGATATCTCTTTTTATTTTAAGTTACAAAAACTTTCAGTTAGTTAATCAGACCAACCTAAATACTGTATGTAAAAACTAAATAACATAAATATGAACACATACACATATATACGGTATATTAAGACACAACATACTGCATATTTTCTTCTTCACATGTGGTGCTCAGGTGTTTTTCGAGACCACAGGTGTGCTTGTATGTGTGACAGGATGAAGCCTTTGGGTTTGTTATACACCTTGCAGGTAGGAAGGAAGAAAGAAAGGAAGTGTATTGATGCATCTTTCCCTACACTGCAATGCTGTAGTGAGGTCAGTGCCAAAGACAAGTAGAGCGAGAAAAAAAAAAAAAGAGGCAGAGATAATGGAGGACTAGAGTGAGTGATCTAAGGAAGATAAAATAATAAAGGCTGCCGGATGGAAGGATAGAGAGGAGAGGATGTGAGCTGTAGAACAAAAAGGATACAGAGGGAGGTGAGGGGAGAGGAGGAGACAGAGGAAGGAGGAGAAGTTTTCCCTCTGCAGAGGTTCAGTGCTGAGAATCTGTGTCAGAGCTCCTTCCTCCGGAGCTGCTGACTGACCCTGCTGCTGAGGAAACAGTCTGCGTCCTCTGCATTGATGAGGACTTCTAAAAATACACAAGACCTTGTTTAATTTCACATCCAATCTGAATGCAATGCTCTAACTGTAGCTCTCATAAAAGGTGACGTTCGATGCCATGCTGAGAGGAATTACATGCAATATTCACCGTCTGTGTGAACACAGCAGTGCACGTTTGGCTGAATAAGCAGCACCGTTAATAAGAGGCAGACGCTCCTTGTTGTTAAGGGTGTAATGACCTCATCATGTATTTTGCATTACTTTTCACGTATTACATTTCAATCTGAATAATTATTTTATACAATCAAATTTGTTCATATATAATTGATGTACTCTATAAAAACAAATCTATATCCATGTTTTATTTGCCTTTTCCTGCATAAAAGAGTGAAATCTATTATTTAACATCTATCACTCAGCACTTTAGTATTATAAGTACTTCATAAAATCTTAATAAATGTTATGTGGCCCTTGTTGCAAGTTGCTACTGATGTCAAGTCATTCATTAAAAATGGATGCAGATTTGTCCAGCCTTTTAATGTAATGGACAAAGTGGTGTATAAAATACCTTGTTGCTCTTTAACTCTGTTTGTGTGGTAACAACAACAGCACTCAAATGGACAGCCCTGAAAGGTTTCATGAAACCAAATATATCCGTGTTTGCTGGCTCTAAAAGCAAAATGCAGATGACTATCTGCCTCTAGTTTCCGTGCACATATTTGTGTTTTCTCTCCACTTTGCTTAAATAGGTCAGGATATCCACGAGAAGGAGGCACCCTACTTTGAGAAGGGCACCCTACTTCTCCCGAAATAATTTGAGATGTAGGAATGCTCTGCTTTAATTGAGGGCATCATCATCCTGTCTACTAGTGAACCAGAACATATTTCATGTATCATTAATAATAAGCTTGCTGGATAAAAATCTATACTGCCTGTGGGGAGATTGTGTCGCAAAGCAAAACAAAAGAACAGGATTAGTAATCAATCATCCTTTGGTGAGAAGCGGGAATGTCTCTCAAACCATTTATTCTGCACATCTGGAGTTGTCATTAGTTTATTTGTGTAGCAATCTTCGATGTTGAATATTATTGATTATACTGTTCGATGGGGGGATTTTGCCAGAAAAGCTGAGCTCAGCTTTCATTCAGCACGGGCTATTATTCATTTCAGCAACATATTGATGGTGTGTGTATGAGCTTTACTGGGCGTGTAATGTTTGCCTATACATAACAGAAATGCTCTTTATTTCAATGATTTTTCCCACTTTTTAAAAAATCCTTAATTAAGTTAGGACAGGATTTAACTTATTATGGTATGTATTGTATGTATGCCTATGTAAACCTATGTATTTTAAAATAAATATGCCTATTGAAATGAAAAAGTGAAGGTAAAGGTTGGTTGATAACATTTGTATGTAGACAAATAACCACAAAAGACCACGTAAGGAAATTTGTTTCTAAACACATTAGAAATGTTGGAAAAGAGTTACTGAAACCAAGCAAAGACTACGGACATTGTAGTACTAGATTGTGGAGTTGAACTGTTTTTCTCCAGGATTTGTTAGGCGGGGCTTAAAGCATGAGTCTCCATAACATAACCCCTCCCCTATCGCTGTATAACAGCTAGAGCACATTAGCATCAGTACGTTGTCCTGCTCCATCGCAAAGTACTGCGTTCACTCCAACTTACAGTTGCTAGCTGGCTATACCTTCATCAACACCAACCCGCAAATGCATCTGCCAGAATATGCAAAAAAGCTCGGTCTCTCATCGCAGTGGAACAATCCTTAACATGACCCCATCCGTCTTTAAACGAGAATATATATTGTAATGTATTGTATTTTTATGATTGTAATCCATTCCATGTCCTATGTATATTTATTCTTCCTCTGGAAACTTAAAAAAAGATTAAAAAAATGACAAAGTGTCAGAGTATGCAGTACCAGGGCCATGAATGTCTTAGAGACTACCAGGACCTCAAAAGTAAGCACTTTGTCCCAGCGGCTTCGCCCCAAGTCTTTCCAAGCCGACCGGTTGTGGTGCACCACCTCGGAGGAAATGCGCCTGGCAGGGGCCAGCCAGCGCTGGGGAGAGGTCCCGCTTTGGGCTGCATTCCCAAACAACCCGACTCTGAGAAGACCGGACCCTGGCGCAATGGGGGCTGTTACCGGCCACGGGCTGAGCCTCTAGCCTTGGTTTTACGAACGCTACATTTCCCCAATGTGCCTGTCTAATGGGATCTGGTTCTGGGCTCGTCCCTCTTCGCTCACTGCTTCTGAGGGAACCCTGACAGGCTGCACCTTCCCCACCCTATGGGTGAGGTTTCAGCGCCTCCAGTGGACACGCCCCCAAGGTCTCAGAGCAGAGAATACTGCTTATTTCTCCATGATTTTGAAAGCTAATTTATATTCGTGCCAATTTCTTTTAAATCATTTAAATTTGGCTGGGTGGTTAACATTTTTATGTGGTGTGACAAACACAGAATGCATATTTATTTTTGCTTTACACAGCCTTTAAAAAAATAATACAACCACAGAGGTTTTAGAAAAGTGACAAAAAAAAGTTGATTATAAATGAATAATTAAACATTTTTTTCCAAATTAATTTTGTTTATCTCTGTAGAAGATATCAGATATTTGGTTCCCACTTCTATCAAGGTTTCCAACAAGGTGTGACATCTAGCGGTTGACTGTTATAAATGGCACCTTTAATGTTATGGCCTGGTTAAGATATGATAATATCAAAGTTTTTGATATGGTTGTTGTTGGTTTGTTGCAATAAACAATAAATAATTAATGTAGTCCATTGAACACCAATCCACCAAAATATAGATTTCTTATTGAAAATATATTTAAAGCAGTTGAAGCAGTTCATTAATTCAGAATGTGTTTTTAATTACAATGAGTTATCTTCATAATAATAGTACACGACTACAGTAAGCTATTAGATGAGGGAATTCAGTATCCACAGGGGCCTGGATGTGTTTTTGTATAATCCTTTCTTTATAGTGTGCTTTTAATCTTCAGAGTAGATTGCTGATTAAAAATTACACTGCATACCAGAGTTAAAATCATGTAGGGTGGGAAATCAAACTAAAAGTATGATGGAATTAAAAGTTTCAAACTTGGTTAATTGCGTGACACAGAAATTCGCAGCCAAGAAGAAAGTTCTAGCAACAATTATCAACCACCGCCAGGTTGTATCACATTGGCAGAAATATGAATAATCTGCCAGGAAGTCAGCAAAAAAAGGGAGTCAGGTGTTGTTATGAAGAGCTGGTGGTCGTAAGACTTTTTCACTTCAGTCAGAACTTGATGTTTTTGCAGCAACAACACAACGATAGTTACATATATTAATAACTTTTAAAGCTGCACATTTTTATATGGCTCAAGGTGACGAAACCTCAGAGAATTATCATCCGACCCTGTCAGTGCCCTCAGCACTGCAGAACGCTTTAACATCTTTTAGCTTGTTGTTTTGGTCTCACAGCAACTTCTCTGTTTTGATTCACTAACCTTGTTTCCAGCGGCGGGTGGCTGCTCTGTACTCTTCAACAGCAGTGTAATGAAATCACCTGAAATGTGACATTGTGGGTGTCATAGTTAGTTCTGCAGCAAAGATACACTTCATCAATTGCTCACATTAATGCTTCATTATTATTCTCAGTAGAAATAGTCTGCTGTGAAATCACAGGGTTAGGGTTAGGGTTAGGGTTAGTCACATGTTTCAAATCACATGTTTTTTAAGATTTACACAGCCAGTGTGATCGGTCAAACACATTCAACTAGGTTTAATAAGTCTTTACCTGTTTGTTTTGTAATTACTGAAAAAGTATCTTAATGGACAGTTGACTTATCAGACATAACATACTGTACATTGTGAAAGATTTTGTGAGACGCTTCATTCAGGACAAACAAATTATAAGCATTTCATATTCACATCAGATCAGATTTCTTTCTACATCCTTGAATTCTTCATCTATGAAGCTGGCCAAGTGGGCCGATGCCTAGTCAGCCAGGTCAGTGACCATCACAGCTGAGGTGGTGAAGCTGTGTCAGTCCCATCATGTGTTTCTGGTTAACTGACAGCTATTTGACTACATGAAGAAAAACTACACAAGGAGACGGAGACGCTACTTTTTATAATGGTTAAAGTATATTCATGAGTGCAGTTTTGCATCACATTCACTCCACACAGGCTGCACGGTGGTGCAGTGGTTAGCGCTGTCGCGTCACAGCAAAAGGGCTGAATGTGAGTGTGAATGTTGTCTGTCTCTATGTGCGATGGACTGGCGACCTATCCAGGGTGTTCCCCGCCTTCAGGCTCCAGCCCCCTCCGCGACCCAGAACGAGATAAGCGGGTGCAGATAACACAAAATATTAACCACAACTCTTAAAAGCCTCCATCTCACGACTTGTAAACTTGTTAATAAATCATGACAACAACTCCAGCAGACAAGATAAATTAACTGTGAGGTGAACCACGTAATTCCAGTTAACCACAACTGAAATGCTTCATGAAATAAGAAGGGCTGAATGATTTTGAGAAAAACATCTAATTGTGATTATTTTGACTGATGTCGCAATTGCAATATGATATCATTATTTTCACTGAAAAATATTAAAATTATTATGCTGTGATTTTAGTGGGGCTCTGTACCAAACAAAGATATTATCTTTAGCCTATAGTCTATGTCTATGCAGGACATCTGTGCAGCACACCAATATCTAATTCAAAATTATTTTTTGACACACCTTTGATATTGTGATTTTAACAAATACTGCAATTTGAAAATCACAGTAGGCCATATTGCGATTTATGCAGCCCCGAAATAATTTTATATGTTAACTCTGAACTGAAATTTCACCTGAATTTTGCATTTTGTTTCAGGGGTACTGTGTTTGATTCCTATGGGGTTAGCAGCACATTTGCAGAGGAGCTGGGAAACATATATTTCCCACAAAACCTTCAGTTCACTGGAATCATTTTTTGGCAAATTAACACAAATTCAGACAAATCTGTTCTCAGTTTGGTGAGCTGTCACTGTGGGATGACAGCAGTTCTTCATAACGAGGTGAAAAAATGTTAAACACATCAAGGAAAATCTGCCCTAAAACCCCCACAAAATGATGCATCTTGAATTTCTTTGCTTTCCAACAGATAACTTGCCAAGCATACTGTCAAGACCCAGTAATAGTTTGAATACAGCTCCAAATGTACACTGCATAAACATGAAACATCATCTTTTGTTGTCCGTCAGAATCGAAAGAGAAAGGGGTTTTCTCTAGTCTCACCATTAACTATCATATATATGAGTCATTGCAGGGCTGGCAGAGGCTCCGCATGTGTCCTCAGTGACCACAATGCAATGCAGCCACAAGAGGCGATTTAATTAATTCATTTAATTAATAATTTTCCCTTCAGCTATGGCAAAAACAAAGATGCCTGCAGTAGGTCTAGCCCTGTTGAAAGGGAACATAAGTTTGAATTTTAGGGAGTTTAACTGGTTGAATGCAGAGTAACTTATTTATGTTAACATACATATTTTTCACCAAAAATTTATATGCTGTGAGCTAATGGGGTAACAGACATAAAATGAGCGGGCTGAGTCAAAATAAGCCTAATCTGCTGTGTCCCGCTGCAAAACAGAATCATTTTCTCTGAGTCCTTCATCAAAGATTCATCTAAATAATAATTATACAGCACATTGTGTGTGAGTCTATGCAGAATCATTCTGCAGATAGATATAGTTGAATATGCTGCATCTTACACAGGATTAAAACTCATCCTCCACATTTGTGTTGATCATGTACCTGTCATTGCTCCAAATACTGAAGAGCCGCAGAGTGATTTAAAGATTCTGAAATCGCAAATTGATGCAATCAGCAAAATACGCTGGTTCAGAATCAAAGGAAAATGCTGATATCATTCGTTTGAAGGTTTTCGTGATTTCAGAGACAAATGCTTCAGCATAATGTTTGTATCCGTTAGCTAGAATTGAGACAAAAAGGTAATTTTAGATGAAAGTGTGATTTTAGAGGCATACATAAAGACAAATGGGATGCATCTGTTACACACTGACATCACCACGCATGGTTAAGCTGTGCAATGAGCTAATAGAAATTTCTTCAAACACAATATCCTCCAGCTTCGGGCGATGTTTGTGTTCTCTATTTGTTTCAACAAAGGAGCTTTGCTTTAGAAAAAAGAGACTTTAGCATATCTTAACAGGAGGGGTATTATCATAATTCAAAACCTGTTCATGTCTATCTCAGCTTAGGTATAACTGAGGCAGTTATCTGTTCAACCTGGTCTCACTCCCAACTCGTCAAATACCACCTATTGGGCAGTGCCCCTCGGCATCGGAAACTGACGCACCTTTTCGCGACAGTATGTGATGAACTGGGCTTTCAATTAAGTCCAACGTAAACCCACCTGAGGTGTTATTCTGTGGTCGGAGCAAGTGACGTAGTATTAATAGTATGAGAGTCCAGGGTAGGCAGGAGGGGTGGTGGATGGGTCAGACACATGACTTTAAAAAAGGAGACCAGTGTTTGTTTACCCTGTGAAACTAACAGTAGTGTTGACTAATCATCAACCCTTAACCCTGAAGTTAACGTCAACCATGACCGTTTCCTAACCTTAGTGTTCGTGGTTGTGCTGCCTAAACTTAACTTCCTGTGAAAATGAAAGTTTATTTAAAAAAGGACAATATGCATGTCATGAGCTCACATTGACAAACCATCCCTGGTCCGTCCAAAGGTAACGCTAGAGGGGAACCCTGTGCATCGGTGCATCAGGGCACTGAGGAGGTATTTGACGGGTTGGGAGTGAGAATGTGTTGACCTGTAGCCTCTCCCCCAATTAACTTTCTCTGTTACACAGCTGGAAGTCATTTCCTTCAGAGCTGATGAACGAGCAAGTGAGATAATCACATTTCTGCACATGTGGCACAAAGGAAGTTTGAAAGGGCCTTGGTTTTTGTGTAAAATCCAAAATATCAGAGAGACCTGGTGTCTTCATTTATGTGTTATACTTGCTGATGAGTATTTAAAGACGAAGGCAGGAGTAAGTGAACCACCACACAAGTTTAGCTTTATATTAATGTATTCGTCACGCCGGCTCTCAGCAGCACCTCGGGCGGTCATGCACGTCTGCCTGATACGTGGGCAAAGCCTAAAACTATTAAAACAGTTTGAGAGAGGAACAGTAGATGAGGGGTGGGAGGAAAGAAATGTCTGCACTCTGATAATTAAGCTGCCTAATTTCTACGCCTGGTAAGGTCTTTATTCATTATGTGCTGCTGCCAGCAATCAGTGGAGCTTATTATTGGGAGCATACGGGCGGGAAGATTATTTTCACTCAGTGTCTCTCTACAGATAATACAGCACTTAGCCAGTCCTTCAGAGGACTGCTGGTATACACTGTAGTGAGTGCACCTATATGTGCAGATATGCTTTATATGTTTGTTGAGTTATATACACTTAGAGGTAATGTCTATGATGTGTGTGTGTGTGTGTGTGTGTGTGTGTGTGTGTGTGTGCATCTGCTGTTGTGCTCAAGGCAACTGTTGTCCCTGGAGGCTGGCGACAGCAGCTGTTGTATGAATGAACTTGTGTGTGTGTGTGTGTGTGTGTGTGTGTGTGTGTGTGTGTGTGTGTGTGTGTGTGAAAGCCTTTGGGATAGACAGAGACAGCATGTCCAGCCGACACACACCAGCCGAAGAGCAGCTACCATTACACACTACATACACAACCTCACAGGTCAGTCAGCTGCTTACAGGTCAGTCTGTATAGTTACGTAGCAGTGAAATATCGCATCCTTATCTTAACTTCCTCCTCTCGTCGTCCCTCTAGCCAGCAGTGTTAGCTTGCTGATCTTTACGCTTTATGAAAACACCAGCTGTCATTAATGCAGCACAAGAAAATTATGAACACACATTCATAACGTCAACACGTGAGCAGACTATATACTAGATGCATTTTCTTCCAAAATGTTATTAAATCTCTGGCACAGTGTCAGGGATTTAAAAAATGTAATGATTAGTCTGAAGGGAGATCCTCTGGAGAGCGGGCGGCTAAATGTTGTGATGAGTTGAGATAATTTACTGGCCATTTAAGGAACTTTTGGTTAAAGGAACCATGCATTGAACTGTCTGCATCTTTGTTTTCTTTTTTGAATTGGCTCAAGCCAGTGGCCTTATTTTTATATTCTGCCCTCAGGTTTGATAAGCTGCTAAAACATCTAAAATCTTTTTCATCATTTATGGTGGTTATTGAATATTCTGCAGGCTCAGGCTGTCCTGTCCCGATCTGCTCCAACGTACAGCATCGGCTCGTTACTCTGCAGGACTTAAAACACTGATGTTTGCAGATAACCTTCGTCCACTACTTTCTGCTAATGCAGCAATCTGCCTCGTGCTGATTATCCTGTTATCCAGGACTGTATACACACACACACACACACACACACACACACACACACACACACACACACACACACACACACACACACACACACATGCAAGCCTGCAAACACACGCAGCACAACACTCAATACTTGCAATGTCTTGGGATTTTTTAACGGCACAAATCTGCCCAACAAACAAGTATAGACAATATATCTGCAGTACAGTACTACTGCAGATATATTGCAAAAGTTTTCTATCGAGGAAAGTCCAGAGTGACTAAAAATTCTCCCTATTGAGGTGAACGAAGCTGCAGTGGTCCCTTGTAAATAATACATGGTGTGAAATGAACCCATGCATGGATGCTCATGTTCTCATGTTCTCATGTTGGTAATCCCTACTGTCACAATAATTATTTATACTAACTGGGATAGAGAATTGGGAGTTATATACAGTATTTATAACTAACTGGATGCCAGTTGTCCATGCAATGACGTAAACTGTCCCAGCCTAATTCTCCACTGGTATTCAGTGGAGAATTGTCTACCTTTGAGGGCAACTTCATGGTGATAAACTTGGACGTTTTGGACTTAAAGGATGTGTAGGATCTGGCTCCATCATACACACTAGGGTCACAATTCTCCCATATTTCCCCTGATTTATGGCAAATTTTCACACTTTTTTTTTCCCTTTTTGTTATCTTAGCCTGTTTCTGGAACTGAACAGTGTGTATAATCCCTTCTGTTTTCACCCGGACGATAATAGACTTGGTGGAGGAGAGCAGTCTATGCTCACGTCACAATGCAGTTTCGGCTCATGTTTAAGCTGTGCTCGCCAAAGCGTGCAGCACCAAAGTTGGGCTTTGCACGATGCAGCAAATAGCCATTGTGATAACTGAAGGTCTGAAAGGACCTTCAGTGAGTGAGAGAACGACAGGGAAATGGAGAGAACTAAAAGGAAGAAATACTCAAGCAGGAACAAAAATAAAGAAAAACGGATGAATATTTAGTTTAGCAGCAGCAGCAGCAGAGATTCACATGCCAAGTTCACAGCAGTGTTCTTTCCTGCAGGTTAAAGGTAAAATCAAAAGTTTAATATAATCATTATATTAACTATGTTGTTTTACTATCTAAAGGTCTCTAGAATGCAGGAAATAAAGTCTCTATGAGTATAATTTTTCTGGGGCAGGACCCCCAGACCCATCGCTTTGGTTTTGAAATCCTCCCATTTTTTAAGGTCTCAAGGTTGGCAATTATGGAAGCCATCTAGCGATGAGGTTGCAGATTGCAGCAGACTGAAACTTCTCTCCTGTGCCAAACATGTAGAACTATGGTGGCCAACACAAGTAGATACATGGTGGCCAGCTCCATGGAGAGTACCTGCTCCTGATGTAGATATAAACGGCTCCTTGTAAGGTAACAAAAACATGATTCTTATATTCAGGTGGTTATACATTAGGGGTGGGCATGGTTCGGATAAAAAAACGAGCCATTCGGTTCGCTAGTCACGGTTTGGTTCATATATGTACCGTTCAGTTAATTTGGAATAGGTTATGAGGCCGATTGTATATTTTTTTCATGCCGTTTACTGTCACACTAGAAATCAAGGCCTATGGAAAGAGGCTGGGACACGGGCGGACAGGAATAGAGGTATCACATGTTCAGTGTAACTGAAGCTGCAGTCATACATTATTGGCTCAATTTTGGAGAGGGTGGACCAGATTTTACTGCTGCGGTACTACTGTACCGCCAAAGATAGGACGCATTGATGATACGTGACCCAGCCTCCTTCCTTCTCAAACTTCTCTATTGGCAGAGACATTGATGAAGCTGTCATTCTGAAATGACATGATAGGAAATGGCAAGTGGACACGATAAAGACCACCAGTGTCGTTTTGCTCTGCTGTGTGGGAGCATTACGGATTTGGTATTACGTATGACAGTGACGGGAAAAAAGTGGTGGCTAAAACGTCAACTGTGCGTAAGCACTGTGTGACAGGTGTGGCTTATGCTAGTGGCAATACTTTCAATATGATGATTCCAGCAGCATTTAAACAGCCTCTACATGCAGACTCAGAGCAAAAAACACAACTAAAGCAGTCGTGAGGACGTTGGATTTCAGCATATGATTCGGGTACTTGAGCCATGCTATAATGTGCCGTCTCTCAGACATATAAGCTACGCAGTAATTCCCAAATTGTATGAACAGTCATGACGAATGATTGTGAAAGAAGTGTCCAACACAGGCCATGTAGCTCTGACAACAGACGGATGGACATCCAGGGCTGAATGTGGACAAACTCATCTTCTACCAGAAGATCTTGAAAACAGATTGAACAGAGCAGCGTTGTTTTGAAACAGTGTGTTTAGTTTAGTTTATTTAAAAGGGGACAGTGCAGTTTCATAAAACACATGATGATACATGGTTTAAAAAAGCCAGAGTTAGCCAGAAGGCTAGTTTTCATCTGTAGTCCCCTGGCCATGATGTAAAAAGGCAAAAAATTAGATCTACAGTTAAAAAACTGGACAAAACTTGGTTTATGCTGCACTTTATGTTGATGGCCTTAGCTTATAAATTGTTTTTTATTTATAATTATTTTTAAATAACACAGTGGCTCTTGGTCCTTATGTTAACCTAGTCTACTGTTGTTAAGGCAAACAGTTGACTTATTTTGGCAAATAAATGAAAAACTGTTCAAATTGAAACTGAAATTGGCCACCCGAATTTCCCTCCGGGGAGGTTCATCTTATCTTATCTTATCTTATAAATAACATTTAACTGCTGTACCGAACCGAACCAAAATTATGAACCGTCCCATCCCTATTACACACTAAAGAAAACATATTCATTAATATTATATTCCAGTTCTGCTAATAGATCCCCTGAAATGCTTTCGATGAAGGGCGTCTGGATGCATCGTTACTTCTGGTTTATGGGAACTTTATTTAGAAATGATTCCACAGTGAATCCTGTAGACTGTTTCACAGGTTCACCCGCCTTCAATTAAAACACCACACATTTGTTGGTCGTGTCCAACCCTCTGGAGTCTGTCTATTCATTGGTGAATACGCGGAGCATGATTTATTTAAAGTAACTTATCTGTATTTATATATCATGAAGGGACAAGCAGAGAAAACCAATTGAACATGCTGATGTGGGAATTTCATCGACTTTCAATGAAAAAGGCACCAAAACAAGTTGGAATAAAATTGCTATAAATGTGAATAGACTGTGCTATATTTTTATTTCTTGTGTTTTTCTGTTGCATTTCTGTGTATAAATAGTGAAACAATACTTTTTGAACCTAGAACTGTGTCATTTTTCTGGTATTTGGGTTTCTTGGCAGCCATATGCTTTTTTTTTCAAAGAAAAAAAATTGATTCCTGCACACACTGATCACCTCTGCGATGTGATCTCTCTGAGTCGACATTTCGGTTGCAAGGACCATTCTCAAGACATATCGTAGGTATCCTTGCGACCGAAACGTTGACTCTTTAATAAATCAATGCAGAGGTGATAAGTGTGTGCGGGACTTGGCTTTTTTCATTGGAATTGGATTTTCAGGGGAATTGATTCCCTGCACCACAAAGGAGACAAGTGGTGTGCGTATTGTTTCTACTTAGCTTCATACTTTATCAAATTGACAAAATGAGAAGTCTGACTTATAGCTGAGTATGTGTTGGTATAAAGGTTACCATGCATGTTTGCACATAAAGAAGAACCTGTTTCCAGTTATACAGAGGTGTTGTATGTATTTTAATCTGCAGCGAGTCCATCTGTAAATTATAAAATACAAACAAACATCTGTTAGGTCTGAATTATAAAAAGTATTTGAGAGAAATTTAACAAAGAACCTTATTGTGGACATTTTATTTTTACCATGAAAGACTTCAGTCCAGGCTTGTGGTACTATACAGAGACGCGCATGGCAGGCAGACTTAGTGACATTTAGTTAATGCTATTATGATGTAGTAATTATCACTGGCACGAGAAGAAGCAGACCTTGAATAGAAACAGACAGAGAATGCAGATGTGCTGCTTTCTATCCCATTGCATCGTTTTAAATTAGTATCCAGAGCTGCAGATTCTCACGCTGACACTGAACATGATCTTCGTAGTTTCGTATTTCCTAAAGAAATATTTGCATATAAATGAGAAGTGTCGATCACAGATTTCTGCAGTATGCGTCAAATGGCTCCTTGTGGTGCAGGGGACCATCAATATCAGCCCTTTAGTCAAATCCACTGCTGTCAAACCCCCCACTGCAGGCAGATGCCTCCGACTCGCAACAAAGGATCAGAAAACAAATGTAAATTACATACATGACCTGCATTTAACTTCTGGAAGACCAGAGGTGCAGACGAGCTTTATTCTGTTGTATTTCCGAAACATACTGAAAGTCAGCGTAGCGTGTGAGCTCACAGCTGCTCCGAGCACTGACGACCGGACACGCTTGCCATTTTGCACAAGTCACACACATGGCTGACTCTCCCTCTTTGTCTCTGTGTCCTCGTGTCTCGCTCGCACACAGGCACACGCTCTCGCAGGTGGAGCGGGAACAGTCCTGCAGCGGCGCGCTGCTCTATTTTAAGTCTGTTTCACGCCAACACGTGTTCCTCTGCTCACCTTTCATGAGCTGTCACCTCAGTCGCCCCACTGAAAGACGTTTTCACCCCCAAAGGAAAACAAACTTTTCTCACAATTTTACCTTTTTTTCCTCCTACCTTGGTATCCACATCCCTCTTCTTTGTTGTTTCCAGATCCTCACCTCACTAATTTGCAGCGCGTGTAGTGTTGCGGACATGCAGCCACTTTCCTGAGTCTCCACCGAACATTTAGTTTAGCAGGTTGTCAGCTGTGTGTCTGCCCGGTGTAACAGTACTCTGCCCGGCGTAACAATTGTCTAACAAAGAGTGTGTGTGTGGTTGTGCTACGTTAGCGGCTGTAGCTCTGCTGGAGAGTTTGTGCCTACCGTTGTCACATGCATAACCTCTGTCAGCATTGTGCAACTTTAGCGAGCCTCCGATGGGCCATGTGTTTATGTGTGTGTGGCGTGTGGTGACATTATAGCTGTGAACGTAGCTGCAGCAGACAGTGTGTGTACAGTTTGTCTACGAGGCTACAACTACTATAACTTCTGTATATGCAACTCCGGCTCAGACTTTCTTAAGGTGGGCTCTTCAAGTGAACCAGCTTTTCTCCTTAAACTGATAAGCCACTACACTGAGTTTTGCTCAGCTTTTTACTTTACTAATTCTTTTAACCGTTTAACCAATATTGTTAATCAGTTAAAATACTGAAAGTCAGTTAATGGTTAAACGGTTAATTATCAACATCCCTTGCCTGGAAACAAGTGTTTTCTAAGTAATTGGCTCCTCCACGCGGGGAGTAGCCACATTCACTGCATTGTGGCATAAATAGCAGGGAGGGAGCCCCATAATGTGCAGGCTTTCCTCGCTCATTAGAAAGAGCTGACAGTGCAGCTCTATAAAACCCCAGTCCTCCTCCGCAGTGCTCACGCTGGATCGACACCAGAAGATAACAGTACAGCACACCAGTCTCTAAGAGGCCTGCTCTCTAGATTCTCCAGCCCCCGGACACACAGCTCTCTCTAACTGCAGCAATATACTAATGAGGCTCAGTGGGAAGTTTTTACAAGATGCTACCTGTGTGGTTCAGTACTAAGTTGATAATCAGCACTCTGGGAACAGGAGCTGCATCTAAGACCCTCTTTACACCTGGCATTAAATTACGATTTGGGTGACTGGATTGCAATCGGATAGTGCCTGACCACACGAATGTACAGGCAAAAAAACGTATATTGCCAAGAATTGAAAGTCAATTGTTTGTTCCCTTGCAAAATCAGCACCCAGCAGCAGAGCTATGCTTCCGCCATTTTGGACTGAAAGGGACTACCGTGTTCTCAGTAAATGTCACGTTAATTTGTGATAATTTTGTGAATTTCTCCACTGTGGGACTAATAAAGGAATATCTTATCTTATCTTATCTTATCTTAATGTAATAAATGGAAATATAATGTTAAATAATAAGCATTTCAGTCCAAAATTTTGTCAAGAAAAACATCAGAGTCTCGTCTCTTTGCTTCTATTCTCTTTGGTACAGGTGTAAATGCACCTATAACAAGGATGGCCAAACCACCTCTGGAGGAGTTCAGGGACGCACTGCGCAAATGCATTTTCAATCCACATACAACAGCTACGTGGGCAGAAATATGTAATGCTAGTGCTGTCCAGGGTACCTTTTTTTGGGCCCCGGAACTTCAGTAGTAATCAACACCGAATAATCAAAGCTTCGGCAGGGTGTGCAGTACTTTCCCAGCTCTCCAGTCGCTGTACCGCCGTGATCAGGCACCTTAAACTCAGTTGGCAGGCCCTCTTCCCCTTAATACTGCTGTTTTTAGGCTGATGTGTCTGCTGTCCACAATGCTCGACTGCAAGCCCGTGTGTATGCAGCTTTCCTCTTTCAGACAGTGACTGGACCTCAGTTGGATCTCAGTGTGGACGCCAGTACCAGCTGTAAATGCAATTTGGTTAAATCGTATCTAGATAGAATCTGGGTACAAGACACAGATGTAAAGGGGATCTAAGAGAAGTCAAAAAGAGGTCCTTTGCATAACAGTTTAATATTTGTTGAAAAAAACGCAACAATGAAGAGATTTATGATGAAGGGCAGGAGTTAATACTATTGGAAAAATACTGTGACAATGACTTTGACAACACTAATCCTTATATCAATGGATCGGTGAATGGCAAGCATGTATGTGCAATAACACACACGTCGTCCATGTACGTGCTGATCCATTTCAGCTCAGCAGCGAAAATGAGTGTGAAGTCACCTTTATCTTCCGACGACTCCCTTCTGTTTCATGATTAGTGAGCTCATGTGTGCATGCTATCTAGAGCACAACTCTACCGTCCTGCAGTGTTGTTTGTCACAGCAGCTGAGTGATATCACAAACACACACATTCATGCATGAAGACACACACAAACACACGCACACACACACACACACACACACACACACACACACACACACACAGGCACATTGTTAGATCTGACAACCGATTTCTTTCTGTTGCTCTGAAATTTTTTTAGGGTACAACATGAACTTAAACAATGCAGCATCCAATCACCCGTTACATTATTTTGGACCAAGACTTGCAATCAATATTTAATTAGTCAGAATCATACCCAGATATTTCCTAAATCTCCGTTCATTTGTTCCTCACTAACTTACACTGCGTATCTCCCTTTCGCCCCCTCCCCGTCCTGCCCTTTCCTTCTCCTTCTGTCTCTCTGCAGGATCCTGCTGACAGTGGTGGTGATTTTCCGTATCCTCATAGTAGGCATAGTGGGGGAGAAGGTGTACGAGGATGAGCAAATCATGTTCATCTGTAACACCATGCAGCCGGGCTGCAACCAGGCTTGTTACGACAAAGCCTTCCCCATCTCGCACATCCGCTACTGGGTCTTCCAGATCATCTTGGTGTGCACGCCGAGCCTGTGCTTCATCACATATTCTGTTCACCAGTCTGCCAAAGCGCGTGACCGAAGCTACTCTCTCCTGCATCCCTACATGGATCACCACGGTCACGGGCACCACGGACGCCATCACGACCACCACGCTCGCAAGCTTCACTCGCGCAACATCAACGGCATCCTGGTGCACCCCGACAGCAGTAAGGAGGATCACGACTGCCTGGAGGTCAAGGAGATCCCAAACGGACCCAGGGGACTCCCTCAAACACACAAGAGCGCCAAAGTGCGGCGGCAGGAGGGCATCTCCCGCTTCTACGTCATCCAGGTGGTGTTCCGCAACGCCTTGGAGATCGGTTTCCTGGCTGGCCAGTACTTCCTGTACGGCTTCAACGTGCCAGGGATGTTTGAGTGCGATCGCTACCCCTGCGTGAAGGAGGTGGAGTGTTACGTGTCTCGTCCCACAGAAAAGACCGTATTTCTGGTCTTTATGTTTGCGGTGAGCGGCATATGTGTGCTGCTCAACCTGGCTGAGCTCAACCACCTTGGCTGGAGGAAGATAAAGACGGCCATCCGAGGGGTGCAGGCCCGAAGGAAGTCCATCTGTGAAGTGCGCAAGAAGGATGTTTCGCACCTGTCCCAGGCCCCAAACCTGGGCAGGACCCAGTCTAGTGAGTCAGCCTACGTCTGACAGAGGCTTCTCTGCCTGGGGGCTCGAGGACCACTTTCATTTTGGAGAAGAGCTTTTCCCTGGCCCAGGACCCCAAATCATTAGGGCACAAAACTCACCACTGCATTATTATTCAGGAGCACAGACAGACATGATCAAGCATCAGTTCACAAAAGACACTTCAGGAGGGAATCACCTTCCAAAAAGGAAACTGTCTTGCTGTAACAACTTGCTGTAACTTACATGATGGAGAGTTCTGTTCTGCCTAGGTGACACTAGGTGCCTTCAAAGAACCCAACAGATAAAACTGAGCAATTACTAATTATATTAAAATACTGTAAAGATAGCCTGAGTTTGAGTTATCTGAAGTTCTTCATTATTTGCCTTTGCTGTAGGTCAGAAATAATCCCATCATTTTCCAATTATGTGCACATATGCAAGAGCTTAAGCGTGTGCATGCATACGCATGTGTGTTGGAGAAAAAAGCCAATGTCTGACTCAAGTCAGAAAATTGAATGCTAAGCTCATCCGAGCAACTGAGAGAAAGATCATGCTATTTCTCATTGTCCGTGATCTTCAAGTGAAGTCACTTGGCGGACAAACAAGCACCTTTTTAAAATAAGAAACTTACACAAAGTCAAACATAAAACCAAACATTACTAGCAGAAACTGGAACACAGTATTTGTTGTCAGTGACTTTTTTTTTCTTAAAACTGTTACTCTTCTTGATAGTCTTAGGTGCCAATCATACGGCAGACTGGCATTGCCCGGGAGCTTTTGTTCAAAATGAGACACATGGTGCATTAAAGATGAGTTAGATTTACTTTCCAACACTGTGTCACGCACCACAATGCTCCCGATGCCTGCAAGGCAAACGTTGTTTCCTCCCAGAACCAACTGCAAACAGGCAAGAAATGTGTGTCAGCGTTTCCACTTTGGCTCGTAAAGTGCAATCGCTGTCTAAGGAGGTCTACGGAGTTATGAAAATGTATCGTAGTCACAAATATTTTAACGTGTAACCTCAAGCTTTTTTTTTTTTTTTTTTCACGAGCAGATTTGGTGCCATATTTCAAAGTTACTGTACATAGATGAAATGTAATAATTACACTTAGCCTTTTCCCTATGCGGTTTAGATGGGCTTCACTTGGATGGGGGAGCAGGGTTTTGGGTGGTAATTAAGATTAATCATAGATTGCCAGCTTTAACAATATGTATTATTAATATGCCCTTTGTTAAGCCTTCGTCCTCTAATGGAGACTATATGTTCCAAAAGGTCCCAACCCCCGACCCCCCACCCCTATGGACTTTGAAAAAGGCATGTTACTGAAGCATTACTAGAATGGATAGATTATGACATGTAACTTAAAAAGAGACTGTTTTATTTATTTGCATCCTGCTCCTGTGAAATGTACTAATCAGCATGCATGAAGATGAAAAATATAAAGAGATATGAACATAGAATCCCGTCGTGGGAATATTGAAAGAGAAAACCTGAAAGGCTCCAGAACTGCAGCAATAATAATAATAATATATAGTATGTGAAAAAAATATGTGAATAAATTATTATGCAAACAGAGTTTTTGGCTGTGCTGTGTTTAACAAAGGAGTGACAATAATTACTGTGTAATGCTGCCATTTTAGTATTATCAGGATTGTTGTGAGTGTTATATAGTCTATATAAATGACTGTATCACAGTTAATGGGGATGCTAATTTGGATTATTTTTTAAACTGTTAACTGACATTGTTTAACCAATCATTAACCATTAACTGACAAGATATGTGCCTCGCACGCATCGGTATGCCAGCTGCAGTATATGAGCACCACAGACAGAGTCAACAGTTCACCGTGAGGAGAGTTACTGTAGCAGCCATGATGCTGCGTTCAATGTCTCCAGTTCACCACAATATACTATTGCCTAATTCTAACTAGGAGGCACTATTGTAACAAGAGGGAAACACTATTCGACGATGGAACAGACTTCAATTTAACACAGTAGTTGGCGAGATTGTTTAAAATGTGATTTAAAAAAAAAGTTATTTTTATATGACGATCATTATATCCTGATAGTAGAGCATGAGGCATGTAATCTGAAAAAAACATTGTGTTCCTCTGTGTCCTCCGGTGCTCCTAACAGCATCTGCAAGATTTCACAGACTGGAGGAAAACAACCAATCAGAGCCGAGCTGGAGCCTGTTGTCTCTGAGCAGCTGTCAATCACTCACAAACTCTGATCAAATGGTCAAACTAGGTACCGCTGATCAAATATGAATCAATATTCTGTTACTGTCATGACTATTTCTTTCCTCAAATGTTTTCAGAAACATCTCGTAGTTACTGTTTAGCTGTGAAATGAGAACGTTTGTGATCCGGCAGCCGTGTTGAGATCAGTTGAAGAAATACCAAGCTGGAGCACAGCCAATAGGAACGCTCTCTCTCTCTGAAATGTCATGTGATTGGACAAAGTCTCCCATCACAGGATAAATTTTTTAATGCCTGAAAACAGCCATGAGGAGGAGCAGAAGTCTAATTTTCTATCAGAATACTTTTCAGGAGAGGGGGTTTTCATTATGAAACAGGCTAGATTTTACAAAAGCAACAATAAAAACAATGCGTATTTTGCTGTTTTAATAAATCAGCGTAATGGTGAATATTTCGGTTAAAAATAAATTGTGGTTATTATTCCTTATGTATGAACATGAACATGATTATATGAACATGTATATTACTGTGGGAACCTGTCCAGACATTATGTTTACATAGGCTATATAACTTACATAGCAAACACATTCATTTTAACCCAAACCACAATGTTTTCCTAAACCTAACCAAGTAGATTGCTAGGATTCACAACAATAACCATGTGTTTAAAACTCCTCCGTAGTGGAGCGTCACAGTTTGAAGCTTAGGGCTATCCAAGATGTTAAAAAGTGACGCCAAGGGGTCCTGACCAATTGTCCATATGTGACGAGTTGGAAATGAAAATTTGTTGCAGCTACGGTACTTGAGTAAATATACTTCTTCACTTTCCACCACTGGTGATGTACATGGCAGTGTAGTATTACTGTAACATAAAATATCCAGTAGCTTATTGTATATAATACATAGGTACAAGTGCAGAATACAGTGCAGTGCTCTCAGCTGCATAGATTCAAAACCTGCTTTAACATTTATAATTCAGCGCTGAGAAATGATACATCTCTGAGAGATGCATTAATACACTCTCTGATAAATTATAGATATTTAACCTGTATTTTACCATATAAAACATCTGACTAAAGTAAATGAATCATGCAAGAATTTTCCAGTATTTTTTTGCACATTTACACTAATGACTCCCATGTTTTTCCTGCAAAATTGTATTTTTGACAGTAAAATGTATCTGATACTGATACGCAGTGTTGTTTCTCAGGCTCAGCATGACTCATAGGCAGGTAAGTTATTAGAGCGGACCTGATAATTTCAGTAATGAGCGAGGTTACTGAGGAGAGGAGAGATGAGTGTGTGTGTATGGGGGGTGGGGTGGGCGGTGAACCTTTTAGTGTTATTAAACCTTTGGGCGTCATGTGGTCGTGTCCTGGGGAGCAGTGACAGCATAGTGGGACGCGAGGAAGAGGGACAAGGGTGATGATGATGGAGAGGTGTGTTAATAAAGCTGATTGTCTGATAGGATGTAGAGTAATGAATTTCGTCATTGTTCATTCACTTAAAGGCCACGCTGTGTTCTTACTGACATGTGGGGAGCCGTGATTGACTCTCTGCTGTGCGCTGATATACATTCACATCAACAAGCACCACACAGAGAGAGAGAGTCAATAAATGCCTAAACAAAAGCATTTCTAAGGATGTAACCAGGCCGGTTGCTGTGGTGACAAGGGGACAGTAATGATGTTAAGCACCTCAGAGACTACAGTAGTGAAGGGCAGAAACAGCACTGCACCATTTCTCAATCCGTTGCTCCACAGCAGCTTCAGACTCAGTCATGGCGAAAGTCACATGCGTGCTGTACTGTGCTTTATTCTGCAGCTGCAGTACAAGCAAAATAACAGGTAAGTACTGTAATTACCTGCCAAAGATAGCTTTAGTTATAATGACTACTCACAATAATTTGGTGTAAAGTATGGGTAAAGGAGCAGAAACTACAAAACCCTATAATATTACCCATAATATTACGGATAGCCTACCATTTAAAGGGGACCCACTATGCTTTTGTGCTTTTTCCCTTTCCTTTAGTGTGTTTTATAGTTTTTGTGTATGACCCAAAGACCCAAACCCAAAGTCCAGTCCAGAGGGAGACAGAAACACTGCTCCGCCTGAAACGCCTTGGATGGAGTCCTGGCTTTTCTTCTGTGACGTGGTGATGTCACCAAGTAACACCGTTGCATGACGGTTGGTTTGGCACACCCTCAAACAAAGCTAGTTAGTGTGGACCTGGAGCAGATTCTGAAGAGTTCAGGTCATTTTTTTCTTTTTCATTTTTTTCAGGAGGGATGGAGCGTTAGAGAAGGAGGGTGGAAAGAGGTGCTGCAGCACAGCAGGCATGAGAAAAGTAAAGCCCGGTTTATGCACTGAAGCCAGTGCGAGGTGCATGTGCCAGAAAATGACGTCTTGCGTGAAGGCCCCGCAAGTTGCTGCTGTGGTTTGTCGTGCACCTCTGAATTTTTGTAACCACACGTGTACCGCGTGTGCTGCACCTGTCACTTCTTCTTGGACACCTTCAAGGGAAGACTGGTCGAGCAGGTTCTCTCTACAGACGTATCTACGACAGTTCATTGATGAACTACAGAGACAGTCGAACAGCATTAAATAGAGAACTTGGAGAGAAACAGGCTCTGAGGAAATAAGAGGTTTTCCGCCACAGGCTGTGAAAGAAAATGAAAGATCGTTTTGTAAAAGCTAAACAAAAGTCTCATGGAAAGAGTGGCAACCTGAGGTAAGTGACAGTAATAATTACAGTACACAAATACAATTTTTTGCAGTATGCACGTCAGAGGTTAGTGTTTACTACTGTTGCCAGACAGCCTACTTTCTTTTCCGGTGACACTCGCTGACCTCTTGCTTATCCACAGATTATTTTGTTTGTATGTACCCTGGCATAATTTGTACAAAAGTCTGTATAAAAACTCAATTTCAAAAGATTTTTTGCTATTTGGCCACATTCTGTTTAAATCTGGTCTTTGGGCCCGGTGCCAGATAAAGATTAGGCTACACTACTATTAATAATTATTAGTATTATACTATTTGTTATGATTCTGTTTGGTTTTTGAACGTGTGTTTTGTACTTTTGCTCCCTCTCGCTCTTGTGTTTGTTATCTGGTCTTTTCTCTTTCCAGGGCAGGTGAGTGGCAGGTGGTGTGACTGGCTCCTTCACTATGTACACCAGGTTCTCATCAAGCTCAACAGCCTCGCCATGAAAGCCTGGCTCCTTCTCCGCCACACTGCCAGATAATCCTGTCTAGTTCGGTAGTGTTGTTGCATATTACTCTCTCAGTGGTTTTTGTACTTCTTTGAAAACCTCTACTGTTACTTGTGTGTTTTTTTTTTACTTACCTCTGTTCCTCCTGTGCTCAGGTTATCCTGGTGCTTGCTGTCTTGCCACCTGTGTCCGTTCCCTCGTCAGTCGAATCCACTTCCAGACAGCCTTTTCCCTGCCACCGCTGCCATCTCATTTGTTGTGTCAGAAATAAACTCTGTTCATTTTTTACTTACCTGAGCCAGTCTCTGTGTTTGGGGTCCAGGCCAACTGAAAACCATAACACTATTAGAAGAATTAGATTCCAGTGGTGGCTGTGTATGATTGTTTCCTACCAAACATTTTCAACAACTCCAGTCCAAAAGTCAACATTTACTGAAAAAAATGATCATTTTCACAACATGTTTGTATCTAAGGAAATATTCTGCTTCAATCCATATTTGTTTAGCCATTCAAAAACAACATTTTCAATGCAGTCAAAAAACCCAGAGTTATATTTATTAAAGAAAGGTGATTTATCTAAAAATAAAACTTAATACACTGAAACGCTTTATTGCGATTTTGAAGATTTTCTTAGATACAAGCAGGGGCGCTTCAAAGAAAATAAGCTGGGAACCACCAGTATAAAGCACCTTTAATGCAGTGGGAAATGTTCGCCTTCCTCACAGTTAGCGAAGCTTTGTACAGGACTTACTGAACTACTTAACATTAAGTGTATGCACCTCATGTTCTTCCATCAGATGCAGTGCAGCACAGCATAAGTGGAAAAAGAAACTTTAATGGCTACTGCCTCTCTCCTCTTCCAGTTTTATCTCAATACATTATACACTTATTGTACTGGTAGCCAGTGATAGCAGGACTGGAAAAGATATGCAGGTTTTTCTATATGCTCAGATCATAGTTATAAACAGCTGCCACTCAACACACACATTTGTGCACTCAGTACAGTCCATTAGATATAGTACAAATGCATAGCTACAACTTGTGAGTTCATCCTACCTGCTCACTCATGCATTAAAGCATGCAAATAGACAGTTAACCGCACCGTGTAATCACAGGAATGGTTAGGGGCGTTTCACAAAGTTATACATTAGTAGGGCAGCTGACGTGCTAGACTGAAAATGACAAAAAGAACAGATGAGCAAAATGTAGTGTGATGCCTCCTTCCCAAAAAAGAAAAAACAAAACCACATACCGACCTGCTGTGCAAACTATTCTACAACAGATGAGTGTGTGCTGTCCAACAGAATATGGATGGGCAAGCAGGGTGCAACTCAACATATGAGCATATGCTGGCTTCGGCACCAGTAACTTCCACAACAGTGGATTAAGGAATACATTTAAAGGAAGAGTGTGTAACATTTTGGGGGCTCTTTAAGTAGAAATATATTATTCATAATTATGTATTATTTAGTGTATAATCACCTAAAACTAAGAAACGTTACATTTGTTAGCTTAGAATGAAATGTTTATATCTACACAGGGGGGGGGTCCTTTTCAAAGAGTCCCCCAATTTTCTCTTCCATTTTTTTAAGGGAGCCCAGAGAAAAAAAAACAAACGGCTGCAGAGAGAGGATTTTTTATTTTTTTTTTATTTGAAGGAAGCATCATTACTAATATCGCATAATATCTGCGCCAGTAAGGTACTCCGACCACAAGCTACGGCCAGCATGTAGTGTGAACATTACTGCGATCTGACGACTTTGAACTCCGCATAGTGTGAACTTGGCTTAAAGTAATGTTATGGTAAGGATGGCGCCCGAGTGAGGCAAACGGCTTTACCACGGCTGCTCACGATTCATCAGTCTTGGAAAGGGAGGAGTGAGTGGAAGGGTACTCAGATGATTGCAATTTGCAACCACACAGCTGCTGTAGATGCCACCAAATCCTACACACTCTCCCTTTAATCTAATTATGAACTGTAAAATAACCATACACTGCTTTCCCCTTTGCTTTACCTCTGAGTGCTTGATGTCCTGTTGTTTTCTAAAAAAATCTTTTCTGCTTTCCACTCAAGTGGCTAAAATAAAAAATGCAATATTTTGTGTGTGAATATACTGTATGCTGTGAATTTACACCCCATAACACTGTAACATATTGCGCTAGGATAATGATGTAACACTGACTCCCTTTATTAGTCAGCAACTCTTTTCTCAGCTTGAAAACATAAAAAAAATGTAAACACCAGTAAAACAAAATGAATACCGAAAAGATATACCACTTAATATTTATTTACTCAAAAGATCTACAAAATGAAACACAAATATTTACTGATTTCTTTCACTGGGGAAGTCTACACATCAGCTGCTTGAAATCGCCTATTTCTGATATGCATAACGATAGGGAGGTAATTCACCTACTACTGATGCTTTTTCTGTCAAGGGGCTATTTTAAGAGATTGTTTTGTCATCTTAGCTGCCAAATTTCATCTTTCTTTCAAGTCTCTAATACTCAACAGTGTTTCTTGTTCATCTCACAGGCCTGAGTCTTTGTCTGACCTTGACCTGTAAATAAATCTAATTTAGATATATGTTTTTCCTAAGGATGTATCTGCATTGGCTGACTGATTGACATTGATGCTCCATTCAAAGGGATTCACCTTTGTCTCCTCATCAAATTATCATCTGCTCTGTGACCTATACTCCCCTCAGCTGATTCATTTCTATCCCCGTGATAAGACAGCAATAAGCGAGGAATCATTTCATTATTCCTCTCCCTTGTTCCTTATATCTCCCTCTCTGCCTCTTCATTCATTCATAAAGATGAAATTGGAGTTGGCTTATTCCTCTCTGGAGCCTGCTCCACTTCCAGCCTCTTAATGTCTCGGCCCATCAATTTGTGTCAGTCTCCACACTGCTCTCCACAAGTGACTTGGTCTCCTTGCGTGATAGCCCTGTTTGGCACAGCCTCTCTGCCCTTCCTCTCTCTCTTTCTCCATCTGGTCCTCTCCTCCTCCTCCTCCACCTGACTCATTCCTCTCTCTTTCCACTGCTTCTTCCACCTCCACATTTTATTCTGCCCTCCTGCCTTCCTCTGACCTTCTCTTGTCCTCTTTCATGTGCGCCCGCTCTGGCTTTTCCACCTGGGTCTCACTTGAATCCTCTCCTTGTTTATATCTGTCAGAGCTGCTGAAGCTAAAGTACTGCAGGAAAGCCCCTCCTCGCCCTCTTCTCTCTCCTAAACTGCCGTCGACCTCGATTCCTCCATTTTCTGTCACCACAAAGGATTTTGTCGCCTTTTTCAAAGAGAACGCTGACACAAAAACTGAGACATCTTCTCCCTGCAGCTCACCAGCTTTCATTATCTCTTTTTATAACTCTTCTGATGCTAGCTTGACACCTCACTCATCTCTCTCCCCAGTAATCCAGGAAAATATGACATATGTGGAGCAGACAAGTTTTGTTTGATGAGATTATTTAAGGCTTCTTTAGTGTCCATCCTTCCAGATCCAGTCATGACTAGTATGCCATGTCACTGGATTAATTCATTTTTTGGCGCTCGCTGTGTGTGAGACAGATTTGGGGTATATCTCTAAAATACCCCCGACAATACACTCAGCACAAATCTGGCTCTAATACAGTTGTTCTGGGTATTTAGTTTTAGGACATGGGTGACAAACTGAGCGCTGCTTTGTGCTTTTTTTTTTTTCCAGATTGATGTTTCTAATTTGGTCTATTTAAGATCACAGGTCAAGTGCTGCAAAAATAAATCCAGCAATAATCTTTTCAACAACTACTGATATTATACTTTTGGTCCTCGCAAGTGGTCACCAAAAAAGCCAGTGTACAACAGAAAATGATTTGACATTGTGAGGACGTTGGTAAGATGGACTTTCCCATGCAGCTTAAAAGCAAATACATCTTTCAACAGCTGAAGGATGATGTGTGAAAATGCATGTACGACCGTTCCCCACATATCTTAAAAGATCCGGCTTAAGAAGGCCTAATCCTGCACTGGGAGCACCTATAAGCCTGCATCACATGAAGCTCCTTCATTTCTCGCCCAGTGATTTCTAAAGGTTGATGATATGAGAAGTCGTGGGTCATTTGATGCTCATTTAATTTTTCTAATCCTGCATGGCTATGAATTCTACTGTCAAACTACTGTAATGGAAACTTCTGCACACAAATGCAATTTTGCTATAATGCTGAAATCGTTTTACGGGCGGTTTAACAGTCATGCTTGTGAGTCTCGATATATCAGTATGGTAGTGTATATCGCTTATGTCCTGAGCAGAGGAGATGTCTGCGTTCGCCTCATTTACAAATCTCCTGAGGTTGTGATTTAGAGGTTTAACACCTTCTCTTATGTAATAGACCAGCTCCTCCCTATGGCCATAGATAATGTGGATTAACAACATACAGCTCCTGCTGCATTCGTTCTCTGAGACACACAGAGTGAGACATCTACAAAACAGCAACCCAGAGACGTTTTTAAAACACACAAAGAGGACAGTCATTTTATCCAGTGCCATGCTGAATTAGAAGCAAGAAAACTACTGAAATAGACTGATGCAGAGCTGGATGCAACTGACAGAAATGTACATATCGTATGCCCCAAAACAATGACTCTGATGTTGTTGATGTGTTTTTTTGTCTGCAGTACATTTAACATATTGCTACACAAATACATTCACTCACAAATGTGCTTATTCTGTTTCAGTGTAAACAGTATTGTAGCCTTAAGTATTGACTTTTCCCAGTAAACTTTTCCATACTGTTGAAATGAAACAGCTCAGTGCACATACTGCACCCACCAGCCTTCAGCTAGACAGAGCTGACATCCTGTTATGGTACAGTAAGCAGTCCGTCAACAAAAAGTAAAACAAAACATAGACTTATTAGACTAATTTCTAGGGTTGACTGCAATGGTGAAAACAACTTTTAAACATTCTGACCAGTATGGTCCCCAAATACGGCGACAAAACAACTTTTAATTTTGGTGGCATTTGACACAATAGCTCGGTTTTGAAGCATGAATGAAGTGTTTTGGCGGAGTTACTATTTTTTGCCTTATGCAATAGAGTTGTGATGTCCACTGAAACAGTGACAACTGCACTTACAATAGAAGTCTCCAAAAAATGAGTCAAAATGAAAAAATAAGAGAAGGTGCACCAAGCTTTCTTAACCATCCAAATCTGCTTTTACCAGGTGTGCTGAATGATGAATCCTACTTGATTTTAAATTGGAGGCGTGTAGCAGATTGTTATTAACATAGGTGACGACCCCTAAACACTATATACAGTAAGGGCAGGTGTTGTGCTGTGTGGAAATACTACTAATGCTGTAAGAAGTAAAACACAGATAGATAGATAGATAGATAGATAGATAGATAGATAGATAGATAGATAGATAGCGGGATAAGCGGTAGCAGATGGATGGAGGGATGGTATATTCATGCATTATCTTTGGTTCCTCAGATTTAAAACTTTTGTTTCCTTGAGTTGGACAGGCATTTAGTGGACTGTGAAAACAAGATTTTGTTTTTTCTCATGTTGTTAGAGAGCTCACGACCACACATAAAATGTTCTCTTACCTGAGAAGAGCAACAATAACAAAACATTGGTGGGTGCTGACAAAATAAGAACAAATCATGGATAGGAACAAATAAAATAAGTGCTTGTATATCACTTCCTGCGTGCGGCCCAATGAGCTGGACTACTGTGCAGCATGATCCATCCATACACACATCCAAATACAAAGGTTTGCCCACAGACCTTTGGTTGACAATTTCACCTTCTACACCCATCCCCCACCCATGCACCTCAGCCTCCTGGATCAATAAACAGAGGTCACATAAATTATGTGGAAGTCTAATCTTATTTTGTAATTACTAGATAGCATGCTGCTGGCATCCATCAGCTGTGTGCAATGAAGTCAGGTAGCAGAATATCAGAGGGTGCAGATGTTCTGCTGCAGGTGATTCAAAATGTGACATTTTACAGACACCTTGGCATGCTGTCTTATTTCTTAAGGGTGGAGGGTACAGTCACGTGATTCGGGGTAAAGCGTAAACAAGTAATTACCTTACCTTACTGTTGTGTGTGACTAATACACTCCACCTCCACCTTGAACATGTGAACTGCACTGTAGACCCTTTTCTTTCTGCACAGCTGGTTCCCGTCTCATAGCATTATTAGAGGGGGGAGGTGCAGAGCAGAAAATTTATATGGACATTTAGGGGTCGCAGTTTAGAGGCTGGGTGTCAGCAGAGTGAATATTGTGTTCTAGTGGTGAGGTTCACACTGAAACACAACGCCTCCAAGAGGACCAAACCACACACTGCAGCTCTGATGTAAGAAAACAAACACCCTTTGTCATCAAGCATGTCAGGAGCGTTTCTCCTCTGAGATCACACTGTACAGATGTTATCCATCTAATCACTCAAACAATACAGTGTTTTATTCGGTTACAACTGCTGCAGTACTGTATGTTAAGATTATTTGTCATTTACATGTTGAAGAAGAGACAAAGACACAGAGGCACAGATTCAAAGAGGAAATGAGGTTGTGAATAAATGAGGAATTTAAACAGACGTTCCCTGTTGCGTCTAACTGGTATTTTGTCCTAAAGGATCAGAGACTGCAGGACCACCTGTGGTCTTAATCTAGACTTCTTTATTCATCCACATATCTCATCATCCCACCTCCCACCTCTCACTGCTTCTGATCTGCGGTTGTGTGCATGAAATGTCTAGATTAAAGAGATGATCCTGCACACTAGTTCAAAACACTGACAGTGTCCAAGACCTTTTCTTCATCATTACTGTGATGGTTGCTTTTCTATCACACAAGACTACGGAAGGATGTGAAATCTGAAAAAAGAAGAAGAAACTGAAATAATAATTTCCTTTCAGCTGACAAACTGCTTGGTACGTGGCTATCCAGTTTCAAGGACCCATGGTACACAATCACGTTAGCATTTAGTTTCAAGCTGGCAGTTGGCCACAGGAGCTTTTACAGAAATATGCAAACACAATCAGGACCTCAGTCCCATGCTTAATACAATGAGGCAATACATTAACAAAGGTTAAAAGGATAAGCAGCATCCTTGGACTGCTTCCAAAAAAATAAGATTTAATGATTTTATTCCCTTGATAATCAGGTAAAGCTTCAACAAACATGCACGTTTTTCATCATAGCATCGTGCCTAAGCAAGCTGAGGGATAAACCAAACTCCCTTTGTTGTACAAATCATATTTCCTAATTATTTTAATTGTATTTTTCACATCAGAGCAAGATAAGACCCTAATTTTACAAGTGTGATCTTGTACATCCAGTCCTAACTAGGGCTGTCACCGTCAACACGATAACGCAAATTAATTTTAACGTCACTAATTTATTTAATGCATTAATGAAACTTGTGAATTTTAGGTTGCAGTCGGCTCAGTTTTAAAGCCAGAGTGAAGGGGCATCATATGAAACTTGAAATCTTAGAAATCCTTTGGTACCAACGATATCATACTAGCTTGTTGCAAAGGAGGTTAATTAACGCTCCAAACTTACATTAAAGTTTGACAAAGAAATATTGGCATGGCCATTTTCAAAGGGATCCCTTGACCTCTGACCTCCAGATATGTGAATGAAAATGGGTTCTCTGGGTACCCACGAGTCTCCCCTTTACAGACATGCCCACTTTATGATAATCACATACAGTTTGGGGAAAGTCATAGTCGAGTCAGCATACTGACAGCTGTCTGTTCATCATATTTTTATGGTAAATGCAGTAGTATTAGTATGCAGGTTTTCTGGACAATATTTGTCATTCTTTTGTGTTAATTGATTTCCAATAATGCATTAAGCAGCATATTTGCCCACTCCCATGTTGATAGGAGTATAAATTACTTGACAAATCTCCCTTTAAGGTACATTCTGAACAGATAAAAAATGTGCAATTAATTTGTGATCAGTCACGATTAACTATGGACAATCATGCAATTAACTATGAATAAATATTTTATTGATATTTTTTATCATTAATTGATAACCCTAGTCCTAACATGTAAAAACAAGAGTCCACAGCTATGCTGGCAGCTCTCTAAGCACAGTCGTGCTTTGTGTTAAATGCTATCATCAGCATGCTAACATGCTCACAGTGACAATGCTGTTGTTTAGCAGGTAGCCTATGCTAACCATGCAATGTGCTAATTAGCACTGAACACAAAATACAACTGAGGCTGATGGGAATGTCATTAGCTTTGCAGATAGAGTATTAGGTCATAAAACAAAGAATTGGACAAATAAACAATTTGTTCTAATTGAGCATGATGAAAAGTTATTAAAATTCATTAAAAACATTAATGGGTGTACCAACTTTCATGGCAATCCATCCAACAGTTGTTGAGACATTTCAATTCAAAGTGGTGGATCAACTAACAGACCAGGTGTATTGTCCAGACATAGAGCCTAAAGGGCTCCAGTGTCAGTAAATTCACTGTGATGGGTCACATTGACAGATGCCATGCTGAAATCTTCTTCTAATTATTATCATTTATCTATATATTATTTGAGCAAAGAGCACACACTAGTTTGAGTATTTATGACTCTCTAAAAGTCTGAAACCACTGAGACACATTTTATTGAGCATCAGAGATTGTTTAGGTTTTTAGACCTAGAATAGGTTTTGACTTTAATTATTCAGCTCTGAGGCTAAAACCAACAATAACCTGCACCAGTTTTCTCTGACGGCCCCCCCTTGGTGCTCAGTTATTCTTCTCCATCTGTTTCGCTTCTTTTTCTGTGTAACAGCTTCAGATTTTACACCCCAGTGACATCGCGGTGTTGTGTCCGCCATGCAGCTCTTTTTCAATTAGCAGCTCTCAGCGCGGGCATTAACACCCAGCGGCGTGTACCTGAAAATAAAACTGTTAAATCTGTTCTCAGGACGAAGTTGATTCCAGAGGACAATGAGTATGATATGTCAAATTGTCCCCTCGTTGAACAAAATCACATTTAAAACATAGCTTGCTGAGTGAGGAACATAATGCTGCTTTTAGCTGTTTGCTCCCTTGCAGTGGAGTTAAACCGACACCACAGAGGAAGCAGCAATGAGTGGAGGTCTGCTATCTGTCCCCCTGAGCCACCAGATGTTGCTCTAGTGCAAGAACAGCCTGCAGAGACTCACAGGAGGGCTGGTCGGCATCTGGAATAAAACAAAAAAAAAAGCTGCAAAACAAGCTGTGTTTGTTACTTCCTGCAAATGCAGCATTTTAGAGATGCAAAGTCGAAACACAAGAAAAGCTCTGACTGATGTTTGGTGTAGCCTGACATGGCATTAAGTTCAGGACAGGTACATCTGGCCCCAGATAGAAAACAATGCAAAGCCAGAAAGGACAAACTGTTACCACTTCAGATTGGGAAAAAAAGGTGTGTGTTTCCTCCTCGCCCAGAGCTCAACCACATGTGGAATTTCTCATCTGTGTGTATTTTCACCATTTACATGTTTGCTGGACAATTTTTCCCATGTTCTCCCACACACAGCTATCTGTCATCTGGTTGAACAAGAGCAGCCCACTGAGTCACACCCCCTAACTCCCCACTGGTCAACCAGTTCACTGTGGCCTGTATTTACCTGAAACGTCTTGTTTCCAGTAGTGCAAGGCAGGCTCCAACTCGGCTCTGATTGGTAGGTTTCCTCTAGTCTGCGAAATCTTACAGATGCTGTTAGGAGTATCGGAGGACACAGAGGAACATGATTTTTTTCAAATTAACTGTCTCATATACTATTATCAGGATATAGCGACTGTTTAATAAAAAATTATATTATATATTTATATATATATATATTATATATATTATATATATATTATATTTGCTCCACTCTTGTTTACTTCAGCTTTAAATCGTCCATACTAAAAGGCTAATATTGCCTATACTGTATATCTACGAACAAAGAAAAGAAGTCTTCATTACTTTATTTTGTGTTTTTTTGAAGTTGACTAGATTATACAGTAAATTATTTAATTGTATTAACAATTAAACTCAACTAACGAATGAAAATATGCTTCTGAATTTTCATGTGGTTCTAGTTTGTGTGCAGCAAAGAGGAAATACTCTACTTTCAGGTGGTGATAATAATTAACCCTGTAGATGTCCTGCTGGTTGAATATTAGTCCTGTAGTGTAGTGTGGTCCTGACACTAAACATGGCTGACATGAATGTGTCCTAACACCTACATATTCATGACCGTTGGGCTCAGTCGATGACTTCACACACTGCCAGCTCCTCACATTGTTATCACATCTGATGTCATCCTTGTATCTCAAAGCCCAGCCGGGTCCTGACTTGTCCCTGTCGACGAGGCTGGTGAGGGTGGAATGCCTCAGAGGGAGTGCCTCTTTTTGCTGTCATGGAAACCGACTGCAAGTACAACTGTAACGCCGTAACTGTGCACAAGGATAAGAGTTGGCTCCAGATTTACATTTTCAACTACGAGGGGCAAATGTTGTGATGTGTCACGACCTGCTCGTCTCTTTCCTCTCAACCCAGCAGAGAGGAAGGCAGTTACATTCCACAGCTGCCTCTTTCACTTTCAGACACAAACATCACCAGTTTGAATTAAGGCAATGAGTAATCTCCTACATGTGCTTCTTCGCTGCTCTTTAATTACTGTAACTCCCTTCCTGTGCTCCGTCAAACTGCTGTGTTCTCGAGGATTTTTATCATCCCTCCCTCCCTCCTTCCCAATCCTGTCTCGTTCTTTAGTGGTAGACGCAGAAATCTGGAGAATTCTTTTCAGTGACCACACCAAACTATCCAGTCACATGCCCCCTTTTTCCTTCCCGTCCTTCTCCTAAATAAGGAATTACAATTTCAGTGAGGAAAAAGAGAAAGAGCAAAGGGGCGGGCCCTGGAGTGAAATAGGAGGATGTGAAGACACATCCCTCTCTCCCTCTCTCTCTCCCTCTTTCTGTTGAATGTGGTGAGGTCAAATATTTCAGAGGAGGGTGTTTGCTGTATTTAAGTTGGAAGTCCTGTATGGTGCACTCTGCACTGTGTTGTAAGGAAGAAGAAGAAGAGGAGCGGGAACACAGCAGCACAAGCCCAGACCCACCTGTAATCACCTGAAAGCTACTTACACAAAGTAAGTAAAGCTCCTCTTTTTGCTGCTTTCTCTCAGCCTCATTGAGCAATCTTTTCTGGTTTCTCGCTGTAGTCTTTGTTGCTTTAAACTTGTGCCTAACTCTATGCAGGACACACGAGGAAAAGAATTGTAATGTGGTGTAAACACCACACCCTCGCTCTCTCCTTCCCTCTTGCTCGTGTTGAATCATATGCAGAGTTACTTTCTAGTTCTTCTTACCTTCTGAATGACCCACTAGTCTGTGAATTCTTGTTATATAATCCTGTTATCTACCTTTGCTCTCAGCACTCTTCTAATGTACGAGGCCTCTATAGCTTCAGCCTCAAACAAATCTCAACATGTGCTGTCTAGTAATATGTCGTTTTCTAGTTTAATGTGTGCTGCTGGCTCAGGATGTGGCAGTAAAACTCTGCATGTGTGTGTCACATTTATGGACCATGGTTAAGTTTTATATGCAGACTGTGAAGTAACTTATAGACTGTGACTTCGGGTGGTGTTTGGGCTGTTCTCACTATCTTCAGTGATAAGGTAGAAATATAGAGTGCTGAATTAACAGTCTGGGTCAACGGCAGCAGCAGCTGTGCAGGGTAAAGGCAAACATGGCCACAAACACTGAAAGAAATAATCGTGTGACGAAGTTAATCCATTGTGTTCACATCACAAAGGTTTCAGGATGACCTTTAGCCTTTTTTTTCTGTGTTAAATGAATTACAGGTCAAAGTATGAGGAGTTGAGATCATTTGACTCAGAAAGTAACTACAGATGATGCTGTTTTCTGCAGCCCCGTTGCAATAAGTTGTGAAACGTGTTGTAATGGATGGCTGCAAGTTAGATACAAAGGTTGAAGTATTTGGGTAAGGGGTGAGAATATAAAAGTAACAGCAGGAGTTGTATCTGAGTAAGCAGGCGATTAATGGTAAAGCTCACCAACTAATAAGTGAGAAAATGTCAGTCAGTCACATCAGTGTACTGTTGTCAATTCACTGATCACTGATTAATAATGCTGAGAATAAAAGACACAAATTAAAAGATTACAGTGTGATTTGTACTGCAGATGAGGCAGTTTGCTTCAACTTTTACCTTTACATGATCAGAATAGTCAGCCATGTGGTGACATGTCGAGCACTGAAGCACTGATGTACGCAGAGCAAGAGCTCATTCACAACAGCTGCAAAATAATAATGTCATTGCAACATTTAGACACGTCAGACATGGAGGTCTGAAATGAAATTACTGAAGACACAAATATGTCAGTTGGAAATAAAATGTGTTACCACAGTTACTTCTCTGCCAAAGCATGTATGAGCAATGCATAAACCAGTTTATGATACTTGTTTTCTGTATTTAGTGACCTCAACAGCATCTTGTGGGGGTGTTGTAGCTGGGACTCTATGATTACAAGATGTTCCCAGTAACTACTAGGCTGCTCCCAGTTGATTTCTTAAGTGTACAGGTCTATGTAATCTTCCTAAACACACACGCAAACACCTGTACACACATGTTGCGTGCCTTGCCCTACAGTCTATTTGACTCGTTTAACAGTAAAAAAGCAAATCAGCCCTGCAAATGGTAGATATGCTGAGTGGAGAGTGACAGTGGCATAACACAATCTTGTGAGATCCAAGCAGCGGTTTGCATCAGAGATCAAAGTGCATGTTAGACGTAATCTGATTCCCTGACTTCATCATCCCTTATCGTTCACTGCATGCAGAAATAAGTCCTGATGTTTGCAGCTACTGGATGTTCTCTGGGCGCGTCAGGACAAAGCAGATTGAGAAAGAGGCTGCTCAAGAAATTCGGATGTTTATATCAGATTATATATTTCACCCTTGTTGCTGTGACAAAGTGGTTTTGGAGTCACTTACTAGACAGGAAGTTGCTTCTCGACATTCCCATGTGACAATGAACAGAGCCACTAGTGTGATCTATATGCAGCGAGGGCTCCAGTGTAAACACAGCAATGAGTTAGCAAACTATCAACAGATTGTGCAAGACCGAGAACCCTCTGTTTTGCAAGAGTAACAGACCCGAGGGGCTGGTGGCAATCCCAACCAACTTCACTGTCTTTCAGAGACTCTAGCAGGTTCAGTTTTAGGGCTAGAGAGCCTACAGACATCATATGAAACTAACAGACCGAAGGAATCGTTTGGTATCAACCATGTCATGCTAACATGTCGGGATGGAAGCAAAATAACTCTCCAAATTTGGGCTAAACTTTAGTGAGGAAAAACTGGCATCGCCATTTTCAAAGGGGTGCCTTGACCTCTGACGTCAAGATATGTGAATGTAAATGGGTTCTGTGGATACCTGCGATTCTCCCCTTTACAGACATGCCCACTTTATGATAATCACATGCAGTTTTGGGCTAAAACCAGGCAGTTTTTTCATGCAGGATAAATGTGTTATGTCCACCTATTCTGAAATGGTTTGTTTGAATATTTTTGAATTCCATATATTGGGTATGACTGTAAAACTGAGACTGTTGTGGATCCAATGAGCCCATCTGTATTAGTGTGTGATGATGTTAGTCCCCATAGTCCCCATAGACATTTCATTATAGTGAGACCATTTTGTAAAACTTGACCTCACTGTACAAAATAAATGTATAAACTGTATTTCTAGGGAGTTTGGCAATAAGGGGGTTTCTGAGCCGTCCTCGCTATCCAGTCACTGAAAGATTCCTGCAGAAATCTCAAAATGTCAACATTTTTGAAACCAAATCACAGCATGACTTTTCCGATGGTGTTCCTCAAGGTCTTGGTGTCTTAATGTGATATTTTGGAGGGATTATTGATCATTTTTATCAATTCTTGATAGGTAAAAAACATAAAATTTTGCATCAACCCAAAAATTGCAGTGCGCAGAGATGTGTACAGATGACATTTTTTCTGCCGATCGCTGAATAAATACTTCCAGATCGTACATAAATGTATACAGTATGCACGTCATCCTCAGTCCCCCCTCTTTCATTCCTGACCAAGTCAGAGACCGCCACCATTTGTTCCTGTGAGATTTCAGTCAGTTTGTGATGTGGCCCACAACGCCCAGACGGGAAGCTCCAGTGCTGACTGCAGCTGGAGAGAGGAAATGACTAGAGCAGCGAAAATTTCAACTTAATTTATACTTCTCAAAGTACAGTAGTCTGTATGAAATGATTCTGATGCTATCACAAGTTGTTAAATATATTACCCTCTGTTAAATAAATGCTTTCAAATGGGTATTTTTAACATCAGTGGTACACACTGACTGCTTAGCACAGCAGCAGCAACTCTGTCAACACAGATGCTGTTTGCACGTAATCCTGAGCCCAATATTGATATTACAGCAGCGTTATCTAATAAAAGGTCAATAAAGTTAACATTTATTACATCAATTGAATATTTTGACATTTAAAATTGTATTAAAATTGAAACACACAAACATGCTTGTCTGGCTCTTAACAACAGAGGAGTGCTGTCTGCCGTGGTGCTGAATGGCGAAAAGTGTACAGAATACCGTATCAGAGCTCCGCAAGGACATTTCAGAAAATGCAAATTTAACTTTAGTTAAATATCTCTGAAAAATAAAGCAAGATTTTGTGATATGAAAGTGAGTTATTTTTCAAAAGAAGTGCCGTTGGTGGTTAGCCTCTGTGGTTAGCCTATGGGACTAACTGGCTCACCGTTACTTCCGCTACCTCACCGGAAGTTCAAATGGGGCTTGGCTTTCCTGACATTGGGCGAAGGCGGGATACACCCTGGGGCTGACACATAGAGACGGACAAGCATTCATGCTCACATTCACACCTATGGGCAATTTAGTGTCATCAGTTAACCTAAACTGCATGTATGTGGACTGTGGGAGGAAGCTGGAGAACCCGGAGAAAACCCACGCTACTCCGCACAGAAGGGCCGCAAGTTGGATTCAAACCTCTTGCTGTGAGGCGACACTGCTAACCACCGCACCGCACCGCCATGCAGCTCCATATGCTGGTTTTCTTGGAAATTTTATAAAAAACCTGAGGAAAATGTTGATATTCTCAATGACCTCATCTTTCTCCTCTATCATTTTGCCTTTGCATTTCCTGCATTATGTTATCCACTTGCTAGTTTGCTAAATAGTTAACCTCTGCAGCTTCTAGACTTGTACAGTAAATAGTGCCGTTGCTTAACAGCAGTGTTCTCAGGACTTAACCACCTGAACGCCACGCATGTCATGTACACAACTTTCCATCTCATAAACACAGTAAACACAACCACCAGTGGTAACATAATAATTTCTACAGTAACACCGCTGAGAATAAGGTGGATAATACAAGAAATCTTTATACTTGGGCAGGAAGTAAAGAAAAGTGAGAGGGGAGGATTTTCCTATCAGCTCTAAATATCTCCATATGCTATCTGCTTTCT
The DNA here is from genome assembly GCA_947000775.1 of Pterois miles. NCBI lineage: Eukaryota > Metazoa > Chordata > Actinopteri > Perciformes > Scorpaenidae > Pterois > Pterois miles. The sequence goes on from CAMQGK010000052.1 coordinate 16,994,183, forward strand.
TAGTTCACTGAATTACGTAACTCAGTTATCCAGATCTGTTAGAGCAGTGACTGCAGATTGGCGGGTAACACATACAACGTGCATACTTTCGTACGTGCTTTTTAACAGGCTTGATTTAGTTTTTTTTTTTGTTTGTTTAAAGGTCGTTCCCATGGTGAGCAGCAGTGTGTTGTTTTGTTTAGAGTTCTGTACACAGGACATGTCAGAGAAGGAGGAAGGAAGTGACAGCCGAATGAGAAAACAGGATGCAGAGAACGAGGCGGTTCTGCTGAAGCCAGAAGCTCATACTGCATTAATAAGTGAGATAGGCCGACCATAATTATTTACAGCAGGCCTGTAATTCCTTAAGACATTTAGCATTTTCAGCTTCCAAGGTGCAAAATGTCTTTGTTATATAAAAACACAGTGTGGATAATGGAAATACAAAGCTTCAATTATTCATAATTATACTTAATAAAGACGATGAAGGACTCCATTAGGATTAAATGTGCCCAGCTGTGTCATAGTAAAGCACACACACATTCAACTCTCCATCAGCCTCTCTGCCTGTCGCCTTACAGGGATAGCTCAGCATTTTGAAACGCTTATTCGCCTTCTGGTGGAGAGTCAGATGAGAAGGTCGATGCCATTCCCATATGTGTCTGTTGAACATTGAACACGGTTACGGCTGATAACTCAAGCCTCACCATGTTGAGGGTCGTTAAGAGGTAATAGAAATGCTCCCAATCCCAAAGGCCATTTAGCACCTTTAAACAAACAAGAAACAATGTGTTGATTTTTGAGCTTTAGATGTGCTGCTTAGCAAACACGTTTCCTCGTTTTCAGTCTTAATGCCAAGCTAAGCTAACCTTGCTGTACTTTCACATTTAACACACAGACATGAGAGTGATATCATCTTCTCATCTAACTCTCCACCAGAAAGTGAACAACAGTATTTCCTAAAATGTCAAACTATTCCTTTAAGCATCAGCATTAGATGCCCAATTTCAACATGTGAACTAACTTTGATTGAAACTTATTTTTAACCTTAATCAACCAATGTTTGAACAAGTGAGGACCATCTTCATTCTGAAAGTTCTTACTAAAAAACACTTTTAACACGCAATAGAAACACATTTATGCACATCAGGAAGGGAATGACTAAAATCCTATTTGTTCTGACTGCAGACCAGGACTGTGGGTGTGAGCAGGGCGGGGTTTTGACTGTGAATGCTGTGTCATCCATCAGATATCCATAATGAAAAGGACACAATACGATACCAAGGAGTAAAGTTTGCTAAGCTACCTGCCTCTCTAACACTTACTGTCCCTCCCAACAGGATCAGCATGTCAAACATTGGTCCTTGCTTTGGTCTGTCCCGGGAGGTGCAGAATAAGATTGAGAAGAAATACGACTTGGAACTGGAGGAGAAGCTGGTGGAGTGGATCACCCTCCAGTGTGATTCTAAAGTGGTCCGGCCTGAACCAGGCAAGGCCGGATTCCAAAACTGGCTCAAGAATGGATGTGTGAGTGTTGTAATTTGAATACACCATTGTAATTTGCATTATGTGCAGTATATTTAGAGGGATCTGCTTTGTTCGTTTCTAGGTTTTGTGTGAGCTCATCAACAGCTTGTGTGTAGACAAGCCAATCAAGTCCATCAAGAGCTCTGGCATGGCATTTAGGCAGATGGAACTCATATCCTTGTTCCTCACTGCGGCAGAAAACTATGGAGTCCCAAAAATGGACATGTTTCAGACTGTAGACCTCTATGAAGGTAAGACAGCCAGTAGAGCTCATCTGTGTCATTACAACAGAGTTAAAGGTAGGCTACAGCGTAGGATTTGGTGATGTCTAGTGGTGTGGTTGCATACTTGCAACAAATTGAGTACCCCTCTGCTCACTCCTCCCTTTCCAAGACTGCAGAAAAGAATGTATTGCAAAGAAATTAAGTCAATTGTTCATTCCATTGTAATGTCAGCGCCCAGCAGCAATGCAACACTTCCACCATTTTGGACTGAATGCGGACACCAGTGAAACGGCCGCCTATAAAGTGCTGTACAAAAGAGAAACAAAATTATTTCTACTCTGTTGTCATAATTTTGTCTCTACTGAAATGTCCTGTGTTGAACATCCATCCATCAACTGCTTATCCCATTAGGGGTTGCTGGGGGCTGGAGCCGATCCTAGCTGGCATTGGGCGAAGGCAGGGTACACCCTGGACAAGACACCAGTCCATTTCAGGGCTGACACAGAGAGACAGACAACCATTCATGCTCACACTCATACCTACGGACAATTTAGAGACATCAATTAACCTAACCAGCTAGGGAGGAAGTGTGGGAGGAAGCCGGAACACCCGGAGAAAACCCACGCAAACATGGGGAGAACATGTAAACTCCACACAGAAGAGTCTCAAGCCGGATTCGAACCTGTGAGGCGACAGAGCTAACCACTGCACCACCATGCAGCCAATAAAAATAAATACTGTAAATATGCATACTATTATTTTTGCCCTACTAGCTGCTGGCTGATAGGTTGTTTGGAAACTGGATATGTCATATGATCATGCAGGGCAGTGCAGTCGTGTGGGTCTGATGCATGTTTATTATGCCGAGGAAAATAAGTCTAGATTTGGCTGTTTGTTAATTCTACAACTTTTTGATATAAATGAGGTTTTATTTAAGTGTTCATACTGGGAAGTTCATTTACCTCCAAAAAAAAATCCTCTGATTAACAGATCCTTGGAGTTTTCAGTCCAAAATGGCGACAACGCTGCTGCTGCAGCAACATTTCGCAGCTGCTGTTGAAAAAGCATCAGAGTTTTGTCTCTTTGCCTCTATATTCTTTGACTGTGGTAGCTACTGAGTGCGAAACTGTGGCCAACCAAACCATAATAACACTAATTAAAGAGTAACAGAAGTCAGACGGCGGCTTTCACAAGTGTGTTGGATAACTAGGGTGGCCTTCAGTTGATGTAAAAACGTTCACACACTCACTAGACTGTTTTGTCCATTCTGGGTTTCTGTAGTAACATGGCAGAGCAACACGGCAGACTTTACGTGATTATACAATGCAGCTGTGAATATTAGATTTAATTTCTACCAGTAGATCCCCTTAATTTTAAGTGTTTTTAAGTGTTAAGTGTTTCCCCTCCCTGTACTTGATGCATGCTCTGTTCATGTAAGATTGTTGCTTGTCTTCAGGCAAGGCCATGGCTACTGTCCAGAGGACCCTGATGACTTTGGGTAGTTTGGCTGTCACAAAGAACGATGGGTTTTACAAAGGAGACCCCAACTGGTTCCACAAGTGAGTTTAAGTGTTTCCCCCCACCCATGTGCGAGCTAGTCTCTCTGTGGGAAGAGGGTAAAACAAAGGAGGTGTCATTTCAGTGCTGACGAATGAGATTGTGGACTGAGAGATGTGTGTTTGTATATGTGCAGGAAAGCTCAAGAGAACAGGAGAGAATTCTCAGAAGAGCAGCTGACCGAAGGCAAAAATGTCATCGGCCTGCAAATGGGCACAAACAGAGGAGCATCTCAAGCTGGGATGACGGGCTACGGGCGACCCAGGCAGATCATTAACAACCCCTGAAACCGAGCAGCACTTAAACCCTCCTCCAAGACACTCGTTCTTCTTCCGTCTGAAAGGCCAGCGAGGACCGCGAGGAGAAACGCAACCGGATTGTTTTCAAGGCTAAACTGGACCAAAACAGGGACCAATGAGAACATGTGCACATACTTCATGTTGAGCATGCATACATAAATTACATTTAACAGTGTAAGTAAAGCATTTACCATAGTAAATTGTAAATGATATTTTTTCATCATTCCAGTTGTTTTGCATGTTTTAACTCACTACCTAAAAATCAAATGTGCTTTACATTACAGCAAACCATAAGGTTTTAGATTGATTTCTTACACTCCAGACATCCAGAGGTTTCAGTTCACTATAAATATCAACTTGCAGAGACTTGCTTGAGAGAAGTACTCCATCACATTCAACATACAGTGGGATTTATTTCAAAAGTTACATCATTGCAGCACGCAATTTCAAAACTCTATTGGTGCATTCGAAAACACTCCGATATCTGACATTTGACAGTGTCTTTGTTTGCTTTTTTGTTGATTATCTTCTGACAATGTCGTTGTGAGACAAAAATGCATGATAAAGACAAAGAATTGAATTAATTGTTAAATGTGATAGATTATGTGACCTCAAGGAAGTTTCAAGTTTCATTGTTGTGTACTGGAATGAACTGAAACAAGTGGAAGGTTAGAAGTGTAGCTATGTAGTGTTGTAGTTTACAGTAATGTTTATTTTTGGTGTTATTTGGTAAAAAAAAAAACCCATAGTAACTTTTCAGCATATAATAATGTAAGTCATACTCCAAGATAAGCAGTTTTCAATGTAAAAAAAAGCCAGAATTTGGAAATACAGCTTTCACTCTGAAGCTCTCCTCTCTCTGTCCTATGCCCCTCCAACCAGACTGGTCTAACCCGTACGAGCACTAGGCATTCATATCAAACATCATCCTGATTGTGATTAAGATTTTTTTGCAATGGTGTACTGTGATTTGAAGTTCTAGCGAGCTGCAATATCAGGCTTTCTCTATCTGATGGGATGTGTACACGCATCTGTATTTCTAGAACAGCCAATAGAAATGCTCTCTCTCTCTCTGAAATGACCTGTGATTGGCCAAAGTCTCCCACACAGGCTAGATTTTTTCAAGCCTGAAAACAGAGGCATGAGGAGGTGCGGAAGACACACTTGAATTACAATATGCTGAAAGGTTATTATAATATTTATGCCCAATGATGCTAAAAACGTACTGCCTACCCCTGCTTTAAGCACAAAACTTGGAGTTAATAGGTTGCAACAAACAAATACACAGGCAGTCATTTTAGAAAGTGAATATCCTGGTCAAAAATTTTTTTTGACAAAAACACAAAATGCTGTGTTTTTCCTCTCCATAACACAATCTGCAGTTAAATAATCTCAGTTTTTCTAATCAAAATGTTGAACCTTCTGTTTAGAGTTTAATGCATCACATGTAATGATGATGATTTTGAAATAAAGTTTGATTTACCTGTAAAGAAGCCTCTTGTGTGATGACTAGATTAACTGAGATAGTATAGGCCTTGAGTGCATTTACTGATAATAGTATTGATTGCGCACAGTGTGATTCTTTATAGCCTGGTGGCCCCAGGTAAACCATAAAAGAGATTAACTCATGTACATAGCAACCCATAATACACATGACAGAGTCGCTGCAGGTAACATAACATGAAGCCTTGTTTGCTTTAAACCTAAGCTGTTCTCCATTCAGAGAGACTCTGCCCAAAGGTGGGAGGAGAGGCAGTATGATGGGAGGGAGTGATGATGGGTGGGGATAGAGCCTGGATTTTTCCTGGCCGAGCTTTGCTTGGTCTGATGGAACGAGAGAAACGAGGGGGATTCAGAGGAGGACTATCACTATCTCCTGCCAAGGATCTGTTTATACTGTGTTTTTGCTTGAGTACCAACTAAGCTGTTCAGCATGAACTGACTCAGAAAAAGGCCGGAGACGAAAAGCAGGAAGGACAAGACAGGAAAAGAGAAAAGTTAGGTTTGATGAAAGAGAGAGATTATGAAGGAGCAACAGGAAGATGTGTGATGTGAAACAGAAAAGAAATGACAAGATGGAGTCGACCACGGGGGATTAAGGTGTCTGGGGTCGGAAGGAGAGTAGGTCAAGACAGAACCTAAGAAATCAGAGCATTTCCATAAAAGGAGAGGGAGGACAAACAAAACACTTCCTTTTCCCCTTCCTTCTTATTCTTGGTGTGTTAACAGGAAGCTCTCACACTGAGGGGTAAATTGGTATGCTGCAATTTCATGAGTACACATTTAAAACGTGTGAAAACAACATAGTAACTTCTGTCGAAGTGGTGTTGGCCTATTCTTCTCTTTTGTTCCTATTATCTCTTATTTTCATAATAAAAGCATAAGAAAACTGCTCATTACCTGCTCGATCACAGTGCAGTCAAACCTAAATTAAATAGTTCAACAATTTGTTTTACAGCACCTTCTTGATGGAGCAAGATCATTTGCTGTTTATAATGTCCGCCATATTAAAACTGTACTGTTGATGATACTGCAGGACATTAGTCTCTGCGGCACAGCGGCTGTTTCTCCTCAGCTGTAGGTTGGATAGTCACGATTGCCAAAAAGTGTTTCAACACTAATATTTATTCCAACACTACCACTTTCAATACAAACTGATGTGCTTTAGGATAATTGAGCTCCTTGAGTCCCACACTACTCAACACATTATCATAATGGGCCAGCTCTGAGTCCCTGCAAGACATTTTTACAGTCAACAGTATCTACATCGAAACATCACTGCCAAACTGCTTATATTTCATTCAAAGGGCAGAGCAGTCCATAAAACAGAGCAGATTTAAATAGAATCATCTATTTTAATTCATATTTGACCTTTAAATTATTTACATTTTTGTTTTTTGTTGGTGTCATGAATCCCTCTAATCAATGGAGGATCTTTATATCGGTGCATTTCATCACTGAGGAGATAAAAGCTGATTCCTTTGTGATAATTGTGTCATGAGCGCTGCTGCACTGGTGCCTGTTGCTTCATCATTTATTGACTGATCTAACAACCATTAGAATATATGATTGACTCCCTGACTCTGCAATCTTATCAGCTATTGTTTGTTACACTGTAGTGAGGTGCAACTTGTTAATGATGAATTTATGAATCGGTTCAGTGAATAGTTAAAGCAGCAGTAGGTAGAAATGGAGCCAATATGATTTAGAAAAATATATACTTGTAAAACTGTCATTATATCATGTGCATCGTGCATAAGACAGGTAAAAATATAGATGGTGGGTGGTGCTTGGTATTTCTTCAGGTAATCTCAACATGGCTGCCAGGTCACAAACTTTCTCATTTTACAGCTAAACAGTAACTACAAGATGTTTCTGAAAACATTTGAGGAGAGAAATAGACATTACAGTAACAGAAGATTGATTCATATTTGATCAGTGCTGCCTAGTTTGACTGTTTGAGCGAAGTTTGTGAGTGACTGACAGCTGACCGTTGAATGAACAGTGAATAGGAACGGTCTCTCTCAGAAATGACGTGTGATTGGACAAAGTCTCCTGTCACAGGATAGATTATTTAAAGCCTGAAAACAGCCATGAGGAGGTTCAGAAGTCTAGTTTTCTCTCAGAACACCTTAATTACAATATGCTGAAAGGTTATTATTGAGTTTTTGCCCAATGATGCCAAAATGATGCCCACTGCAGCTTTAAGAATTAATTAATCATTAAATTATTAATAATAATATATTGGGATAAACAAATTACAATCATTGTCCTCTTTTTATATGTAGGCGAGGTATGTAAACTTTAAGAAGCACTGCAGCAGGACAAAAAACTTCTTACTTTGAGGAATGAGGTTGTGTACACAAGAATGAGGTTTGCACAACAAATTACTCCTTTTTTGCTCCTTTTTTAATCTTTATCTCACAGTTTTGACCTTTTTAAACATTTGTACAGCTAATTTTTAGCAACGCTGAGGTGCCTGGCCTTTTTGACACAGGAGCTATTTTTTTTCATTCCATCAGGGTTTTAATAAAGGTGTGGAAACACCAACACTACACTGGCCTCACTGCAGTGGAATGCACTTTGCTGCCATACAGGGGCATAACAGGGGCGACGATTAGCATTGAGGTTAAAGAAGTTGCCTCATGACTGGGGAGATGCAAGTTTGAATCCTTCCTGTGAAAATATGAATGGGAACACTGATATAACACCTTATCTTACCACTGTTGGACAAGGCTAGGGGGTGGAGGCCTCACGGCTCCACAATATGGATATACAGCATAGTAAGAACTGAACTGGGCAACTCCAGGGTCTGAAAAGTGAAGGCAATGCTTTAGTGCCTTCAACCTACATTCTCTCTAACAGCCAGCAGGGGGCGACTCATCTGGATGCAAAAAGAAGTCTGATTGTATAGACGTTTATGAGAAAATGATGCTACTTCTCACTTGATTTATTACCTCGGTAAACATTGTAAACATGAGTTTATGGTCTCAATCGCTAGTTTCAGGTCTTCGTCAATACAGTATGATGTTCGTTTTAGTAAATTATGGTCCCATTTGGAGTCAAATAGACCATAAAGTAGGGGATGCTTTAGGGTACAGGTACCTTACACCTTTACCTTGACAGGTCACTACCACGAAGTTGTCCGATCTGGGGGTTGTCCATGTTTTTGTCTTAGAAATTTAATCCCTTTACAGTATGTTTTCAGTTCATGAAATAAAAAATAATAATAATAATAATAAAAATAACCTTTTTGGTCGCCTAAAAATGTCTTATTCAGGGTTCAGTTGTACTTAGCTCTACTCTCTCGTGTCACTTCAGGTTGCAAATAACCAAGATGGTGGCGGCCAAATTCCAAACTCAAGTCTTCAAAACATCAGTCCAGAAACCAGTGGTGACGTCGCCATGACTACAGCCACTTCTCATATACAGTCTATGCACTCAGCCTTGCTTCCAATTTCACCCAGTGGTCACTTACAGTATTGCAGTGAAAAATCTCCCTGTGGCCCAAAAAGACTATCCCTATAGACCGTCTGTAAAACTGTTGACAGGAGACCTCAAACTGAAAAAAGGTAGAATATATATTCAAAATTTTTGATCCATGGAGGTTTTATATTTGTAAAACTTTCTTCAAGCCAAAAAAAAATTGATTTTAAAATCTGTGACATCATCACAATGTAAAGTCTATGGGTGGAGCAGGAGGTGGGAGAAACACTACTGGATATATTCAATGGGCCGCATACCCTGGAAGTAAACCCGAAAGCTAGAAAACTTTTTGCCATATGCAACGGTTGAAAATGCTCACTGGAATGAATAGGCGCCATCTTGGGGTCCGTTGTCCAGTTTTTATAATACATCCATGCTCCAATACCAGGGGGACTCCATTAACAACCAAAGGTCATTTGAAGGTCATTTCAAAGTTTTCAAATTTAGTCTCAAGAAGTGTCACAAAGAGGAAGGATATAATGAGGTAACCCCCAGCCCCAGCCCACAAACAGAGGTACTGGGGAAGTGCATTTTTTTTAAACCAATGTACCATAACAGTCACATGATGAGCCTTTTGAGTCACCACACAAAGTAATGTGTTTTAGTTTGACACCCAAATTTGAACCATTCAGGATGAACAGTCTGGACAGTCACCTGGTCCAGACCTCAGGACTCAATACATTAAATGGCCTTTCAGTCTGATTATCAGACTGCTAACTGCTAATGCTACAGTTAGTGAACTTGGTAAGGTAGGACACTGATTAAGGCAGTGATCTCAAAGTGGGGTCCGTGGCACTCTGTCAGGGGTCCGCAAAAATAATTTATTAATTATAAAACTGTGCTGTATCAAACACTGCAAATCCACAGATGGGGACCATTTGTGTCAATAACAAATGGCATATTTTTGTCCATTACTCCCACCCATGTCAGAAACTCTGATATGATTGTGGCACACAGCAATAACATCATTATTTTGAAGTTGAAGCACTTACTAAAAGAGCTTTTGACTGGATTTATCAGGACTATGCCAGTCTTGCTACGGTTTATTTTCTGAAAGCTTTAAAGATCAGTTACTTAATAATTTTAGATGCTGTCAAAATCGTCCTGTGCTTAAAGGTATATCAGTGTTATTAACATTCAATAATAATGCAAATTTCCCTGCTGTGGGACTAATAAAGGATTATCTCATCTTAACACGATTGAAATTGAAATGTGTTTCTGTTTATACTTAGAATACAAACAGTTCAAATGACATCTAAGAGTACAAATGGTAGTAAGCACATCGGTGTTAAGATTAAAAGGGGCTCCTTGGAAAAATTTTCCCCTGTATGAAGTCCCTGGCCCCAAAAAGTTTTCGAAGCCCTGGATTAAGGCATCTGAGTGACATAGTGGAAAAAGCTGTCGCCCGCTACTGGACAGACCTGGTTTCAATCTCTGACAGTGGCGCTTTTGGCTTAGTTGGCCCTACACAACCGCCTTGACTGTCCACCCAATAAGAATGACAGCATCAGTGCCCCAGTTTACATTTACAAGTGACAAATGGCTGATAAGGGCGTCAAATCGTAAAATGCTTCCATGTGTTGTGCTAGAGGGCATGGAGTAACTTGTTTGTTTAATTTGGAGGATTTGTTGTAACTGGCAGTGTTAGTGGGTAGGAAGCCAGTCGCAGCATCAGTGACTCATATTGGCTGTTTTGTCTGCGCTGTCTCATACAGCCTCATTCGTTCACCCTTTTCAGGCACAAACACTGATCAGTTTTCCCTTATTTACACCTTTTCCCAAGAGCACACCAATTACGGAGGTTGTTTGTTGGTTTGAATGTTGCACATTTGACAATCTTGTCTTATAATAGATGTCTTTCCATAAATGAGAAGGGAATCCGATTTTCTTTGTATGGTTTTATATGACGTCAGGCCTGAGGTTATGAGTGACACCCCTTATTCAGAAGTCACAGTACTTGTACATAAACCTGAAAATGAAGGCGGAGAAGTGAGATGAGTCATGGAAAACCAATTTGCTGCAGTTTAAATACAGCTGAGAAAAAAAAAGCCTGGTTAAGACACGGTGATTGGTTGTGGACCGAGAATAAGCCAAAGGCCAGCTTGTAACGCTGAGTGATTCACTCTGAACTACATTTAAACACAGAGGCATTAATTGACATCAACTGCGATGTCAGGCTGCTTCGGTTTGTACGCAGCAGGGTGATGTCAGACCAAGGTCATTAAGCGATGCCACAGACGGCAGCAGTCAAGGAATGATTGCCCCGGGTTAAAGGCTGGGGAAGTAAATAGGACAGCCTGACCCTGACCTGCTGAATTAGCTTTAGGACCTAGACAATTATCGAGAGGTGCGGCGTAGAAATCAATGGGTATAAATGAATTTCGCTGACCTGGAGTAGAAAAACCTGCTGGGATTCTTCTGCGCTGTTGGGAGTGAGGTAGAGATGGTGTTACACAAGCATCAATGCAGGTAAAACAGCTCTTTTAGCAGCTCCAGTGGCAAATTTATGAACCAGATTGGTTTTATTTTTTACGTTGTTAGCACTGCTCACTTGCCTTCAGATGTAGCTTCATAGAGGTGTAATCTGCAGTGGAGGTCTCCTATGCAGGAGTGTGAATTTCAAAATGGCGACAAGCAACTGTGTTTATGAAATACACAGGCGCTCAGCTGCAGGTTTGTAGACTCAGAACGGTTAGGCATCACATCAGATGTGATAAATGTTCCCTCCAGGCTGAGGTTAACATGATGACTGAATATGTGTGTGTGAATGACTCATGGGCATGAATATGGTTGATCCAGGAACCAAAGAGGAAGGTGCAGTGGTGTGACTTGCATGCGTCATTAGCTCTCTTTGTGGCTTCACTGCATGATAAAGGGTGAAAAAGGTAGGTCACAGGAGTATCAGGTGTAAATGGTGGGTAATCCGAGTCAGGAAGCAGATGTTTCCCTCTCGAAACCGTTGGTTTGAGGCCAAATATTGAGACCTGAACCCTCCATTCAAACATCGCAAGAGGAGAACAAAGCTATTAAGGCAGTGTGATGAGCTGAAAGCTCAGAACGTGCAGTTAAATAGTCACTTCAATAGAGAAAATACTGCCTTTCTGTAACCTGCCAAAACCTGTATTTTCATATCGCTTGGCGCTGGAGTTTATCAACTTATCAACCAATCGTGGCAGTCCTTATCTGCTGCAGTGAAGCTGTAAAGTGCTTTGTGCAGAGGAGGAGGAGGTCCTCAGTGAAAGTGACGTGGCCTTTAGTTTCTATACGAATCCCGGACACGCAGTCATGTAAAATCATGTGCTGGATATTTTGGCACCAGAATTAGGGACAGCGAGGTGGCAGATTTCACCAAAAGGGAGATTTTTTTTCATTCACATCCCTTTCAACTTTGTCAAGTGGTGGGTCTGATTAAATTAAACAAATAGTGACATTACAGATCAGTTCCATGCATTCACTCATCATAACCATCTTAATTATCACAATTAACACTAACAATACGTCAGTTAAACACTGGGATTAGTCATAAATTAAACTAAATAAACCCATGGCATTATCAATCGGATAAATTTTGAAGAATAACTCACTTTAGGTGCAGTAATGTTCCTCCTCCTGGTTGTAAGAGCACTGAGGGCAGACTGAGCTCACCTGTGTCTAGTTGACTCCACAAAGCACAGGTGAGCCTCATCAGGGTCATGGCAGACACGGATGACTTTCACCAGGTACAATGATTCACAAAACGTGCGGCTCGATTCAATATGTTCCTGTGAGTGAGAGCATGTCTCACGTTCTTGTTTTTTATTGTCATATTCGTGTTTATAAAATCACAACAACTGAGCCTTACTTGAGGTCTCACTCCATCAAATGCTGTATATATTAAAACTACAATCAAACTTAAAATACGAATTAACTATGCTATCCAACTTTTTCAGTCCCAGTACCGATACCTGGGCTGTGGGTATCAGCCGATATCAGTCTGATACCAGTGTTGAATTAAAAATCTCTATGTCTCACTGTGTGGAAGTGACTGGGATCATCCTTTACTTAAACAATGCTTTTCTGACTTTGTAACACAAAATGTACCAAATAAATACATAGATATAAATTTACTGAATTGTTATTCATTATTAAAAACTCTAAAAAAAAACCCTCCAGGAATTAAAATCAGGTGTTAACCATTTAAATGCAGCAACAAATTGGTCAAAACTTAAACAGGAATTAAAATTTCAGTACATAATGTATATAAACACGAATTTAATAGATTGATCCCATTGTCACCGGTATGGCGATCCAGCTATTTGGGTCAGCATCTGCACAATATCTGATCGGGTCTTTGTACATCCCTAAAAATAACTACAGACCATCTTGTGATGGGATCACAACAGTCGTGGTGCCATATCAGGACAGGGGTGTAAAGTGAGGGCCAATGGCCTCTTCACCGCTTTCTATAGCACCCTACTTCCAGACCCCTTACTCGGATTGCATCTACCTCTGCCTTCATTTTGATCTCAACTACACACCTGCAATATCACAACTGCATACGGTACAGTTGTGCTCGGTGACAAAATCTGTCCACCGATAGACAAAAATAAAAACACCTGAAAAGAATAGGAGCTTCAGTGTGCAGCATTACACAGTGCTCAATGAGGGCCCTCACCTGGCTGAAACTAGTTACTAGGTAAAGTAAAAATCCCACTGTCTCAAATTCAGATTTCTCATGTAATATAATTGCTCTGCTTCTCAGCATAAAAACAAAAATGGCTAAATTTCATTGGGGGGTTTTGAGTTTTCTAAACTTCTGCTTTTATCATTTTTTTTTATAACTTCTGTGTTTCATTTCCTCTGAAATTATACAATCTGATCTGTGAAGTTACAACATGTGATGGACTTACTTTGACTTTTGAGCAAGAAATACAACATCACAAGGACCACAGCACATGGCACTGGCACAAATTTGCACTTATACATCGTTCATCATTTATAAAACCGTGACATCTGAGAGAAAATGCGTCACATTGCATGGTGATCAAATAAAGTGAACACACCATGAGTGAAATTGGACTAATTTAGACTTGAAAGCCACTAATTCTTTAATCAGTAAATTTGATTTTCTGGACCACGTGTTCACAGAGGACATCGAAGAACATCAACAGGACACCAGCATTGTATACAGCTATTCACATTATGTGAACACTTTTTTTTTTTACCACTCTGGACCAAATGCTTAATATCTTCTACACCTGTGTTGCATTTTTAGATACACTAGAAAAGCTTTTCTGTCTGAAACAGATGACAAATAGGTCTATAGGTCTCAAACTGCACCATTTATCGTACGTGGCAGCACACTACAAACCCTGACCCCTCAGGTTCACACATAAAAACCTCTTGATAGGTGAGACCATATCTCTAATCAGGCTTTTCCTGTTCACACAGACCCTTATTAGATGTTGTATTACAGATGCCCAACACTGCCCAGCTTGTTAATACTGAACTAAAGCCAAACTTTAAACAGTTCAATAGAGCAGGAACAACACACAAAGACAGATATAGATTACATCAGGGTGTAGCCAGTTTGCTGGTGCCGCCTGTTTCTGTTATTAATGCCTGTTGGGATTAGAAAGTTATCATTTCCCATTTTCAAACTGTGTGTTGATTGTAGAAGCAGTCAAATATTGATCTATAGGGCAGTTTTTAGACTTTTAAAAACATGAAGTGCATAGATTTGGATCACTGGCAGTCTAAACATATATGGTTGAGACGGAAGCTTTATTTCCCTGGTGTGCCTCTAATGTACGCACAAGAGAGTGCCTTTCAGTGTTTTACCATTTCAGGTAATGCAGATTTATGTGACGTACAGTGATTGCTCTCCTTCATTTTTACAGCATCACAACTCCTAAGATGGAAAAACTAGTAAAAATACCAGCTTTAATTCCTCAGTCATTCCTGCATCAGACACACAAGCTCGTAATGTGAATCCAGCCATTACTTTAAGCTGTTAAAATTTTGGGGCTGAGCTCGACGTGTTAACGGCGCATCAAACCTGACGCTCAGTCTGCATCATCCAGATGGACCGACTATTTTAGCTGCTCTGGGACAGTTTTGGGTCACAGTTAAAATTAATGAGAGCAACATGTGAGCAAATGGTTTATTAACTAGGTGTTTTACAGCTTGTCAGCAAACACTCCAGCATGCCTAACTACAAGTTTAAAGCTGCAGTAGGCAGAATATTTTTGGCATCATTGGGCAAAACCTCCATGATAACCTTTCAGCATGTTGTAATTCAAGTGCTCTGAAAGAAAACTAGACACTAACAGCCCTCACTTAATTCACTCGGTCCTTTAAAAAAGTTGAATCCAGAGTTATTTCCTTCCTCTGTTTATATCTATAGAGACCCAGATCTTGACGACAGCACAAGCCGTGGCGTTGGGACCCTGTGACCGAGTCACGTGACCGAGCAGACATTACTGCACATGTTGTATATGCCCTAAAAGATCAGGGTCCTTTTCCAGACAGAAGTTGAGCCGTTTTTTTCCTTCGTGTACCACTGAGCAACTTTCATAGGAATGAACAGGGCCCCGCCTCCAACGCTGCATCCAGTTCTCTTTATACATCCATGACGGTGCTTGGTATTTCCTCAACTGATCTCAAAATGGCTGCCGGGTCACAAACTTTCTCATTTTACAGTTAAATAGCACACAACAATATGTTTCTGAAAACATTTGTGGACAGAAATAGACATTACAGTAACAGAATATTGATTCAATGTTGATCAGCACTGCCTAGTTGGAACGTTTGATCAGAGTTTGCGGCAGGCTCCAGCTTGGCTCTGATTGGTCGTTTTCCTCCGATCTGTGACATCTTGCAGATGCCATTAGGAGCACCAGACGACACAGAGGAACATGATTTTTTCAGATGAATTGTCTCATGAACTACTGTCAGGATATAGTGACGTATTATAAAAAAATTTTAATTATACTTGCTCCAATCTTGCATACTTCAGCTTTAATGAGGACACTGAGTCTACATAGTGTCTGAGAGCTGTTGGTGAATTATTACATTAGAGGGATAAACTTGGTAAAAGCAATGTATTTAGGCAATAAGGAAGTCTGGCTTTAAGAGAGGAGGTGTGAAACAAGCAGTGGGCCTTGTTAGTGTCCCTCTCAGTCTAGTTGTCTGATTAAATGACTCCCTCTGCTGGTGGGCATGTAACACACACTGATGCAAATCACAGCTCTTTATTGCAGCACCACAACTGTGATTTGTGCATCGTCTCCTTTTCTTTATAAATATGATCACTCATGACAAGTGCCAGATTTTGATAATGAGCTAAGTAGAAAAGATCACTCCCAACACATGATTCGTTCCTTGTTTGTTTTTATTGGAATGCTTTACTTCAATAATGTGACAATGAGCCAAAACAGTGCAAATGCCATATCGCACCAAACACAATCTGAACCCCCTTCAAACACCATTTCATCAAGCTTCACACGTCTTATATACAACCGGGGTCACTTCTCATACAACTTACACAGTCCAGTATCACACATACTGTACACACAACTGTCCCCTTTAACACTTAAGGCACACACACATACACTATTTATATTTAACACAGAGCTTAAGACAGCAGTAGCGTCGGATAATTTGATGCTCTCGGCCACAATTTGAAAAGAACCGAGCCACGAAGAAAACAGCTAGAAGCTCACAGACGAATGGTTTTCTTTACATGACCTGTGATTGCTTTTCAGCATTTAGCGTGACGATATTCAGTATAGCTGTGTTCAGTAGCTTAACCACGTGGCTACTTCTTATTCCTAAAAATATTCGGTAACAACACCGTGTAGAGATGTGAGGGCCCAGGGTGGCAGGGCTGGGAGAGAGTCAATGACAAATATAACAGGGAGAGAAATAAAGAGGAGGTGAGAGACAGAAAAAAGAGGTGCTTCTAAGAGAAAATACTGTATATATGTAGGAGGAAGGAGGAGAGAGAGACGGAGAGAGAGCCTAGTCAAAGTGTCAGACTTTGAATATTTGGATACATTAGTGTACAGACGCAGAAAGAAATGTCTCAAATCAATCTATATTTTAAATACAGTATAGTTAAGGAATAACTTGTGTCATGAAGTTATTGTGAAAAATAAAATCAATGCACTGCAATACTACTGAAAAACAATGCACACATGTCAATATTATTGAAATTCTACTCAAAAATGTCCAACAGATGCCCAGGACACAGTCAAGAAGCTGGCAGGTCTTAGTTTAGTGATACAAAACATGTGAGATGTGTAACATACTTGTTTTTTAGACATTAAAATGAAATGTCGCATTAGATTTATCCGATGAAAAATAATTCTGTGAGTAAAATGCAAATACACTGTTTTGCATGTATAAGCAGCAGAGTTTGGGGTGTTTGGAAGACGTACGTAAATTATCAGACAAGTAGATGCAACAGCCTAACATCGCTAATGAATACGTATGAATGCATCATTTTGACTTGATATTATTCACTCATTTAATACAGAAGCGTTGGCCGACTCGCTGCACCAAAGCGGGGGCTCGTCTTAAAACATGCATGCGTCAAACACCGCCGTCAGGTTTGAGATGAATATTTAGTTCAGTGATGGTTTCAGGTGACACGAGAAGGAAGCAGCCGTACGTGTGGTCTGTGGAAAAGTAGTTAACTCTCCAGATATACACTGGTCTATTTTTTATCGAACAGTTTAAAAAGACATCTAATTAGTGACACACAGCGAGTTCAAAAGTTAGCATTTAGCAGACCAAGTGCTCCATCTGCAGAGTATATAACATAGTACACATAAAGAAGTGGACAGACAAAACTCAATCATAGTAAATTTGTGTAACTATTATATATATGACATTTGCTTCACTGGATTATGCTTTAAGCAAAATCGTCTAATAGTGAGAGATATTTTTTAAATACTGTTCACTGCAATACATAGTGTTCACCTCAGCAGCAGCCCCTCTGTAGCAGTGGCTCCCAACCCTTTTTGACAAGTGGACGTTTAAAAGGAAACAATGCCTGATTTTTAGTTTCAATTTGGCTTAAAGAGGTGAAAGTAGTCAGGGTTTTGCAAAAAAAAAAAAAAAAAATTCTAAAAATAACCTAAAATTCAATTTATAAATATATAAAAAAAACAGGGAAATGTCAGAAAAAATAAACAGAATTTCATACAACAAATATTTTTTCCATCTTACCTTAAATTATCTTGAGACCCCTGACATATTTCTTGTGACACCTTAGGGGGGCCCTGACCCCCTGGTTGGGAACCACTGCTCTGCAACATACTGGTCAGACTCATAACATTGCACAATGTTAGATTAACGTTCTGCATACAGTGAGTATGTTGTGCACTGGACCGCTAATGCTAACCGCACATGCTAACCGCACATCTAACCGTTTTGCTGGCGTCAAACAAAACATAATGTACAGCGAGCCGGTCGTTGTGAAAGAAACCCTGACACGACCGTGAAGGGGTTTCTGTCGCAACAACAACCCCCTAGCTGTACATTATCCCACCTATTACACGGCTACATGCTTGAGAAATCAATAATTTGACATAAAAACGGTCCCACATCAGAACTGCGCCATAGCAACGCTGTGTTATACAGAAATAATGCTGTGATTGACCAATCAGAATTGAGTATTCAACACAGCCGTGTAATAAGTAGGAAGAAACTTAACCGTTTTTCTATTTGTATCATAACTCTGTGACACAGAGAGAGAGAAACACTAAGTTTTCCACAGGCCAGGTGTGTGTTCCAGTCCCACATGGTCTCTCAGTATAGCTGTCTATGATTCAGAGTAGTCTGACCTTGTAAATCCTTCTGCAGTAGAGGTTACTACTGCAATCACAGTGTCTACGTCTGTAGTGAGGTCTTTCTCCCTCCTCAGCACCTCTCCACACCCAACCCTCCACTCATCAATGTGATCCCACCCCAACCCCCCTCGGGCCCACTCACATCAGGGTGCCTCTCCCTCCCACTATGAATGAGCCCGTCCTCCTCCAGACACCAGGGACGTGTCTCCCCCTCTCCCACAGCAGCGGGTGAGACATGTCTCTGGTTAAACACGCTGCTCAGCCGCGGCCCCTCAAACCAGCGATGCCCGCCGCTCCTCCGGCGTCTCCTCCAGTATCTGAAGCAGCAGGTCGCTGAGGGGCTTCGCTAGGGTGCGGTAACCCGTCGGCGTCAGGTGGAGGAAGTCGAACATGTCCTGCGGGCTGATGGCTCCGTCGGAGTGAACGAACTCCCCGCTCACGTCTAGGACCTGAGCCTGGCCCAGTCGCGGCAGCCAGGAGCGCAGGTACTCGTTAACCGCCGCGTTCTTCTCCCTCAGTGGGTTGGGTCGCTCCCCTCGAGGCAACAAACCCTGAGGAACACAAAAATAGTTTGGACTCATTTATTAAGGTCAATGTGTTGACAGTTAAACCTTAATATTTTGTGTTTATTTGGTCGTTTATTTATTTATTTATTATTTTAATTTATTTTAAAATAAAAGTCTATATTTGACTCTAAAACAGGCCTATTAACCATTACTGGCCAATCATTAGCATTTCCCATTGAAACCCAAGGGTTCATTGAGCCACCTGATAAACACACAATACTTGATGACCTACATACACTTTTATTTTATTTTATGTAAATAAATGAAAAAAATTAAAGATAAGATTAATTACAATTTATTTAGAATTATCTATTACACACTATCCTTTTAGCATAACCTCAAAAGTATGCCACTCTGCATTTTACTGCACAAATTGCAGTTATACAGATATGTGAAAGACAGTTTGAATCACCTTGGCTAAGCATTTTGCTTAACCAAGAGGTGAAATAATACATTTGAAAGCTGTTTACCAAATACTGAACCAAAGTTCAAATTGGTAAAAAAAAAAAAAATACTGTCTCAATATGAAACAATACAACAAATGTCATCGTACCTACTAAAAACAAACTTGGTGCAACAAAAGACAAGACATACAGCTAACTACTTACCAGTACAACTAACTTTGCCTTGGGGAGGCAGGAGGTGAGCAGCTGCGCAATAGCGAGAATTCCTCCTGCAACTTGCTCTGCAGTGTGTTGGTAATTGTTGGTTCCCACCCACAACACCACCACCTGGACAGGACCACAGACATAAATGCTTTGTTCGCTTTGACTGAACTCATTTTAATCTCCAAAAGTGTGACCACAGCATGATATTCAGTAATAACTAAGTAACGTCTTGTTAGTTGTTTTGAGAGTGAATTCTGCGTAATGGGTGAGCAATGCAAGCTGTTCCCAATGTCTATATCGTTAGCACAGCCAATAAGCACAGTAAGACGTGGATACAACAGACTGCTGCCGCTACTGTGTTTTCCAAATGCCCACTCAGGGTCTGAAATCAACTTTTTTCACTGGCAGATGAGTATTTTTGTCAGCCACTCAGACATTTCATCTGCCACTTTTGAAATCTCTGCGCTAAATCAAGGAATAACATTTTAGATATCATTTCATTCAATGTTATAATATATTTTATATTTTAAAAAAAAACATTATATACATAGTAATTTACAGTGTTTGAATTACACCATGGCTTCTGGGAAGCCGTATTTCTCGGGGGTGGGATGGTACTGTACACAGTACTGTTTTGTACTTTGCTATTGTTAATTGCATAAAAACACTGTTCAAATTATTTAAATTTGGCTATTTAATTTGAAAATTAAATAGTTATTTAATTTTATAATAATTTAAATACTTGCTTTAATTAAAATCTTGGCACACTGTAAGCAGGTCATAATTCTCTCTCTAATGTCCATTTTATATTACTGTGAAGTTTCTTGCCAAAAACTTTTTATGAGATTAAATTTTAACACATCATGCTAACCTTCGCCCAATAGTCATTTTACTGAGCAGAGTTTGAATGCCTCATAATCGTAACTCAGTGGCACCTCCCTTAAAGTTAGCAACTTCGTAGGTAAGTAGATTTGTTATTTATCCAAGCAGGACTGCGCTACCCACCGGCTGCTAACAGGTGACATTACTAACTGTCCTGCTTTGGTTTCAACACAGATTTGCAAATTTCCCTACTGTGGGACTAATAAAGGAATATCTTATCTTATCTTATTCGTTGTTCACGGTGTGGCATTTTTTTTTTTTCTCTTCGCCGTGGCTCCAGTCCCAAACAAACTGAAACATGATACAGCGTATGTATGCGTCAGTGTGCATGCCGGACTGTCGGAAAGCACCAATAGGAGGAAACGATAGTCACAGAGGCATGAGATGCCAGAGAATCTGAAAACTACGGTTCTCTATTACCATCACAAGCATTTTCCCTGCCAGCCAAAGTAGCGGATGTCCTGGTGATTTCACCCACCACTGCTAACAATTTACCTGCATTTGGCAGGTGTTAAATTCAGACCCTATGCACACAGAAACTTAACAACATGGCTGCTGGAGTCACAAAAGCTCCTCTCTGACAACCATGGACCATCAGGCCATCGGCTCCTGCTACATCCAACAAGCTGAGGAGGTCAGGGACAGATACTTGAGGGACAGTTCTCTGTGTCAGAGAGGTTTAAAAAAAACTGCATGATGGTTTGTGGATAACAGAAGTAAAATGAGAATAAACCTGAGATATAATAGAGTGTATGTGAGAGGTAAAATGATTTTGCCCTAAACTCTTTCAAGATGTTAGAAAGCTCGTCTCACCTTTGGACGGATGTTCTCCAGCTCTCCGTTCTGCAGCCTCCACAGCACATTACAGGTGGTATCGCCTGCAATGCCAAAGTTGAGCGCATGAAGAGGAGAGAATACTTCCCTCCAGACCTGTCGATAGGAAACCAGAAAACTGCTTTCATATGAGAATTTCTGACTCTGGTATCTTGAAGTTGTAAGTAGGGAACCTCCAGTAATTAGGATGCATGGTGCTAAAGAGAAACCATCTTATCCTGGACAGGAGCCTTAAGTGAAACTCAAGAATTTATGCAACCTAAATGAATCATAACATAAATATGGATCTATTTGGGGATGGGAGTCAACATTAGTTATTTATTTATTGTATTATTACTATTCTTACTGTATTATTCTTATAGATATTTATTATTAGTATTATTACTGATTGTTTTGTTTTGGATTATGTAATTTGTTTTTGTTGTTGTTAATCATTTCCAGTGCATATCTTTATAACCAATAAAATTTGATCACAAAAAAAGAGGATTTCTGGCTTTGGAGACTAATATCTACTAACCCGCATCATGCTAAGCTAAAGTAAGATTGCCAATGAGTAACAAGATTCATTACAATAATATGTGTACCAATATAAGAATAATAGCAAAACAACATGAACATATTTACACTGTGGATCTAGAGTATTTTGTGAAAATATTGAGATTTAGGGAAAAAAAATGAAGACACTGTCACAAAGTGAGCGGTCATGGTTCAGATAGGTAAATATCTTGTCTCACCTCATACTGCTGCATTAGTTGTACCATAGAATCCCCCACAAAAAGCACATCTGGTTCAGCATCCTTACACTCCTGCACAAATCTTGTGTGCTGTAAAAGAAAAAAAAAAGATAAAGAGAGAGAAACACAGCCTAATCACAACAGAGTGTGTGATGTAGTCAATAAATGAGAGATGGGATGGATTAATTTTTTAAAATATACATTTCACATTCACAGAAATCCATACAATTGAATCAGTACCATATTAGGCACACCAGTCTGAGTTAATGTCTTTGTGTTATGAGTTTTCTAAATCTTAGGATAATACTTGTTAGCCTTCAGAGTCACACAAAATCCTGCAAGCTCATCACACCACAGCACACGTCTGGTGCCCCGTCTGACATCTGAGAGCTTGGGGCAAAGCAGACGGTCTCAGTCCTATTAGCTTTGGAGGATTAACCTCGCATGGCCCTACCAGGAGGTGCCCCTGAACAAGGAGCTGGATAAAGTGGTACTCTGAAAGAAATGGAGGTCTTAGGAATGGTTATGTTAACCTTTACCCCACATTTGTAACTAAAGTTCGTGAGAATACCGTCACAATAGCATCTCATGATATTGTGCAGATCTAGCCTCTAGCTACAGGATCACAGCACAACTGTGAACATCACTGGTAGGAATCAAAAACAGTGCTTAATGTGTTATTCCTGCCTTATGAAATCTGTCCTGAAATGTAACTAATGTCATAGAAAAGCATGGATAAGTCCAAAAATAATGCGATAGTTCAAGGTGATTAAACACATAGGGAACAGATTAAGTATTTTTTAATGATACATGGGGGTAAAGAGTGAATGTTTTCCACATTATTAATAAAAAGCACCAACCTGTGACATCCACCGGTCATCTCCTTGTACATCCTCCACTGGCTGAGCCACTGCAGCTGGGTTCATCTCATCACCACTCATCCTACAGCAGACACCACCACTTATTCACAAATAAAACAACACACAGCTAGCTATACACAGCCATACTGCTTCACGTAAAAGGAGGAATGTTGCTTTGGGTCGGTGCTAACTACGGTTTAGCGTTAAAGAGGAAAGCATCAGCACCAGCTAGCAGAAACCAGTGCACTGCATCAGCTTAATGTTTCAGCGGCAGACAGACTGGCCTAATGGCCTAATACGGATAAAGGCTACTTTCGCTTTCAAGGCGGGTGCTTATGGATCACAGAGCAGATCGCATTATTAAACCCGCTAGGTTAACGCTACTGTTTATCTGACGTTAGCTTGTTCGCTAGCTAGCTAGCCTGCTAATAACCGGAGGCTGCATCACTGATACTAACCGCTTGACACGCCCGTCGTTAATATGAACATTTCCTGAAATTATTTTGTTCTTAATTGACGAGACAAACTACCTGGCAGGGTGTCGGCCGTCACTTCTCGGCTCCCTCGGCTTCAGAGAAACCCCTTTTGCCCCACTTCACTTCGCCGCTGGCGGGCTGTCGAGGCGGATGATGCTCGTTATCAACCGTTAGCCGCTTCTAGCTAGTCGAGACAACAAAAGGTGTGTCAAGAAGGCAAGCTACAGAGAGTCTACATGAGGAGAGGGCCGATCTGCTGCCATAACCGCAACACTGTGGTGACACCGTCGGAGGGCACTGCAGTCACGTATAAATGGGATTTTCACACCCTAAAATAGGCCTGTCAGGCAGCCATTTCTGTCTGGCTACATACATGCCCACATACAAATTCTAACTAACCTTCTGCACCATATACGAAAATACTGTCACATACGTTATCTTATTTATGGAGGTTGTTGATGCAGACCCACAACTTCGAAGTGCTCTTTCCTGAGAGGTCTGCCTCGGGGCACGCAAAACCATATGTCCCACCATGGAAAAAACAAGATCTGGTCCCGCAATGAATCATGGGTGGATCATTGGTATAAAATGGACCCAAAAAAGGCAACAATTGCAGAATAAAAGGTTTTTGACAAAATACGTGATTCTTCTGCGTCACTTTATGCAACTTCAGTGGATGTCAGACACCGGCTGTCATTTGGTTCTGACACCGTACAGCAATGCCAACATCTTTGCTGTTTGACGTACTGATCTCTCACTAACGCCAGAGACTGTATATTTCTGGGAAATGAAAGACATGGAGAGAGAGAGAGAGAGAGAGAGAGAGAGAGATGCTGTGTTTGACAGATTTGGAGAGAAACAACAAAACAAAAGTATCAATCTCATCACGCCAGTATCAATCCAATACCGATACTGTTGATATTTAGATCAATACCTAAATGCCTGAAAACAGAGCCATGAGGGGATGCCGAAGTCTAGTTCTCTCAACACTTGAATTACACTATGTTGAAAGATTATTCTGGATTTTTTTTCGCCCATTTATGCCAATAAATTGTTGCCTACTGAAGCTTTAAATGAACAATGGCTGACTCTTCTTGTGATACTATACTGTGGCCACAGGATGGCGCCAGTCAGCAGAAAATTAACTTTCTAATTCAAAATGTATCTTGACCCTGAGTTATCAACTCTGAATTATCAACAAAAACAAACAAAAAACAAAACAACAAAAAATAAATAGACGCTATCAAGCTTTGTGGGAGGAAAACAGCCCAAACGACACGGCCCAGGTGCAGAGAGGCAGGTTGTGTAGGTAGGTGGGCTAACAGGTTATGCAAGAGGTGAGGGAGTAAACACCGCCCATCAGGTGTGTACACACACGGTGACTCACATTTTCACCTCCGAGGAAGATTCACTAAAACGGGCCCTTTTTCTCCGACAGTGTGCGGCCACATTTGCGTTCAAATAAAAGTACATGAAGGGACTTTTACAGAGGAATTAACCCGCCGGAGTCGAGGCAGTATAAATGTTTTATCCCATGTATCGGATATGGCCTCTGCTTCTCCTGGGAGGACTCGCGGTGCCAGGTGAGTTTCAACAACTTCCTGGAGAGAGTAGTAGTCTACCTTATCGTCGTACCGTGTCCCAGAAAACCGCGTTGGAGAGTGATCTCTGGGGCTGGTAATTATGAGCCACGGCTCACTACAGGACGTGACATGGGGATAAATGAGTTAGTAGGGTGCTGGTTTAGTGTCAGTCGGCCTAGACCGACCTTTAACATGAAGACTACTATGAAGCCAATTTAATAATAAATACCAGCGTCACACAGAATAGGCTGATGTAGCCTGCACATACTAGTATATGCTTGTGTTTGAGGCCATGTGTTATTTCCTTATAGAGGATTGTTACTCTTAATGGAAACACATTTCCTCTATCTAGCCATATAGCTATCTATGCTGTATGTATTATACCATAGAGATAAATAATTTTTATTTGTTGAATATGTGGCTTAAAGGGTGTAGAAAGGACTACACTAAACAATGACAAATATTCTCCAGAAACCCTCACAAGTACTGCATTTAGCATAAATAAATATGCTCAAATCATAACATGGCAAATTAAACAGCTGTCAGTGTGCTGACTTGACTATGACTTGCCCCAAACTGCATGTGATTATCATAAAGTGGGCATGTCTGTAAAGAAGAGACTAGTCGGTACCCACACAGCCCATTTTCATTCATATATCATGAGGTCAGAGGTCAAGGGACCCCACTGAGAATGGCCATGCCAGTTTTTCCTCGCCAAAATGTAGCCTACATTTGGAGCATTCTTCAGTCTCCTTCACAACAAACTAGTATCACATGGTTGGTAAAATGGATTCCTTAGGTTTTATAGTTTCTATGATGCCAGTATATTCACTCTAGCTTTAAAACTGAGCTTGTTATAACCTCTGACAGATTGATTGTATTAATGCGTGAAAGAGATTAGTGGCATTAAAACAAATGTTTGTGTTGTTATTAACTTTGACAGCCCTAAATTATACGTATTATATTTATTATATATCATCAGGCCATGATAACTGGTCATTACTGACAGTAAAAACATTTTCAGAAAAATTCGTATGTTTAAGTGAAGATCGCTGTACTTGGTTGTGATCCATTGTGTTGGAGATATAAAGGCCCAATGAAAGTAAATCGTTATTAGGCTATATTATTATTATTATTATTATTTAGGAGAAAAATTGAGTTCAGGCAGTCACAATGATCTACAGATTGAATGTGTCAGCTTTACTGTAGGTATTTTATAAATGCCATTTAGAGGTAATGTAAGGCAAGGCTGCCGAATTAATCCCAAACACTGCGAAGTTATGCTATGGAACAAAAAAGTATGAAGGCATTAATATTTGGTAAAAGCTGGAGGCTGAAGAAGTTACGCAAAGAGGAAGTAGGGTTACATATTTAAAAACACTAAGCTGGTCTCCACGCCCAGATGAGCACTGAACCTATCAGTTAACTGGTAAAAGAAATATTAATAATTAATTAAAAAGTTGAGAAAACCTCAGAGGAGTGGTTCAGCACTTTAAAGAGAAAAGCTGGTCCACCTTAAGAGAGAGTAGGCGCAGGTACAGGAAGTTGACTCTGGACTTCCATGGATGTATGAAGAGAACTGGATACAGCATTGGAGGCGGGGCGCCGTCCATTATTATGAAAGTTGCTCAGTGGCGCATGAAGTCAACGAGTAGATTTTTGGGTCTGGAAAAGTACCCGGATCTTCTGGGTCTTCCGGGTCTTACTGGGCCCTAGTGCACATGTCAGATGATATGTGCAGTAGCATCTGCTCGGTCACATGACTCGATCAAGGTGGTCCCAGTGTCACGGTTTGGGCTGTCGTCACAGTCTAGGTGTCCATCAACTTAAACAGAGGAAGGAAATCACTCTGGATTCAGCTGTCAGTGCATTTTACAACTTTTAGGACCAAATGATTTAAATATTAAAGTGTTCATACCGGGAAGTTAATTCACCTAAAAAAATGTCCACTGAGTTTCAGACATCTCTTTATCAATTGAAGTCTATGAGAAAAGTCTTTTGGCCACTACCACATGTTGGGATCAATGACCGGCTCTTCCTGAGGGCTTGGGGTCCACCAGCTGAGGAGTTGTAGCTTGTAGATTCGTAGCATTGTTTCACCAACAATTAAACTGTACACACATTGCCTGCCGTTCACAGCTAGAATGCCACCAACCACCTTTGTGTTTCACCAAATTTAAACAATTCAACAAATATGTTTGTGTTGTATAGTGAGTTCACTAATTAGTAGTTGTAGTTAGAGGAAATGTGTAATTAAAGGGCATGAATTACTGTTTAGTTTACTATTTAACTATATAATTCATCAATTTATATCACAAATCCAGATGTGCCAACAGATTGCATTGATTGGACCGTTATAACAAGGGTTGAAATCCAGTGACAATTTTAATGTTATATAGTCATTTCAATAGGTTTTGTAAAAAGAAATTTAAAAAATGGGCTAACTGTGTGATGAGAGAGCGTTGACATTGTGTTGGCTTTGAGGAAGATGTGTTTCTGTGGCGT
The DNA here is from genome assembly GCA_947000775.1 of Pterois miles. Lineage (NCBI taxonomy): Eukaryota > Metazoa > Chordata > Actinopteri > Perciformes > Scorpaenidae > Pterois > Pterois miles. The sequence continues at coordinate 17,021,639 of CAMQGK010000052.1, forward strand.
CAACATCAGATTTAGTTTTGCTCAAATAGCTTTCCAGAGCTGTTTGGAGCCTGGAAACACCTGGCATGGTGCTCTGGGCTGTGTTGGGAGATGTTTCTGATTATTATTGTGATTAAGACTATTACATGATTGAATGTTGGCTCTCCCTTTGGTGGAATTAAAGATGAGTCAATTGCAGAAATCATACACTCTATGTACACTTGTGGTTGAAGCCAGACATTCATAGAACGTCTACCATGAGAGCAGCTATCTGACCGTAGTTACATTTAAGGCCGTCTGTCTGATAAGCTCTCTCATGGCGTCACAACGGATAGATAACATGGAGCAGGCTTTGTAACACAAATAATCATTCCCAGTGTTCCCAGGATCTTTCCAAGTGAGGGACATAGTCTGGAAGAACTGAAACTAAACTATAAGTAGGACAGACCTGTTTTTATTGGCAGCATTCACCTGCAAAGTCTTTTAAAGGGTTGGAAAGATTTTCATAAACCATTGTCCGTATCATTGAAATTTAACCAGACAATTACAACAGTTAATAATAAAAAAGAGTTTTAAATGGGCAATAAGTGTGTTTGATAAATCCCACTTCCAGTTTTGGTTCTGCTCATCCATCTCGTTCGTTTTTCAGTTCCGTCCTGATTAGATTGTTGGCTCATGCAAGTTTTATGGGGTTAATTAACTTTAGCTGCTTAATCTGTGTTAGGCAAATACTGTGCTGTCCACTGAGCAGGAAACCACACTAACATGATAATACATAAGAAAAAATATAGAAGGAAATGAATCACTAGTGTTATCAAACTACTTTGTCAGTCTATATCTAACAAGTATGATCTAAAATAGATAAAATAAGAGAATATTAACATTGTGCTTGCAAAACATCTGTTTGCTGCTTTCGTTTCTGTATTCAGGGATGAATATTATGTGCAACTGAGGCTTCCTGGGATTTAAAGCTGCAGTAGGCGAGGTTTGAGTAAATATGATTAAAAAAAGTTATTTTTCTAAAATGGTCACTGTACCCTGACAGTACATGAAACAGTTTACCTGAAAAAAAAAAAAAAAAAAAACATGTGCCTCTGTGTGCTCCGATGGTGCTAATGGCATCTTCAGGATTATGGACTGGATGAAATCAATCGTCAGAGCTGATCTGAGGTCAGTTGTCTAGCTGCCGTGTGTGAGAGCCACGAGTTGCAAACTCCGACCAAATGTTTAGCTCTAAAATGAGAAAGTTTGTGAGCGGGCAGCCAGATCAGTTGAGGAAATACCAGGCACCACCCAGCAGCAGGACCACAGCCAACAGGTACGCTCTCCCTCTGAAATGACCTGTGATTGGTCAAAGTCTCCCATCATGGGCTGGACTCTTAAAAGCATGAAAACGGCACCATGAGGAGGTGCAGAGGTCTAGTTTTCTCTCAGAACACTTGAATTTCAATATGCTGGAACGTTGTTGTGTATTTTTTTGCCTAATTATGCCAAAAAAATGTTGCCTACTGCAGTTTTAACCAGAAGTTTTAGATACACTTGTCCCTAACTTAATCACAAAAACTGCACCCCTGTGATTATGCTGCCAGTTTTGGTCTAAACGAATGTCATTAAAATTTGCCATTAGTCCTTTGTTGCACAGTTTGGTCAAATCCACTGACACATTCAAACATCTCTTTCCTTCTATGGCAGCATCCAGGTGTAAAGGCATCGATAAGAGGAAGTTGTTGCATGACACAAAGAAATCTAAATGGAAACCAATATGGACTTCTAATAAGCAACTATACATACGAGTAAATAATCCATGTAGTAAATAGTAAACAGACCTGGTCAAAGTGCTTTACATTACATGCCAACATTCACCCATTCACATACACATTCATACATTGATGTAAGGTGCCAACCTGCTCATCAGGATCTGATCATCACACACCGTTGGTACAGCCTTCCAGACCAATTTGGGGTTCGGTATCTTGCCCAAGGACGCTTTGACATTCAGACTGGAGGAGATGGGGATCGAACCACCAATCTTCCAATTAGTGGATGACCAGATTTAATAAATAAATCAAGTGGCAAAGAAATTAAAAGTAGAAATTCATGCATCTACAAACTGAAATAAAATGTTTACCATAAAGTATTAAATTCTTGGAGGTATTACAAAGGATGTCATTGGCTGACACCTGAACTTAATTGATACATAGTTTTTTTTGTTTGTTTTTTTTCCTCTACTTTTTTGTCCAATGCCAGAAAATAGATCTTAGTGATGAGTTAGTTTTTGATTTGTTAAATGAATCCCTCTTTTTATCTTTCGGTTGGATGCAGTCATACTTATGTAATTTTATCCCTCCCTGTCCAGGATTAGCGAACATTCTTGGCGTCTTCCTCTCTGTGCTTCATTAGAAGGAATGCTTTAATCCACAGGTCTGCTCATCACTGTGTCCGACAGCTCAAATATTTAACTTTACCAGACCTCTTAAAAGGAGATGAACAGTTGTCAAATATAGTATATTTAATCATGGTTTCAAGTCAAACATGATGGGACATTGTTCACTATCCCTAATAAGATGTTGAATAAACCTGCTCATTTCGTATGATTTGATAATCCCTGTTTTCAAGGCATCTATAGAGGCGGCACCCATCTATCCTTCTGTACTTGCACACACATGCAATCATTAACTCGTAGTAGGCGTAGCTGCTATCAGAATTATTTGCTCTCCTGTTTGCTGTACTGAAGCACTGAAGTAAAATGTAGAAAAGTGGAGATCCAGGTCTCACAATCTCAAGTAGTGGCTGTAGAATAGATTGTGGGAAGCTGTCGCCACAAGAATCTGACCCAGTTTATATTGTGGCTACGGAGACTGAACACCAGATATATCTGAGGCTTTCTTTGTCATTTTGCTCTTTACTGTCAAGGATGTTTCTGTGTTAAATAAGCAGTGATAACTATGGTGCAAACAGCCTTGCTCTTGTTTGCATAGTTTCACAAATTGTTCTGAAACTGAAGAGTGAAATAAGAAACCTGAGCAGTTTGAACTGTACCTTTTGTGTTCTATGAATGAGTCAGGTATGCAGGTAATGGGGATGTGCATTCTTTCTTGTTTACTTGTTTTTGTTACAGGGGTGCGATATGCCAGTGGAATAGAAATTTACACTCCAAACGAGGTGGAAGCGGTCAACGGGACAGATGTGAAACTGAAGTGCACCTTCACCTCCAGTCACCCAGTGTCGGCTCAGTCCGTCATCGTGTCCTGGAACTTCCGGCCCATAAATTCAGGATCAGATGAGTCGGTGTGTAGAAACTGTGTTCTTATTAAAAAGCTCTGAATGTGTTTTATTGTATTTTAAAGAGGACCTATTATGCTTTTGTGCAGGGTGTTATATAGTTTTTTGTGCATGTAAAAGGTCTGCAAAGTTGCACAGCCTAAAGTCCACGCTAAAGGGAGTTACACTCCTCCAGAGATATGCTGCTCTGAACTGCCTGATACGCCTTGATTGAAGTCCCGCCTTTTCTTCCGTAACGTGATGATGTCACCAAGTAACATTTGCATAATACCTGTGTAGCGGCTAGTTTGTTACGCCCTCAAACAAAGCTAGTTGAGTCCAAAGAGTCTGGTTCACTGGACCAATCGCAAAAGAGTGGGCCAGCTGACCAATCACAGCTGACTGGGCTTTTTTGGGAGGCGGGGGCAGAGCTCAAACAGAGCGTTTCAGACAGATGGTGAAAAGAGATGATGCAGCACAGCCGGTATGAGAAAAACAAAGTGTTTTTTAAACACCACATTTATGCAGAATTCAAATAGGGGCAGCAACTCTCAGGAGAAAATAATAAATACTGTCATGTGTTGCACATGTCAAATGCAGATGAGAGGAGCCAGTGGCTGGTCTGCTGCTATGGTGACACATCCATTCAGTACATTACTTTATGTCTTGCTTTCATACAACATGAGATGCATATCTCCTGGTAGCTGCATGGGGACTATCCCACAGCACAGTAAACATGAGGTTACTGCCACTCAGAAGACTGGCAACATACACATGGCAATAACACACCTCAGCTGAGTTATCACTCCAAGCTGAGCTGTGGTAGATACAGATATAAACAGCTGACGTCGCCACAGCAGCTGTGTTTTACTGGGTTTCGTATGAGCAGAATTTTCTCATGCTTGCCAATTTGTTTGGACTTCTACACTCTTTACAATTTTGTTGGACTGTGTGTGTTTGTGTGTCAGGTGTTTTACTACCAGGAGGTACCATACCCTCCCCAGCATGGGCGCTTTAAAGGCCACGCGGTGTGGTCAGGAGATATTATGAAGCGGGACGTTTCCATCACCCTGCATGCGGTGCCTCCAACCTTTAATGGCACTTACATCTGCCAGGTGCGAAATCGCCCAGATGTGCACGGCAGCAACGGAGAGATCGTCTTCAGGGTCGTCAACAAAGGTCAGACTGGCAGCACGGCACTCTCAAGTCTGTGACATTTCATGAGCATCACATGTACTACACAAGAGAAATTTCTGAAATGTTGGAGGAGCTTTATTTTATTTTTGCTTTTCAGTCATTACTATTTTCAGTGTGTATTTAGAAGGTGGTAATTTATTTGTCCTTGTAGTAAAATTCTGCTGTATTACTCAGGCCTTTCCACAGGGAGGTCAGGGTCTCTCAGTCGTCATTGATTTTGCGTCTTGGTGCTTCTAGTATCCCTCTCTGAGATTGGCCTCCTGGCAGCAGCAGTCGGAGGCGCCTGTGCTGTAATCCTGATCCTCCTCGGTATCTTCGTGGCGGTGAGGTTCTACAGGAGAAAACGTATGCAACCCGACACAGAGATGCAGCCGCGGGAAGTGTGGAAGGACCCGACCGTGTGGTGAGGTCCAGGAGCCGGAGCTGCTCCTCTTCTTCTCGGGACTGGTGTGGAGTATGATTGGCTGTTTGGGGGTCCACTCTGCTGGAAAAGACAAGTGAAAGTTGAGGGTGGGGAGGCATCTTTTTCTTCCATCTTTGCTCTTCCAATGTGACCCTATAAGATATCGTTGTAGTTTCCTTCAGTATTAGAGATATAATGTAATGTATTTGTTGTAGTGCCAAATCTTTATGCATTTTATATGTTTACCAAAAATTGCGACTGATTGTAATGCTAACTTAATTTTACTGAGAGTTTTTGAACTATTGTTTCTAAAGGAGATGTAAATATAGAGGGATTTTTCTAACTACATGCTGGAGCTTGTTGCTTGTTCATTGACCTCAGTTCACAGCAGCAGTGCTGACTGCGCCAAATAGGCCGTTTTGCTTCTCTATTGATTTGCTCTTCTATCATATAACCATGGGGAGTTTTTAAATCGTTGGATATTTTGTGATGTTTCTTATAGAATTAAGCTTTAACTGAATCATCACTTTAAACACATAATTGATTATATCCCTAAACAGCACAAAGACCACTTCATACATGATACTGCTGCCGTGAATTGAGCCATATCCTTTCTATTGCCTGCTGTCGAGGGTTTTAAGTCTCAGAGCCATGGAAGATAAAAGCTGATGAACCTTTCTTCTTGGCAAAACAGCTGCGATAAGAACTGCTGCTTCATAGTTTGTGCCGCTTTAATTTGTGAATACAGGTGAAGACTTTTAGGACCCAGAGAACCATGAACTGGTTTTGGTGGAGAAATGCTCATGAACCCATATTTTTGGTCATCTTTGTCCACGGAAGGAAGCAGTACATCAATTCTCTGTGGTACTCTGGCTGGGTTCGTTTCAAGCTTAGGATTCTGGGTATTGTATTCCTTATAGTCACTATCTCTCTCTGTTATTGTGGCAGTGGGTGTTTGCTAAGGTAAACCAGCGTGGGCCTTTTGTTAGTTATTAGACATCTATGAGTACCCTGTTTCATTGTTTACGTGTGTGTGTCTGTCTGTCTGTCTGTCTGTCTGTCTGTCTGTCTGTCTGTCTGTCTGTCTGTGCGTGCGTGTGTGTTTATGTTTATGTTTATGCATGAATGTGTGTGTGATTGCATTTGTTTTGCGGGGGTTGCGTCAGTTCACCCGAAGAGGCTGTCCATCTGACAGTTTTAACGAAGGCGAAAGAAGTTGATAGCTCAGATGACGAAGAGTCTGAACCCAGCAGTGGAGATGATGAGGAAGAGGAGGGCCTTGAAGAGGATGACGACGACGACGATGATGATGACGATGACGGCGATGACGACGATGATGATGATGATGGTGGTGGGGGTGGTGATAATTTACTGGACGCACTCGATTGATTAGAACTGCCTATCCCATTACAACAGCCTTTTTGCTATTCGTTAACGTGATTTAACAACTTGAACTTTATTGTATTTCAGTTTGTTCAGTGTATTCCACACTCACTGAATTACAGCAGACATTAAATAGTAAATATCGTCTTTATTATTAAACACAATCTTCTTTGTCAAAACCTCAAGCCTACATTTCCCACGATGCAACTCGACTGCCGACAGTTCAGACAGATTCTGTGTTCCATTCGAACTGGGAAGTGAGAATTTCCATGTTCCCAGTCAGAAATTTCAACTGGACCGCCCTTTGGATTTCAGACTCGGAAACCCCGACTTCAAAAACCAAGATTGCCGCTCCGTGTATCAACTCTAAAAAAATGCTGAAGTGATGTACTATTTATAGCTCTTATGTCTTATTTGTGTCTTGTTAAATCAGTCATACTCACAGTACTGTCCAACTTCTACCTGTGGACATGTTGCTATGGTGTTTGTGTGCACAAAATACCAGAGTAATGCATTATCGATAATTATTGCCAACAATAGCTAATAATGGCTAACCTGGAGCAAACCCCATTACGTTTTTTGACCTGTTGTACTGGGATGCGATGAACTCGGGTGTGACGTCATTCCCAGCTCTGACGTCCGATTTCCGAGGACAGGAATTCAGCAGCAGAGTCGGATGTGTTTATGCTAGAAGCGGCTGATGTAGCCTCGAGCTTCTCGAGGTCTGGACACCTCCTTCTAACTCCACACCTCCAGATTTAATTCATTTTCAAGCACCAGCCAACACTGACTCAAGTGACATCATGAGAGGCAGTGCATCACTCCCTCTGGAGCCTCAAAAGACTTCACGACACTTTTTTTCACATATGCAGAAGTATTTCCCAACACCTGTAAACAGACTTTGGCGTATAAACAGGTGGAGTTTCCCTTTATTTTTTTGTTTTATGAATGTAGATTGATGGATGCTTGTTGTACACGACCACTGTTTGCTGCTTTGTGCTAATCTGACTGGATTTCCATACAGCTGCTATTTGCCTTAGATCAATGTTGTGAAAACTCATGAAATTTCATGTTGAATAAATGAACTACAGATTTTTAAAGAGAAGAGCCAAGTTAATTTGGCTCATTGCTAAAACTACCCCATACCAGCGCAGAAAGTGTTTGTTCAACTGTGGCATTGCCACACATTTCTCCTCTTAGACAAATCAGAATTTTAAGGAAGAAACTGTGTGATAGTGTTTTTTTTTTTTGGTTTATTATTTTGGCTCCCATAAAGTCCATTGTGAAGATTAATGAGTGCTAAACAAAGCAAGATGTTTACTGCATTGGCAACATTGCACAAGTGATTTTGTATTTAGATTTTGTAAATTGTGTAAAATAATCAGAACTTTAAACTTACGAAAAAGAAATATTGTCATATCTATCTCTATTTAGTAACTGAAATAAAGAACTTTTTGAAATAATTAAGTAGCACGACATGTATGTTGATAAAAAATGTTTAGTGTGTGGTAACAGATCAGTTGTTGAGGCGAAGAGACTGGGTGGGTGAGTGTGAAATACCAACCCTCAGCCACTCCTGTGTGTGGCAGTGAGTTACAGTCACACTTCCTGGCCTATAAAACAGAGTAAAGCTCACACTTATTCACTTTTCACATCCAACAGTGCAAAAATGGAGCTGCCTGTCTTGAAAAAGGTTGTTTTGAATCGTAAACAGGTTGAAATAATGTCACTAGGACATTTGTTTGAGTTGTTTTAAAGACTTTATGGCTCACTTAACACCTACTGAACAATCATTGAAATACCACTGGCATTACTGTTATGTCACTGAACAACTCACTGGAAAATCTGAGAGTGCCTCCTCAGTGCTGTGATTGGAAATTCATAGAGACAACAGGAGAGGCACAAAAGACACATCACCCCCTGGTGGTATCATCTCCCCTTTTTCATTGTTCAGTGGTATCTTACTAATATTTGTTTTCTTTGTTTACTTTTAACACAACCCTTGCTTTTATATATTTTCTTAAAAAAAAAGATAAATAAAAGTGCAGTGTGCAGTTACTATAGACCAGTTGTTGACTGAAGGGAGTATAAACCAGGACATGTGGGAACCTGTCTGGGATTACACAAGTTTGTCATAATAAGCCACAAGCTTCTCCACACTGACTCTTATGCTCAATGTAGCCCACATTATACGTGTATACATGTTAAATTAACAATTACAGAGATCATTTTAAAACCACTTACAGCCAATGAACTTGTTTTTTAAGGAAGTGATTGGCAAGAGAACCGACCAGTAGATAATGGGCAAGAAATACAACACTTTGGGTCACTGTTATTTAAAAAGCTTTGTCAGCATAGTGCCCATTATTTTTTTAATGTTCTGTATGTAACAACTTCTGAATAACAAATGGGCCTGGGTTTAGTGTAGCGTACACAGTGAGATACACTGGAGGGAGTTAGCCACTTATCCCTCACTAAAAGAAATGTCTTTTGTTATCTAGTATTTAGTCGCATTTTGTCATTCCTATAGTGGTGCAACATAACAGTATTGCTCAAGAAGGCTACCATAGACTACTTAGTGATATCAGGGTACAATTTTCAGGTACTTGTATCAAACTTGAGTGTTTATGCTACTTTATACTTCTTACTCCACTGAATTTATCTGACAGCAGTAGTTAGCCTACTAGTTTAAGATTTACCTTTTAAAAAATAATCATAAAACATAATATATATTACAAATAACTATTTTATAAGCTTGATAAATTAATTGAATAGAACCGTTACACATTAAACTGGTGGTATCCACCGTTTTTTTGGCTTGTGACCCCTCACAGAATTTCAATATGTAGTTTAATTGGGGCCCCTTGTTACATTTCAGATATTTATCAGTACCAAAAAACATATCCAGCCAAGAAGTGAAAGTCATCAACATCAGCGCCCAGCAGCAAAGCTATGTTTCCGCCATTTTGGACTGAAACCAACCAGGCGCCAGTAAAACGTCCATTTAAAAAGTGCTGTACACAAGTATAACAAAATTATTTCTATTCTATTGTCATATTCTACTAAAATATAATAAAATAGTGTATCTGCAATAAGCATTTTCAGCCCAAAATGGCAGCTGCGGATGTTGTCAAAAAACACTAGTTTGCCTCTTTGCTTCTATACTCTTTGTTAATATTTAGCAGTTCCCCCAAAGAGTGATTTTCCCCTTAAATATTCCATTTGATCTTGCAATAATTTATTTTTTGACCAATAAGTTAACACTGTTGACGCTGTTAGCAAACAGCTGCTTATTTACACATCCAGCAGTTATACAGAGCAACATGATCATGAATTTGGAGTTGTGTTTCTGGTCACCTCTAAGTCTAATATTTTCTCTCTTATAGCTCTGGTTTTCGTCGCTATCACCTCCTGAGGGGAATATCTGGCTCGTCAGTAGCCCAAACTTGTTGAATATCTTTTAGAGAACCCAGTACTTATGCTAATAAGTAATAAGATATAATTGTACAGTAGTTACTCTAAAGAGACCACAAAACACAAAAGTTATTGGTGAGGTTTTACCTCAGTAATACTTCTTCAACCCGTGAGTTTATGTTTTCATAATGTGAGTACTTGTATTGCTTTAACTCAGCTGAGATGTGTATCCTTGTCTCTTTCCTTTGGAGCAGCACACATTTTGCTGCAGTAAGAGCAAATGGCACCTACGTATGTGCTTTTAAAAGCTGAGGGTGCACCTACATGGCATCTATGAATTCTAATCATATGGGACACATAATAATTCAAATCTGTGCAGTGCATACCATGTGTTCATATGTTTGTGTGACTGTCCATAGGTACTCTCTATGCATAGTCACAGTTGTCCTGCACAGGTCTGCAGCAGCACCCTGTCTTTCTGCAGCAAAATGCTGTTGTTTTTTTCCCTTTGCAGTTCTGGAAGAGTTCCCACCGCTGCTGCATTGATACTCCAGCGGAGGGGCCTGGAGAGGGAGCAATGAGCCCGCAGACCGACCACATGATCCCTCACTTTAGAGCGGCACATCCGTCAAACGACCCCCCACTCCACCTACCGTCACCTGGCTCCACACTTCACCTACGTATGAAGGCTCATTATGAATTACTGGTCAGTGTTGCTGTATGTTTATAATCCTCTGGCCAATTTTTTTCAGGCCCTGCAGATTCCAGTTGGATACAATCTCATATTGTTTAATCAAACACAGGCTGGATTAAATTTGCTCATCATACTGTGATTTTTGATTTTAATGTTTAGTTTATGTATGTATGTATAGTTTTGCTTAGTCAGTTGTGTCAGGGCCATCTTTTCCCCTCACTTTTCAGCTCTACTGAATCTTGCCTATAATATGAATGCAAGCATATAACAGCTGATATCTGAAATAGACGCATTAAAAAAAAGACACAAGACACATGATAGTATCATAAAATTTGCATGAGCTATAAGAAAAAAGATGCATAGAGTCTGCATAAGTGCATAATAACCTGCCTAATGAATAATAAATCAGTTTGTAAAGTAAGTTAAGTACAGTATACGGCTGCATAACCATGTAAATTTCAGTTAGAGCCCTTCAACGTTGCAAACTTTACCTTTTCTTCCCTTGTAAAAGAATGAATTTTGTAAGCAGAGGAAAAACAACCAGGAGGTTAAGTCCTGAATGGATGCGTACAGTAGCTGTCCTCTTGTCCTCTGCCTGTGTAACTGTACTTTGACTCAGATGACACCCTCTGTCACATGGTCTCAGTTGCGTCCAGTTAACACTCCCAACTCTCCCTTGTTTCCAACGTGATACTCTGATTAACCTCCTACCAGCCACTTTTTTTCTAATGAACTCAACAATGAGCCATATAATTTTTGTGTAGTCACCCTCTACTTCCAGTAATGGATGGAGTTTGACAGATAAGCATATATACAGTAGTCTTAAGTGTATGAATGCAACATTAGCCAGATCTAAAATTGACTAATCAAATCTGGAAACTCTGAGCTAAGCACATCTACCACCATGTCCTGCAGTGGATAGTGCAGCTGCGTGCTGTTGGTCAGCCGCTGGTGACCGTTTGTGCATTTATGGGAAAGGTGGTGTCCCGCTTTGAAACATGACTGCACATGCCGCCTCATATCATAATGCACTTGCAGCTGCGTTGCACTGATCACAAGAGAGTAATGAATGCCTCATGATGTACGAGATAGTTTGACCTTCCAGGCACTGAAGGGGACATGTATGCACACATCTACGGTGGCTGATTATCCTGAGCCAGGGGAATATGAGTCCCTGCCTTCAGGAGAGGAGGAGAGGAGAGTCACAGAGAAATGTTACTATCTGGGGAAAGTCAGTTAAAAAATCAGATATTTTGATTCAATATTTTTGTGTACAGTAAGTAGAATAGAGAGTAACTGCTGTACTGTTTTCCCTCCCTCTTGTAATTCTGTGATGCTGAGTTTTGGTACATAAAAGGTGACTTTATCAGTGAAACAACATGTCTATTTATGAATGGAGAGTACTGATGTGGGACTGGGTGTCTGGTCCGGCCCCGGGGCTGCATTACACAACCTCCTCCTCCAACCTGCACTGCAGAACTTTTCTGTGATCTTCACAAACACTCTGCACTGATAAAAGTGCCTGAGTCTGCATACACGCCCCGAGTCAGGAGATGGGGAGGAGGGTGAGGAGGCAGGGAAGGGAGGAGGAGAGAATGGGGGTGATGGAGGAGAGAAAGAGAATAAGAGGGATGAGGGAGCAGGTGAGGGAGGGGACACGGAGAGATGAGGGGAGAGAGAGGTGGCATGCAGCCAACAGAGAGGACAGGGAAAAGTTGTGAGGTAGCCGGAGGGACAGGCAGGGAGAAGAGTCGGCGTCATTGCTGCTCTGCTGAGGGGGGAATGAGAGCAGCGGCTTTTCCTCCTGTCCCGTCTGTCTCTCTCCATTTCTGTCTTTCTTTCTGTTTGTCTCCCCCTCTCCTCTCTAATTGTGTCTCATCCTGGCCGGTGCTGCAATGTGGCTGGCTCTGCAGTGAAAGCGCTGGCTGGCGGATTCTCCTTGAGTGAACCCTGACTGTGCGCAGTGTTTGCTGCTGTCCTGTCCACACTGACTCAGCTGTGCAGGCAGCCTGCCTCCCTTTGAGTGAACACCAGCTGCTGGAGCAGGTAGGCATGACAAAACTTGAACTGTGCATATTTTTATGTTTTTTTACATTCAGGCAAAGAGATGTAGCATGTGTATGCTAGACTCATGCATATACATCTGTAGAAAAATGCAACTTTTTTTTCTTTTCTGTACTAGCTGTGCTTTAATAGTGACTTAATGGCCTATCGTAATATTTTAGTTGATTAACTTTTTCCTTCCCTTCCTCCCCTCTCTCTCTGTATATCTTCCCTTTACTCATCCTTTGTCTAACCTCCAGTCTCTTCCACAGGAGTGCTGTGGGGGCTGGCAGGCTCGGGGTCTACTGTAGGTGCACGACTGGGACCTGTGACCTGAGTCCAGACACCGAGACAGCCACTTCCAGATTTAAGCCAGAGACGCCAAGTTGTGCTGAAGGATATTCTGCGAGCTATCTAGGGCCTGCTGGATCCTGCAGCAGTATTTGTTTTGGAGCAGATCCGGCTGCCATGGAGATCCAGTGGGTTGGGGTTGAACTCCAGAGGCCGGGCCCTCCACGCACAGCCACCAGCCTGATCTTCTCTGTGCTGCTTGGTAATATCTGGCCCTCACTTTACATCATCTCTTTTTATTTGCAATGATTGAGCTGATCCTCATCTCTCTTTTTTGAGAGCGTCACTTTTTTTTTTTTTTTATCTCACACCTTATTTAATACCAACAGCTTGTGCCAACACCACTGCATGTTTGTGTTGTTATGCAGAGCAATGATGATGCTGTGGCTTTTCTCACATTGACCTTCATCAGCTTCTGACCTACGTAGGTGTTGGCTGCAATTTTATATAGGGCATTTGTCGATACACCAGGTTTCACAGAAGGCTTTGTTTGCTGGTGATGAGTATTATTGTTTTTCTGGAGGATGTTTCATCTCATAAGTATGTGGTGGTATGTGGTGCTGGTTCTGATGCCTGGAAACAAAGAAAGGACTGTGAATGTTTTATTAAAATGGGCTTGCTCTAGAATAAAGTCTTTGGCTGATAGTTGTCTGTGATCCATATTGGTTTGGACTGGGATTGTATGTCCACAAAAAGAAATGTCAGCAGAATAGTGGCCCTTGTGATGGAAAGGCTGTGTCAGACTGTAGGCACTCTAGATGAGAGGTCGAGAGTCCTACAGTGGAGGAGTATCTGCAGTAAGAGTGCAGCAAAGTCATTCTGAACAGTGTCCGGTAAAACATCAGTTTTATTTCTATCTGAGTCATGAACCCCTCAATCAAGATATTGACAGCACAGGAGCACTTTTGCAGTGATGGCACAGTAACAGTACAGTAGACAATCAGATGTCACGTTGTTGCTTTGAGTAAATTCACACGCAGATCTGAGACTGGATGTAGAGTAGCGTAGATTAGCTTCCTTAATCTCCTTGAAGAAAACAAGCATCCTATTAGAATCCAGTTTCAGTCACAGTGGACACTGTGTACGCTGGCATAGATGTTGCCATCTACATCAATCTTGCATTCATCCTGCATTAGCCATTATCTGACAGTTAGCTATTTTGAGTAACGAATATGTGTGTCTAATACCCTTTTCTAACACATTCATTGCTTACAGTAAATACTCAGCCTTACTCTGGGTGTGGAGCATCAGTGCAGCCATAGTGCAGCAAGCATTAAAAAGACAGACCTTAATGAGACCGTGGTCTGTGACATTGTGTAGACGAACTGTAGGCTATAAAACTGCTGTATAGCATCCTGGTCTAGTGAAAATGATCACACTGATAATTCTCAATAAACTGAAAATATCTATCTCCCATTCGCACATATAAACTGACTTGTCAGTGGAATTGTTTTGCCATTTTGATGTAATTTTCACAACAAGAATGGCTGTGTCTTGCTCACAGGTGTTGTCTTTATTTAGAACGAACAGCAAACGTTTGGCCACCTATAACACAAAAACTGCAAGGTACACTTATTTAGCAGACGCAGGTGGACAAGTAAGATGGAGAAAGATATCGAATCTAAGCACCATTATTACAGTATATTGTGGATAAACATCATTCTTCATTGTATAATGCACCATGAGGTGGTTCAGAAGATGTTTCTTTGTACATTACGCTTGTTAATCAGGAGAGACAGCACTGTGGTGATCTTATGTCTCCGCAATTTGGCTTCCAGCGTAGGCTGTTCATGTTAAATGAAACAACTTGAGACACTTAATGTTATGTCAAATGTTTAATGTCTCCTTTTACATGTCTGATCTCTAATGAACGAACCTAAATGGTCAACCACTGGATTCCATAATAGCTGGTGGTGCTTTATTTTAGACTGATATATCAGTCAGTATTAGCTTATTCCAGATATATGTGTTTTGGTGTAAACGTCAGCTGATAAGTAACAAGGAATTGTAGTACAGAAATGCTTAAGTATGTTAGAGGTCATTTAGAAGCAGTTTTACATCATTTATCCATCAGAGAGCACAGACAAGATTTTTCAGCAGTAAAACAGCTTGTTCAATAAGTATCTTGATCACAAGCAGAAAAAAGTTGAAAATCAAAGGGATTCAATCAACGTTGTCTGACTGAAATTATCAGTATCGAGTTTAGCATCTTCCTCTAAAATCCAGTTTTGGTCAGTCTATAGTTGTTGTATTTATTTGGATATATTACCTATTTTTAGATATGATGCAGAGAGCATATGTATGCACAAAAGAACGTATTGTTCTAAAGTTGACATATATAGGTTAAAACTGGAGCATTGTTGTTCCACTTATATCTCAAGCACCAAAACTTTACCGTGAAAAGAAAACTTCAAGAAACCTCAATAAAAAAAGAGACAAAATACAAGAAGATCAATGTTCTTGAAAGAAGAACAGATATTCAACCATTCACTTGTTTTGTTGTTGATGTCTTGTCAGCAGCTTCAGTGGTAGAAACAGAAAACTGTTAAGGAAACAGGACACAGAGATGGACAGAATGAAAACAGAATATAACAGAAAATATTATAAAAGGTTGATTTAAAAAAGTGAGATGTGCAGAAGGAAAGAGACGGGAGGGGTGATGCTGTTGCTCTCTCGTCACTGATTCTATTACTGTTTTTGCAAGCTCACTGTGCTGCATTGGACCAGCTGAGGAAGAAGATTGGAGAGAGTGAGTTTTGCCAGATAGTGAAGGTTGAGATGAGAATCAATAGCATTCCCACATGTGGTGTCCAAAAGCTTCGTCATGTGACGCTGCATCTGCTTCTTCTTAGCAATGTTATTCCTGTTTGCTGCAATGGTGTCAGACGTTGACCTTGACCGCATTATGGATGAAGTGTAACACATTGTGCACGAAACAGAGGGCAGAACTGTGGGAACGTTAGAGGCAGTGCAGAAGCTGCAGCTGCTCCTGAAACCATTCATCTATTCAGGTGTTTTCTCTCTGTGACCTCTGCATGTGTGCACGAGTTCTGCACAGCGCCTTGTGGGCATGTAGTTTACACCTCACACACTAGATGGAAGCATTAAGCACACAGAGCTTTCATGGTGTAAAAGAGGGGAGAAAACAGATTTGCTACCTGTGACCTTGACACATAAACAGGAAGGTGGTATACCAGCTTTAGTCTAGAACTAATGGGCGAAAAGGAAAAGACACAGCAGTTTTCCAGACCCATCTGTTTTGCTTGGTGGAAGTAATCACTGGTACTTCCTGATGCTGTCTGACTGCGGTCCCCGGTGTACAGTTACAGTTCTTACAAGGAGCACAGCAGATTGCATCCTCCTTATTTACAGTAATGTCAAAGCAAGGACTTTGTGGTGTCACGTTACTGAAAGTTTCAAGTGCAAATTGTAATGTCTTCTTAAAATCATGAACATTTAACCTGAATGGTCAATGGGATAAATAATCTATGATGTATGTCCATTAAGTTGTACTAACACAGTATTAGTCAGCATGTTTATTTAAAGAAAATATCAAAATGGTCTGAAAGACATGAATAATCAGGTGATTTCATTAGATTAATCATGCATAAGAGATATTTTAAGTCTTGTAATCAAGTGTTTTGATGTGCCAGATTTACTCATTGTCCATGAACCTACTGTCATTGTACTTCGATAAGCAGACTAGCAGACTTGTTTTGTGATATGACCACAAAACAAGTCCAAGGAGAGGAGGAAGGAGGAGGAAAGTCTGAGGCCTTAAATTTGTTTTAAGAGCAGGACAGATGCTGTGTAAGGCTTTGTGAATGGCTTATGTATGTATTAAAGGTTATGGTTACAGTATAGGTACTTTCACAGCAGCCATTTGACATGTCATCGCAGGGTAAACACTTTAATTAATAACATTAATTATTACACGACTTTGTTGAATACTCGATTCTGGTTGGTCGATCACAGCATTCTACGGTCGGTCGGTTATTTCTTTATTGCAGACTGTTGCTATGTATAACAGACCTTTGCTATGGGCGCAGTTCTGAGGTCGGACCATTTTTTGTGTCAAATGATTGATTTCTTAAGTAAGTAGCCGTGTAATAAGCAGGATAATGTACAGCATTGTTGTGAAAGAAACCCCATCAGGGTGATGAAATGTTTCAACATCACCCTCTTTCACAACAATGACTGGCTCACTGTATATTAGGCTTTATATACGGCCCTGTTCCATTTAGGTGGGCCAGAGCCCTGGTAGCCTAATGTACATCCTGGCTCACTGGAAATGCTGAGACACATAAAGAGAGTGGCTTCATAATTAATGGTATTAGTTACACCTGCAAATATTACACCTGTATATTTACTTTGACAACTTGTTGATAGAATGAACAGAGTGACCGCTTTAAAGTAACATTAATTATGTGGTTTGGTCATCTAGGAATCTGGAGACTGAACTTAAAGGAATAGTTCAACATTTTATGCTTGTTGGCTTTCTTGCAGAGTCAGAGGGACAGTCAGATAACCTCATATCTGTGGAAATACGGCTACAGCCAGCAGTTTAGCTGAGCATAAAGACGGGAAGCAAGGGGAAACAGCTAGACTAGTTCTGTCCAAAGGTAACAAACTGAAGACTATTTATTGACTCCAGGAGCAGTAACTTCCAGGAGTATTTGCTGCTTTTCTCACAATGACAACAACACTTGAGGTTGTCACTGCTCCCAGCCGAGAAATAGTCTGATGAAGCCGATAGTCGCGTAAATCTTTGTTTTTCTTTTTTTGGGGGGTATATTATTCAAGTGCCAATTAGTGAGCTGTAGAGATGCTGTTAGGTGGATTTTGTTACCTTCAGACTGAAGCAGGCGAGCTGTTTCCAGTCTTTATGCCAAGCTAAGCTAATGTGCTGCTGGCTGTAGACATATATCTAACAGACACATGAGAGTGGTATCAATCTGCTCATCTAACCCTCAGCAAGAAAGTGAATAAGCATATTTAACAAAATGTTGAATTACTGCTCGCACTATAAAGTTGCTTCATATCCTGTGTCTTATCTTTTTGTGTTTTCTGTTCCCCTCCTCATCATCAGGCGTGTGGTCTGTTCAGGCCCTCGAGATGTCTGTGGGGAAGATTCCTTTCCTGCAGGCAGTGAATGGCAGCACCGTCATGCTGCCCTGCACCTATTTCAGCTGTATCGGCATCGAGGACCTCTACTTCAACTGGCAATTCAATGACAACGGCACCATGCAGAAGGTGAGAACCCTCCTGTTTGAGAAAAAGATTCATGTTCACGTAACTTGGTTGGTAGTTGTGGATGCCTGACAGCTCTTTGGTCCTGTCAGGTGTGTGATTCAGTGATAGCGTCAGAGGAGGTGGAACCGCACGTGAATATATATCGAGAGCGGGTGGAGTTTGTGGGGAAGAACCACAAAAATAACATCTCCATCTTGCTGTGGAACATCACCTTTGACGATGCAGGCCAGTACACGTGTTTTGGACGTAACCCCAAAGAGAAGGGCAGGAACCACAGTGCCATCTTCAGCCTCATCGTGGTGGACGAGTGTGAGTGGTCAAGGTCTATGCTGGTAACGTGCTGATATATGTGAGGGAGGGGTCTGATTTATTTTCCTTTCATTATATATAAATGGGGTCTTCAGTAGACATGGTGTTCTTAGTAGTTATAAGCCACTGGTTCCCAACCTGAGGGTCTTAACATCAACTAGGGGTCACCAAAGCTTCTGGAGGGGTTGCGAGGCCTTTTTGATTTTAAGGGGTGTAAGACAACTTTTTTGAAATTATACAGTTGGGCGGAATTTCATTCATTTCTGTGAGGACAACTAAATTACATTATTTTTAAAGGATTATCATTGAAGACGTAAAGTGAAGTGAAGAGCTGTGCACAAGTTATATTCATAGATGATTTCCTCTGTGAATATAGCTTAGCTTAGCTAGAGAGAACAATGAACAATGGCCAAGCATCAGGGAGGAGAAAATTAAACTATATTTTTCAAAAAAGTGTACAGAAGAAGCCTATTAAGTACAAATGGTTGTTTATAAATACACAATACCATGAATGGTATTATAAGTCCCTAAAAATAACAGGAAAACTCATCTCTGAGGCAATATTCACATGAAATAATCTGCTCAAAATTCATTCACATTGCTCGTTTTACACAAACCTCCTGCAGTGTTATTGTTATGCATTAGATATAATATGAAATGTTCATAAAATATGTCACTTAGTCAGGGGTCATCAGTTTACTCAATGATAGAAAAGGAGAAGGAAAAGGTTGGGAACCACTGATAAAGGAAGTGCAGTAAAGACCTTCTCAAATGATCTGAAACCAGCCAACCAACAACATTGGCCTAATTATGAGGAGAACTGTCCAATCTGACAACACATCCCTATAGATATTACTAGTTTAACTGACATACAATCACAGATGTGGGACACCTCATTGGAGGTTGTTTTATAGCCCCATAACATGCACACTGAAGTGAAAATAAACTAGACCGTGCATTCATTTGTATGTTGATGATGAGACAAATCAGGCCACATACTACAAGGACATCACTGCTGAAGAAATGTTTAGTCTGGTGAGGAAAAATTAAGGAACTAATACTAATAATCCACAGGAGGTGACAGTAATACAGAATGTGGGATTAATTGATGGCAGATTCAGCTCATTCTCTTAAATGAATTAGGTATTTTCTAATATGTAGGTATTTTCTAATATGTATATGTAGGGTTTGGTCCTCCACACACAAATACACACAATCCAGGAGAGATGATTATCCTTATTTCCAACTAAACTATAAGCATTTTCTATTATTTAAGTATAAGGTAATTATAATCATGCTGTTTGTCAGTGTTGGCGGTCTTTGGTGCTGTTTTGATCAGAAACAATTTAGAAAGATAAACCTATAAAAATAAACCAAGAAATTAGTCTCTCCTCAAAACTGGAACAAAATGATACTTTATTTAAAGTAGAAAGATGTATGGTAAAGACAATTCACCAAATATTATATAAAATGGTTCTGGGAAAGCCTACAAGGACACACAAGAGATATATTTATGTTTTGGTGTGTCAGGCGTGGGAGATGGCTGCAGCCGGGCCCACACTGCAGCTGTGATCTCTTGTGGAAACGACAACTTTCCTCCAATTAAAAACCTTTTGTAACAGCACTAAAGTTGTAGAAAATGCATTTTCTGAAACATCTCCTTAAACTGTGTCTACGTAGATTTCCTTTTCCCACCGTCATTCCTGTTTTGTTTTGTTCATGTCTGCAGTGAGGGCGGTGGACAACACGCTGACCATCATAATAGCCTCAGCTGTGGGGGGAGTCATCGCAGCTTTGATGGGCTTCATGCTGCTCAAAAACTTCACTCTCTTTGTTCTTTCCAAGCTTGAGGAGAAAAAGTGAGTTTTCACAACCACCTGGACATTTACCGGCAATGCAACCATTTCACACTGTTTCATCAGAGCACATTGTTGGCAGCATGTTCACATAGCTCAAATATTGTACATGTTGAATTTTAAATGGAATGAGCTAGAGATGTTTATTTGAGCTGCTGTGCATGTACCGCACAGTTCTGACCTTGTCTTCTTCATTTTTCTCTTCTTTTGTTGCCACTGCAGTAAGGAGTGCCTTGTAACTTCATCAGGGATCGACAACACAGAAAATGGCCTCTCAGGATCCAAAGCTGATTCAAAACCAACACCAAAAAAGAAATAAGGAAAGTGCATGTATATAAAACTATATCAGTGCTCATATTTATGTACCTTCTTTGCATATATTTGTATTTGCACATTGTGTTTGCACACAAGCAAATTCATTACGTTCAAGTCGGGATCCTAAAAACTGCCTGGCTGTGGCCTTCGAAGGGGAATATCCACACAATGTTACGGCATGTGCACAGTAACTCTGCAGATGATACACAACTAAAAAGTACAAATCAGTGCACACAATTATTTAAAATATGCTCATAATTTAACAATTTACACCTAAATGATAATTACACCTACCAGAGACACTTGATTTATTTAGTATTAGTCTTAATCTTGTATTTACATCCTACCTCTCACCTGGTCTACTGTACATCTACCTCCATTGGTCAACACATTACCAGAAAAAACACATTATGGGTGTTAGCTTTGTTTTGTTGTTTTAAAGGTGTGGCCAATAACTGGTAACCTGCCAGATGGTTTATTACACAAAATCATATGAGAAGCTGTTGGAAAAGGGCAGTCACTCAAAAAATACTTAGCAGGCGATTAGATGAATACTCTGTCAGTCAAACTCAGCCAGTCAGATTGGAGAGGAGTGAAAACATCTTTTCCATCGAAAAAACCCTTCATTCTTTGCTCTTTTTTCAATGAAGAAATACTCTCCAGTTCTAGTATAACTAATGCTAATGCAGCATCTACACTAACCTCTTTAGGAGCCACCATTGTTGTCACCGCTCTGTGTCACCTCATATAGGCCAAAGCCATGCGGTCGCTGCTAGTAGCTTCTCACAGGACCCTGATTGGTCTGTGCTCTGGTTTACTAGTTTTATTTATACATCCATGACACAAACGCATTACGTGAAGCCTGACAAGATGGATTTTAGTGTGAGATGTGATCCTGTGATTCTGTGATTGACATTGCAAGAATCCAGCTGCAAGGTTAAGTAACTGTGTCAGATAACAGTGAAACATTTGACAAGTAACGCTAGTATGCTCATTTATGAAATGGGACCTGATGAACATCAAAAATGTCTCCATGGAAAACATTGTTCCCCGGTTATCTCTGGTTACACTGTGGGACTGACAGTTAATTACAGACGGTAGATGAAAACACATTGATTTGTAATGTTGTATACTATAAACATATGCACTTTAGATGAGATTTGTTGATCTCTTGTTTGATATTTGGTCATTCTAATGATTCCCACTGGTAGTCATCATCTGATACATCCGCATCAAGCACCAACTAAAGGTTAACCTGTCCTTCAGCATTGTTTTCTGTGGCTTTGTGTTTGTACTTTGACTATTAGGTGTTACTTTAAATACATCATGGAGCCCCCATGAAGGTACAGTAATGCGTTTTAAGAGAGGCCCCATTTAAAATGCTGTGTAGACACAGGGGCCAGCTTATCTTGCTGGCAATGGTCGTATGTTTACCGGTATTATGCAGTGAGTGTAAGCTAAGTGAAAGCCTGCTTGTTAATAGTTAGTAAACCAAGTGTCTCTGGTACATTTTTTTATTCACAAAAATACCCAGTTGTGTATCACTTTGCACAGTTGTGCTCTGTTTAAATTGCTCGGGTTAGGGTTAGAGTTGGGGTTAGGGTTAAGGTCAACCCTAACCCTAACCCTAGCCATGATATATCAACAATTATCTGTTACCACAACCAGAGTACATAAAATATGTAAACTTTGACTGTTTTTCATTTGAGGTCAAAAGAAAAACATTTTTATTTAAGTGCTTGTGACAGGAAATAATGCAATGTAGTTACAGCTGAGCTGAATCCTAACGAAATTCATGGTAGCCCTCTGATAATGCGGTCAACTAAATGAAAATCAAATGATCTATCTTGCAGATACCTTTCTCAATTTGTGGCTGCTTTCCACAAAACAGCCGGAGTATATTAACTGATTCATTCAAACAACTGTCATAAAAAGGTGCTCTAAGTAGCGCTAACACACATGGAAGTGACGCAGGATTCAGCTCAGCTCTTCATCCTGTACCCTCCTCTCTTTGCTTGATATAAAACACAGGTGCCTGTTAGTGCTTCTAAGCTCCTCTGCCAGCGAGGACGACTACATAATGCAAAACAGTTTATAAAGCTCGGCAAACAATAATAATACAACAAGCGTTTGAACTGACATGATAGACAATCCCCTGCCCACTCCCTTAGAAATTGAATGACCCTCTGATGATGCTGCTTTTAAGACAAATAACCAATGCATTTTAAGCATGTGCAACATGGGCCAGATTTTAGACACAATGCTTGAAAACAGAAATACATATTTTTTGGGGAAAATACAAGCTCCAATGTACTAATACTGGTAGAGCCAGCTCTGAGGTAAATCCCATTTATTGCCATGCTAATTTCATTGTGCTCGCTAAGGCTAAGCACTATTTGGTGACATGGCCATGGATACTGTATGCCTGGATCAGACTCAACATATTGCTTGTGCCTCTTTGTGCAAAAGGCTTGTTTTTGCCAAATACCTTTCATTCACTCTTTGCAATACATATTCTTGACCTGCTGCTCTGCAGTGACCTGGTTGCCCTGCCCATGCATACAGTAAATGGCCCATAAATTCATACTCTAAATGATCATGGGATCAGGTCTCAGATAGCAGGCTGTAGTAGGTGGAGTGTAGTTCAAGTATAAACTCTATGTGATGCTCTCAGTGTAGCCCACTGACTGCCAAACAGGGGTGATCCTACTGATCAGCATATTAGGAGATGAATGTATCTGCATCACATTCAAATAATAAATAACAATATACACACGTTGCACATTCAAGACACTGAATGTCTGGCTTTAAAAAGAAATACCTCTGGAGAGTGGGACAGATGCATGGCTAAGCACTGTGTCATGTTGGATATATAACATACCTCCCCAGTCGCAGCAGGCGTTAGCTGAGCGTACTGTACAGTAAAGTGTGAGTTTCTGGTGGTTTCTGAAGCTCACTGTTACGTTTATAATAATGTGCCTCCACATTAAAGTGACTCTAGTCACTGGCTTGAAGCAATATTATAAAAAAGGATGTGCTGCGCACTTTAAAATCATGTATATTTTCATGTATGTATAATGCAAATCAATGTCGGGTCGTCACATTGATCATCCAAGTGAGATGAGAGGAAACCAAACAGCACACAGGAGGAAATATTCAGGGTGCTAAGATTCTTCAGGGTCCCATGAAATGATATTATTCCTGTTGAGACAGCATTAGATGGCGAGGGATCAGTCTTAAAGGAATAGTTTTAATGTTTTGGGATGTATGGTTATTTGCTCTCTGGCTGAGAGTTCAATATCAATACCACTCACATGTCTGGCCAGTTAGCTTAGCTTAGCTTTGCATAATGACTGGAAAGGGAGAAACAGTTAGCTTGGCTGTTAGCTTGGCTCTTTCCAAAGCTAACAAATCTGCCAATGCCTCAATGCCTCTAAAGCTCACTAATGAACATGTTATAGCTTGTTTCTTTAATCTGAAATATGTAATGTAAAAATAACAAATTGTGGGGGGGTTGGAAGCAGTGATTTTTAAATTTTATTTGACAGAGCTAGGCTAGCTGTATCGCCCTGCTACTAGCTAGTATAAAGGCACCGTTACACATGTGCAAATGCATGCCACCAAGGCCATTTTCAAACTGCAAGTTCACCAAAGTTCACCATTCGAAATCAAAGATGGAAATTTGCTTCACAACAGGAAGCAAATGTTTTTTTGCCCCTAGAATGGAAATGAACGGCAGGCGAATATGCATTTGCGCATGTGTGACTGCACCTTTAACTAGTGGGCTATTTGGGCTACGTCATCTAAAAATCAATATTTGATAAGACTGGCAAAAGTTGTTGAAAAGGCGGTGATGACTTTGTCATCCCATTTCACAGGATCTTTGGGAAAGATATTGCAGCTATACAAAGTGTAAGAAATAGTATGGGCAATACATTTGTCATATGTGTGTTTACTGTAATCTTGTTTGACTTAAAAGAGAAAATCCACCCTGGTGCAGGACTATGAATTGAACAGGGAATCAGGTCTTAACCTTTGGGCTATTCCTGTGACTTTGCAAACATGAAGACAGCGTTTTGCAGGATCATACGATCAAAACATTTAATTGCAATAACTTGAATAAGCTGTTGAAGAGTGTGTTTTCTCTGAGTGGCTAATCTCTGTCAGTTGTTGTCTAATTAGACTTGTTTAAAAAAAAAAAGTTGATGACTTTCTCACTGAATCAATGAAGTGAGAAAACAAAGCTTTGGGGTAATGTTGACATTGTGTCAGTGGGGGCCTTATGATGACAAGCAACTCTATGCAAATCACAACAGAAGTGATGGTTTGTCACACTGAACCTTTGAGTTACTGTGACAGTTCTGTGAGCAATACAACAGTCGGAGTTGGGATGATGGGATGCAGGTGAATGGGGAACATCCAGAGAGGAGCACATAGAGGACTGGAGTCCCTGTACTTGATCAGACCTCCAGAGCGTTTAGACTCACCAAGTCATGCTCCACCGCTGCTCTCTGCACACAAATATAGCCTCCTGTACAGCTTGAATGCTCTGGCTCGCCCTCAAATGATGTCTCCATTTTCAACCTCTCATCCTTGCACATCCGCTCTTAATGTCTTTATTATAGAAACATGAAATCTAATAAAGTTTTGAATAAAAGCCATCTCCTTGTGCTGTTTGTATGGGAAGCAGTGCAACTCTCGATGTTGGGCAGCGCTGCCTCCTGTTGGGCTGAGGGAGGAAGAACAATGACAACCTGTAGGACAGCGCAAATGCCTCTACAGTAGATCCCTGCTGAAAATGCCCATTTAAAGGGACACTCACATGAGAAAATATCCCCTGATGATGCCATTAGGGTCATCTCAGTTTGGTCATAGAAACTACAAACCTTTAATGGAAAGCCTGCATTATAAACTGCATAGAGCTTGACAGACATGGACATTTGCATTCAGGGAAGGTCTAATAAAGACACTATCAAGTTGCATATTAGGAAGTGTAGGATCCAGTGTTTTTGGTGCCCATATTAAGGACTAAAAGTCAGTCAGTTTTCACCATTTCTTCTTGTTCCATGGACTGCAGCACTCCTCTGATACCCCCTCCCCTCTGATATTTGGAGTGAGGCATTGCTCAGAAGTCTGTGATCACATTATTGGTTGAGATAGTTATGTTCAGCCATTGGCCATACATGAATTATCCAATAAAACATGTTGCATCCCTGCATGGGAAAAAGTAAAATGGATTTTGCCAAATATGCAAAAATAAAATGGACTTTTGGGGTGTGTTGTGCTGCCATGCAATGTAAAGGGCAGATAAAGTGGTTTGGCACCGGAAAACTTTAAAAGGGATGTTGAACAACCTTGTCCTCCCTTACGCCAGTGAACCCTCTCAACCTCACCTTACTGGAAC